>JBAIZL010000006.1:65743397-65878397 GCA_036971475.1 Prosapia bicincta | reverse complement strand
TATGATATCATATATCAGCTGATGTTATGTCATACGTTATGTTGTGAAACAACTGTTTTATCACTTAGGTTATGTTACATTATTTATTGAGCATTCATAAGGAAAGGTTAATATTAGATAGTTTTGATCATTTAGTAAATACATTAGTTTATTTAAATTTTGATAAATCTCAATACAAATAATTTAATATAACGATAATAATATGTTATGTATTTTTGTTTCAATTTTTTAAAAGAAAACTTTCTTCGGCGCGCCTGATAACAAACTCTTATAAAATATTTCATTACGCGAAGTAAAATGTTTTTCGCAATTAAAAATGTTTGCAGACGTGACTATAAAAGTTATTGCTTCTGTCGGCATCCCCTGAATATCAGTGCCTAATTTTTTTGAATATATGTATATTTATCAATCCACATAAATACCATTAACGATATTTATGAATCTGTATACTTGTAGATTTTCAATACTTTATCATATTACTTTTCTATTCACAACAGAAAAAACACACATTGTTGGAAGCTCTTGATATTATCAATATTAAGTTATATTAATAAAACTTACCATCAGAACTATCAATATTATTTTATGTGCTTGAGCAAAAAATGTATAATTATTCTTTTTGGTAAATGTAATGATATATATATATATATATATATATATATATATATATATGTGTATGTATGTATGTATATATGTATGTAATGCGGGAGAGAAAAAGAAAGAGAGACAGATTTTATATTAATAGCAATTTAACAATGCTACTCCTATGGTCTGCAGAAGATAGGAAAAATTAAAGGGTTGTGAAAATTAGTAGTAATGAGACAGGACACAACCCCTAAATACAGGAGATATAGGGGAAACATTATTACATCTCGTAGTGATCTTGGGCGGATACTTGAATTCTAATCGAGGTCATACGTGGTGTCTACTCGTTGAGACCTGTTAAAGAAGAATATGGAAATGTAGATGCTGTAGTCAGAGCTTTTATCTACTCTAAAGAAAAGATGAAAATTTTCATTTTAATATCTAGAACCCGAAAAACTACCTGAATTTTGAAACTCCTCTTGTGTGTCAGAACTGTAGAGTCTACAGATGAGGAACAACCAAAATGTGCCAAACACTTTGATGGATCTCTAGGTAATTGCAATTGATAGTTTTTCTCATGGGTTAATGTAACCCGTAATATCGTTAACTACTATGTCAAACCAAGATAATTCTTAAAATTGAAGTGAAATTAATGCAAAAACCTTAAAATTTAAAAGCACTACAAGTATTAAATGAAATATATATTTTCAGAAGATTAAAATCATCCTTTAAGACGAGTCATAAAACTAAATATTGAAAAACATATGAAACAAACAGACATAGTCGTGAAATCTATTAAAACTAAATAATTTGTAATATCTGATAAAATTCTAAACTTGGATGTGTCAAGATCACGTGGACAGTTGACATTATCAGTTCCGTGTTATTTAAATCTGTGATCGCACAGATTGATATCTAGAACTTCCGCCGGGAATTTGTTCGAAACCTGTAGACTACTTCTTGATTAGGTTCCTTAAGAACACCATACAGAGAGTGTCGATAGTAATACGTTTTAGCAAATAGCTTTTATAACCAAATCCACTCAATGAAATATAAATAAAAATAAAATGAACTCTAATTATTTTATAAAGTAATCAATAATGACAAAAACATTGGTTTCGAATATTTTTAAGACGACAAAGAATAACACCGAAGCGGAGTTTTCTGAATCGACAATAAAAGAATTTAATGTCAGTACAACGATGTTTTAACTCACAGAAAGTAAATGGGGCAGGAGCTCGTAATGAAGGCTTTCAAGCTTGTCCTTGAGACCAATACTTTTAAACTTGGGGAGATTTTCGTACCGGAATCACTTGCCGCACCGTTAGCAAATACGTGATGACATAATACTTATCCTTGAAATATAAAATATGGAATATTTAAAAATACTTACGGCCTGTGATTTATTCTTCCTTATAAAACCAAGAGCGATAAATTTAATTAAATTCTAATAGATTTGTACATTAAGAAAATTCTGTTTTAGAAATTTTAATCTTCTTTCAGAAAATAGAATTTATTTAACTCGCAGAAAATTGTAAATTTACTCCTTTATTTAGTAATTGCTGTAAAAGCGTAGTTATTATGCTCGTGGCTTGAATGGACAATTTAAATGGGCGAATTATTGATGTCTAGCCTGATTTATTCAAAACTTACATAGTTTTACTCCATACATTCATATGCGTGTTGAGAATTAATTATAAAAATAGGAGTTATTTAATTTATCTTTAATAATAATGTATTTGTAGACTATGTTTAATTCTTTCTCTGGGAAAATATTTATAGATGAGATATTCAAGAGGCTGTAACTTTTTATTTCCATCAAGTCTTTTTCAGACCCTTCTCTTCTGACTGCCCCTTCAATTCACCTTTCTAATAAATACCCTTGTGGTCTGAATTAAATGTTTTATATAGTCAAGGAGATCCTCCACACAACGTTAAAGCAATTTCTTGTCTACGTTTATACAAAGACAGCTTGTTCAAGTAGCCCTCTTTAGATCTTAAAAAGCTTCATAGATACGCTTTTAGAGCCCTGAAACTTACAATTGTGTCTCTGGGAAATTCAGGACCATATGATTTGAAAAGTCCAAACTAAAATACTTGTTTTTAAGATCCCTTCCACTTTTATCTATACTCTCAAATACGCAATATAATTATTCATGCCGGAAGTAACACATACGAAATTTAGGCACGTATATATAACCGGAAGTAGAACCAATTATTTCATAACGATAAATGTGAAACAGCTAATTGGTTTGTAATGCTGGCCTGGCACCAAACCCATAATCAGTGTTAAACTGATCGGATGAAAGCAACTATAGGGGTCACGGAAGGGCTTAGCTACAATGAACTCTATTACTAGAGTTCCAATTGAATTTATCAGAAACATAGACTAAACAAAACTCCGCTATGCTGTTCATAATATCATTTATGGAGTCTATAATACACAACTTTGGTTCCCAGAATATCCTCCTATGGAGCCCAGTGGTTCCCAGAATATCCTACTATGGAGTCCAGAAGAAAACTTATGTTCCCCAGAGAATGTGGGTATCTAGTCAAAACCTCTTATGGGCCCAAGAACTGCCCATTATCTCTTATGCAGCCACTTACACTTGTTTATGATTCCCAAAACACACATTTGCAGACGAGAAAATTACAGCATATAATAGACCGCTATGATTCCTAGAATTCTTCGTAATGGACTCCAAAAACGTCTCTTTTATTTACAAGAATATGCAGCCCATTACAGCTCGTATGCAGTCCAGTGCATCGTATATGCAATCTTGTGTAACCTAGAACATTCGCTTTACATCAGAAAATACCCTTATCGGCCCGAGAATAACCCCATATCCTTTATGCAGCTATGAACTCTTTTTACCAATCACAGAACACCCTGATGCACCCCATAGTAAACCGTTGTGTACCCCCAGAACACTCACGGATGGAGCTCAGAAACCCTCATCTATTTCCCAAGACATAATCATATGAGGTCCAAGACTTGATTTTGTGTATCAAACAACTCATATGCAACTTAGAACACCACTTTTACTTTGCAAACACAAGAAACAATAGCATTCAGTTTAAGTCTACAAAACAAATAGACAAAAAATTAAACAATACAAAATCTGTAAGAGACGTAGGAAAAATAAAAGAGTTAAAGTAAAGCTATGAAAAGTAAACACGAAAATAACCAGTATGTTTATATTTGCTAGCAGCAACAAGTAAACTTAACTAAGGATTACAGTTTACTGGCGGAGAATAATGTTAACATAGCGAAATGTGTTAATGTAAATAAATGATACATTTACAAGTCAACACTTCTATTTATTATATCTTGACAATTTCTTATCTTACGTAATTTATTTATGTAATATCCTTTTATAAGTATCATATTCTCTTTTGGATTTCAGTACGCCCTTGTATAGTGTTCCGTCTCTCATATTTCACGACACATGGTACCTTGACAGAACAGATACATGGCAGACAGATACACTATATTTGTAGCCTCTTACGTGTCATCTTTCTGGAAACGTTTTCCAAATATTGTCGTTTTTAATAAAATTCTTCAAGCCGGGGATATCTCTTCGTCAAAGTAGCTTTTACTTGTGTTATATCGCTGCTATCTGATTTAACGCTTACTACTACCTCTTGATAGAAGTGGCGATGGAAGTTCCACGTTTACAGGAGGAAACTAATAAATCCTTAAACATAATACCCACGAATAATAAACCCTTGAAGGATCCTATAATTCCTTCATATGGATTGCTAAAATATTATCACTGAAGGGCTACAATTAGTCTGTTGCCCATCCGTGTCTGAAAATTCGGTAATGTGATATTTACCAATATCTTGCTGGATGTGTTGATGAATTATTAACTATGATGCATGTTTTTGTATTTTTCTGTGTTGGGAGATGTGAAACGTTTTAGACTTTAGGTAAAAGAAACCTTGTTGTACTCTTGCAAATTATATCTCGTGGTACAAATTTTAGTAGTAGTATAAATATACATGTGTAAATAAACGTTTTCATATGCAAGAATATTTTGTTTTACTTTATACTTTAAATGACAAACCTAATTCCATCTAAGGATTACTATATATATGTCGTTAGTACCTCAATAAATTATAGTTCGCTCGGGAAAACTGAGATTATTATTGAGGGGTAACGACCGTGAATTGAGTTCTTCTAAAATAAAAACCTTACGGAGAGACTTTTCCATGGAAAGGAAAGACGTTGAATTCCACCATTTTATTTGTCTGAAGAGGAAAGTAATACATTTCGTCAGAGATAAGCCCGTGCCTGGTATCAATGAAATCCAGGTGTACAAAATACGGAGCAGGCATAGTATATAAGGGATTTAAACAAATTTTGAAGGTCTGCCTGTTTGTATCTCTCTTCATATTACTATCTCTCACTTTCTTTCTCTCACGCAGATGGATGGACTCTCGCACGCACACACACACACACACACACACACACACACATCGATAACCTCTTAATTTTAAAAATTAGACTATAATGTGTCAGGCCATATTTATTTTTGTCGTATTGCCATATCCACCGCTATCGCATAATTTCGCTTCTCGCTACGAACACTGCGCCGATTACAACAAAACTTGTATAATTTGTTATTGATTATGCTAATTGGGAGTGTCGCTGTCTGTAATTACAATGTTACTGCACAGTTACGGCGTTTTACTCTACAGAATGTAATCTGAAATATGAAGCCTGCATGTTTCTAAATGCTTGCTGAACATATCGCAACATTTCTGTTTATAGGAATAAAAATAGTAGACATTTCAGCTATATACGGTTTGAATATAGTAGGTTAGTAAAACTGGACGTCATAATGAATAGTCTTCTGTTGACAACTGGTTTCATCTTTTCTTCTTTTACATATTCAAATCTTAATGTGGAGCTCATGTATGAGAGTAATGATTGTTCCTGTCTCCCTTACTTTGCAGTCTAATCATGAACTTAAGAGATACATTCAAAAGGTTTGTTTGAATATCGCACTTATATGTGTTTACTGCTATGACGATCATTACATCAACACTCGACAATATTACTGAACCCGTATTTGCGGAGGTAAAATCACCACTATTTTAATGATTCATTAGTCGATACGTGACAATATGCTAGCATATGTACAGGGCGCCATTCAACCAAGCTTCACCAGACAAGTTAAACTATCACAAACGTTTCTTTATAGTATAGTCCTATCTTACATGGCAATCTATATGTAAGACGCACTTTGTCTTTTTACAATAAATTATATTTTCTAGCTGGGTAACGTTATCTATTTCTACTTTTAAACAATTGTTTATATAATGGTGGTTTAAATGTTTCAGGAAAACGTATCTTTCAGTTTCAAAATGGTGGCGTAAAAAGTTTTTAAAGTTCAAGGGGATGCGTGGTTCCATCTTAACCAATGATATAGTGCCCCATACGTTTGCACAGTTTTATCAGAAACTATTAAAGAAGCCGAACATTAAGTTTTGTGGGTTGTTTTATAGGCAAATTTATATTTTGTTTAACACCTTAGAGTTCAGACATTTAGAAATGTAACGCTTTTACGAATACTTTTTTTTAAAGTACAAAACCATTTTAGTTATTCCTTACATTTTTGTGTGAATTTATGAAATTATCTTATCTTAAACTATATGAGAACATGCGAGAAAAGTTATAATCCTCTCTTTTATTAGGTTTCTGAGGAAATTATGTAAAAACCATAAACAAATTAATTTTCGGATAATAGCGACGGAATCTAGGCAGATCACTTATTCACTGTTATATGCTATCTGTTATCTATCATATTAGGCAGTTTCTACCGTAATGTAATTTAACACCAAAGTTCATCGGGATCTTCTTCTTTATCTTCAAGCTTCATGTTCCCTTGTCTTCTGGCTTGTCGTCTTTTCTTCGTCATCTCTTGCGCTTGTTTCTGGAAAAGTATAACTGGTCCTTGCCCATTTTCATACATTTGTTATTGCGAGTGTTATATACGTTTCCTCACACGATGTTATGACCAACTTTCATCCCTAGCTGCCTCATGTTTTCAGAAATGACTATAGCCATCATTAAACCCATTCTATCCTAGCGTTACCATATGGTCACAGCGAACATGCTTCAGAAAATGAGGAGGTAATTTTAGGTTATGTGTGATTTCGCTTGGTAACACTGATCAGTCTACACACAAAGGTCTAGTTTATAACCTCAAATGGTTGGTGGTGCTCAGAACTGTGTACAAGTGCTTCATCAGTGCCTCTACTTATGGACAACAACCAATGGGTTGGATTCACCATGTCAATTCGATTTGAGTGAGTACTAACACATACTATTTGAATATAAATAAGCCTAAATGTACATGGAATGTAATTAGTATTAGTTGCATGATATTTTGGTGTAGTAATGATGAAATAGTTTTCCTTTAGGGGCTTGCAATCAAATATTTTATTTTGATGTTACCATATGGTAACTCTAGGACATTCCACTACCAAGTGCGATCTCTTAGTTTGGATTGTCAAAATTACTTTTTTTATTTCAGACGAGGATTTACTCTTCGAGACGCCTTAGATTTACTAGAGGCAAACGATGCAGATGGGAGAGAAGTAGAGGGAATTTTTATAGCCCCGCCAGAGAGTGCAGTTCTTACGGACGAGGACTCTGGTGATGAAGATTCAGGAGGATTAGTCAATAATCTATCCGGAAAACAACTATTAGCTACAGCAGAGATTAGATATGCAATTGGCATGATAATGGAGTAGTTTCCATTGCTAGTAACTACTAAAATGGTGTCCAGGCGGTGACTAAAGTAAAAAGATATTCCCAAGCAGAAAAAAAACACATTTACGTGGTGTTTTTGGTAAATACAATGAGAGCATGGGTGGAGCGGATCGTATGGATCAAAACGTTGCTAACTATCGAATTAGTATTCGGAGCAAGAATATGCTGGAAATCTACAACCTCAGCTTGACTTTCGTCGAGAATTAGTAATAACTTACATCAAACGATTCGGCGAAGCTAGTGAGGGACCTGGGAGACCTGTTACATCCAAAAGATCAGTTTCCGATGGCAGAGTGTCTGATGACATAAGAAGTGACGGCATGGACCACTTAGCCGTCGCTACCCATAAAAGAAGAGAAGAAGATGTGCCGGTGAAGGGTTATTTCAGTAGGAAGAACCATGTGCAAGTAATGTGATGTAGGACTTTGCATTGAGTGTTTTTATATTTTTCACACTATAACTTACTAAGTTAGAACTAGGCCTAACAAAGTACCTGTACAAATAAATATTTGTTCCTGCTATAAAAACTAGTTCTATCCATTTTCCTTGATTCAATTATAGAGTAGTTAAATGATAGTGGAATGTCCTAGCGTTACCATATGGTCACACCCTTTTTTGACCAATCAGCACAAATAATTTGTTCAAAAACATTACAAACCAACTATTTGGAGATCCAATAAACAGTTTTAAGTCAAATGAATAATAAAAAATAAAAAATTATAATTCGGGATATAATGCGTTAAAAGAAACAACAGCTTCATAAACAACAAAGTTGCCTAGCTTAGGGACGTTGCCTTCAAATCTCATGATTCAGTATCCATACACGTGTAGCTGTTATGACGCCACTCAACGACTTATGGCCACGTTTTTGCCACTACCGTCCACTAAGATTGCTACGTTTTGATTGAAATCAATGACTGCAATACTCTAATCAATAGTTCTATCTATTAAGACAAAACACATCTTCAACCACTGTACCAGGCAGATTAGTGTAGCTTTCAAATTTTGTTAGTAAAGGAGGCAAATGCATTATGTCGCATTTTTATATCATTAAAATCTGAGCTTCAAAACATATTTCAAATAAAGTAAACAGATGTTGAGATATTATATGTTAAATAATATAATAATCGGAAAACAACATAGAACAATAAAATGCAAAAACCCGAATATTGAAAGAAAAAAGTTACCTCTCCTGTCTAAGACCTACCTGGAAAGCGGACATTTTATGAAAGATATGTAAAAATATAAAAACTATTGCTTATATTAGGTTAAACATTTTGAAACCAAGGTCATCCCATTACAAATACCTAACAGTATAAATGGTTGTATTTATAACCAGGTAAGTATAAATGGTTTTCGAACACTCGGAACGAATTGGAAATTAAGTAATGAAGTTAATAATATAAATTCATAATCAGCTGCTTAAGAATTTGTAGCCCCCTGTAATATATTTTTAAAACCCAAAATAAATATAACATTTAATAAATTTGCAACACTTTAAACAGAATATTCAAGAAAATTTACGAATTTATGAGTTATTTAGAGGTAGTTTATATGCGTTGATAGTTCTATGGTCGTAAATTTGTTTCAATTCTATTTTGGAATTTATTTGAAAATATAATTTAAAAACCATAAATATTTAGTTCAACAGTACAGATTAGGTATCTCCTGCCTAGGAATACCATATAGCGGATAGTCTAGTATTAATAACCTAAACTAACCCATTCACAAAATGGACATCAGAAAAGACCTTTATCTCGAATACAGTGTGAACACGTAATCTCAAAAAGGAAAGCTTAACGAAATCGCGAACTATACCATGTGTTTTCAGCTGTTAACAGTTTAATCAGCTGATATGAACAACAATAATATTAGCCTGATTAATTTATTAAATTTGTCCACTTTTAAGTGAGGTAGTGCACACAGAAAAACTCTTACTATTTGTTTTCGTAGTGTAATAAAAATTATCTCATATTGGTTTCCCAAATTATACCATTATTTACTTTTTATAAATTATAAAACTCTTGACTTATTGAGGTTTTGAAAGAGTTGTGTGCTTGCTTTACTTTGCACATCTGTTTTACACGGAAGAGAGGGAAATACATACAGCGCCCTATATTATTGTACGCAACACCTTATTATTGTAAGAGATCTTATATACTTATAATAATCCCTATTATACCCCTATTAGGATTCTTACTATATACTTCAGAATATTATTCTCCTTACTAAGCGATAATGATCTCAATTATTAAACACTAATATTTTTATAATATATGTCAAGTAGCTTTTATTAATATTTTTAATGGTAAATAATAACTATATAACTACTCCATACTCATAATAGTCATGCATTTATTTAGTAATAATGTATAGGTTTTTAAAAAATAAATAGATAATAATCTATGTTGATGCGTTAGTTGGTATCTATATGTCGGCAATTTCTAGAATCGGTCAATAAAATAATATTATTTTTTAAATCAATTAATCAGATTAATTTCCTAAAATGTTCTGTTTTCATCATTTTCACGTCGCATTTTCCAACCTTCAAATCTATCATTAAACTCTCAGTGAGTTACCTCTCGTTGCCGAACATATTACTACAACCGTAAGCGCATTGCCTCGTACCGACTTAAACATAGACTTGCCCCGTCGCAACGTAGCGCGTAATTGCGGGAGGTGATCAGACTACTTGGCAGTCAATGTGCTGTATTCCAACGCACGCAGTTGCCTGTTAAACACGGCGGGAACGTTGCGCCGCTGACGTGACTGAATGCCGGAGCGGACGTGACGCGCTGACTTACTGCCGAGTCTCTGATGCGGAGCGCATTCATTACACAGTTCTTGGGTGTTTTACTTCCACTGCACATTTTGGATGTGGGGGGTGTCGTTAATCTAGGTGCTCTGTAGGCGGCGCTTTGCATCGCTAAAGGCAGACGATACGCAGGCGATGGGGGGTGTAACGTTATCTTTAATTAGGATGCCGGGTTAATTAAACAAGCTACGGAAAATATGTCTCCTTTAATGGGCTTCTATTTACCTTTGAAATTGTTCACAGCTATTAAATTGAATGAATTATTATCACAATTTATCGGTGAAGTTTGTAATGGCAAATAACACCGTTCTGTTAGCCATAAAATAATCGAATAATTTACAATTTTCCTCGTTATTACAAGTAATAATTCATTAAATTAGTTGGTATTTCAGGTAAAACTTATTTTTATTACATTTTAAAGCTCACTATCGTTACTAATTCCAAGCTTCCAAGGTTATTAATGAATTGAAATTGCCTACACAACGCCGTGGTTTGTCTGAGTCTGTAGAGTAAGTATTATTAAAGTTCATACATTGAAAAATGCTATTTGTGACAGGTAAATCCTAGCATTTACCAAATTGAGTTGATAAATATAAGGATTTTATAAATAAGAGATGACTTTTCGGGATTTTTACCATCAGAGTTTGAGAAGTCCTAGATCTTTAAAATGAAGCTTGGTACGTTGAGTTTTGGAATAAAACAATGAGTATATCCTAATATTGTTTCTTGGAAGCTAATTGCGCGTCGTTTAGTTTAGGCTAGTTTAGTTAGGTAATCATTTAACTTTGTATTATCCGTCTCTCTGAGGTTACACCTAAGAGATAGCCAATATATGATGGAAAAAGTTCGAAATGAACAATGACCACAAACTACGACTTTTAGCAATAGGAGTAGGTACTTCTTCGTTTTACTGAAATACTCTAAAATTTATCATAGTGCATTTTTTCAGTAAAATAAACATGTTTTTGAATCCACATGTTCGGCAAAGATTATGGCACAGTGTTTGTTGTATGTATAGACTAGTAATATGTTTATAGTCAATATTTTCAAAGATATATATATATATATATATATATATATATATATATATATATATATATATATATATAACAGGAGAAAATACAAGTACAAGAACGTTTAATAGTATTATACAATTCAAAGCGTTTTTGGGCAAATAGTGAAATGATCATTTCCTGGTATTGTTGATACTATTTGTAAAAGAAAATCTTAAAATCTTTAAATGAATAAATTATTCTTATACTTGTATTTTCTTAATTTAATACATATTTATTTTAAAATAAATATTATGTTTCAAAATAAATATTAATTAAATGTAAATGAATATAAATGTTTAATATATAATTATATATGTATATATTTAAAGTCAAACATTTTGATAAGAAATGTATGCACAATACACCGCGCAACAAGGTTTTCATAAATTAAATATAATAAATATAATAATATTTAAAAATTATATTACTTAAAATAACAACATAAAAATACGAGTATAAATTTGTAGAAAGAAGGCTAGTTTGCATTTCTCTAGATTCCCAACACACTGCTTGCACTAACCTCTTCTACTTATGTACGACTTAATTTTAGTAAAAGTTAATAACGATAAAGCAAGCATTCCTACTTCGTCCCCATTTTCAACTACCTACATCTGCATAAAAAATATAATAAATACCAGGTATATATGTACATTAATATGTTGTTAATAAAAATTATGTACATGTGGTAACAGATTATTATTCACAAAATTTAAAAAACCCAAGAGTAATTATTTAACATATGTAACGTTTCTTGAAGTAAATCAGCTGATATATATATATATATATATATATATATATATATATATATATATATATATATATATATTACTTGTAATTATCTTCTCCATGTTAAGGCGCACAGAGTCGCTTCAGTGTGGGTCGTGCAATGCGCCTCAGTTGAAATGATTGCCGACTTTATAGAGATATATGGGTATGTTTGCTTATCTCAATGTGTGGGTTTCGGACAGAAATAACAGAACGCGATTATTAAGGCATGATATCAATATAATTAAATATTTATTCGGTCATTTACGATTAATGGAGTTTATGTTTGGGAACTCTAATTGACATTTATTATAAAGTTCGTCCTACGCACAAAATAATTTAATATTTGTTCTATAATTTATTTCACAACCATTTCTGTTCTAAACATTTGCCAACAGTTTTGTAAGTCTAAAAATTAAATAAAGGAATAATGAGGAAAAGGTATTATTATTTATATTGTTTTAAAAACGATATGTTAAACGTATATACAGAAAGTAACAGTAAATATTACGAAGCATCATGATTTCCCCTGGTAGTGGGTTGTTGGATGCGGTTTAGCCCTCCTCTAGGAAGGACTATAAGGGATGTTATTTAAAGTTATACGAAACGGTTGGATAATTTTACTGTTTTAGAAATAGGGGTGAAATACTAAATCACTTCGTCATTGTAGCGTCCTTTTTCTTACCGGAGTCAAACACTTCTCTACTTGCTACAAGGTTATGTATATAACAACTACCAAAATGCAACTGATTTAGATTATGATTATTTGTATATACATATATATATATATATATATATATATATATATATATATATATATATATATATATATATATATATGGTTGACAATAATGACTATAAGCATATTAGTATACATACGACAAACACTGTGCTGAAATCTTCGCGGAATATTTATGTATATATATTTATATATATACAAGAACAAAAGAAAAACAAAAATAAACAAAAAATTAAAAAGAAACGTTTAAAGAATATTTAAAAGCCCTTAAAAAACCAGAAATAAACAATTATAATTTCGCAAATCAATGTATTATTAATAACCACCGATTTCCAATTATAGAAAATATGTCCCCTATAAAATAAGTTAATAAAGGATTAGGAATGAATTTATATGAATCAATCGATATGTACAAGTACAGTAATAATACCAAATTAAAAGATGAACAAATACAAATACATTCTAAATATTTTACTATTATCGATATTTATAATTATACGGCAACAAAATAAAATTGGCCTTTTTTAATAAATTTGGCACCAATTCTGATTCCAGTTTGACATATGATATGTATCTTGTATTATTGTTTCATTCATTTTTTGATGATATTGACACTTTTTGCCAATGAAATGTTTTAAATAAAAATTAATAAATAATTAAACAATAAGAGATGTTTCTTGTAATTCTTGTATGTATAACAAGTTCTTGAATCTCCTGAGTTATTCAGTTATTATGTTTTTTTATTAATACAAAAGGAAACAATACTCTTATTTTTTAACAGTAAAAATTAAATTTGTAGGAATGGAAAGTGCTAGTAAATTATTAAATTGTAATTTTGAATCACATTTGTTTGTTTACTGTCATATATCTTGTGCTTTAAAACATTTAACATTTAACTAACTTACAAATACTAACAAATACCTTAGAAAAACTATACCAACTCATTCTGAAAAGTAAAATCGATTCATAGAATGTTTTCAGTAAAACGCGTCCATTAATTTGAGATGAGAGATAAAATCACATCTCCAATGATATGCGAACTTGTCTGACGAACAGAACAGATGTTTAAAATGTAACAGTGATTTTAATAGCCGTGAAAGAGCGTGTGGAGGCTTCAAGTGAGACAACCATTATATGCGCAATGATCACGGCAGGATACAGGATAATTGGCCCAATAACTCGGCCCCCAATGACTTGTTAACGTCTTCAAGAGAAGGAATGGAGGCTTTGATTTAAATAAAATGATTATATGAAAGCGTTAGATAGACTGAATGCGTGATTTGTCCTTACCAATGAAAGAATAAACCTTTGTAGTACATATTATAGGCGATAATGACGTGTTGTATGAATGTGATAAATTTATTTAGTTATTTACTCAGTGAAGGTAAATAGATAGGAGTGTTATGGTGGTACTGTGAATGATACCCAAGATCGTTAGATTAGTTGTCAGGTCTTCAATAAGCACAATAAATACAACATGTTCTACTTTCATTTTAGGAAACTTAAAGATAAATAGAATAAAAATCAATTTTCGTAAACTTATACTATTATTCATAACTTTTAGCAATTCTGTGTTTTTTTTCATTGAAAATAAATATTTAACCAAAAATTACACACACACACTGAAACGGTCTGAATCACGGTTCAAATTAAGAAATTAATAATTTCAAAAATTTGAATAACAAATTTAATAATTAAATAATAAGGTTTTAAAATAAAATGAAAGGTTGTAAATAGTGAAGAAGTCAGTAAAATCTTGCGAAAGTGCCGAAAAATGCTAACTTATGAACTAGGCCACGTAGAACTATCACTGACATTTTGAAATGACCAGCAATATTTACAATGAACAATATTGAAAATTGAATTTAAAAAACTTAAATAACAAAAATGTTACAGCCATTTCAAAGTAATAGACAATTTTCAGTGTTCTAAAACAGATAATAAAATTATGCAGGTTGAATCGAATAAGTTGTCCAACCCGCCCATACAAGAAAAAAAGCAAGGAGATAGCGACGAGCTTAGAGCGCGTGGGTAATGGTTACTTAGCCGCAATAAATATAGGTACTTAGGGACCGGTAAGGCAGTCTGTAAAAAATTTTAATACGAGGTGCTAACGGTCGTAATGTCGGTCACCACCTAGGACAACCACCGTAGGCCAGATGGGACCATGTTTTCTGCCGTCTAATTCCATCAATGGACGAAGATTTCAGACTCAGCCTCCGGGACGTGAAAATGGAAAAGAACTTCCATCGACTGACCAGGGATTGCAACTTAAGATGTCCAAGGACCGGGAATCCAGACGAGAGAGCTCTATGATCGGCAGGGAAATCCTTGGCAAGTCATTTTCTCTATTTTATTAAATAACGTCAAATTTAGTAAGTTAAAAATATTAAATTAAAAATTATCAATAAAAATTAAACAATGACTTCATTCTATGTTCAGTAATAAATAAATGTTTAATGCAGTAAAATTAATTTGTATAATAAAAATGCTTAAATAATGAATAATAAATATTAAATTCACGAAGTGGTTTTGGCTATAAGCCAATCATTTTCAATCAGCCAATCAGGAAGACCAGAATTAAAGAATTATACCAATTTTAAAATTATTTGTTATAAAATGTAAAATTTACCAATTCAAACATGAAATCAGATGATAAACAATTTTTTATTATGTTAAATGAGGAAATAATTTTTGTTCAAATATGTAAATGTAGTTAATGAATTATATGTATATAATGAAGAAATTAAATACAAGAAATATCAAAAAAATTTAAATGATTATTTGTGATTTCAATGAAAACAAAGAAATAGTAAAGAGAGAGTCGAATGTATTTTAGTTGAAAATATTTTTATTTTTATTTTAAAAACCAATAATTAAATCCATTATGAAAACTTATGGTATTTAAATTTATCCTGTGTTGAACAACCAATAAAACTTTTAGTTTTTTCCAACTGATAAATAATGATTATAAAATTAAAGTACAGTTTTAAATTAATTTCATTAATTAATAAGTATATAAAATTCAGAACCTAAAGTTTCTTCAAACGAGTTCACTCCTGAGAACCAATTTATTGAGCTATTTTAAAAATTAATTGGTTTTTTGTATTGAAGCCCAGAGACGAATTCTACTGGCAGATCATGTTTAAAAAACACAGGAGTCTTTAAAAAAGGTATCTTAAACATGATCATATTTTCCAAGTCCCCTTGCTGTGCCTGCAGATCTTCTAAGATGGTAAGGTTCTTTGAAAATTTTGTGTGTTCATATTAATAATGTTTTTTTCTAATTGACTACTTTACTGACAAGTATAACTATAAAAAGACCCAATAAAACATGTTAACCATTTTAGGGGGGTCATACATACTTTAAGGAAGGAGTCAGCGGCAATTCGCTTGCGTTTAGGCGTGGCATATAACGGGTGAACACAAGACAAAATTTAAGAACGCTCGAGGCTACATGAGCTCAAGAGCGCAAAAGAGATAAGGAGGCGCGATTTAAAATAATAAAAAGTAACAACTCCGTAACACCATTAACGTTACGAAAGTAAAGTAGAGGGAGGTGGGGGGCGTTGCAACACACACACACACACACACACACACACACACACACACACAAACACACACACACACACATGTATATATATATATATATATATATATATATATATATATATACATATATATATATATATACATACATATATATATATATATATATATATATATATATATATATATATATAAGTTATATAAACATTTTATGTGAACATTTCATAATTAAATGCGTGCTAGGAAAATTCCTGCTTACGCAGCTTTAGTATTATATAGGTGTGAGAACAGTGTATAAGCAGTGTGTAAGTCGCCTCTGTATCGCACAGACGTTTTCCACTCCGATTGAGTGCATATCAATTGTATTGTTTTATTAAGTAAAATTTATGTAACAGTTTTCTAAATTAATTGTTTATTAAATTCAAAGGTTTGTAAAAATAAAAATCATTTTTAAAAACCTTTCTTGCTTAATATAAAACGTAACTGGCGCAGTCGGTAGGACACCTCAAGGAAGTTAGTGAATATAACGTCCGTCGGTTTTAACCGTTAATTGAGGAAACTTTAAGTAGAGTGAATATCTACAACCACTTAATAGAGCGAATATCTATTAAGAGCACGAGTGAATATCGTGTAAGTGAAAAGTGAAAAGTGAAAATTGTTCAAATGAGCAAAGTATTTTGGATCAACTTGTAAGTAGATCTTAAGATATAGAATTAAGAAAAAGTAGAGTAAATACTTTTTAATTTTATATAATTGATTTTTAATTTTATTATTTTAAAGAAAAATAATATTAAATAATGGCAACGCCAACATTAAAGAAGGAATATCTCGATATGATTCCTGAGTATAGTGGAGAGCCCACTATGCTCCACAGATTTATCTCAATATGTGATAAGATAGTAAATAAGTTTTATGTAAGCGAAAATCCAGAGGATTTTCAAAATGAGTATCTGTTCTCCTCTATTCTTTCTAAATTAAAAGGCCAAGCACTGGAAATGGTTGTAAACTCTAACTCTTACAATTGGCACGAAACTAGAAAAGTATTATTAATTAGTTATTCAGACAAAAGAGATTGTTTCACATTAAACTTAGAGATGTCAGAATTAAAACAAGAAAGTAACGAATCACCATTTCAATTCTATGAGAAAATTCAAAAGTTACTAAATTTACAAATTTCATTTTTTATGAATAAAGAGCCTCAAAGGCAGATGGCTAAAGACATTTTAATAGAATACGTTCAGAAACTAGCTTTAAGAGTTCTCCTTAGGGGTTTGCATGAACCCATCGGGTCACTAATGCGTACCAAGAACCCTAACACTCTTAGTGAAGCACTTAATATGCTCACAAACGACTTTCAATTTAAAAATAATAAAATGTTTACTCAGCCAAGTAAACAACCAGTCTTTCAGAAAAGCCAAACTCAAAACGTAAGAAGACCAATACATACTGAATTTAAATACCACCAAATACCTAAACAACCTTATCAACACCCAAACCCTTCCTATAGACCACCAACTTTTGCTAATCACGGTCAGCCTCAAAGGGGACAACCAAACAACAACACTACTAAACCTCAGTATCCTCAGCGAAATACGGGTTATCAACCTACCCCTATGAGTATTTCCACTAGACAGACAGACAGGCCTTCTAGACAAACGAATTTGTATCAAATGACCGGACAAGGAGCCGAAAAAGACGATTACACCATGTACCAGACTAACGGACAAGAATCATTCGCTTTTGAAGAAGATCTCGGGAAAGAAGAGTACTTCGAAGAATCCCAAAATTTAACCGACAACTACGAAGAAGAGACCGTTAAAATCGATCAGGACGATTTTTTAGGACATACGAGCCTCGGAATCGATTTTCAATAATGAATCTACAAAGCGAAAATAACGAGCTACCATTTATATACGACACAAACACCAAATCTAGAATATTAATTGACACAGGCAGTACTAGATCATTTATGCGAAAATCTTTAGGCTGGAAAAATTTTAAAACAAGCATTAAAAAAGAGCCGTTTGAAGTAATCACCGCACACGGCACTTCAAAAGAAAATTTTTGCTGCACCATACCTCT
Organism: Prosapia bicincta; assembly: GCA_036971475.1. NCBI lineage: Eukaryota > Metazoa > Arthropoda > Insecta > Hemiptera > Cercopidae > Prosapia > Prosapia bicincta. The sequence continues at coordinate 65,860,023 of JBAIZL010000006.1, read as the reverse complement.
GTTGTCTAAAAAAGCAATTAAATTTTATTTATTTGACTTTCATCAGAATTTCGACCTATTACTCGGGCTAGACAATATAAAGGATTTAGGAATAAGCTTAGACTTTATAAATAATAAATTAATACTCTGTGATGAGGAAATCCCTATTCAATATTTTAACACTGAAAAAGGAAGTTGTAATAAAACGGACAGCACGTCAATAAAGCAGGAACAATTTAGTTATGTTATACAAGCCCGCACTAGCCAAACAGTTAAATTAAAAATACAAAATATTCATAATGGAGAAGGTATTTTACCACACAAACAAGTGAACGGATTAGAAATTCCGCAGTGTATAGTTTCAGTGCATAAGGGTGAAGCCTATTGCCCTATTATAAACAATACGGAAGAAAATGGAAAATTAACAATAAGTAAGCCATTAGAAGTAAAATCTTTAGAGGAATATAATATTTTCAAACCTGATACAATGCAAACGAACACTAATTTCAATATGATCGATTATAAACAAACAAAATCAGGAAGTAAAAATTTCGATTTATCAAAATTTAGGATGGAACGCATGAACTTGGAAGAAAAATCCGCCGTAACAAATTTATTAAAAGAATATGCTGATTTATTTCATATTGATGGAAACAATTTAACCTTTACCAACCAAATAAAACATGTTATTAGGACTACTGATGAAATTCCCGTGTACTCTAGAAATTATAGATATCCAGAGATTTACAAGAACGAAATCAATAAACAAACTGAGGACATGCTTGAACAAGGAATTATCAGACCTTCAAATTCTCCATGGAACTCTCCTGTCTGGATTGTACCCAAAAAACAAGACGCTTCTGGCAAAAGAAAATTTCGATTAGTAATAGATTTTAGAGGATTAAACAAAAAAACAATTGACGATAAATTTCCCTTGCCAAACATTACCGACATATTAGATAAATTAGGACGATCTCAGTATTTTACGACTTTAGATTTAGCCTCAGGATTTCACCAAGTAGAAATGGATAAAAATAGCATAGAAAAAACAGCGTTTTCAACAGAAACAGGACACTACGAATTTTTAAGAATGCCATTTGGACTAAAGAATAGCCCCCCTACATTTCAAAGAATTATGAATAATATTCTGAGAGGCATCCAAAATGAAACATGTTTAGTTTATTTAGACGACATTATAATTTACTCCACTAGCCTCCAAGAACATATACAAAGACTTAAAGAAGGATTCGACAGATTACGCAAAGCCAACTTTAAAGTACAGCTGGATAAAACAGAATTTTTAAGAAAAGAAGTAGCGTATCTAGGGCATGTTGTTACACCGGAAGGCGTAAAACCTAACCCAGCAAAGATTTTGGCAATCAAAGACTATCCAATACCTAAAACCACCAAACAAATTAAAGGCTTTTTAGGACTATTAGGCTATTATCGAAAATTTATTAAAAACTTCGCCAAGATAACAAAACCCTTTACTAACTGTTTAAAGAAAAATGCAAAAATAAATATAGAAAATCCAGACTTTATAGAATGTTTTGAAACATGTAAAAATATATTGACTAATGAGCCCCTTCTACAATACCCAGATTTTGAAAAGGAGTTTACTCTAACGACAGACGCGAGTAATTTTGCACTAGGAGCAATTTTAAGCCAGGACAAAAATGGAAAGGACCTTCCTATAGCGTATGCCAGCAGAACTTTAAATGACAGCGAAACTAATTACTCCGCGATTGAAAAGGAATTACTAGCAATCGTATGGGCCACTAAACACTTCAGGCCTTATTTATTTGGGAGAAAATTTAAAATTTATACAGACCATAAACCTTTACAATGGTTATTTTCAGTTAAAGAACCAAATTCCAAGCTTTTAAGATGGAGATTAAAATTAGAAGAATATGATTATGACATAAGATACAAAAAAGGAAAATTAAACCAAAACGCAGACGCTTTGTCTAGAATACAATTGAATGTTACTGACAAAAGTTCAACGAACACCCAACACACTGTAGAACCAGACCTTGAATTATCTCCAGCCGGCTTACTTCAACGTTACTTTCCGGAACTAAATGATAACGAATCTATGGTCGTACAACTCGACGCAACAGATAGCGCCAACTTAAAGTACAATCAAGAAAGTGACAATCAAACCGTGCACTCCAATTTTGAAGGAAACACCCAAATTGAAATACCAATTTCCGACGAGCCTGTAAACTTTGGGAAAAATCAAATATTTTTGTCATTAGTAAAATATGACCCAAAGAAAGTAAAAATTATAAAACTATTCGGAACTTCAAAAATTCGTTTAATAGTCGAAATATCAGAAAATAATTTTAAAGAAGACATAGTTAATTTTGTAAAATCATATTTGGTGCCCAAAATAAAATATAATCTATATTTTGAAGACGATTTTTACGAGAAATTTGCATCATGCGTAGCCAAAAATTTCAAACAAACTGAACTAAATTTGGTTAAGTGTAATAACAAACTCTTAGACCTAACTTCGGAAGAAGATACCTTAGAAACGAAAAGTAATTATCATGTCAGCAAAACCAATCACCGAGGGATACAAGAAACATGCGAACAAATTAAGCGAAGATATTATTGGCCCAATTTAAAATCACTAATCCAAAATTTCATAAATCAGTGCGACATATGTCAAAGAACCAAATACGACAGAATTCCCTTACAGCTAGAAATGAACTTGACACCAACAGCTGCAAGGCCTTTCCAGATAATTCACATCGACACTATCTCTTTAGAAAAGAATTCGTTTATCAGCATTGTCGACAGTTTCACAAGGTATGCTCAAGCTTATCGCTTGGGAAGCTCTCAAGCTACAGAGATTGCAGACAAGTTATTAGATTACTTCGCGCAGTTCTGCTTACCAACAGTTATTATCTCAGACAATGGAACGGAGTTTAATAACAGAATTGTGAAGGAGATATTAGACCTGCATAAAATCAAAATCCATTTTATCAGTACACAAAACCCCCAATCAAACGGATTATGTGAAAGATTTCATTCCACCTTAATAGAACACATAAGGCTGTTAAATAATCAAATCGAATTTAAAAAAGACAGTATAATTAAGAAAGTCAAATATGCTATAATCGCCTATAACAATAGCATACATTCAGTCACAAAATTAACGCCGTGCGAAGTCTTATTTGGACACATAAATTCAAACTCTTTATTAGATATAGATTTAGAAAAACAAATCGTAAATGACTACGTTTTAAACCATAAAGAAAAAACAAAAATACTTTACGAAAACATTAGGGATAGCAATCAAAGAATTAAAGAAAAAGTTTTAGAAAAAAGGAATGTAACCAAAGAACCACTTCCCGAAATACCATCTGAAGTTTATATAAAGTCAGTTCAGAAGCAAAGCAAAACGAAAAACAGATATAGCAAGGAAGAGATAGCTTCAATAAACAAGGAAAGAAAAACTGGTAAAATAAAGCCTAGACATCATAACACAAAAGACAAGATACATTTGTCGAAAATTAAAAGGTCTAAGAAGATAGAAAATGTAATTAATGCTCAAAATAATTTTCCAGGTCCCTCCTGTTCGTCATTGGCACAGCCACCGACTCAGCAGAGATCAGAGAAGTCAACAACAACCTCGGAATAATCCCAATAGACCTTGGGCCGGCCAAATTAGAATCTTCCTACCATACCTTTGTCCACTATTTTAATGTAAGAAACTTAGTAGCTCATCTAAATAACATTGATGCTTATTATTATGATGTATTGCAAAATTTTGAAACTAGTTGCTACAATTGTAACGGTAGCTTATTAAACAATGAATATGTAACTGATAACAGTAATAGAATAAGCGATATTGTTAATTATTTTAAATATGTTAATCACAGTAAAAATGTAATAGAAGAAAAATTAGAAATTATACTCTTAAGAGAGAATGGTAACAAAAGAACAAAAAGAGGTCTTATAGATGGACTAGGATCCGTTATCAAATCTTTAACAGGCAATTTAGATGCATATGATGGTAAAAAATATGACAAAATAATTAAAGATATTGAAAATGAGCAAATTAAAATTAATTATCAAATTGAATCTCAATACTCCTTTAGTAATAATATTATGAATGAATTAAATAAAACTTTTATTGTAATTGATGAAAATTTTGTAGAATTAAAAAATAAGTTAAGTATTGTGAATCGTAATGTAAATGACTTTGTTGAACTAGAAAAATTTAGAAGTATTCTAAACCAATTGAACATTTTATATGACATGATGTTACAGGTAATCACAGATTTAGAAAATTCTCTTACATTTTGTAAACTAGGTGTTGTACACCCTAGTGTTATTTCAACCGAAGAATTATATGAAGAATTAAACAAAATTTATAAATATTATAATGAGAGGTTACCTTTAGAACCTAAAATGGAAAATATGTCGGAATTAGAGAACCTAATTAAAGTTAATTGTAAACTAGATTCTGAAAGGATTGTATACTTTATAAATTTACCCATTGTAGAAAAAACTCAATTTAAATTGTATAAATTACACTCTATACCCACAAAATATGAAACAGATTATGTAACAATTATACCAAAAGTAAGGTACATATTAGTGTCTAACTCTGTAATATTAGGTTTAGACAATGAATGTAACTGTAAAACCGATTCCATATACTTTTGCTCATTCGACATTCTAACACACCATAAATTAGACTGTGAAGTGTCCATTATCAGGAACAACGATGCCAGCAACTGTGAATATACTGCATTGGAAGTTACAGACAACTTAATTAACTGGATCCCAGAAATCAACCTTTACCTAGCGACCTTCCCCAACAAGCAGACTCTGGAAATTACCAATCGCAAGGCAACTACCACCGTCACCCTTCAAGGCAAATATTTGATAAAAACTAATAATGATTCAGTCTTTTTCAACAACATGAAACTGAGCCATACATCAACAACTTCGGGAGGCCATCCTATTTTCATGGACACGTCCAAACTACAATTTTCAATGAGTAAAATGCCAGAATTCTCAGTAAACGTTAAACGCCTAGAATTGGACAAAATAAACACGGAAACCATCTCAAGAATTGACCCAACTATGGAAATAACCCACCACATCAGTATCTGGACTATTGCCCTTTACGGAGGCGTATTCAGCAGCCTTATATACTTCGCCCTCATCAGGAAGAAGAAGAAGACTTCAACCAACGCCGAAACTTCGCCAACCCCCGAAGTTCTCTTTAGGGATGGAGGAGTTATATAAACATTTTATGTGAACATTTCATAATTAAATGCGTGCTAGGAAAATTCCTGCTTACGCAGCTTTAGTATTATATAGGTGTGAGAACAGAGCCCCGGCAGTGTGTAAGTCGCCTCTGTATCGCACAGACGTTTTCCACTCCGATTGAGTGCATATCAATTGTATTGTTTTATTAAGTAAAATTTATGTAACAGTTTTCTAAATTAATTGTTTAGTATATTCAAAGGTTTGTAAAAATAAAAATCATTTTTAAAAACCTTTCTTGCTTAATATAAAACGTAACTTATATATATATATATATATATATATATATATATATATATATATATATATATATATATATATATATATATATAAAGAACATTTACAATAAACAAATTCAATTATAATTCTTGTATTTGTATTTTGACTATGTTCGTTATTAATACACAAGAATACATATTGCGATTATATATATATGAAGTTAATATATTACTATTGTAAGTAATTTTATCCACCATTAAGTGCAATGATTTTACCTTGAATGATGAGGCGCCTTTCGGTCACTTGACCATTGTCGATTCACTGATTACTTTTTCTTAATTTTTCTGGTGCGGATTTCCGGTCCGTTGTGTTGGTAATTGTTGACGTCATATACGTTTCCTCTTGAGTCTTGTGTATTATGTTTTTGAATAGTATGTGTTCTGTATATGTTGTTTGTAGATTCATTAAATTGTTGTGTATGTTTTTATAAATGTGGTATTTTTCTAGTGAGTTTAGTGCTATTGCGTTATTATTTATTTCAAGTATGGTTAGGTTATTTTCGTAATTTGTTATTTCATATTTATGTGATATTAGGTGTGCTGCAACATTTGATAGTTTTGAATTTTTGTTTTTGAATGCTCCATAATGTCCTTCAAATCTTATTTTAAATGATCTGGTTGTTTTCTCTATGTAAAATGCGTTACAGTTGTTATATGTAATTTTGTAAATTCCTGATAGGGTATGTTTTTCTGAATTTGTTTTGTGGTTTGTGTTATTAAGATATTTTATTATTTTGTTAATTGGTTTGTATGTTGGAGTGTAGTATTCTTTGTTGTATATATTTGTTATTTTTTCTATTTTGTTATTGATGTATTTATATTTTAGGTAGATTTTTTTATTTTTATTATTTTTGTGTTCCGGTTAGTGTTGTGTTGAGGTTAGGTTTTTTTGTTAATTTATTATGTATATTTTTTATAAGGTGTTTGCTGTATCCACTTTCTATTGCTATTGCTATTTTTGTAATGTTATCTAATTCTTCATTTAATTTTTGTTTGTTATCCTGTGTGTATTTTATTGCTTTATTTATCATGTTACTGTAAGTGTTAATTTTGTGTGTCCAGGGGTGGTTAGATTTGTAGTGTATTGTGGTGTTGTTGGAAGTAGGTTTCCTGTATACTGTAGTTTCTATTTTATTATCATTTATATTTAATGTGATGTCGAGATAGTTGATTGTTCTATTTGTTTCTGCTTCAACGGTGAATTGTATGTTTTCGTTGTATGTATTTAATTTGTTTAATATTATGATGTGTTCGTTGTGAATGGTAGGTTGGTATATTACAAGTATATCGTCTACATACCTTGTCCATAGTGAAATATTGTGTGTGTTTAGTATAGGTTTAATTATTATTTGTTCATAGTGTTGTAAATATATTTCAGACATGACAGATGATATGGGTGAACCCATGGGGAGTCCAGTTGTTTGTTTATAGTATTTATTGTTAAATTGGAAGTAATTTTGGTTACATATGTGTTTGGTTAGCGTAATGATACTATCTATTGTGTTTCTTTTTTCGTTATTGTGTATTAGTTTGTTTTTTATTATTTCTATGTACTTCCTCAGATGATGCTATGGGATGCTAGGGTACATGTTAGTTATGTCATAACTTATTATTTTTGTGTTGCTGTTTGTTTTTATAGTTTTTATTTTATTAATTAATTCGTATCCATTTTTTATATTGTGTGTGTTGTTGATATGTATTTTAGATCTTATTATTTTGTCTAGTATTTTTGCGATTATGTAAGATGGTGCTGTTGTGAAATTTATTAGTGGTCTAAATAGTGTATCGGGTTTGTGGATTTTAGGTATGCCTGATAATATTGGTGCACATGGTTTGGATGGGTATCGTCTTGTGTAGTATTTTAATTTATTGTTATAGTTTAGGGTAACATATATATATAATTTAAATGTTTGTGTAGACCTATGTTTCATTTACAATAAAAATATTGATAAAACCCCCCAATACCAAAAACTATCAAAAACGAACTTGTAACTACAATTACAAGTTATGTAAGAACATAAACATTTCGATGACCTTTTCATCATAATCAGAGGGTCTTAATACAAAATTAAAAGTTAGAACACACTAATTTACAAGCTAGAGTGACCAGTATATTATTGTATTCTAGATCGTAAGCCTAATTTTATAATAATACCTTCTAATTATGATAAGATCGTTATAGACTTGTACATAGGGTTTTAATCTTAGGTAACACGTAGTTTTAATTATTACTGATTATTTTTGGGGCATTGGTGCTTTTGCCAATAACTTTGTTGTAATATATTTTTGCACTGTGCTCTTGATATTGAATACATGTCAATCGCAAAGCAATCATCTTCAGAGTGTATTATAATACGAATACCTTTTCATTTATTTAAGTACTTTAATCAATACAGTTTTATAAACGTATATTGTGCATTATTAACGTTATGAATGGGGATAGAGATTTTAAATTTGTTTAGAAGGTGTTTTTCATGTATACATACACACACAAACACACAGATAACAAACTGCAACGTAACCCCCATTTCTCCTATTATCTCCGCTCTTTTCCAAACATTCCAACACTTTTTATTATTTTTATTTGCGGCTGCTTATCTCCGTCCCGCTCTCGGTCACATGTAGCCTCGAGCGTTCTTAAATTTTGTCTTGTGTTCACCCGTTATATCCCACGCCTAAACACAAGCCAATTCCCGTTGACTCCTAACTTAGAGTTTGTATGACCCCCCTAAAATGGTTAACATGTTTTGTTGGGTCTTTAAATAGTCATACTTTTCAGTAAAGTAGTCAGCTGGAAAGAAAGATTATTAATATGAACACACAAAATTTTCAATGAATCTTACCATCTTAGAAAATCTGCAGGCACAGCAAGGGGACGTGCAAAATATGATCATGTTTAAGATACCTTTTTTTAAAGGCTCCTGTGTACTTTAAACATGACCTGCCAGTAGACTTCGTCTCTGGCATTCAATACAAAAACCAACTAATTTTTAGAATGGCTCAATAAAATTGTTCTCAGGAGACAACTCGTTTGAAGAAACATTAGGTTCTGAATTTTATATACTTAATAATTAATGAAATTTAATTAAAACTGTACTTTGATTTTATAATCATTATTTATCAGTTGGAAAAAACTAAAAGTTTTATTGGTTGTTCAACACAGGATAAATTTAAATACCATAAGTTTTTATAATGCATTTAATTACTGGCTTTTAAAATAAAAATAAAAATATTTTCAACTAAAATACATTTGACTCTCTCTTTACTATTTCTTTGTTTTCATTGAAATCACAAATAATCATTTAAATTCTTATGATACTTCATATATTTAATTTCTACATTATATATATAATTCATTTACTACAACTACATATTTGAACAAAAATTATTTTCTAATTTAACATAATAAAAAAATTTTTATCCTCTGATTTCAAGATTGAATTGGTAAATTTTACATTTTATAACAAATATTTTTCCAATTGGTATAATTCTATAATTCTGGTCTTCTTGAAAATGATTGGCTTATGTCCAAAACCACTTTGTGAATTTAATATTTATTATTCATTACTTAAGGATTTGTATTATGCAAATTAATGTTACTGCATTTAACATTTATTTAATATTCATCATAGAGAGAAGTCATTGTTTAATTTTTATTGATAATTTTGAATTTAATATTTTTAACTTACTAAATATGACGCTATTTAATATAATAGAGAAAATGAATTTCCAATAATTTCCCTGCCGGTCCTTGAGTAATCTCGTCTGGATTCCGGGTCCATGGACACTGGAAGTAGCCATCCCTGGTAAGTCGATGGAAGTCCTTCTCCATTCTCCTGATCTTCACGTCCCGGAGGCTGAGTCTGAAGCCCTCGTCCATTAATGGAAATAGACGGCAGAAACGTGGCTATTTGTTTCCATCTGGCCTATGGTGGTTGTCTTAGGCGCGGACCGGCATAGTGACCGTTAGCACCTCGTATTAAAATTTTTCACAGACTGCCCTACAGGTCCATAAGTTCTTGTATTTATTGCGACTATGTAACCCTTCCCCACCCACTCTTAGCTCGTCGCTATCTCCGTGCTTTTTTCTTGTACAGGCGGGTTGGACAACGTATTCGATTAAACCTGTATAATTTTGTTATCGGTTTCGGAATACTGAAAAATGTCTATTTCTTTAAAATGGGTGTAACTTTTTTGTTATTTAAGTTTTTTAAATTTAGTTTTCACTATTGTCCATTTTAGATTTTGATGGTCATTGAATGTTAGTGATGGCCTAGTTCATAAGTTAGCATTTTACGGCACTTTCAGAAAGTTTTCACTGCACTCCCGTTTGTCAAACTTAGTTAGTTATTACAGTTTTATTTTATTTTAATTTTTAATTTGTCTTAATAATACTTATTCAAGATTTTATTGACTTTTTCACTCTTTACAACGTTTCATTATACAATAAATTAACACCTTATTATTTAGTTATTAAACTTGTTATTCAAATTTTTGAAATTACTAATTTCATAATTTGAGCTGCGATTCTGACCGTCTCAACACACACACACACACACACACACACACACACACACCCACACACACACATACACTGATGTCTGAATCACCGTTAAAATTAAGAAATTAATAATTTCAAAAATTTGAATAAGAAATTTAATAATTGAATGATAAGGTTTTAATTTATAGTAAAATGAAATGTTGTAAATAGTGAAGAAGTCAGTAAAATCTTAAACAAGTATTATGAAGACAAATTAAAAAATAAAATAAAATAAAACTGTAATAACTAACTAAATTGGACAAACACACACACACACACACACACACACACACACTCACACACACACACACACACACACACACACACACACACACACACACACACACACACACACACACACACACACACACACACACACACACCTGACCTTATCGGTGAAAGTCTTTTAAAGTTATATATTATTGATTGTGAAGTGGTGTTTGCTAATGTCAAATTATGGTAAAAAATGACTCATCATGGTAAAAATAAAGCCAAGATCTTGTTTATAAAAACACACACAAACCTATGCAGTGGTTGAAAAAACCTAAGTTAAAATATCTTAAAAGGCTTGAGGCATCTTAATATCTTAAGACGTTAGTTTCTCTTGTAACACAATGTAATTAGTACAAAACCGCGATAAGCACGATAGTTCAATAATGATTCTTTGCATTTCATAAGCTACGAAAATATGTTGGTCAAGGGGGAAGAGAAAATCTCATTTCATATTCAGTGGTATTACGATTATCTGCATGCATCTGTTTATAAACAGCATCGCACACCACATTCACGTATCTTATCTTGTCACGTAAATCGGTAAGATGATAAGGTGAAAGAGAAAAGAAAGGAAATTCGAATGTTCGTTTAGTTTCCTGAAAAATAACTATAACACACATTCTATACATTATAAATAAATGTATGTTACGCCTTAAAACGTTCTATTTCTGTCCTGATCTACACTTCCAATGCAATATAACCATCTTCAGAGGATATTTAGTTAGTTACAAAGGTAAATAATGTATTATTATCCTCTAAAAATGATTGCTTTGCGATCAAAATATACACCAGGACATAAATAAAAAGCTTTTGTGGTTAGGAGGTTTTATTTATTTAAAATTAAAATTTGCATCGTGCTCGCAGTTATTAATTAATTAATAAAAGGTTATTAATATATTCTAATTTTGTTTAAACGTCAACTCCATAATATAAACTATCTGCACCCCTATGGCGCTTGTTAACTGAATGGAAAAGGTGTTTGAGCTACTTTAAAAGAAGAATATATGTTTTTAACGTTTAAGTAAGTGACTAAAATGATAACTATTTACCCAAATTACCTGATATTTATAAAACAGGAATTATATCGATTGAACAACTAGATATTATGAACAAGTGGGATCCAGGGTAACTCTGAGATCGGTAAGTTAGGAAATAATACAAAATATAAATTTACCAAATTCAAAGTTAGGATAGTAATAAACAATTGTTTAAGTGATAATTAACATTCACCGAACGTAATGGACTATAAAATTCAAGAATACAAAATAGTTAATAATACTAACCATAAACAAAGTTTAGGACAAGTATAAAACAAGTTAGAAAAATAATTACTTTACAAATGTTTATCTTGAGAAAAAAACACTACAGTTTTTATGAAAGAATGTGTATGAATTGAAAAACACATTATCATTGGTTTATATCGAATTGAACGAATACACTAGTTACAAAAATATTAACAATCGATGAGCCAACTCATTATTTTATATCTGTAATTTTTATTTATGCATTTTTAGGATTAATTGGAATTGCATTTAACATATTGAGTCCCTAGAAATATATAAACAGGACTGTATAAGAAACAATAAAAGTACGAAAGAATACCCCTTCCCTATATTTAAATCACCCCACAAAATGTAACACCGTATCCAACACACCGAGAATAACTACATCAAATTGCACTTCACGAAAAGGCTCTGTCGTTAACTTGACGAAGACAAACACTTCTATCGTGAGTTACATTTTGAGTGTTTGAACCGGGAAAGTAAACGAAAACTTTATACATACAGACATACTTGATTCAGTACAACTGTAGTGTATTTGCTCACAATAGAGTGAAATGAATGTTTTAGTGAATGTGTAACAATGTTTCTCTCAATTACATTATCATGAATAAACAGTGACGGAATGTCGGTAACTCCCATCAGATATCTAACGCAGTGGAAAACCAAGAAATACTTTTAGAGGAACACACAAAAGCCTTACTGTCAATTATGGGAAATGGATCGTAATCAAAACAAAAGAGAAAACCTATTTATTGAACATTAGATAAAAGTAGAGATATTATGATCTTAAACGCCTGAACATCATAGAAAATAATGTTACATTACTAAACTTTTTAAATACAATAAAAACATAAAAATTGATATGAAAAAAGCTAACAGAGAGAAAAATAAAAAAAGAGGAATAGAAAGAACATAGAAATAGTTTGATAGAAACGAAAGATCATTCAATGGATTATAAAATAACCATGGCTTTGGCGGCAGACATTTTTGTGTGTTGGAATAGGTTTTTGGACCAAATACATTAAAACTACTAAGGAAGAAAGAAAGCAATTCTGAATTAAAGACAGTATAACCAAAAAGATATTTAATCCTGGTTTGTGCTACAGGTTTATCAATTCTCCCGCATGCGCATTTATGTTCCTGACTTAGATATGCTTTGTATCAGGTACATAGGAAGTGGGAGAGTAGTGGGTGAAGAGTTGGTGGATTATTACGCTTACAGAAGAAGCATGATCGTTCCCTGGTAATGGGTATTGTTCTAGTGGATGAGGTCTATAAAGTAGACTTGCTCTTCGTTTTCATAAAATAGGGGTGTCTGCATGCTCAATACGAAAGCACAACTATGCGAAAACTAACGGTAAGCCTTTAGTTGTACGAGTAGGACACTGGTATAGTAGATCCACCCAGAGGGATTTTAAGAATCTTTACGAGACTAAAGTCTTACTAAATGTGGAAAATGTGAAAATAACAAAGGATATGTTGGACCCTAAAGTTTACCGTATAGATATTTACCCCCAAGTATGAGGTAAATACTACTCCTTACCAATGTTTTCACCAAAAGAGACATTACAGTAGATGGGTGCTTTTGAGTATCTAAAATAATAATGAATATGCTTAAGAACTAAGTTAATTTAAAATACACTATTTTCTCATCCACAATAGAAATCTCAAAGAAAATATTGTGAAATTTTATAGTATTAGGGTATATAAGAACCTCTATTGTTTCTAATGCACAATGACGTATTTCTGTGGGGTCACGGTACCAACGACCTCAAATTATAGAGACACTTCTGTATTTCGTAAGAATCAATTCACTATATCGTAATAACGAATTATTTCGTAATACCTCATTCATTATTTCGTAATAACCAGTTATTTCGTAATAACTCATTCATTATTTCGTAATAAACAATTCTTTCGTAATAACTCGTTCATTATTTCGTAATAACCAATTATTTCGTATGAACTCATTCATTACATCGTAATAAAGAATTATTTTATAATAAATCATTCATTATGTCGTAATAAAGAGTCATTAGATAGTAATAATTTATTCATCGTCACGTGATATTAAGCTATTTCTTAAAACTCTACATCTCCTAAGTTTGAGGAATTTTCTAATTTCCATGATCTATTTCTAAATTACGTGTTGTTTCTTGAGGTTACATTGAGTATTTCGTTATAAATAACTCGTGGTCTTGTAATAATGTACTGTTTCGTAAAACTTCTATTACTGGTAATAATGAGAAATATTGTAATAATCCATCCACTATTTTGAAATTAGTAGTTATTCCGTAATAATAAATAAACTATTTCATAATAAGGAGCTACTGCCTAAATGAACAATTGCTAATAATGAAATTTCCTGAACAATTAATTCACTATGTCTTAGTAAAGAAACTTTCGTAACATACATTCTCTATTTTGTAGACAATTAATAACATCTATCATATTAGTCCAATAGCTATTTCGCTAGTTTTTGCAAGCGTGTTAGAGATTAAAACAGATTCTGTATAACATGTTATACTGAGGGTATCTATACTTCAGATCGCTATTGAAGCTTGTAATTATTTACGACAACACTGTAATTATTCTCACAAAGCCTTATTGCTAAGTAAGCGTAATACGGTTGCTAAGCTTTGACGTTCACTTCATTTTCTCAGTAGAAATATATATATATATATATATATATATATATATATATATATATATATATATACAGATGAAAACCGGTATTTAAATAAACAAATTCATTGTAAAAAGATTTTCACCTGTTTTGTATATGTTTTCTTAAGTAATGTAGTCTACTCGTTTATGGTATATGATTTGATTTTAAATAACTTTGAAAACAAACAACTAAAAATTTCATTTTATTTACAAAGTTATATTTCATTGTTTACATAAAATTTAAATTTTGAATTTTTTTATAACTTATTACATGATTTTTTTTAACACAGACAAAACGTCTTTTATATATATAATTGTCTTATTTTCAACTCATGGTAAAATAAAATATTGTATCGCATAATGCACATTTGGTTGTATTGTTTATTTAACCTCTGCCATTGCAGAAACAAACATAAATTTGTAATCGAGATATATTATTCTGAATATATCCGCTAGACATTTAATAATTCACATTACAGATAAAGACCGTGCTACACTCTGTAGGGTCAGTGGAAAACAATAATTTCCCTAAAATGTGGCCTCGTTTATGTCCGCACTATTAATAACTCATCCCCTAAACAGCGCCAACCTTTAATGGTAATTAAAATATAGTATTTATGCTGGTAAATGAAGATGTAGGAGCATTTTGGGTCCCTTTACGACTTGTTAGTTCTTGTCCCTTTCTAAGCGTGGAACCCTAAAGTACGCACACACTGCCGTAATAGATGCTTTTGTTTAAGAGATTAAATTTTCTTTTTATTATTTTTTTCACCTTATATTATTATTTTCATTTCCTCAGTTTTTCATCCTACGAACATGCAGGTTTTCATGGTTATTTTGTAATCCCTTGAATGATCATTCGTTTCTATCAAACTATTTCTATGTTCTTTTTATTCCTCTTTTTTTATTTTTCTCTACGTTAGCTTCTTTCATAACCATTTTTAGGTTTTTATTGTGTTTAAAATATTTAAAATGTTTAGTAACGTAACATTTTTTTCTATGATGTTCAGGCGTTTACGATATTCAGCATAATCTCTCTACTTTAATCCAATGTTCAATAAATAGGTTTTATCATTTGTTTTGATTACGATCAATTTCCCGTAATTGACAGTAATGCTACTGTGTGTTAATTTAAAAGTATTTCTTGTTTTTCCACTGCGTTAGATATCTGATGGGAGTTACCGACATTCCGTCACTGTTTTTTCATGATAATGTAATTGAGAGAAACATTGTTACACATTCACTAAAACATTCATTTCACTCTATTGTGAGCAAATACACTACAGTTGTACTGCATCAAGTATGGCTGTATGTATAAAGTTTTCGTTTACTTTCCCGGTTCAAACACTCAAAATGTTACTCACGATAGAAGTGTTTGTTTTCGTCAAGTTAACGACAGAGCCTTTTCGTGAAGTGCAATTTGATGTAGTTATTCTCGGTGTGTTGGATACGGTGTTACATTTTGTGGGGTGATTTAAATATAGGGAAGGGGTATTCTTTCGTACTTTTATTGTTTCTTATACAGTCCTGTTTATATATTTCTAGGTGTTCAGTTATGTTAATTCCAATTCCAATTAAACCTAAACATACATAAATAAAAATTACAGATATAAAATAATCTTAAATGCCTCCTTTTTGATATTTTTTAACTAGTGCATTCGTCCAATCCGATATAAACCAATAAATAAAAAAAATGTTTTAAAAACTCATAGAAATTCTTTCATATTAACTGTACTTTTTTCACATATCTCAAGATACAATAATCATTTATAAACTAATATTTTCTAAAGTATTTTGTTTATAGCTTTAATTTAATTTTGTTTTATATCTTAACCTAAGCATCTCAGAATTACCCTAGATCTCCCTGTTCAATATATTTAATACTTCTACTTCAAACGATAAAAATCCTAGTTTTCCAAGTCACAAATAACATTGGTGACCAGTCTAGTCCCCCTGAAGTTACTTTTTTTGTTTTTTATAGGAATTTCTACACCTTTACCATACATTTAACAAACTTCGTAGCGCCACGGAAAATAGTAATTATTTTGAAGACGTTAAATAAAATAAAAAATTATTAATAACTTCCTATTATTCCAGATTATACAATAAGAACTTGTAGCAACTTAGTTGTAATTTTTAAATATAAATGAATAAAACCTATTAAGTCACCAGAACTTTAAATTATTTCCTGACGTACATTTCGATTGTAAAGCAATCAACTCCAGAGCAAACTACTACAAGACTAAACTTTGTATAACTCTATAACTGCACACGAATTTCAATGAGAACATTATTATTTTAGTGATATATATATATATATATATATATATATATATATATATATATATATTATATATATATATATATATATATATATATATATATATATATATATATATATATCGTAAAAACCTTTCTTCTTCTCTTCATAACGGCATTCCTTGAAAGTTATTATACCATTTAACAATATTTTATTGGAGAGTTATATTGTGGATAAAAGAACAGTATATTTTAAGTTAAAGCACATTCAGTTAAAATATTAAAACATATTCAATTAAAATAGTATATTCAGTTCTTAGGCAGTCATTACTATTTCAGATACGTAAAACCACCCATTGATTGTAATGTATCGTTTCGTAGCAGTCCCAGGGGGATAATTTAGCTCCCCCACTATGGCTTGAATACTTCACTATATGGTGCTGCATACCCTCTGTTAGTTTCACATTGACTATGTTTAGTAAGTCTTTAGTATTGCAAAAAGTCTTAAAATCCTCTCTGGTTGGACCAACTATACCAGTTTCCTACTCGTACAACTGTTAGTTTTCGTATTGTTGTGCTTTCGCATTGAGCATGCAGACATACCTATTTTATGAAAATAGAGAGCAAGTCTACTTTAGAGACTCCGGCCACTAGAACTATTCCCATCGCTAAGGGCGATCTTGTCTTTTCAGTAAGCGTAATAATCCACTAGCCTTTTCTCCCGTTACAATCCTACCTAAATCCTACCTATGATCCGGATACACAGATGCCATGTCAGGAATATGAATGCGCATGCGGGAGAATTGATAAGCCTGTAGTACAGACTTGTGTTATTTGCCTTATTTCTAATACTGTGTGGTATTCAGAATCTTTTTCTTTCTTCCTTAGTAATTGTAATGTATTTGGTCCGACAACCTCTCAACACATATAATAACTTCTGCCTCCAGAGCAAATTCGTTCCCGTGTTTATCACGTGGCAAAACTACCTTCTTTCCTTCTTATTTTGGCAAGGATTGTGTTTTAATACTTTCAACACTTCTTCATTGCTCATTTTATCTCTTATAATCCTTCTTCTTCTAAGATACCTGCTTTGCGGTTCTTCTAATCAACCTTAAAACATCGCAAATGAGAGAACCGAAAACAACGTAAAAAGAAATATACAATTTACTTCTAGTTTTACAGTAATATTCCTTGTGATGTACTTCCATAGCGAAACATTGATGGCGAATTAAATAATTTTTTTTTTTTTTTTGTAATCATAACTCCAAGAACATTCATTGTACGTTTCTTGTAAATTTGCATTTTATAGTATTTGTAAACTCCAAAATGTATAAAAGCCTACTTAAAGGGGAGTGAAATAAAACTAAGCTTAAAATCCACCTAATGGCATTACTGGAGTAGGGTAATGAAAATATCACTCCTATACAGGACACGAAATGAACAGATACCAGTAATTGGAATAATAAAGGAACAATGATGAAGATATAGGAAAAATATAGGACATGAGCAAGAAAAGTAGGTAATCTGGTGTGACCAAGTGCAAAGGATGTCAGGAGGAAGGGTCCCAAAGGAAATTTGGTTTTTGCTATCGGGAAATAAAAAGAAAAGAATCTGGCCTAAACATCACGGGGGGAGAATAGTAAAAGCCGCCATATCAACGCGAAATATTATCCTGGTAATTTGAGCAATAGACGAGAACGACAAAAATTCGGATGTATCAGAAGAATTTTGAAAGACTCAAAATAAAATACTATCAAAACCATTTTATTAATATTATTGTCAGAATATAATCTGTTGTTCAAATGTTGTTCACGAATACAGACTTTCCATTTTGTGTGATAAACAGAATTGAATAATATTATTCGAGATCACTAACAGCGGTAAGATCCAAGCTGATTTTATAACCATTACATAATTTGTTATCAAATATTATATTTAAAAAAATTACATGACATATTTTTCTAAAATCTTCTACTCTAACTGGTTTTGCTTTTGTTAACAATATGAGCTTCAAAACCTTAGGATATCTACACTGTTCAATGTATTAATCATACTGTAAATCAAATCCCTGCAAATATCATTTGGTAATGAAGATTTTCTGGAACTCTACAAGTAATATAATGGTACAAACTGAGTATAACCAGTTTATAACAACATTATGCTCTCAATATCTGTGCTATGATATAAAAATCTGATTTGTTGATCCGGTATGTTAAATTATATATATATATATATGTATGTATGTATGTATGTATGTGTGTGTGTGTGTGTTTGTGTGTGTGTGTGTGTGTGTGTGTGTGTGTGTGTATGTGTGTTACACAACGGCGTAAAAACTACTAGACCTATTGAGCTACAACTTTACATGGACATTCTATAGATCCGTGGTTAACACATAGGCCTATTTCTATTTAGAAACTCCAGCAGGGCATCCCCAGACCACTGGCCTTGAAAACTCTCAACACCCAATTATCTATACTCCATTATATACTAGGTTTATCCAGCTGACTGTAAATGTGTTTCTAATCACCTGTAAAAGTCACTTTTAAACGCAATTAAACAGGGCATATTAAATGTCTGTTGTTAATCATCTTTCAAGTTTAGTTATGCTTTACAAATCTCATGTGATATGCAGATGTCTTTCTTTCGCTTGGTTTTTCTAGACAATAATTGATAGAGTTTATAAACTAGAGTTTGATATATTTGTACATGAAAGTTTGAAAATGTACATGATTCAGAAAAAAACGGCTTTTATCTCATTTCATATTATGCTGTACATGAATTACTGGTCTTTCACTAATTTCATGATTTTCATTATTACTATCCTAATTTCGATTTTATTATTCTGATATTCAAGTATCCTGTAAATTAAAGACAACTTTAGATATGTAATCTATTCGTGAAATACATGTTGGGAACATATTTAGAAAATGTATTTTGACCATTGTCCTGACTTTTATCCACATCATGATTCAATATTGTTTATTTTCCTTGTGTATACACATATATTGTAATAAAATCATATATATAGATATTCCAAGCTGTATAACGTAAGACAAATTCTAGCTACGGATAATTTAAAAACGCTACACCTTATAAAGCTCGTGTCCGGCTCACAATTGCATTTTATATTGACCCTTATTCATTTTCAATTACAGTAAAACATATAATTTTATTTGACTTCCTTTTATAGGTCTTTTCAGTTTATTAACACTCATTTAGACTTTAAACTTGGCCTCTTGTCTCCAAACCTCCAACACTTACTAGACCAGGAACGACGGAACGGAACCATTAATCTCGCTCTGTATTAAAACGTCAAAACAGTCGTAGTTTTTGCTGCACTCTGGCGGTTTGATTTATGTTTGGCGAGTCTATTTTAGATGAACCGAAATATGAATGGCACCGAAGTAAGTCAGTATAAGAAATTGTATGGAACTACATTTTTGTAACGTGGTTTTTTATTTTTCATATGATGTATTTACCGTTTGAATATTTTTCAAATTGGTAATACTATATGCGTGCAGAGAATTAACTTGAAACTTGATTTTAGTTGTAATAGATTGAAAACTCCTAATTTATTTACTTATGTCCTTTGTATGTCCAGTAAGTAGTTCTGCTATAGACTATTAGAAATTGGTTTACATTTTTTTATACAGAGTACCTACAGCTATAGTACTAATTATTCTAATCCTAATATCCGTTTGGATTATAAAATTGTTATATTAATAAAGTGAGAAATTCAAATAAACTACTAAGGTTGTCTATTTGTTAAAAAAAACCATAACGTGAAAATAAATCATTAAAAAAATGTTTATGAAAAATATAAATTTAGAGTGGAGGGTCTTAGGTTACGTTTATTTCAGTTGTATTTTTTAATTGAAATTTTTTACAATCTATATGCAAGCATTATATATGGTTACGGTCAATTAATAAAATTAACTGTTCCAACAAAAAAAATAGGCCAATTACTTTTTAAATTCATCATATATTGTTAAATGGCTCCAAGAATTAGTAGCTTCACGTTAAACTTTATAAATTTCAAATTTTTCACAAGTAAACCCAAAATAGAACGTTGGTGGAACTAACGAACCGCTAAGGGAGTGTTGGGGGTGAGAAGACAAAATTAATTTTACTAAACTAATAAGAGCTCGTTTTTTCATAAAAAGGCAATTCATTTTTTTTACGTGAAAACGGTATACACGTGTTATTTTATTCAGATTAAAAGATATTTATTATTTTATATTAGTACAATACATACTTTACCTTTCTTATTCTAGTGTGTCCAATTTGTTTCGACTAAACTGGGTGAATTAACCTCTATTTCTGTTTTATTTTATGTTAAAATTTTTTTTCGAATAATATTTTCTAAAACATGCCCTAACAAATGCTTGTTTACGATGTATATTCATATATAAAGAGACTTGGAGTTGCTGAGGTTATAAGTGAAACGTTTTATGCAACGTTTGCAGAAAACATTGGATGGATATAAACATAGAGTTTCGCGTCATTATGACTTCCGTCAGATTAATATCGTCTGTATACAGCCGATTAGGCTACGCTATGAGCCTCCTAAAAGTGAATTAAATTGTAACACATGATTTCATATATCAGCTGATGTTATGTCATACGTTATGTTGTGAAACAACTGTTTTATCACTTAGGTTATGTTACATTATTTATTGAGCATTCATAAGGAAAGGTTGTAATTAGATAGTTTTGATCATTTAGTAAATACATTAAATTAAATTTTGATAAATCTCAATACAAATAATTTAATATAACGATAATAATATGTTATGTATTTTTGTTCCAATTTTTTAAAAGAAAACGTTCTTCGGCGCGCCTGATAACCAACTCTTAGGAAATATCTCATTAGGCGAAGTTAAATGTTTTTCTCAATTATAAATGTTTGCAGACGTCACTATAAAAGTTATAGCTTCTGTCGGCATCCCCTGATTATCAGTGCCTAATTTTTTAAATATATATTTATCAATCCACATACATACCATTAATGATATTTATAAATCTGTATGCTTGTAGATTTTTAATACTTTATCGTAATGATATTACAAACAGTTTATCTATTAACAAGAGAAAAAACACATTTTTGGAAGCTCTTGATAATATCAATAAGAAGTTATATTAATAAAACATAACATCAGTACTATCAATATTATTTTATTTGCTTGAGCAACAAATGTATAATTATTCTTTTTGGTAAATGTAAAGATATATATATATATATATATATATATATATATATATATATATATATATATATATATATTGTAACATTTTGAAAATAGCAAATAAGAAATTGGTTAGATTAAATTGAAACTAATTTTAGGTAAAAGCCTAGAAAAGGTTGTAACATTTAAAAAAAGGATTTGAACTGTAAAATGCATTAGGAAATCTGTTGTATCAAATAAAATTAAAACAAGATAATCTAATAATAATTATATTTAAACAAAATTGTAAACTTTATTAACATAGGGCATAAGTAATTACTTGAGAGATAGAAGGTGAAAAACAGTTGTAAACAATGAAATGAAAGGTTATGTTTGTATAAATCCAACTCAAAACACACATTTCGGAATTATTACAAAAGTAAAACGTAAAGACACTGCACACACAAAAGTAATAGTAATTAAATAAACACTGGAAGGTTTGTTAAGGATCGGAAAGTTGAAACAGTATGTGAACCAAATTAAAACGGGTGAAAACAATTTTGTTAGCGCATTTACAGCTGCAAACCAAAGAAGTAGGTCAGTTACAGTCGACTCTAGTGGGAAGAAATCGAACTAAATTAAAGCCAGATGAGTTTTTGGAGGTGGAGAGGCCGCCATGTTTAAAACAATTTTTAAAAGTAAAAACGAAGCGTTAGTCAGTCTGGCGTGGGACGCCGAAAGCAGACCTACTCTGAGAACTCAAAATTCCATTTGCAGAATTTCGTCAAAATTATACGGATTTGTGAAGAAACTTGGCCAAAATTAAACAAGGATAAGTGAATTTAAAGATATAATACAGTGATAATATAATTTGAAGTAACTAAAAAGATTTTAAGTGTGTTAAAAGTAAAATTTAAAGAGAACTGAATCCTACGTGTGAACAAGCGACCTTCGAGAATTTATAAGTTAAGTAAATAGCGCTATACAAATAAACTTTAGTGGACTTTTAAGATTATAAGGAAGTTAAAAATTGTACATTATTCGAATATCTTGTAATTAATTATTAGTTAGTAATAAGAAACATAATCCAGTTCAAATAGTTTAGGGACCTCTTTGCTTATTCCATATTTAAGTTTTTCATCAGGAAGCTATTTATTAAAACTATTTTCTAAATTTAATCTTGTTTATCAAAATTTATTTAATTTAACCAAAGAGTTAAAAGATATAGCCCATGCATATAAACCCCGAGATATTAAGAGGTCTTAGAAATTAGCCTAGGGTATAAAATTTTGTAACTAAAATTGAAGGAATTGAGTTTAGCCTATTGTTTTAAAACTTGTTAAGTTTTATTTTTTTTGTTCTGTTTATTGTGTGAATAAAAAGTTGTAATAAAGAATTTAAATTATTCATGAGTTTGTGTTTTGTAACTAGAGAAATTAAATATCATCATTCAACAAGAATAAACCCCGTTGCGTAATATAAAAAAGAAATGTTACAATATATATATATATATATATGTATATGTATGTAATGCGGGAGAGAAAAAGAGAGACAGATTTTATATTAATAGCAATAACAGTGCTACTCCTATGGTCTGCAGAAGATATGAAAAATTATTGGGTTGTGAAAATTAGTAGTAATGAGACAGGACACAACCCCTAAATACAGAAGATATAGTGGAAACATTATTACATCTCGTAGTGATCTTGGGCGGATACTTGAATTCTAATCGAGGTCATACGTGGTGTCTACTCGTTGAGACCTGTTAAAGAAGAATATGGAAATGTAGATGCTGTAGTCAGAGCTTTTATCTACTCTAAAGAAAAGAAGAAAATTTTCATTTTAATATCTAGAACCCGAAAAACTACCTGAATTTTGAAACTCCTCCTGTGTGTCAGAACTGTAGAGTCTACAGATGAGGAACAACCAAAATGTGCCAAACACTTTGATGGATCTCTAGGTAATTGCAATTGATAGTTTTTCTCATGGGTCAATGTAACCCGTAATACCGTTAACTACTATGTTAAACCAAGATAATTCTTAACATTGAAGTGAAATTAATGCAAAAACCTTAAAATGTAAAAGCACTAAAAGTATTAAATGAAAGATATATTTTCAGAAGATTGAAATCAACCTTGAAGACGAGAACATAAAACTAAATATTTAAAAACATATGAAACAAACAGACATAGTCGTGAAATCTATTAAAACTAAATAATTTGTAATATCTGATAAAATTCTAAACTTGGATCTGTCAAGATACCGAGGACAGTTGAAATTATCAGTTCCGTGTTACTTAAATCTGTGATCGCACAGATTGATATCTAGAGCTTCCACCAAGAATTTGTTCGAAACCTGTACACTACTTCTTGATTAGGTTCCTTAAGAACACCACAGAGTGTGTCGATAGTAATGCTAAGTTATAGCAAAGAGCTTTTAACAACTATATCCACTCATTGAAATATAAATAAAAATAAAATGAACTCTAATTATTTTATAAAGTAAACAATAATGACAAAAACATTAGTTTCGAATATTCTTAAGACTACAAAGAATAACACCGAAGCCGAGTTTTCTGAGTCGACAATAAAAGAATTTAATGTCAGTACAACGATGTTTTAACTCACAGAAAGTAAATGGGGCAGGAGCTCGTAATGAAGGCTTTCAAGCTTGTCCTTGAGACCAATACTTTTAAACTTGGGAAGATTTTCGTACCGGAATCACTTGCCGCACCGTTAGCAAATACGTGATGACATAATACTTATCCTTGAAATACAAAATATGGAATATTTAAAAATACGTTCCCATAATTCATTAACAATAATGTTTGTTGTTTTAATAATTTACTTACGGCCTGTGATTTATTCTTCCTTATAAAACCAAGAGCGATAAATTTAATTAAATTCCAATAGATTTGTACATTAAGAAAATTCTGTTTTAGAAATTTTAATCTTCTTTCAGAAAATAGAATTTATTTAACTCGCAGAAAATTGTAAATTTACTCCTTTACTTAGTAATTGCTGTAAAAGCGTAGTTATATATGCTCGTGGCTTGAATGGACAATTTAAATGGGCGAATTATTGATGTCTAGCCTGATTTATTCAAAACTTACATAGTTTTACTCCATACATTCATATGCGTGATGAGAATTAATTATAAAAATAGGAGTTATTTAATTTATCTTTAATAATAATGTACTTGTAGACTATGTTTAATTCTTTCTCTGGGAAAATATTTGTAGATGAGATATTCAAGGGGGTGTAACTTTTTATTTCCATCAAGTCTTTTTCCGACCCTTCTCTTCTGACTGCCCCTTCAATTCACCTTTCTAATAAATTCCCTTGTGGTTCTGCATTAAATGTTTTTCATACTCAAGGAGATCTCCCACACAACGTTTAAGCAATTTCTTGTCTCAGTTATTGTACAAAGACAGCTTATTCAAGTAGCCCTCTTTTGATCTTAAAAAGCTTCATAAATACGCTTTTAGAGCCCTGAAACTTACAATTGTGTCTCTGGGAAATTCAGGACCATATGATTTGAAAAGTCCAAACTAAAATACGAGTTTTTAAGATGTCTTTCATTTTTATCTATACTTTCAAATACGCAATATAATTAATCATACCGGAAGGAACATATACGAGATTTAGGCACGTATATATAACCGGAAGTAGAACCGATTATACAATACACTATCTTACTAATTGCGTGATAGAATGTTTCAAAGTTTTCTAAAAATAAACAAAGACAAGTTTTGTTTTAAAATCACGTGGCAAAATAATAACAAAAAAAATGCATGTGGCTTTACCTCTTTAATATTAAATAATGTGTTTTTCAGCTTCAATGCTTTTTGTTATTGAAAGTTAATTTTGAGCGCAGAAAACAAATCTCTCATAAATTTCTTACCCGACTTGTAGATTTCTTTCAAAGGAAAGTATTTCTAAAGAAAAGCGCCTTGAACTCGCTAATCTCGAATACATAATAAAAGTGGGCAGCCAGCTTTTTCTTTATTGTAATTTGTAACAAGGGGCTGTTTTGTAAAGGATTTCTCTTTGTCCAATTTATTTAAAATTTAATTTTACAAAGAAAAAGCAAATTAGTTGTAAAGAAGAATAAAACGTAAATTCATTTTGAGCAGGTTTTGTTTTAGGTGTTGAGACCTAC
Source organism: Prosapia bicincta (assembly GCA_036971475.1). NCBI lineage: Eukaryota > Metazoa > Arthropoda > Insecta > Hemiptera > Cercopidae > Prosapia > Prosapia bicincta. Next base: position 65,834,129 of record JBAIZL010000006.1, on the reverse strand, counting down.
AATAAAGTAGTATTGATAGTTTATACTACTTAAAAAGATTATTCAGTAAAATTAATTACAATATATTACAAACAAGGTATGTCATAGGGCTAAATATCAAAGGGGTGGAGCAATATATTTTAAAAATGTTGTCGAAGTTATCGTTTTAGTTTAAAAGAAAACCTATTTGTAATTATACGAGTTAAGTTTCTATTAAAATTTCACTTATTAAAATTCAAAAAATAATTAATATCGTATAAATTATGAATCCTCCCCATACTATTGAACCACCCACGATCGAGACTATAATTTTGGCTTCCTAAGCTTCAAAGTGTTTCATATTTGTCGATATGAAATGTTCTTCATAATAAAGGCAATTACAGTCAGTAGGAATTTGCTCAGCGTGTGGCCCCATGTTTGTCTCAGCAGTAGCCCTGAGTAACAGCTTTATTGTGACAAATGCTTCAGCTAATTGGTTTGTAATGCTGGCCTGGAACCAAACACATAATCAGTGTTAAACTGATCGGATGAAAGCAACTATAGGGGTCACGGAAGGGCTTAGCTACAATGAACTCTATTACTAGAGTTCCAATGGAATTTATCAGATAGCTAGACTTTACATATGGTGTTATCCTACTCAAAACCTCCCCCCTATGGTTGCTATATTGCCTCTTTAAACCGTCCAGTGGATCCCCATTTGTAGCTCCAAAAACGTTATTAGTGGCCCAAAAATACCCCCTCATGGAAGTCATTATATACCTTTAAAAATGCCAAAACACCGCTATGCAGTTCACAATATCATTTATGTAGCCTATAATACACGACTTTGGATCCCGAAAAACCTTCTATGGAGCCCAGAAAACCAACTTATGTTTCCCAAAGTATGTGAGTATCTAGTCAAAATCTCTTATGGGCTTAAGAACTGCCCATTATCTCTTATGCAGCCCATTACACTTCTTAATGACTCCCAAAACACACATTTGCAGCCCAGAATATTACAGCCTATAATAGACCCTAACTCTCCCTAATAGACTCAAAAAACCTCTCTTTTACTTACAAGAATATGCAGCCCATTACAACTCGTATGCAGTCCAGTGCATCGTTTATACAATCTTGTGTAACATAGAACATTCGTTTTACATCACAAAATACCCTTATCGGCCCAAGAATAACCCCATATCCTTTATGCAGCCATGAACTCTTTTTACGAATCACAGAACACCCTGATGCACCCCATAGTAAATCGTTGTGTAACCCCAGAACACTCACGGAATGAGCTCAGAAACCCTCATCTATTTCCCAAAACATAATCATATGAGGCCCAAGACTTCATTTTGTGTATCAAACAACTCATATGCAACTTAGAACACCCCTTTTACTTTGCAAGCACAAGAAGCAATAGCATTCAGTTTAAGTCTACAAAACAAATTGACAAAAAATTAAACAATACAAAATCTGTAAGAGACGTAGGAAAAGTAAAAGATTTAAAGGTGTAAAGTAAAGCTATGAAACGTAAACACGAAAATAACCAGTATGTTTATATTTGCTAGCAGCAACAAGTAAACTTAACTAAGGATTACAGTTTACTGGCGGGGAATAAAGTTAACATAGCGAAATGTATAAATGTAAATAAATGATACATTTACAAGTCAACACATCTGTTTATTATACCTTACAATTTCTTATCTTACGTAATTTCTTTATACGATATCCTTTTATTACTCTATCATTTTCTCTTTTGGATTTCAGTACGCCCTTAGTGTTTCGTCTCTCATATTTCACGACACATGGTACCTTGACAGAACATACATGGCAGACAGATACACTATATGTGTAGCTTCTTACGTGTCATCTTTCTGGAAACGTTTTCCAAATATTTACGTTCTTAATAAAATTCTTCAAGCCGGGGATATCTCTTTGTCATAGTAGCTTTTACTTGTGTTATATAGCTGCTATCTGATTTAACGCTTACTACTACCTCTTGATACAAGCGGCGATGGAAGTTCCACGCTTACAGGAGGAAACTAATAAATCCTTAAACATAATACCCAGGAATAATACACCCTTGAAGGATCCTATAATTCCTTCATATGGATTGCTAAAATATTATTCCTGAAGGGCTACAATTTGTGTGTTGCCCATCCGTGTCTGAAGTTTCGGTTATGTGATATTTACCAATATCTTGCTGGATGTGTTGATACATTATTAACTATGATGCATGTTTTTGTATTTTTCTTTGTTGGGAGATGTGAAACGTTTTAGACTTTAGGTAAAAGGAATCTTGTTGTACTCTTGCAAATTGTATCTCGTGGTACAAATTTTAGTAGTAGTATAAATATACATGTCTAAATAAACGTTTTCATATGCAAGAATATTTTGTTTTACTTTATACTTTAAATAACAAACGTAATTCCATCTAAGGATTACTATATATGTCGTTAGTACCTCAATAAATTATAGTTCGCTCGGGAAAACTGAGATTATTATTGAGGGGTAACGACACTGAATTGAGTTCTTCTAAAATAAAAACGTTACGGAGAGACTTTTCCATGGAAAGGAAAGACGTTGAATTCCACCATTTTATTTGTCCGAAGAGGAAAGTAATACATTTCGTCAGAGATAAGCCCGTGCCTGGTATCAATGAGATCCAGGTGGTACAAAATACAGAGCAGGCATAGTATATAAGGGATTTAAACACATTTTGAAAATCTGCCTGTTTGTATCTCTCTTACATTGCGTATATTACTATCTCTCACTTTCTTTCTCTCACGCAGATGGACGGACTCTCGCACACACACACACACACACACATCGATAACCTCATAATTTTAAAAATTAGACTATAATGTGTCAGGCCATATTTATTTTTGTCTTATTGCCATATCCACCGCTATCGCTTAATTTCGCTTCTCGCCACGAACTCTGCGCCGATTACAACGAAACTTGTATAATTTGTTATTGCTTATGCAAATTTGGAGTGTCGCTATCTGTAATTACAATGTTACTGCACAGTTACGGCGTTTTACTCTACAGAATGTAATCTGAAATATGAAGCCTGCATGTTTCTAAATGCTTGCTGAACATATCGCAACATTTCTGTTTATAGGAATAAAAATAGTAGACATTTTACATATATACGGTTTTAATAGAGCCATATAGAGCTAGGTTAATAAATCTGGATCTCATAATGAATACTCTTCTGTTGACAACTGGTTTCATCTTTTTTTCTTTTATATATTCAAATCTTAATGTGGAGCTCATGTATGAGAGTAATGATTGTTCCTGTCTCCCTTACTTTGCAGTCTAATCATGAACTTATGAGATACATTCAAAAGGTGTGTTTAAATATCGCACTTATATGTGTTTACTGCTATGACGATCATTACATCAACACTCGACAATATTACTGAACCCGTATACGCTGAGTTGAAATCACCACTATTTTAATGATTCATTAGTCGATACGTGACAATATGCTAGCATATGTACAGGGCGCCATTCAACCAAGCTTCACCAGACAAGTTAAACTATCACAAACGTTTCTTTATAGCATAGTCCTATCTTACATGGCAATCTATATGTAAGACGCACTTTGTCTTTTTACAATAAATTATATTTTCTAGCTGGGTAACGTTATCTATTTCTACTTTTAAACAATTGTTTATATAATGGTGGTTTAAATGTTTCAGGAAAACGTATCTTTCAGTTTCAAAATGGTGGCGTAAAAAGTTTTTAAAGTTCAAGGGGATGCGTGGTTCCATCTTAACCAATGATATAGTGCCCCATACGTTTGCACAGTTTTATCAGAAACTATTAAAGAAGCTGAACATTAACGTTTTGTGGGTTGTTTTATAGGCAAATTTATATTTTGTTTAACACCTTAGAGTTCAGTCATTTGAAAATGAATCGGTTTTACGAATATTTTTTTTAAAAGTACAAAGCCTTTCATAGTTATTCCTTACATTTTTTTCTATGTGAAATTATGAAATTATCTTATCTTAAAACATATGAGAACATGTGATAAAAGTTATAATGCTCTGTTTTATTAGGTTTCTGAGGAAAATATGTAAAAACCATACAAAAATTAATTTTCGGATAATAGCGACGGAATCTAGGCAGATCACTTATTCACTGTTAAATGCTATCTGTTATCTATCATATTAGGCAGTTTCTACCGTAAAGTAATTTAACACCAAAGTTCATCGGGATCTTCTTCTTTATCTTCAAGCTTCATGTTCTCTTGTCTTCTGGCTTGTCGTCTTTTCTTCGTCATCTCTTGTTTCTGGAAAAGTATAACTGGTCCTTGCCCATTTTCATATATTTGTTATTGCGAGTGTTATATACGTTTCCTCACACGATGTTATGACCAACTTTCATCCCTAGCTGCCTCATGTTTTCAGAACTGACTATAGCCATCATTAAACCCATTCTATCCTAGCGTTACCATATGGGCACAGCGAACATGCTTCAGAAAATGAGGAGGTAATTTTAGGTTATGTGTGATTTCGGTTGGTAACACTGATCAGTCTACACACAAAGGTCTAGTTTATAACCTCAAATGGTTGGTGGTGCTCAGAACTGTGTACAAGTGCTTCATCAGTGCCTCTACTTATGGACAACAACCAATGGGTTGGATTCACCATGTCAATTCGATTTGAGTGAGTACTAACATATACTATTTGAATATAAATAAGCCTAAATGTACATGAAATGTAATTAGTATTAGTTACATGATATTTTGGTGTGGTAATGATGAAATAGTTTTCCTTTAGGTGCTTGCAATCAAATATTTTATTTTGATGTTACCATATGGTAACTCTAGGACATTCCACTACCAAGTGCGATCTCTTAGTTTGGATTGTCAAAATTACTTTTTTTTATTTCAGACGAGGATTTACTCTTCGGGACGCCTTAGATTTACTAGAGGCAAACGATGCAGATGGGAGAGAAGTAGAGGGAATTTTTATAGCCCCGCCAGAGAGTGCAGTTCTTACGGACGAGGACTCTGGTGATGAAGATTCAGGAGGATTAGTCGATAATCTATCCGGAAACAACTATTAGCTACAACAGAGATTAGATATGCAATTGGCATGATAATGGAGTAGTTTCCTTTGCTAGTAACTACTAAAATGGTGTCCAGCCGGTGACTAAAGTAAAAAGATATTCCCAAGCAGAAAAAAAACACATTTATGTGGATCAAACAGCAGTTTTTGGTAAATACAATGAGAGCATGGGTGGAACGGATCGTATGGATCAAAACGTTGCTAATTATCGAATTAATATTCGGAGCAAGAAACGGTACTGGCCCATCCTTACATGGCTGATAGACACCTATGTCCACAATGCATGGTAGCTGCGAAGAAGTACTGGAAATCTACAACCTCAGATTGACTTTCGTCGAGAATTAGTAATAACTTACATCAAACGATTCGGCGAAGCTAGTAAGGGACCTGGGAGACCTGTTACATCCAAAAGATCAGTTTCCGATGGCAGGGTGTCTGATGACATAAGATATGACGGCATGGACCACTTAATCGTCGCTACCCCACAAAAGAAGAGAAGATGTGCCGGTGAAGGTTACATTTCAGTAAGAAGAACCATGTGCAAGAAATGTGATGTAGGAATTTGCTTTGAGTGTTTTTATATTTTTCACACTATAACTTACTAAGATAGAACTAGGCCTAACAAAGTACCTGTACAAATAAATATTTGTTCCTGCTATAAAAACTAGTTCTATCCATTTTCCTTGATTCAATTATAGAGTAGTTAAATGGTAGTGGAATGTCCTAGCGTTACCATATGGTCACACCCTTTTTTGACCAATCAGCACAAATAATTTGTTCAAAAACATTACAAACCAACTATTTTGAGCTCTAACAAACAGTTTTAAGTCAAATGAATAATAAAAAATAAAAAATTATAATTCGGGATATAATGCGTTAAAAGAAACAATAGCTTCATAAACAACAAAGTGAAGCTTATACCCTGAAATACAATTTAGGGACGTTATCTTCAAATCTCATGATTCAGTATCCATACACGTGTAGCTGTTATGACGCCACCCAACGAATTATGGCCACGTTTTTGCCACTACCGTCCACTAAGATTGCTACGTTTTGATTGAAATCAAAGACTGCAACACTCTAATCAATAGTTTTATCTATTAAGACAAAACACATCTTCAACCACTGTACCAGGCAGATTAGTGTAGCTTTCAAATTTTGTTAGTAAAGGAGGCAAATGCATTATGTCGCATTTTTATATCATTAAAATCTGAGCTTCAAAACATATTTCAAATAAAGTAAACAGATGTTGAGATATTATATGTTAAATAATATAATAATCGGAAAACAAGATAGAACAATAAAATGCAAAAAACCAAAAATTGAAAGAAAAAAGTTACCTCTCCTGTCTAAGACCTACCTGGAAAGCGGACATTTTATGAAAGATATGTAAAAATATAATACTATTGCTTATATTAGGTTAAACATTTTGACACCAAGGTCATCCCATTACAAATACCTAACAGTATAAATGGTTGTATTTATAACCAGGTGAGTATAAATGGTTTTCGAACACTCGGAACGAATTGGAAATTAAGTAATGAGGTTAATAATATAAATTTATAATCAGCTGCTTAAGAATTTGTAGCCCCCTGTAATATATTTTTAAAACCCAAAATAAATATAACATTTAATAAATTTGCTACACTTTAAACAGAATATTCAAGAAAATTTTACGAATGAAATTATGAGTTATTTTGAAGTAGTTTATATGCGTTGATAGTTCTATGGTCGTAAATTTGTTTCAATTCTATTTTGGAATTTATTTGAAAATATAATTTAAAAACCATAAATAGTTAGTTCAACAGTACAGATTAGGTATCTCCTGCCTAGGAATAGCATATAGTAAATAGTCTAGCATTAATAACCTAAACTAACCCATTCACAAAATGGACATCAGAAATGTGACATTTGAAAAGACCTTTATCTCGAATACAGTGTGAACACGTAATCTCAAAAAGGAAAGCTTAACGAAATCGCGAACTATACCATGTGTTTTCAGCTGTTAACAGTTTAATCAGCTGATATGAATAACAATAATATTAGCCTGATTAATTTATTAAATTTGTCCACTTTTAAGTGAGGTAGTGCACACAGAAAAACTCTTACTATTTGTTTTCGTAGTGTAATAAAAATTATTTCATATTGGTTTCCCAAATTATACCATTATTTACTTTTTATAAATTATAAAACTTTTGACTTATTGAGGTTTTGAAAGAGTTGTGTGCTTGCTTTACTTTGTACATCTGTTTTACACGGAAGAGAGGGAAATACATTCAGCGCCCTATATTATTGTATGCAGCACCTTTTATTGTAATAGATATTATATACTTATAACAACCCCTAATATACCCCTATTACGCTTGCGCTGGTGCAAGAACCGTGGCTGGTCAGGAACCGTATAAGGGGTCTGACTGCAGCTGGGCGCACCTACGCAAGTGGGGAACATGAGGGGCACAGAGCATGTGTGATAGTCAGAGGACTAGAAGCAACGCTGATTCAAGAATTCTCAACTAATGACCTTGCGGTGGTTAGAATTCGAGGCAAGAGAGAGGTAAGTGGGAGCAGGGAGTTCATCGTGGCCTCCACTTACTGCGCCCACAATAGAGAATCGCCCCTTGCAGAATTACGTAAGTTATTTCGGTACTGCAGGGAGAGGAATATAGGAATCTTAGTGGACTGTGATGCCAATGCTCATAATGAGGTGTGGAGCAGCACAGACACAAATGAGCGAGGTGAGGAGCTCCTAGCCTTCTTGATTGAAGAAAACCTTGTGGTTTTAAACACAGGTGCCGAGCCAACATTTGTCACTTCAAACAGAATGGAGGTTCTAGATATCACCTTCTGTAATAGACAAATGGTAAGGTGGGTGCATGACTGGCAGGTTTCGGATGAGCCCTCCATGTCTGATCACCGGATCATCACTGCTACGATGAGGGGAGTTGTCCCCCATGTGGTGTGGTTTAGGAACCGGAGAAGGACAAACTGGGAAGGTTTTAAGTCCTCGGTGAGGAGGCGGATGTCTGACTTCCGTGGTAAATATGGTACATCAAACGAACTGGAAAATATTGAGGCCTACATCAGGACTGCACTTTCGACGTCGTTTGAGGAAAATTGCCCTCTCTCGCGGATAAACACTGGGAGTGGTAAGCTTAAGTGGAACAGCGAGTTAGAGGCAAGAAGCAGTATCCGCTTCATCAGGACCAACACGCCTACCGAACTGGTAGGTCAGTGGAGACTGCCCTGTTGTCGGTCGTAGACTTTATCAAGGGTCAGATCAACAACAAGGGGATATGTATTGGGGCTTTTCTTTATGTGGAGGGGGCTTTTAATAGTACCTCTAGACTGGCCATCAAGAGAGCAGCTATGGATCATGGGATTTCTGATGGAATTATAAATTGGATTATGAGTTCCTTGGAAAACCGGATAAGTACTGCATCCTGGATGGGGTGCACGATAAATGGGATGGTCTCGGAGGGCTGCCAGCAGGGTGGAATGTTATTTGAAGAGGTCCTCAAAGACCTGCTTCAAGAAGCACTCAAGGTAACAGAAGCATGGTGCAGGGAGAATGCACTATGCATTCAAGGAGAGAAATCTGTGGCACTCATCTTCACTAGGCGATATAAAACTAAATCGCTGGAGATGATGGAAGTTGGTAATACCAAAATAAGCTACGTTGAGAGCGCTAAATATCTGGGAGTTATTCTGGATAGGAAGCTACTCTGGCGTGAGTATTTGGAGGATAAGTGCAAAAAAGCCATAGCTAAGTTCTGGCAATGCAGAGGAGCAATAGGCACGAGATGGGGTTTGGGTCCACGTCAGATGAACTGGATTTATTCCGCCATTGTGGTGCCAAGGTTGGTCTTTGCCTCTATCGTCTGGTGGGACAGGGCACAGAACGAAAGAAGTAAAAGAATGCTGGACCGCGCGCAGGGGCTCTTCCTTAGAGGCATAACAGCTACAAGGAGAAGCACACCATGTGCGGCCATGAGGGTTGTGTTGGGTTTTCCATCCTTGAGTCTTCAAATTAGGATGGAGGCAATGAAAACTGCATACCGGCTAAGCTGTACCGGGCAGTGGAAGACAAGTAGCAAACTTCATAAACAGCTATTTGGGGATTCACTGAAGGAGCTCTAGATAGAACCTCAGGATAAGATACTGTCTCTTAAGAGGGAAAAAGGAAACTACAAAAGAGAGGTATGGGCGGAGTATAGACCCAGACATGGTGAAATCTGGTTCACCGATGGGTCCAAGATGACGGAAGGAGTGGGAGCAGGATTTAGTGGACCGAGACACCAAGACAGATTTTGTCATCGCCTGGAGGACTACAACTCTGTCTTCCAGGGGGAGGTGCTTGCGATCAAACTATGTGCTGAGGAAATAATAGGGTCTGGCAGGAGGGGCAAGACCATCTGGATTTGCTCGGACAGTCAGGCAGCTCTGAAGGCTTTAGGTAAGGCTAGTACCAGCTCTAGGTTGGTGGCTGAGACTATGGCTTCTCTAGCAGAACTTAGTAAGTATAATTCACTAGACCTAACCTGGATTCCAGGACATTCTGGCTGGATAGGAAATGAGAGAGCTGACGCCTTAGCAAAACAAGGGTGTATCACCCAAGGACCGTTGCTGAGGGCAGTGGGAATGCCGCCTCAGGAGGGGCGCAAGAGGATCACGGCACATATAGACAGGTTGTGCAGGGAAGAATGGAATGTAACCTTGGGTGTAACAAATCCAAGGTACTGTGGGGCTACTCAGGAGATTTGTGGGGCAAAGAACTACTCTCCTTAAGTACACATCAACTCAGAGCTACTGTAGAGCTGGTTACAGGCCATGGGAATCAGAGGGGGTTCCAATACAAAATTGGAAAATCTAGGTCCCCTGTGTGCAAGAGATACGACGAGGACCAAGAGGAAAGCCCAATCCATGTACTCTGTGAGTGTCCTGCTTTGGGAGCTACAAGGAGAAAGTGGTTTGGCTGGCAGGTATGTACACCAGAGGATATCAGAAGATCTAGCATCAGGTGGGTACTTGATTTCTGCAAAGAGGTAGGTATCCACTAAGCTAGTCCTGTGGTAGGGATGGGAAGAGAGTACAAAGGCTACAGCTAAATGCTCTACACCGATACGGTCCCTCCGAGTTTTAGTAATAATAATAATAATACCCCTATTAGAATCCTTACTATATACCTAAGAATACTCTATTCCTTATTAAGCGATAATGATCTCAATTATTAAACACCGTAATATTTTTATAATTTATGCCAAGTAGCTTTTATTAATATTTTTAATGGTAAATAATAAATATATAGCTAATCAATACTCATAATAGTCATGCATCTATTTAATATTAATATATAGATTTTAAAAAAATAAATAGATAATAATCTATGTTGATGCGTTAGTTGGTATCTATATGTTGGCAATTTCTAGAATCGGTCAAAAAAAATAGTGATAATTTGTAAATAAATTATTCAGCTAAATATACTAAAATATTCTGTTTTCATCATTTTCACGTCGCATTTTCCAACCTTCAAATCTATCATTAAACTCTCAGTGAGTTACCTCTCGTTGCCGAAGTATTACCACAACCGTAAGCGCATCGCCTCGTACCGAGTTAAACATAGGCTTGCCCCGTCGCAACGTAGCGCGTAATTGCGGGAGGTGATCAGACTACTTGGCAGTCAATGTGCTGTATTCCAACGCACGCAGTTGCCTGTTAAACACGGCGGGAACGTTGCGCCGCTGACGTGACTGAATGCCGGAGCGGACGTGACGCGCTGACTTACTGCCGAGTCTTTGACGCGGAGCGCATTCATTACACAGTTCTTGGGTGTTTTACTTCCACTGCACATTGGGGATGTGGGGGGTGTCTTTTTTCTAGGTTCTCTGTAGGCGGCGCTTTGCATCGCTAAAGGCAGACGATACGCAAGCGATGGGGGTGTAACGTTATCTTTAATTAGGATGCCGGGTTAATTAAACAAGCTACGGAAAATATGTCTCCTTTAATGGGCTTCTATTTACCTTTGAAATTGTTCACAGCTATTAAATTGAATGAATTATTATCACAATTTATCGGTGAAGTTTGCAATGGCAAATAACACCGTTCTGTTAGCCATAAAATAATCGAATAATTCACAATTTTCCTCGTTATTACAAGTAATAATTCATTAAATTAGTTGGTATTTCAGGTAAAACTTATTTTTATTACATTTTAAAGCTCACTATCGTTACTAATTCCAAGCTTCCAAGGTTATTAATGAATTGAAATTGTATATACATAACCTTGTAGCAAGTAGAGAAGTGTTTGACTCCGGTAGGAAAAAGGACGCTACGTTGACGAAGTGATTTAGTATTTCACCCCTATTTCTAAAACAGTAAAAATATCCGACCGACTCGTATAACTTTAAATAACATCCCTTATAGTCCTTCCTAGACGAGGGCTAAACCGCTTCCAACAACCCACAACCAGGGGAAATCATGAGTCCTTCTTAATATTTACTATTACTTTCTGTATATAAGTTTAACATATTGTTTTTAAAACAATATAAATAATAATATCTTTTCCTTATTATTCCCTTATTTAATTTTAAGACTTACAAAACTGTGGGAAAATGTTTAGAACAGAAATGGTTGTGAAATAAATTATAGAACAAATATTAAATTATTTTGTGCGTAGGACCACCTTTATAATAAATGTCAGTTTAGAGTTCCCAAAAATAAACTCCATGATCGTAAATGATCGAATTAATATTTAATTAAATTGATATCATCCATTAATAATCGCGTTCTGTTAAATCTGTCCGAAACCTACATATTGAGATAAGTAAACATACCCATATATCTCTATAAAGTCGGCAATCATTTCAACTGAAGCACATTGCACGACCCACACTGAAGCGACTCTGTGCGCCTTAACATGGAGACGATAATTACAAGTAATATATATAAATCAGCTGATTTACTTCAAGAAGCGTTACACAAGTTGAATAATTACTCTTGGGTTTTTTTAATTTTGCGATTAATAATCTGTTACCTCATGTACATAATTTCTATTAACAACATATTCATGTACATATATTCCTGCTATTTATTATATTTTTTATGCAGATGTAGGTAGTTGAAAATGGGGACGAAGTAGGAATGCTTGCTTTATCGTTATTAACTTTTACTAAAATTAAGTCGTACATAAGTAGAAGAGGTTAGTGCAAGCAGTGTGTTGGGAATGTAGAGAAATGCAAACTTGTCTTCTTTGTACAAATTTATACTCGTATTTTTATGTTGTTATTTTAAGTAATATAATTTTTAAATATTATTATATTTATTATATTTAATTTATGAAAACCTTGCTACGCGTTGTATTGTGCATAATTTTCTTATCAAAATGTTTGACTTTAAATATATATATATATATATATATATATATATATATATATATATATATATATATATATATATATATACATATATAATTATATATTAAACATTTATATTCATTTACATTTAATTAATATTTATTTTGAAACATAATATTTATTTAAAAATAAATATGTATAGGCCTATATATATGTGAGTAATATTTTTTCTAATGTATTTATTCAAAAAAAAAATTAAGAAAATACAAGTACAAGAATAATTTATTCATTTAAAGATTTTAAGATTTTCTTTTACAAATAGTATCAACAATACCAGGAAATGATCATTTCACTATTTGCCCAAAAACACTTTGAATTGTATAATACTAATAAACGTTCTTGTACTTGTATTTTCTCCTGATATATATTTATATACATATGTATATATATGTATATATATATATATATATATATATATATATATATATATATGTATATAAATATGTATATATATTTATATATATGTATATATATATCTTTGAAAATATTGACTTTAAACATATTACTATTCATACAACAAACACTGTGCCATAATCTTTGCCGAACATGTGGATTCAAAAACATGTTTATTTTACTGAAAAAATGCACTATGATAAATTTTAGAGTATTTCAGTAAAACGAAGATGTACCTAATCCTATTGCTAAAAGTCGTAGTTTGTGGTCATTGTTCATTTCGAACTTTTTCCATCATATATTGGCTATGTCTTAGGTGTAACCTCAGAGAGACGGATAATACAATGTTAAATGGTTACCTAACTAAACTAGCCTAAACTAATCGACGCGCAATTAGCTTCCAAGAAACAATATTTGGATATACCCATTGTTTTATTCCAAAACTCAACGTACCAAGCTTCATTTTAAAGATCTAGGACTTCTCAAACTCTGATGGTAAAAATCCCGAAAAGACATCTCTTATATATAATATCCTTATATTTATCAACTGTATTTGGTAAATGCTAGGATTTACCTGTCACAAATTGCATTTTTCAATGTATGAACTTTAATAATACTTACTCTACAGACTCAGACAAACCACGGCGTTGTGTAGGCAATTTCAATTCATTAATAACCTTGGAAGCTTGGAATTAGTAACGATAGTGAGCTTTAAAATGTAATAAAAATAAGTTTTACCTGAAATACCAACTAATTTAATGAATTATTACTTGTAATAACGAGGAAAATTGTGAATTATTCGATTATTTTATGGCTAACAGAACGGTGTTATTTGCCATTGCAAACTTCACCGATAAATTGTGATAATAATTCATTCAATTTAATAGCTGTGAACAATTTCAAAAGTAAATAGAAGCCCATTAAAGGAGACATATTTTCCATAGCATGTTTAATTAACCCGGCATCCTAATTAAAGATAACGTTACACCCCCGTCGCTTGCGTATCGTCTGCCTTTAGCGATGCAAGGCGCCGCCTACAGAGAACCTAGAAAAACGTCACCCCCCACATCCCCAATGTGCAGTGGAAGTAAAACACCCAAGAACTGTGTAATGAATGCGCTCCGCGTCAAAGACTCGGCAGTAAGTCAGCGCGTCACGTTCGCTCCGGCATTCAGTCACGTCAGCGGCGCAACGTTCCCGCCGTGTTTAACAGGCAACTGCGTGCGTTGGAATACAGCACATTGACTGCCAAGTAGTCTGATCACCTCCCGCAATTACGCGCTACGTTGCGACGGGGCAAGCCTATGTTTAACTCGGTACGAGGCGATGCGCTTACGGTTGTGGTAATACTTCGGCAACGAGAGGTAACTCACTGAGAGTTTAATGATAGATTTGAAGGTTGGAAAATGCGACGTGAAAATGATGAAAACAGAATATTTTAGTATATTTAGCTGAATAATTTATTTACAAATTATCACTATTTTTTTGACCGATTCTAGAAATTGCCAACATATAGATACCAACTAACGCATCAACATAGATTATTATCTATTTATTTTTTAAAAATCTATATATTAATATTAAATAGATGCATGACTATTATGAGTATTGATTAGCTATATATTTATTATTTACCATTAAAAATATTAATAAAAGCTACTTGGCATAAATTATAAAAATATTACGGTGTTTAATAATTGAGATCATTATCGCTTAATAAGGAATAGAGTATTCTTAGGTATATAGTAAGGATTCTAATAGGGGCATTATTATTATTATTACTAAAACTCGGAGGGACCGTATCGGTGTAGAGCATTTAGCTGTAGCCTTTGTACTCTCTTCCCATCCCTACCACAGGACTGGCTTAGTGGATACCTACCTCTTTGCAGAAATCAAGTACCCACCTGATGCTAGATCTTCTGATATCCTCTGGTGTACATACCTGCCAGCCAAACCACTTTCTCCTTGTAGCTCCCAAAGCAGGACACTCACAGAGTACATGGATTGGGCTTTCCTCTTGGTCCTCGTCGTATCTCTTGCACACAGGGGACCTAGATTTTCCAATTTTGTATTGGAACCCCCTCAGATTCCCATGGCCTGTAACCAGCTCTACAGTAGCTCTGAGTTGATGTGTACTTAAGGAGAGTAGTTCTTTGCCCCACAAATCTCCTGAGTAGCCCCACAGTACCTTGGATTTGTTACACCCAAGGTTACATTCCATTCTTCCCTGCACAACCTATATGTGCCGTGATCCTCTTGCGCCCCTCCTGAGGCGGCATTCCCACTGCCCTCAGCAACGGTCCTTGGGTGATACACCCTTGTTTTGCTAAGGCGTCACCCTATCCAGCCAGAATGTCCTGGAATCCAGGTTAGGTCTAGTGAATTATACTTACTCAGTTCTGCTAGAGAAGCCATAGTCTCAGCCACCAACCTAGAGCTGGTACTAGCCTTACCTAAAGCCTTCAGAGCTGCCTGACTGTCCGAGCAAATCCAGATGGTCTTGCCCCTCCTGCCAGACCCTATTATTTCCTCAGCACATAGTTTGATCGCAAGCACCTCCCCCTGGAAGACAGAGTTGTAGTCCTCCAGGCGATGACAAAATCTGTCTTGGTGTCTCGGTCCACTAAATCCTGCTCCCACTCCTTCCGTCATCTTGGACCCATCGGTGAACCAGATTTCACCATGTCTGGGTCTATACTCCGCCCATGCCTTTCTTGCAGGAATAAGGATTTTTTAGTTTCCTTTTTCCCTCCTTAGAGACAGTATCTTATCCTGAGGTTCTATCTAGAGCTCCTTCAGTGAATCCCCAAATAGCTGATTATGAAGTTTGCTACTTGTCTTCCACTGCCCGGTACAGCTTAGCCGGTATGCAGTTTTCATTGCCTCCATCCTAATTTGAAGACTCAAGGATGGAAAACCCAACACAACCCTCATGGCCGCACATGGTGTGCTTCTCCTTGTAGCTGTTATGCCTCTAAGGAAGAGCCCCTGCGCGCGGTCCAGCATTCTTTTACTTCTTTCGTTCTGTGCCCTGTCCCACCAGACGATAGAGGCAAAGACCAACCTTGGCACCACAATGGCGGAATAAATCCAGTTCATCTGACGTGGACCCAAACCCCATCTCGTGCCTATTGCTCCTCTGCATTGCCAGAACTTAGCTATGGCTTTTTTGCACTTATCCTCCAAATACTCACGCCAGAGTAGCTTCCTATCCAGAATAACTCCCAGATATTTAGCGCTCTCAACGTAGCTTATTTTGGTATTACCAACTTCCATCATCTCCAGCGATTTAGTTTTATATCGCCTAGTGAAGATGAGTGCCACAGATTTCTCTCCTTGAATGCATAGTGCATTCTCCCTGCACCATGCTTCTGTTACCTTGAGTGCTTCTTGAAGCAAGTCTTTGAGGACCTCTTCAAATAACACTCCACCCTGCGGGCAGCCCTTCGAGACCATCCCATTTATCGTGCACCCCATTCAGGATGCAGTACTTATCCGGTTTTCCAAGGAAATCATAATCCAATTTATAATTCCATCAGAAATCCCATGATCCATAGCTGCTCTCTTGATGGCCAGTCTAGAGGTACTATTAAAAGCCCCCTCAACATAAAGAAAAGCCCCAATACATATCCCCTTGTTGTTGATAGTCCATTACGTTCGGCGAATCTTAATAATCACTTAAACAATTGTTTATTACTATCCTAACTTTGAATTTGGTAAATTTGTATTTTGTATTATTTTCTAACTTACCGATCTCAGAGTTACCCTGGATCCAACTTGTTCATAATTTCTAGTTGTTCAAGCGATATAATTCCTGTTTTCTAAATATCAGGTAATTTGGGTAAATAGTTATCATTTTAGTCACTTACTTAAACGTAAAAAACGTAGCTCAAACACCTTTTCCACTCAGTTAACAAGCGCCATAGGGGTACAGACAGTTTAAATTATGGAGTTGACGTTTAAACAAAATTAGAATATATTAATAACCTTTTATTAATTAATAATAACTGCGAGCACGATGTAAATTTTAATTATAATTAAATAAAACCTCCTAACCACAAAAGCTTTTTATTTATGTCGTGATGTATCTTTCGATCGCAAAGCAATCTTTTTTAGAGAATAATACTACATTATTTACCTTTGTAACTAACTAAATATCCTCTGAAGATGGTTATATAACATTGGAAGTGTAGATCAGGACACAAATAGAACGTTTTATGGCATAACATACATTTATTTATAATGTATAGAATGTTTGTTATAGTTATTTTTCAGGAAACTAAACGAACATTCGAATTTCCTTTCTTTCCTCTTTCACCTTATCATCTCACCGATTTACGTGACAACATTACACACGTGAATGTGGTTTGCGATGCTGTTTATAAACAGATGCATGCAGATAATCATAATACCACTGAATATGAAATGAGATTTTCTCTTCCCCCTTGATCAACATATTTTCGTAGCTTATGGAATGCAAAGAATCATTACTGAACTATCGTGCTTATCGGGTTTTGTACTAATTACATTGTGTTACAAGAGAAACTAACGTCTTAAGATATTAAGATGCCTCAAGCCTTTCAAGATATTTTAACTTAGGTTTTTTCAACCACTGTATAGGTTTGTGTGTGTTTTTATAAACAAGATGTTGGCTTTATTTTTACCATGATGAGTCATTTTTTACCATAATTTGACATTAGCAAACACCAGTTCACAATCAATAATATATAACTTTAAAAGACTATCACCGATAAGGTCATCATTTGACAGATATATATATATTTATATATATATATAAAAGTATGTATGTAGGCCTATGTGTGTGTATGTGTGTGTGTGTGTGTGTGTGTGTGTGTGTGTGTGTGTGTGTGTGTGTGTGTGTGTGTGTGTGTGTGTGTGTGTGTGTGTGTGTGTGTGTGTGTGTGTGTGTGTGTGAGTGTGTGTGTGTGTGTGTGTTGCAACGTCCACCCACCTCCCTCTACTTTACTATTGTAACGTTAATGGTGTTACGGAGTTGTTACTTTTTATTATTTTAAATCGCGCCTACTTATCTCTGTTGCGCTCTTGGGCTCATGTAGCCTCGAGCGTTCTTAAATTTTGTCTTGTGTTCACCCGTTATATGCCATGCCTAAAAGCAAGTTAAGGACTCCTTCCTTAAAGTATGTATGACCCCCCTAAAATGGTTAACATGTTTTATTGGGTCTTTTTATAGTCATACTTGACAGAAACGTAGTCAGCTAGAAAAAAACATTCTTAATATGAACACACAACATTTTCAAAGAATGTTACCATGTTAGAAGATCTGTAGGCACAACAAGGGGACGTGCAACATCTGATCATGTTTAAGATACCTTTTTTAAAGGCTCCTTTGTTTTTAAACATGATCTGCCAGTAGAATTCGTCTCTGGGCTTCAATACAAAAAAAAAATTAATTTTTAAAATAGCTCAATAAATTGGTTCTCATTAGTGAATTCGTTTGAAGAAACATTAGGTTCTGAATTTTATATACTTAATAATTAATAAAATTTATTTAAAACTGTACTATAATTTTATAATCATTATTTATCAGTTGGAAAAAACTAAAAGTTTTATTGGTTGTTCAACACAGGATAAATTTAAATACCATAAGTTTTTATAATGCATTTAATTACTGGCTTTTAAAATAAAAATAAAAATATTTTCAACTAAAATACATTTGACTCTCTCTTTACTATTTCTTTGTTTTCATTGAAATCACAAATAATCATTTAAATTTTTCTGATATTTCATGTATTTAATTTCTTCATTATATATATATGGTGAAATAAAATAATTTTCATAAACAAGAATATACGAGTATTACTTCATTTTATTGTTGATTGAAGCTTTTCGCTAATTTACATTATTAGCATTTTCAAAATTTATAAATCACTGTCCAGTAATGTGACTAGAGTAAGACTGTTGAATATAATTGTACTATGCTCAGTAAACGGTATCAGTTATCTTATCTGTTAGATAAATATACTTTAATATTTCCATTTGTCCTAATCTTTTATTTTTAAAATGTCATCAAATATGCTAAAGATAGTATTATGTTTTGATTTAATCTGGACTTGTTCCTCTATTAGTGTGTTCTTAATTTTATTTTTATATATCTCTAAGTTTTCTATTATATTCATTTTTAAGCCTTTTTGTACGTGTTTAACCAACTTCATATTACTAATCTCTGGAAAATCATGATTTCTTTCTATACAATGTGTTGCAAGATTAGATTTATAAATATGTGGCTTTTTAAATGCATTTAAATGTTCTTTGTAGCTTTTTTTTATTTTCTTTTTTGTTAGTCCTATATAACATTTTTGACATGTTGTACAGTTATACTATATACAGTTATACTAAGTTTATATTAATTTTATTTACTTTAATGTTTGTATTTATTATATTATTAATTGTGTTATTAGTGTAATAAGCTATTTTGACATTAGTGTCTTTAAATAATTTTATAATTGGTTTGATTTCATAACCGGTAAATAAGAATTTGGACCAAATAATTTCTTTAGTATTTAAATAATAATTTTTATTTATATTATTATCCATTCTTTTAAGGATTTTATTATTCAATTTATTAATGGTTTCTTTTTTATATCCATTTTGTATTACTATTTGTTGAATAATGTTTAGTTCTTTCAATTTATTTATCGGGTTTAATGGAATTCGGTTCATTCTGTATAATAAATTATAGGAACATGCCATTTTTTGATTGTACGGGTGGTTTGAATAATTAGGTATTATTTTTATTGTTTGAGTGGGTTTTCTAAATATTGTAAAATTTAATTTATTATTTTCCTTATAAATGGTGATATCTAAGAAATTTATGGCATTAAGTTTTTCTATTTAAATTTAATGCATTATTTGTAGAAATGTACAGACCGTCATCTACATATCTATACCATTGTCCATTATTATCATATTTTTTAATAATTTTTATTATTTCTTCATCAATATATTGCAAAAATATTTCGGAAATGATACTGGATAATGGTGAACCCATTACCAAGCCGTCTTCTTGTCTGTATATTTTGTTATTATTGCAAAAGTAATTTTGTTTTAATATTATTTTAAGTACATTAATTATTTCATCAATTACTTTTTTATCATGTGTATACATATTTAATTTATTTTTTATTGTTTGATATGTTTCCATTAAAGGTATATTGGTATACATGTCTTTTATATCGAATGATATTAATTTGCTATTATTGTCTATTTTTATATTTTAAATTTTCTCTATAAGGTAATAAGTATTTTTTATATTATGACTGTTATTTAATTTCATTTTGTCTTTTAACTGTTTGGCAAGAATTTTAGATATTTTATATGAAGGTGCAAATTTAAAATTAATAAGCGGTCTAATTGGATTATTTATTTTATGTAATTTTATAATACCATTTAATAATGGTATTTTAGGGTTATCATTTATGTTATTGATTTCCGGTTTAAATAATACATAAGAATTCTTCACACTACCTTTTATTTCATTTTGGTATTTATCCGTGGGATCTTTTTTTAGTTCTATAAACATATTATGTACAATATATTTTTCATTTTTGTTTATGTAATCTTGTTTGTTTATTACCACAACAGCATTGCTTTTATCTGCTTTTATAAAACATAAGTTATTATTTTGTAATTTTTGTTTTAGATTAATTAATTGTATATATTGATTTTTGTTTTGATAATTTTTTATTTTATAAACATTATGTTTTTTTATTAATTTAGCTATATCATTTGTTGCATTAATTCTTACCTTTTCTTGATCATTTTCTTTTAATTTATTTATAGCGGTTTCTGTATCTATTACAATATTATCAATGTCTCTATTAAAATGTTTCTTTATGTATATATATATTCTCAATATATATATATATATATATATATATATATATTTAAGATTAAATAATATACACTAATACAGGAATATTTATTTATTGAATAATACATTCAAAGCTTTTCGTTGGTTGACATTACCAACATCCTCAGGAATTACAATCATTGTAATTACTGAGGATGTTGGTAATGTCAACCAACGAAAAGCTTTGAATGTATTATTCAATAAATTAAATATTTCTGTATTACTGTATATTATTTAATCTTAAAAATATTCTAACAGGAAATCACATTTGATATTCTATATATATATATAATTCATTAACTACATTTACATATTTGAACAAAAATTATTTCCATATTTAACATAATAAAAATTTGTTTATCATCTGATTTCATGATTGAATTGGTAAATTTTACATTTTATAACAAATAATTTTAAAATTGGTATAGTTCTTTAATTCTGGTCTTCCTGATTGGCTGATTGAAAATGATTGGCTTATGGCCAAAACCACTTCTTGAATTTAATATTTATTATTCATTATTTAAGCATTTTTATTATACAAATTAATTTTACTGCATTTAACATTTATTTATTACTGAACATAGAATGAAGTCATTGTTTAATTTTTATTGATAATTTTGAATTTAATATTTTTAACTTACTAAATTTGACGTTAATTAATAAAATAGAAAAAATGACTTGCCAAGGATTTCCCTGCCGGTCCTAGAACTCTCTCGTCTGGATTCCAGGTCCCTGGACATCGGAAGTTGCAAACCCTGGTCAGTTGATGGAAGTCATTCCACATTTTCACGTCCCGGAGGCTGAGTCTGAAATCCTCGTCCATGGATGGAATTAGACGCAGAAAACGTGGTGGTTTGGTCCCATCTGGCTTACGGTGGTTGTCCTAGGCGCTGACCGACAATACGACCGTTAGAACCTCGTAAATTCTTTACAGACTGCCTTACAGGTCCCTAAGTTCCTGTATTTATGTGGCTAAGTAACCATTACCCACTCGCTCTAAGCTCGTCGCTATCTCCGTGCTTTTTTTCTTGTACGGGCGGGTTGGACAACTTATTCGATTCAGCCTGCATAATTTTATTATCTGATTTAGAACACTGAAAAATGTCTATTACTTTGAAATGGCTGTAACATTTTTGTTATTTAAGTTTTTTAAATTCAATTTTCAATATTGTTCATTGTAAATATTGCTGGTCATTTCAAAATGTCAGTGATAGTTCTACTTGGCCTAGTTCATAAGTTACCATTTTTCGGCACTTTCACAAGATTTTACTGACTTCTTCACTATTTACAACCTTTCATTTTAATTTAAATCCTTATTATTTAATTATTAAATTTGTTATTCAAATTTTTGAAATTATTAATTTCTTAATTTGAACCGTGATTCAGACCGTTTCAGTGTGTGTGTGTGTGTGTGTGTGTGTGTGTGTGTGTGTGTGTGTGTGTGTGTTTGTGTGTGTGTGTGTGTGTGTGTGTGTGTGTGTGTGTGTAATTTTTGGTTAAATATTTATTTTCAATGAAAAAAACACGGAGTTGCTAAAAGTTATGAATAATAGTATGAGTTTACGAAAATGGATTTTTATTCTATTTATCTTTAAGTTTCCTAAAATGAAAGTAGAACATGTTGTATTTATTGTGCTTATTGAAGACCTGACAACTAATCTAACGATCTTGGGTATCATTCACAGTACCACCATAACACTCCTATCTATTTACCTTCGCTGAGTAAATAACTAAATAAATTTATCACATTGATACAACACGTCATTATCGGCTATAATATGTACTACAAAGGTTTATTCTTTCATTGGTAAAGACAAATCACGCATTCAGTCTATCTAACGCTTTCATATAATTATTTTATTTAAATCAAAGCCTTCATTCTTTCTCTTGAAGACGTTAACAAGACATTGGGGGCCGAGTTATTGGGCCAATTATCCTGTATCCTGCCGTGATCATTGCGCATATAATGGTTGTCTCACTTGAAGCCTCCGCACGCTCTTTCACGGCTATTAAAATCACTGTTACATTTTAAACATCTGTTCTGTTCGTTAGACAAGTTCGCATATCATTGGAGATGTGATTTTATTTCTCATCTCAAATTAATGGACGCGTTTTACTGAAAATCTTCTACGAATCGGTTTTACTTATCAGAATGAGTTGGTATAGTTTTTCTAAGGTATTTGATTTAAATTTATAGGATGTAAATTTACTGTTAAGTTTTTATCAGTCTGAATTTTCGGCTTTAATTAGTTTTTAGAAGCCAACAGTAAAATACTAGTTTTTGTGTAATAGGCCTACTCCTGTTCTGATATTAATTAACAATTTTTATGTATTTTAATGACGTAGATTTATTAAAGAATATATATTTATTTAGGAAATTATCTATAAATGACAACAAGCAAAAACAATGGGTTGTAATAGTTGAAAACGTATTTATTTAAATGTTAAATTTAAAAGCACAAGATATATGACAGTAAACAAACAAATGTGATTCAAAATTACATTTTAATCATATATTAGCACTTTCCATTCCTACAAATTTAATTTTTACTGTTAAAAAATAAGACTTTTGTTTCATTTTGTATTAATAAAAAAACATAATAACTGAATAACTGAGGTTATTCAAGAACTTGTTATACATACAAGAATTACAAGAAACATGTCTTATTGTTTAATTATTTATTAATTTTTGTTTAAAACATTTCATTGGCAAGCAGTACCAATATCATCAAAAAATGAATGAAACAATAATGCAAGATACATATCATATGTCAAACTGGAATCGGAATTGGTGCCAAATTTATTAAAGAAGGCCAAATTTATTTTGTTGCCGTATAATTATAAATATCGATAATAGTAAAATATTTAGAATGTATTTGTATTTTACCATCTTTTAATTTGGTATTATTACTGTACTTGTACATATCGATTGATTCATATAAATTTATTCCTAATCCTTTATTAACTTATTTTATATGTTTCATATTTTCTATAATTGGAAATCGGTGGTTATTAATAATACAATGATTTGCAAAATTATATTTGTATATTTCTGGTTTTTTAAGGGCTTTAAAATATTCTTTAAAGGTTTCTTTTTACTTTTTTTTGTTTATTTTTGTTTTTCTTTTGTTCTTGTATATATATAAATATATTAAAACAACACAAGTTATTCAAATACAAGAATATTTATTATTTTATATCCAAAGCTTGGCAAACAGTACCAACATCATCAAGAATGAAAATTACTAATTTTATTATTATAAAATGATAAAAAATAAATTAAATATGTATACACATGATAAAAAAGAAATTGATGAAATAATTAATGTACTTAAAATAATATTAAAACAAAATTACTTTTGCTATAATAACAAAATATACAGACAAGAAGACGGCTTGGTAATGGGTTCACCATTATCCAGTATCATTTCCGAAATATTTTTGCAATATATTGATGAAGAAATAATAAAACTTATTAAAAAATATGATAATAATGGACAATGGTATAGATATGTAGATGACGGTCTGTACATTTCTACAAATAATGCATTAAATTTAAATAGAAAAACTTAATGCCATAAATTTCTTAGATATCACCATTTATAAGGAAAATAATAAATTAAATTTTACAATATTTAGAAAACCCACTCAAACAATAAAAATAATACCTAATTATTCAAACCACCCGTACAATCAAAAAATGGCATGTTCCTATAATTTATTATACAGAATGAACCGAATTCCATTAAGCCCGATAAATAAATTGAAAGAACTAAACATTATTCAACAAATAGCAATACAAAACGGATATAAAAAAGAAACCATTAATAAATTGAATAATAAAATCCTTAAAAGAATGGATAATAATATAAATAAAAATTATTATTTAAATACTAAAGAAATTATTTGGTCCAAATTCTTATTTACCGGTTATGAAATCAAACCAATTATAAAATTATTTAAAGACACTAATGTCAAAATAGCTTATTACACTAATAACACAATTAATAATATAATAAATACAAACATTAAAGTAAATAAAATTAATATAAACGGCGTATATAGTATTAACTGTACAACATGTAAAAAATGTTATATAGGACTAACAAAAAAGAAAATTAAAAAAAAACTACAAATAACATTTAAATGCATTTAAAAAGCCACATATTTATAAATCTAATCTTGCAACACATTGTATAGAAAGAAATCATGATTTTCCAGAGATTAGTAATATGAAGTTGGTTAAACACGTACAAAAAGGCTTAAAAATGAATATAATAGAAACCTTAGAGATATATAAAAATAAAATTAAGAACACACTAATAGAGGAACAAGTCCAGATTAAATCAAAACATAATACTATCTTTAGCATATTTGATGACATTTTAAAAATAAAAGATTAGGACAAATGGAAATATTAAAGTATATTTATCTAACAGATAAGATAACTGATACCGTTTACTGAGCATAGTACAATTATATTCAACAGTCTTACTCTAGTCACATAACTGGACAGTGATTTATAAATTTTGAAAATGCTAATAATGTAAATTAGCGAAAAGCTTCAATCAACAATAAAATGAAGTAATACTCGTATATTCTTGTTTATGAAAATTATTTTATTTCACCATATATATATAATGAAGAAATTAAATACATGAAATATCAGAAATATTTAAATGATTATTTGTGATTTCAATGAAAACAAAGAAATAGTAAAGAGAGAGTCAAATGTATTTTAGTTGAAAATATTTTTATTTTTATTTTAAAAGCCAATAATTAAATGCATTATAAAAACTTATGGTATTTAAATTTATCCTGTGTTGAACAACCAATAAAACTTTTAGTTTTTTCCAACTGATAAATAATGATTATAAAATTATAGTACAGTTTTAAATAAATTTTATTAATTATTAAGTATATAAAATTCAGAACCTAATGTTTCTTCAAACGAATTCACTAATGAGAACCAATTTATTGAGCTATTTTAAAAATTATTTTTTTTTTTGTATTGAAGCCCAGAGACGAATTCTACTGGCAGATCATGTTTAAAAACAAAGGAGCCTTTAAAAAAGGTATCTTAAACATGATCAGATGTTGCACGTCCCCTTGTTGTGCCTACAGATCTTCTAACATGGTAACATTCTTTGAAAATGTTGTGTGTTCATATTAAGAATGTTTTTTTCTAGCTGACTACGTTTCTGTCAAGTATGACTATAAAAAGACCCAATAAAACATGTTAACCATTTTAGGGGGGTCATACATACTTTAAGGAAGGAGTCCTTAACTTGCTTTTAGGCATGGCATATAACGGGTGAACACAAGACAAAATTTAAGAACGCTCGAGGCTACATGAGCCCAAGAGCGCAACAGAGATAAGTAGGCGCGATTTAAAATAATAAAAAGTAACAACTCCGTAACACCATTAACGTTACAATAGTAAAGTAGAGGGAGGTGGGTGGACGTTGCAACACACACACACACACACACTCACACACACACACACACACACACACACACACACACACACACACACACACACACACACACACACACACACACACACACACACACACACACACACACACACACACACACACACACACACACACACACACACACACACACACACACACACACACACACACACACACACACACACACACACACACACACACACACACACACACACACACACACACACACACACACACACACACACACACACACACACACACACACACACACACACACACACACACACACACACACACACACACACACACACACACACACACACACACACACACACACACACACACACACACACACACACACACACACACACACATACACACACACATAGGCCTACATACATACTTTTATATATATATATAAATATATATATATATCTGTCAAATGATGACCTTATCGGTGATAGTCTTTTAAAGTTATATATTATTGATTGTGAACTGGTGTTTGCTAATGTCAAATTATGGTAAAAAATGACTCATCATGGTAAAAATAAAGCCAACATCTTGTTTATAAAAACACACACAAACCTATACAGTGGTTGAAAAAACCTAAGTTAAAATATCTTGAAAGGCTTGAGGCATCTTAATATCTTAAGACGTTAGTTTCTCTTGTAACACAATGTAATTAGTACAAAACCCGATAAGCACGATAGTTTGATTCTTTGCATTCCATAAGCTACGAAAATATGTTGATCAAGGGGGAAGAGAAAATCTCATTTCATATTCAGTGGTATTATGATTATCTGCATGCATCTGTTTATAAACAGCATCGCAAACCACATTCACGTGTGTAATGTTGTCACGTAAATCGGTGAGATGATAAGGTGAAAGAGGAAAGAAAGGAAATTCGAATGTTCGTTTAGTTTCCTGAAAAATAACTATAACAAACATTCTATACATTATAAATAAATGTATGTTATGCCATAAAACGTTCTATTTGTGTCCTGATCTACACTTCCAATGTTATATAACCATCTTCAGAGGATATTTAGTTAGTTACAAAGGTAAATAATGTAGTATTATTCTCTAAAAAAGATTGCTTTGCGATCGAAAGATACATCACGACATAAATAAAAAGCTTTGGTGGTTAGGAGGTTTTATTTAATTATAATTAAAATTTACATCGTGCTCGCAGTTATTATTAATTAATAAAAGGTTATTAATATATTCTAATTTTGTTTAAACGTCAACTTCATAATTTAAACTGTCTGTATCCCTATGGCACTTGTTAACTGAGCGGAAAAGGTGTTTGAGCTACGTTTTTTACGTTTAAGTAAGTGACTAAAATGATAACTATTTACCCAAATTACCTGATATTTAGAAAACAGGAATTATATCGATTGAACAACTAGAAATTATGAACAAGTGGGATCCAGGGTAACTCTGAGATCGGTAAGTTAGAAAATAATACAAAATACAAATTTACCAAATTCAAAGTTAGGATAGTAATAAACAATTGTTTAAGTGATTATTAAGATTCACCGAACGTAATGGACTATAAAATTCAAGAATACTAAATAGTTAATTATACTAACCATAATCAAGGTTTAGGACAAGTATAAAACAAGTTTAAAAAATAATTACTTTACAAATGATTATTTTATCTTGAGAAAAAACTCTACAGTTTCTATGAAAGAATGTGTATGAATTGAAAAAAAAATTATCACTGGTTTATATCGAATTGAACGAATACACTAGTTACAAAAATATAAACAATCGATGAGGCAACTCAAATTATTTTATATCTGTAATTTTTATTTATGTATTTTTAGGATTAATTGGAATTGCATTTAACATATTGGGTCCCTAGAAATATATAAACAGGACTGTATAAGAAACAATAAAAGTACGAAAGAATACCCCTTCCCTATATTTAAAACCCCCCACAAAATGTAACACCGTATCCAACACACCGAGAATAACTACATCAAATTGCACTTCACGAAAAGGCTCTGTCGTTAACTTGACGAAGACAAACACTTCTACCGTGAGTTACATTTTGAGTGTTTGAACCGGGAAAGTAAACGAAAACTTTATACATACAGACATACTTGATGCAGTACAACTGTAGTAAATTTGCTCACAATAGAGTGAAATGAATGTTTTAGTGAATGTGTAACAATGTTTCTCTCAATTACATTATCATGAATAAACAGTGACGGAATGTCGGTAACTCCCATCTGATATCTAACGCAGTGGAAAACAAAAAAAACTTTTAGAGGAACACACAAAAACCTTACCGTCAATGACGGGAAATGGATCGTAATCAAAGCACAAGATAAACTGATTTTATTGAACAATGGATCAAAGTAGAGAGATTATTCAGAATATCTTAAACGCCTTAAAAGAAAGAGAGAGGAATAGAAAGAACATAGATATAACGAAATATCATTCAATGGAGTATATGGCAACCATGAAATTCTGCATTTTCGTAGGATTAAAAACTGAGGAAATGAAAATAATAATATAAGGTGAAAAAAATAATTTAAAAAAAATTAATCTTTTAAACAAAAGCATCTATTACGGCAGTGTGTGCGTACTTAAGGTTCCATGCTTAGAAAGGGACAAGAACTAACAAGTCGTAAAGGGACCGAAAATGCTCCTACATCTTCATTTACCAGCATAAATACTATATTTTAATTACCATTAAAGGTTGGCGCTGTTTAGGGGATGTGTTATTAACAGTGCGGACATAAACGAGGCCACATTTTAGGGAAATTATTGTTTTCCACTTACCCTACAGAGTGTAGCACGGTCTTTAACTGTAATGTGAATTATTAAATGTCTAGCGGATATATTCAGAATAAACTATCTCGACTACAAATTTGTGTTTGTTTCTGCAATGGCAGAGGTTAAATATCCAATACAAGCAAATGTGCACTATGCAATACAATAATTTATTTTACCATGAGTTGAAAATAAAACAATTCCGTATATAAAAACGGTTTGTCTGTGTTTAAAAAAAACATCCAATAAGATGCAAAATGGTTCAAAAACTAAACTTCATATAAAAAATGAAATAAAATTTTGTAAATAAAAAGAAATATTCAGTCGTATGTTTTCAAAGTTAATTAAAATCATATAACATAAACGAGTAGAGTACATTACTCATGAAAACATATATAAATCAGGAGAAAATATTTTTATAATGAATCTTATTTATTCATAAACCTGTTTTCCTCTGTATTTATATGTATATATTTGTCCACGCAAAACACGTAACCCTTAAAGTTTTTTTTTTTTACTCATTACTATATAACGTCTTATAACCCTTTTAATATTGCCTCTTTTGGAACTCATTTTTGTATTTTTTATTCTACGTTGGTTGTTGTAGTCATCCTGATTTCAGTGATTAAATTATAGGTAATGATTTAAAGTGCAAAGTAAACACGGCTAACTTACTTGGAGACGCGTTTAGAAACCGTCGTTTCGTTGGCGATTCTAATCTAGTACTCAGGCGTCGTGGCGAGGACCTGAGGGGTAGCAGGTTAGGTTTCTCCAATGTAATCAAAGGTTAGCCTGGCGGTATCAGCTTAGTAAACTAGTAGTTTTTTTAAAATTTGTTTAAATAACGGCTTATAAAATATTTTATTCTACTGAACAATTTTGAAGAAGGTGATTACTAAAAGTTTTAAAATATTATAAATATAGCAATAAAATAATAAAATTGTATCCCATTTCTAGTAGCGTTCTCTTTACTTTGGAATCTACTGAGAGAATACTCTGTCTTTTTTCAAATGTCTTTCTAACTGTGCAAATCATTTAAATATTTTAATTATGATGAATAGGTAAGACACGAAATTAAAACCAGAGAATTTTCGAAAAGGTTTTTAACGTTACAGTTGATTTTCAACCATACAAAACACCTTTTCGGAAAATAATAAATTTCAGTGAAAAATTATAATTGCTTTCATTCATTTTTTCCATCATTGGAGATTTATGTAACCCCCTTCGACAAAGTAAATCAGTCAAAATTGTTTTTTTAAACAATTTTGTGTTTTAACCATAAAAATACCTCGCTTTATACATCGCTACAATTCTCTTTTAAAGACTCCAGCTGAGAAAAAAAACAAGACAGACTAGTTATTACTTGAATCAGTATTATCAAGAAGGATGTGTCGAAGAGAACTTGTAGGATTTCCTAATTTACTTTCCAATGTAATGTGGGGGTACGAATCTCGTCTGGTGCAACGGGAAAACCTCCCTTGTCCTCGATATGGAGGTCTGCTTCATGGCCGACAAATGATGGCCGACAAATGATGCTATGTGACAATTTCCTTATTTATCAAACATAAATACAGTAGGTTTTGTGACTCTTCCTTAAAGCTTTCTCTGTTCTAACACTTTTGTAACCGGCGGTAGGTATATGTATGTATATATATATATATATATATATATATATATATATATATATATACATATATATATATATATACATATATATATATATATATATATATATATATATATATATATATATATATATATATATAAAGAGCTAAGTCAAAATACTAATAGAAGAATTATAATTGAATTTTTATGAATTGTAAATTCAATTATAATTCTTCTATTTGTATTTTGACTTAGTTCTTTAATTATACACAAGAATACATATTGCGATATATATATATATATATATATATATATATATATATATATATATATATAATAACATAATACGAGGCTTTAGAGTAAATTCAGTTAGTTGCTAAAATAATTATCTGTAGGATTAGCAAAGAAAGACACAAATAGTTTTATAAAGTGCCGACAAAGCAGGTACCATCCATTATCCTTTTCAGGGAAAGCTATAAACTGTGTGCCGGCAATTTGACAATAGAAGAGTCCAAACTTATTAAGGACGGGAAAATTCACTGATCGATATAGCCTGGGAAAATAACCGTGTACCGTTAGATGGCTAATTGTGGAAACTGTGGAAACGTAAAAAGAACACATTGGTAGTGGGAGAGATTAGGGATTCCAATAAAAACTAAATGATCGGGAGACGTGGGAGTTTTTAAAGGGAACTCGAGAAGAAGGCAGTCGGATTGGTGGGGACAAGGATGGGAGTGTTGAAAAAAAAATAAATTGTTAAATTAAGTAAATTTTAATAAGTGCGGCGTAAATGTTTTTTTTAGAAATATAAAGTAAGTTTTTTCTGTGTCAAGTGTAAGTGCAGAAGGTAACAAAGGCCAAGATTCCAGGGGCTCTTCAGAACAATAAGTATTATTTGAATATAAGTGTCGTAGAAGCCAACAGACTTCTATATTTTAGTTCAGAACAAATTTAATTTCATTACCATT
Organism: Prosapia bicincta; assembly: GCA_036971475.1. Taxonomy (NCBI): domain Eukaryota; kingdom Metazoa; phylum Arthropoda; class Insecta; order Hemiptera; family Cercopidae; genus Prosapia; species Prosapia bicincta. Next base: position 65,802,561 of record JBAIZL010000006.1, on the reverse strand, counting down.
TATAAAATTTAATCTAGTTTCACGATTTCTAATTTAAGAAGCAAAGTTCCCGTATTAGTGACCCGAGAGCCACTACAAAATTTTAATACTGAATTAATTATCTTTGATATGTTATTTTATTAGAATTCTAAAGCCTCAAAGTCCACCTTTATAATTGTAATGTTAGTTAAGATATCAATCCTGTCACTGCAAAATATTTAATATAAATTTGGTATAATGTGTAAAGAATAAATTTAATGCAAGTGATGTTTAAAAATTATAAGAGTGTTAATTCTTTATAAACCCTAAGGTGTGACATTGGATAGGTAAGGTAAATAAATAACATTAAAAATAAATTATAATTACAACAAAAGTTAAGTTATAATATATATATATATATATATATATATATATATATATATATATATATTATTATTATTATTATATACCACCGCAAAAAAAATTTATCGACTGAATTATTATTTTTTCAGATAATTTAATCCTTAAATGACTTTTTTTTTAATACTCGACTGCTCTACATTGGATATATCTAAGAAGTAAAAATCTTTAATTACCTTCTCGTGCAATGTTAACAAATTAAGTCTCATAGGAAAATGCACAGATACAGAGTTAAACCATAGTTGAAAATTGATTATACCATAAAAAAACTGTTGATGTTTCAGTCAAGAGCCAAGAACTGTTATAACAACGCTTCGTCCACTAGCTCGCCATCTTCATCACGCCTATATTATATACATTGCACGAGAATAAATAAATTAATAATATTATAAATAGAATAAATGACAACCAAATATTATAAAAAAACCCCTCGTAACCATTAGTAACTTTTATAAACCTCCTATAAGTGTGTACCTCAAACTAACATATATTTTAGCATGTAATAAAACAATATTGATAATAAAATGTTTGAAATAAAATAAGTTTGAAACAAATCTAAGTAATTACAATTAAAATGTATACAATTATTAAACGTTGTAAAATAGTATTTAAACGTAGTTTACAATCGTTTGAAACAATTAAAGAAAAGCATTAGAGCAACTAAGTTAAGTTGAGAAAATTTTATCAGGTAAACGTGACGTTTTTGTTAGTAGATAGTAATACGAAAGGGTAATACGTTTCTACTGAGAAGCTGAAGTGAACGTTGTAACATTCTTTTAGGGAAAATGTTGCATATTACAGCAGCGTCAGAAAACAAATCGAGATATTAGTTTAAAAATTAAAATTTAAAAAATTGTAAATTATAATTCTATGTATCGCAATACTGCTTGAGATATGAAATTCACAAACCTGTTTTTTAGAAATGCGCCAGAGAGTTGCGCAGAAGTTCGGGAGTCGCTACGTATATGCTAAAACTGTCTCTACTTTTTTTTTGTCTTCGAACCGAAAACACGTCGCAAGATGGGGTGTAGCAAGAATAGATTTTTTTCAACAGTTTTAATTTAATTTAAAATAAAATATTATTATTTTTTTCAAGAAATGTTTCTTCACTGAATATTCAACACCGGGCGAGGGTGCTAGCCAATACGAATCCAAAATGAATAATGGCAAGGTCTGATCCAGGAACCACGTTGTACAACATAAATTCCAGTTCCAAATAAGTTATTAATTTAATGTGAAGTGATGTGAAATTAAAATTTAACTTTCAAAATTTAACTGGGCACATGGTACAGGTTTTTATATTTTAAAAATGCAGGAAGCTACAATTAATTCGTACGATGCATTATCAATTTTTCAACTGTTGGATAAATTAAATTGAAATGTATTTCATTTCAAATAGAAGCAATTTCTTTGTGGATCTCGTATGTCAATGCCATAAATTCTAAAATAGTAAAAATGTTTGCATAAATTCCTAACATGTTAATCGAATGTAAAATCAGATGTAAAACAGTGTAAACGTTTCAAATGTATTTTCTTTTTCTTTTTATCTCTTGTTTAATTTGGATATTAAAACGAATTACTTTAATTTGAAATAATCGGTAAATTTATTGAATGCACCATTCTTAAGTTTAATTTAATTCTTGATATTTGCTGGTCACTTAATTAATTGTGTAAGAGATAACTGCAATACGTATTCAACACCTAAATTCCTTAAGAATTTATTGAATGTATTACAACGTCAAAGCTTAGCAACCGTGTTAGGCTTACTTAGCAATAAGGCTTAGTGAGAATAATTACACGTTCGGGTTAGTAGATAGTACTAGGAAAACATAATACGTTTCTACTGAGAAACTGAAGTGAACGTCAAAGCTTAGCAACCGTGTTACTCTTACTTAGCAATAAGGCTTAGTGAAAATATTTACACGTTCAGGTTAGTAGATAGTACTAGGAAAACATAATACCTTTCTACTGACAAACTGAAGTGAACATCAAAGCTTAGCAATCGTGTTACGCTTACTTAGCAATAAGGCTTAGTGAGAATAATTATACGTTCAGGTTAGTAGATAGTACTAGGAAAAGATAATACGTTTCTACTGAGAAACTGAAGTGAACGTCAAAGGTTAGCAACCGTGTTACGCTTACTTAGCAATAAGACTTAGTGAGAATAGTTATAAGTTCAGGTTAGTAGATAGTACTAGGAAAAGATAATACGTTTCTACTGAGAAACTGAAGTGAACGTCAAAGCTTAGCAACCGTGTTACGCTTACTTAGCAATAAGGCTTAGTGAGAATAATTACACGTTCAGGTTAGTAGATAGTACTAGGAAAACATAATACGTTTCTACTGAGAAACTGAAGTGAACGTCAAAGCTTAGCAATCGTGTTACGCTTACTTAGCAATAAGGCTTAGTGAGAATAATTACAGTGTTTGCGCAAATAGTTACAAGCTTCAATAGTGATCTGAAGCATAGCTACCCTCAGTATAAGTTGTTATACAGAATCTGTTTTAAGCTTGCAAAAACTAGCGAAATAGCTATTGCATGAATATGCAAAATTCTATTCATTGTCTACAAAGTAAAGAGTGGATATTACGAAAGTTTCATTACTAAGAATTGTGTATTAATTGTTCTGATAAATAAATGATAATACATTAGTAGTAACTGGTCATATAGGCAGTAAACACTTATTACGAAATAGTGTATTTATTATTACGAAGTAATACTGATAAATATAGAGAGATATTAAGAAACTCTTAATTTCGAAATAGTGGCTGGAATAATACAAGATAGCTTATTATCAAGCGATATAGAAATGTATTAATAAAAAAAGTAATAGAGTTCTTACGAGGGAATGAATGAATTATTACGTAAAAATGATTTAATACGACGTAATGAATGAATGAGTTATTATGAAATAAATCTTTATTACGGCATAATTAATGAATGAATTATTACGTAATAACTGCTTATCACCACGTAATTAATGAATTATTACGAAATAACACGTTATTACGACCTAATGAATGAATTATTAAATAATCACATTATTACGACATATTGAATACATTATTTCGATAAAACTCTATATCTCACCATAATACATGAAATAATTATTTAGAAAAAAAAACATTTTATTACCACATAATGAAGGAATTATTACAAAATATTTAGTTATTAAGAAATTTGCTCATAAACGCAAAATAGTGAAAACCTTGAAGGTGTTACGATTTGACACCTTAGACAACTGATTAGGAATTTAACTCGGTTTCACAGATATTAATTTTGGCTACCTAATGTGCCAAAAATACCTATCGATTACAGATTCTGTACATTACTGCTCTCTTAGGTGATTATCACTTTATAATCCTATGCCTTATGTTTACAAATATATATTATATTTGAACACGATCATCCTTCAAGTGTGACTCTGCACTCTCTACCCTCGATTTCCTTCCTCTTCCATTAGTATCCCGGGATGGTCCCGTGACCACTCTATTCATATCTTTAGTTTACCATAACTTTTATTCATATTTCCAATCATAAAGTTCCATTTTTACCAAAATGACATATCTACACTCCTATTCTTTGTATATTATACATTCAAATAGTCCTGATCAATATGTCTTCTAATCACTTGCATTACGAAGTAAAACCAAATCGGTTTTCTGATTGTATTGAATCGTTGAGTAAATTAGGATAATTTAAAATTTAATAATGGTATTTATGTATTTCTAGGCTTTATGGTACAGACATTAGCATCTGAGAAAATCTAAATATATATGAACGAATTTATTATTAAAAATAACAAAATATCCTATTGAACTTATTACAAAACATGGCAGTATACTAAAGGTTAATCAATACTATATAACAATTACTGACAGACGCTTTATTATTTTTTAATAATATCAGTAGTGGTGTTTGTTTCTAAACAATAGGGACATGGGATCGGGAGATACCATCCATATATTGTTGATCCCCTGTCCAGAAGAAATAGATTACCACTTTTTACAGCACAAGTAATAATTTTAATATAATCTATTGTAGACGAAACAGTACACTAATACTGTAAAAACCACTAAACATTTAACACGTTGACAGAGGGCGCTTTCGGCAGTATATCCAGGGCGTTGACAGCTGTCTATTTGTTGTCACAACAATGGCACAATCAGTTTCTATTACAAATAGCGAACCGTTATTTATAAAACGGGCAAACCTTCAATGCAGCACTCAATAATAAATCAATGTATTAAAGAAGAGAAGAAGGATTTAATAATAAATGACACATTTCTGTTCGTTATTTTCCGAATCGTATAAGTGGACCTATTCTGAAAAAAAACAAGCCTGAACCATATTTAGGAGGAAATTCGAAATTCTAATCCGGCTTGAAATTCTTATATATGTTTTTTTCTGAAAACATGTTATTATTAATATTTTAAAATTTTAATAAAATCAGTTTCTTGTGATATAAATATTTAAAGATATGCATACAATTTTTCTTTATCTAGGCATCTGTGAGTTTTTCTTTCAAATATTCACCATAACCAAAAATCCAGAACATATTAGAAGGCAAATACATTGCAGAATCAAACAATCAAAACAATTCGTTGTATAAGCAATTTTATAACAGTTGCAACCATAGGTCTGTAAAGCGGTAACGAAAATTAAACTAAAGAAAAGTACATACCTTGTCCAATTTTCAACTTATTGTGAACTTGACCTCTGGTAAAACCTAGTTATGTTTGTCTTTTAGTAATAGTTTTACACCCACTATTAAATTTTAAATTTTACCTCTTTTTTCAGAGTTTAATATACTATAGTTACATATTGTTGATTCTGTAAAATTATATATTATTTTACTTAAGATTATTAGATTGATGCAAGTGGTAAAGCATATTTTAAGAAATGTAAAATAAGTCAGACTTCCTTTTGTACCATGGTCCTGGTTTATAAAATGGTCACGGCTTGCGCTGCTTACTTGTGTCGTATTCAAGGAACGTATAACCTATAAGCAAGCAACCGCACATTATCAACAAATTATCCATCCTAGGTACATATACCCATATAATGAATGGAAGGGGGGCTGAAAACCAAATACAATGGTTTGAGCTACCAGACATTGAACCTAGTACACTCACCTTAGTATTTAATATCTCAACTCACAAGACCATTCGGCCGCCGGAAAAAATGTACTATACTTGTAGGACAGAATGATAAACCAATTGTAACTTTACTTAAAATTAAAAATATCCTCTCACATGCGAAATTTTATATACAACCGAAACTACACATAAAGTTGTATCATATTTCTATATTTTTTATAAGTTACATGGAATTGTTTGGGTAGGTGATTCAAATTATCCCAAACGAAGGATAAGTATACGTCACGCTTTCGATGCCGAAGTATACAGATGCGGCAACAGAACAGAGGAGCGTTTTGCCTATAATGTATCTAAATGGAAATGCTAATGATTTGCCAGAACGGACAGTCTTCTGTCAATATTGTATACAGTATAGAAATATTAACGCATTGTCAGAAGAGAGATCCCTTTGTTTTGTAACGTATCCAGTCAACTTGGAAATGGTAACGCATTGCCAGGACAGAGTCCTTTGTATATTAGGTATTTAGTATTAAAATATTAACGTTTAGGTAGAAGAGATAGTCCTCTCCTGAAAACGAGTCCGTTAACCTGGAAATGTTAGAGTTTTGGTACAACAGACAAGAGTTTATGTGAAAGCGTAAGCCTTTGAACATTTTCTTAAACATACCTTTTTCCGTTTAATATATTTTTCTCATTATAATTAAACGGAATTATTATTATAATTTTTAAAAGTCGTATTATTAGAAAAATAACGTACATCAAAGTTGTTTTTGCGCGAATTTATGCCGTAAATTTGCATCCGCATGAGTAGTGACGAATTTAGTTTCGGTTTAACGAGCGAAACACGCGAAATAAATTGAAGCCAACGTTGTTTTAGAAGCTCCGTGGGATTGAGGTTAAGCAGAATCAGCGTTGAAATGTATTCGCAGACGCTTGCTAAAGGATGGACGGAGGGGCGAAAGGGGGAAGAAGTCGCGTGAAATAAAAGCCACAGCACGTCTCTTTGGAGCGAGTCTGACGTTAACTTACATAGAGGAAATTAAATGTGACAACACGTGCAACCTAAGTACTTGGTAACCTATAGATGTGTATATTATTAAAAGTTAAATTTCTGGTAGCAGAAGATTTTTTAGATCCAATACTCAAATTAATTAAGATAAAATTAGTTGTTCATCAAAATTAAATAGGTTACATCCCGGCGGAGAGCAATTCGTTTATGCCATGGCTTAGAGAGATTTATTCTTGAACCAAAGTATATCTATGGAAGCGATATATTCATCTCTAGTTGAAGTATTCAGCTCTACATGTAAGTATTTGCGCATGTGTACTAACTTTCTACATTTTCTATTTCTCCCCAACGTTGTACCTTTCATATTTCTTTATATCGTCTCTCAAGCCAATGCTTTTCATTACGTCACTATATTATTCATCTTTTTTTACAGACTACGTCTTTTTAAAATGTATAGCTACCCTGGGCAATGTAAAATCGTCGACTATTGTCGGTTAACCAAAACCTTTCAACATTCTCCCGTTCTTCCCTCTCCAATCTCCATTATTATATATCTTAACTCAGACCGTATTCTTTAGTTTTAACTCTTTCAATCTATTCTTCCCAAGTATTTTCACTCCTGCCTCCAAGCATTCTGACTGATATCATAGAAAAGGTATTTAGCACATATACTAAAATTTTACCCGCTCTTTATTGCCTAATGACTTTTTACATCCATTTTATCTTTGCTCGGTCCACGAAATATTCTACGTTATTTCGAAGTTCATCCTTTTTTGGAATCATTTCCTCGTTACAATCCCTAATAAAAAACATTATTTAAAATTTTTCATAAGTTTTTCGACTATACCGTTCCTTACATCGAAATTTACTGTGCACAGTATCAAATGTTCCAATTATTTATGTCTATTAATTCAACTATCACCTCAAAGCGATAAGTAACTAGTTATTTTATTTATTTTATTTACAGCTCTTTTATGGCCATTGCTGGGACTGCAAACAGTAACATATTTAATATTGTAATGACTCTTTATAAACTTTTATGATATATATTTGCAAAAATAGTTTTTATACATGTCAAAATTATAAAATAATACAATCACATATTAGGCACATCTCTATAATCCTGGCTCTATAACATGAGTAAATTATTTGTTACTAAATTTGTAATAATCGTAAAATAAAAACTATATGCTTTACTTTTACACAAAAGATTAACACTTTTTTGTTCCTTCACTGCCCCGCCTCTCTGAGCAAAGGTGAAGATAGTGAAATGTCTTGCTTCAGCATACTTGTTATCGTTAGACACTTATATACAATGGTTGTCTTTAATCTACGCTTGTCTTTGTACATACATTTTACGGTAAACTTTATTTTTGTTCAATTATAGTTTATGTTTCCCATCCCATGCTTTCCTTACACACTATTATATCTACTACCAATTTGACAAACATCATACAGGTTTTCCATTTGCACACTAGGTCAGAGGTCTCAAAATGGGAGGTGCATAGGGTTTTCAGGGGAAGCGTGGATAAATTTCTACAGATGAGAGATGCGAGTCCCGAATTAGGCGTACCAGAGGGTAGACTGCAGTAACCTGTGAGATTGTTTTCGTATAATAATTAGTACACCCGTATTATTTAGTTATTCGCTCTGTGCTCAAGGATAACGTCTGTGGAATTTTTAACTCAGAGTCTTTAATTTATATATAATCTTTTTTCATTTTATTGTGAAAACTATTATATATGTATCTATTGTATTGATACACATATAGCGCACTCCTACGCACACACACACACACACACACACATACACACACACACACACACACACACACACACACACACACACACACACACACACACACACATATATATATATATATATACATATATATATATACATATATATTTTATTCCTTAGAATATATATATATATATATATATATATATATATTTTAATCCTTAGATGAATAATATTTTCTTGTTGAGTATGTATAGTGAAATAAAATGACTTTCATAAACAACAATATACGAGTATTACTTCATTTTATTATTGATTGAAGCTTTTCGCTAGTTTACATTATTAGCATTTTCAAAATTTATAAATCGCTGTCCACTCTGACTCATTCAGTCTTACTCTAGTCACATAACTGGACAGTGATTTATAAATTTTGAAAATGCTAATAATGTAAATTAGCGAATAGCATCAATCAACAATAAAATGAAGTAATACTCGTATACTCTTGTTTATGAAAATTATTTTATTTCACCATATATATATATATATATATATATATATATATATATATATATATTAAAACAACATAGGTTATTCAAATACAAGAATATTTATTAATTTATATTCAAAGCTTTTTGTTGGTAAACAGTACCAACATCATCAGGAATGAAATTACAATGTAATATGAATATAAATTAATAAATATTTTTGTATTTAAATAACCTAAGTTGTTTTAAATTATTAAACAAGAAAACGAATTATATATATATATATATATATATATATATATATATATATATATATATTAAAACAACATAGGTTATTCAAATACAAGAATATTTATTAATTTATATCCAAAGCTTTTCGTTGGTAAACAGAACCAACATCATCAGGAATGAAAATTACAATAATGAGCTTACGTTATTGTAATTTCCATTCCTGATGATGTTGGTACTGTTTACCAACGAAAAGCTTTGGATATAAGTTAATAAATATCCTTGTATTTGAATAACCTATGTTGTTTTAAATTATTAAACAAGAAAACGTATTATATATATATATATATATATATATATATATATATAGTTATAGGGTTAAATATATTTACACATTAAATAAATATTTATATTAGATATTGAGTAAAATTACCTGATGTTTATTTAACCTAATCAGCTTCAGTTTCATACTCATATCATTATTTTTACCAAATATAAATATTGATGTTATAAAATGGGTGCAATGCTTGAAAGGTTTAAGAACCCCAGTCCTAGCTGATACTTATTCTGTATTGATCCCCGTTTTTTTCGCTTCATTCCATACCAATAATGACATCTCGTAATATGTCCATTTGAAAAACTATATATCTATTCCCATAATTTTATAAGACACGGATATACGTAGTTTCAATATTTTTTTATTTTACTAATATAATTATAATGCTCATCAAAGCAACAGGCTACCAATGGGTATCAATGCAAACAAACTAATAATGGATTGCTTTTGAAGTTTAATTCGGCAATAAAAACTTATTAAACTGTCTATCGTTGTATCGTATGTCACATAGTTATTTGACTTCATGAACCTTCAACTTATTCAGGCTAGCTCTGTCCCGAGGCAGTCAGCCGATTGCTAACAGTCGGTCAGCTAATTTAATGAACCCCTAAAAGTGGAAGCCTACTCTGTGTGTTCTGTTTGGATTTAATGTCAGATTAGAATCGCACTACATCGACAGAACCTTGTACGACTTCTTTAGACGTCATATTGTTTAGCTTCATTAAGCGTGGTAAACAAATTCACTGTTTATGGGTGGAGATGTTAATACTTGGAGAATGGATTAACTCAGACCTCGTTTTTACATATCTCACATAAATTATTATGTACAGGGAAGGGTGATTTTAAAGTGGTAATAAATTGTGTCTAATTTATAATTTATGAGATAATTCACGTAGCCTACATTTAATTCAAAAATAAATTGATGTGATTGATGAAGTAAAGTTCAAACCGAATAGAAAAGTGTTTTACTCTAGAAAAAGAAAATATTTGATTTTAGTATTCTATACTTAAACAAGTAATACAAACAAAAAAAGTTTATATTCAATTAGTACTTAGGTCAAGAGAGAAAAATTTAATTTTAGTTTCGTTTTATAATAAATTACAAATAACAAAAATAAAGTAAATTAACCCACGCGTTAAAACAGCTGTTGTACCATATAATCTATAACATTAAATCACTTGTTTTATGAAGTCATATGCTATCACTTATTTTAACCCGGCAGGGGTCCCGTCACGGTCTTTTCCACCGGGCCTTCACTGTGTTCTTAATAACTCGAACTGTCGATTTGTGCAAGCTTCCACCCCCTCAGTACCTTCAAATAGACTCGTCCGCTGTGGAATGCTGAGTTTCTATTTTCGTTATCACCTACGTGTGTCTTAGTGCAGCAGCCTAGAGAAAAGCCAGTGTGAAATCCACCGTGCGCGACCCCTCGCATGTGCTAAAGTGTGACATAATTTTTAATTTCGCTTTTATGTTATTGATCGTTTAGTGTGTTGAGTGTTATATTTATTGTGTTACTACGTAACATGAATCGAGCAGAGGAAGAAAGATCTGCCAGTCTGTTAGATAGCGTGGAAAGGGAAGAAGATTGAAAATCCTGGTAGTTTTCGAAGATAACTTTCTCGTGACGTGCCTACTGTTGAACTCGTTGAAGAACCGGATTCAGATGATAAACAACAAGATCATGTTGGAGTTCAAGAGGAATCAGAGTATTCAGGAGACGAAGAAGAATTACACATTCCAACGGAATTCTTTGGTACAAAATATCGACCTGTAACCTCAAACATTTTTGGGTTTAGAGGGAATTAAAAGTTACTGTCCATAATATAGTAGTTATTCTCATCTCAACCATGCATAATAATGATGAAATTGATTTCAAAGCTGGAGATAAAAATAAACTCTACATCCACACATTTTACAATTCAACAAAAGGGGAGTAGACGTTGTTGATTAGTATAAGGCGGGATATTCAGCTGTACTACCAACCTAGGGCATCAATCGGATGAGGAACTGTAAGGAATTTCATTGCTATAACCCTCAAGGTGCTTAGACATATTGTATGTAACTTTTTGTTTAAAATCATAAATTTGTAAGGTTGCATTTCATCACTATAATTGTAATATTATGATAAATGTACTTGAACATTTGACACATTTTGTTTCAAAATTGGTTCTTTTACATTACAGCTATCGTAAACATCCAGTACATTTTCATATTCAGAAATTAGTTTTATTTCAGAATATATTATTATACATAAGTCTTTGTAAAAGAGTCCGTATGTTATAACAAGTTATCTAAAGTCTTGTATTTCTTTCAAACAATAAATTTGTTAAATCTTAAAATATTATTTAAAATTAAGTAGTACATTATGGCCACAATTACAACTAATAGAACTTAAATAAATACATTATACTTAATTACGATACTTGTATTTTTAGAATAAAACATTGTTCAGTATTTTTATTTTGATTAATAAAATGACCCGGTCGAATCCACCGTGTGCGACCCCTCACGTTTTATTTTTCACGCGATCTCTGCCGGGTTAAGCCAAGTGGTACGAAATAACTATATTGCATACCTTGTTCCTATTGTGGAAAAATATTTTCCCATATAAAACTAAAATGAATTCATAATTACTAATTAATGAATGATTATTTGAAAAGACTGTAATACCATTAATTGCCATCCACTACGAGTGTAACCAAAAGTAGGCTATTTGATCTTGAGTGGATCAATAAAAAGTAAATTTTAACAACTGAAAATTTGAACGATATATATACATACACACACACACACACACACACACACACACACATATATATATATATATATATATATATATATATATATATATATATATATATATATATATATAAGGAGAGTGCAGTAATAGAAGACATTGAAAAACAAACTGCTATACTTCAATTGGTGATAATATTTGAATGTTACCTAAGCTAAATAAATATATTATTTTTTATTAGTTGAAAAATATATGCAATAAATTAGTAAAATAAAATTTATAATTACAAACTAAACAAATATCTAACTTTCCTAATTTACACAAACATTTCATGAATATGAGTTTTCATTTCAATGGAGATAGTCCAATTACTTTGACAAACAGCCACCCCACCCACAGCACATTGAATAATGATTTCTTCAAGATTATACATGAAAAGTATTTGATCTGCAGACGTTAACAACTTTTGTTGCTGTTCACACAGCATTCAGATTATTTGCGGCACAAAATTTGCTCTATATTGGAAAATATTGTTAAACTGTATTAGTAGAAAACTGTGAAATGTTTAAATTTATGTTTCACGCGAGCAGTATTTAGGCGTACACTAGATAAAATCTAGACCTGCCTGACAGTTTCAAGGTAAGCCTTTAGCCCTGCGTACATCGACATTCATTTCCCTATATTATTATTTGTTTCTATCGACTGAAACTAATTGCCGCTTTTAATTTCACCGTGTTTTAAAGAGACGTGTTTTATCACGTCTTAGTTAGTTTGCAACATATTTGCAGGGTCTTGTCTCTATCACCTTCACTATAGAATCTACAGCCGCAATGTATCGAGACAATGTGAGCTCTTCAGTCGCTTTAAGTATAAGAGTTACTTACTGTCATTCATTCGACAAAATGTCATCACGAATCCGAGACTATATTGTAACTTTTTTTGTTTTTCCGCCCAAAAGGTCGGTAGTTAACGCAAGTATTTGCTAATGGTTCGATAGAGCGCAGCACACTACGGCCTCCGTTATTATCAGCTGTTCTCTAAGTACATCATATCTTAATACAACCACACAAAAGGTAAAGCTTTCAATATCTTAAACCTATAGATACACCGACCACGACACGAGGAAGGCTATTTGTTACAGTTTTCCTTTTGTGGGATGGGACTTTCTAAATTTTATTTTGAAACGTTAACTCGTTATTCAGCCTTCCTACGGAGGTGTGACAGAAATAATAGCAATGCGTGGTTTTAAAAATAGTTTACAAATTTGTTTCATAAAAAAATGTTTAACGAATGAGGAAGCGTATTTTCGTAACTATAACTGTAGCAATAATTTCACAAAAATATGTATTAGCGGTAACGAGAAGTCATTTCATAGTTTATTTTTTTTTTAATCTGTATAAAATAGACAAACACTTTCTGAAATACGTAAAATCATACGCAAAAAGAGTTGTGAAACTTTTTATTGTTTAAATATGGAATCCTACCAGGAGAATTCAGGAATTACAAGTTACTCTGTTCCGCTCCTATACTACTAGGATCTTCTTTAGAAAGTTAAAATTAAAATCGTTTGCTTATTTGACCGTCGTATTTATTTCAACTTCGATACTTAGGAAGCTATATTATTTGTTTCGTCTGTTCCATTCATGCTTTATTATTGTGTGAATATGTGTGCTATATAGAAATATCCCTTGCTAGGTCTAGTGTGGTAAAATACGAAGAAATAAATTAAAGAACAATATGGATTCACATATATACCAATGTCACCCTAACTCCTGAGGCGGCAGGCGCCGAGCCTAGTAAAGACGGAGCAGTCCCGTAAACCGAAATCAAACAAGATCAGTTAAATAAAGAATCACTCTTACCGTGTCAAATTATAGGCCCCTTTTATTCCAAGCCTCGGCACCCGGCCGAATGTCAGGTCAACAGCCTACCACTTACAGGCTAGCTGGAACTGGACGTAATTATTACATTCCGGCGGTAGAGTATAAATGCCTGCAAGTTGTACCCAGATATTCGATCAAATATCTTTACTGCACTCTCTCCGTATGCCTAGGGATCCATAGATTCGTGCGTAGCAAGACATACCGTGTTTTTATTTCATTGCTAAACATTAGAAGCTTTTATACCACGAAAAAGTCTTAATATACTCATTCAATCTCTCGTCTACAGGCATCAAGGTCCGCAAGAGTGCCTCATCAAGTACATTGCGGATATAAAGGAAAAAGCTGAGTTATTACTGGTCAATCTAACCAAGAGGGCGATCACAGAGGTAATTATAGAGGGCAAGTCACCAGCAGTAAGGAATTGTTTAAACTTTGCCGTACGCCATACTAATTTCACAGACTAAGATTAAATGTGTACTTTAGTGAGCAACATTTAATATATATTTATTTATATATATCTGCTATAAACAAAACCCTTTTAGATCAAAAACCGCAACGAGTAATTTTCCGGGTCCTCGAACCACTCGCCGGATGTGGTATACCTGTAAACGTGTCGAGCATAGCTCTAGGAACTGTAGACAGGCCGGGACCTGAGTGGTAAAGCAAACAATATAAACAAAGTAAATAATATAAATATTCTTTGAGCTTAGCTTGTGACGTTATGTTAAAAACAAATAAAAACATACACAAAACTCACAAATTAATCATTTATTTACTCATACGCTTTTCAATGACAAAGTCATTATCATCAGTGTATGTTACTACTACAAACTAGGGTGAAAGTAAGGTTACACTTCCATATTTATTCAGTAGGCGTTGCCACGCGCACTTGTCAAAAAAACAGTTATTAACCCTACTTTAATCATGATACATCAAATAGAAAGTTTGTACGCTAACTCTATAATTACAATAAAATGTTTAACCATACAACATAATTACATATAAACAAAAAATATAATAATTATTACAGTTTATTATTATTTCAAGATTTTAACAAAAAGTTACAATAAAATTTTCTTGGGTGACACTAATTACAATAATATAGAGTTTTGAATACGGTCTGATTCATTATTTTCAATATTATTTTTATTCCTAATAATATACAAAGTTTCCCACGAATTCAATTGACTACACTTAACAACGTTTTTTAACAGGGTTACATCGTCTACTTTAAATTCGTGCTCTTTCTCTAAACAATGCTTTGCCATCGCAGATTTTTCTGGTCTGTTATATTTAACGTGGGAAAAATGTTCTTTTTCCTAATTTTAATATATATCTTTTTGTTTGACCTATATATTTCAGAGGACGTTCGCTACACTTCAGGCAGTAGATTCCTGACTTTTCTTCATTAGGTATGACATCTTTATAGTTCCCTAACAATCGCTTTAGGTTATTTGCAGTGACAATTGTAACGATCAAATTAGCCTACTATTTTTTCTTAGAGATTTTCTAATTTTATTAGACAATAGTGGGTGGTGTGTTTTTTCATCTATATTTTCCTTTTACATCTTTTATTAACGTGCTTCTCTGATTTCTGATTGTCTTAATTTCATCTTTTTTTGTATTTCATCTATAAACACTTGACTGTATCCATTGAACCCTGCTACACTATAAATGTAATTCAGCTCATTTTTATTATTTTCTTCTGAAAAAAGCAAATTATTAAACGATGCACCAAAGAATTGAACGCTGCTTTTTTGTGTGATATTGTGTGAAATGAATCACTGGTAATAAATCTGCTTCTTTGAGGTGGTTTTCTAAAAACGTTAAAACTTAAACTATTGTTATTTATTGATATTAGAAAATCTAAAATTGGTAAAAATGCCTCTTTTTCTATTTCAACCGTAAACTTTATACTTGGAAAAACCATTTATTGCATTACAATACTTATCCAGGCTTTGTTCGTTGTCAAACAATGCAACCACGTCATCCGCATATCTCAGCCACACTCTATGGAAATATTTCAAGGTATTTCTAGCATTCATTTCGAAATATTTCATAAATAAGTTAGCTAAAAACTTAATAGAGGGTTACCCATAGCGGTGCCTTCCTTCTGGATGTAAAATTTACCGTTAAACTGGAAACTATTTTGAACCATACATAAATTATTAAGTGAAATATAATTATCAACTTCATTTTTTCTACTACATCCTGAATTATCTAACCAGATCTATTAGATACGCCTACCCTATTATAATTTTGTTTATTTGATATTGTATGTGCTCTTTTATGTATATATCTTGTTATTGTTAGAATGTTATATGTTTGTATCGGTAGCCATCATAATTATAAAATGGCGTAGGTATTAAGGTATTGTTTAAAAAGGAAGCTACCAGACTTTCATTAAACGCGGGTCGAAGTCATAGGGAGGCACACCCGACGTAATGTGTAACTCCCTTATTAAGTCTCATATATACCCATGAACTTTATGAATCCAGGCTTAGAGCTATATAGCATATATTTTTAGTGTATATTGTTTATGTGTTAATTTGGAATATATATATATATACAGTGGAATCCCTCAAATCAGAACTAACTGGGGCTAGAGCCTGTTCGGATTTGGAAAAGTTCAGATTTGCCGAAATGTTAGGATTTTATAACAAAAATTGAACAGTTTTGCAGTGCTACAAGTGAAAAGGATTTGGAAAAACGCCATTACGCGAGAGTTTCTGTGAAATTGACGAGGCTGTATTTTTGTGATTTACAAAAGGGAGGCAGAAAGGAGCAAACATTCAGTACATACTTCATTAAATTTTAGATATTTAAAAAAATTTTGTTCTGATCAAATCATGTTCAAATTTTGCGAGGATTCGGATTTCTGGGGTTCGCATCTGAGGAGTTCTACTGTATACACATTTATATTACTATATATTTTTTGAGGTTCAGGGCTGTCACGCATAGGATGCAATATGCGAGTTAATCGGTAGGTACTTTCGGGGCTAAGCTCCGACACCGTTATCTTGTGTGAGCAGGGACGCCACTACACCTTGAGAGTCTCAAAGTCTGTGCATCAGATACCACAGACACACGTAATTGTTATGACATTTCTCCCACCCCTGGTTTCCGTTTCGTAAGGGAGGTCTGTAACGTTTTTTTTTTTGTATTGCCGCCAAACAGTGGGTAATTAGCGTAAGTAGTTGCTAATGTTTCGATTGAGAGCAGCAAACTACGGTCTCCGTAACAGGCCAGTGCTAGCGGTGACCAAGGCATAAATCTTCGATCGGATTCCGTAAGGAATCCAGCTACAAAGGTAACGCTTGTATAATAATACAACGACACAAAACGTAAAGCTTACAATATTTTAAATTTATAGATATAACGTCTAGTATAGGCATGCGCAGCGACCACTTACTTACAATATAATATTAAATAGGCGAGGAAGCCTTTTTGTTAAAATTTCCCCTGTGGGGTGGGAATTTCAAAAACTTGAGGAAGCCTTCACTTTTCTTGCACAACATCAGGAGTAGTAGAGCAAGTACTTCACATATTTGACGAAAGCTTCACTATTAATAATTCATTCACTATATCACAAGCGGGAAACGGACAGTAAGCCAGCGGCGGTTTATGACCCCCTGTCAAGAAGAGGGGCCGGACAATAAGCCAGCCAAAGGTAACTTGTGGATGATGGAGTGGATGTGGGGAGGGAATGCGAGAGAAAAAGAGAATGATAAACTTCCACGCAAGAGAGCCTATGTGTGATAGAAAATTGTTTTAAATATTCAATAAGAAATAACATTTCAATAGTTTTCATGAATTTTAAAAACACAGTTATTTCAGTTACAAACAAAATTTAAGGAAAAAAGTTTTTGACCTTAATATAGTTACTTTATTTATACTACTTTACGATATTTTGCTACAAATAATCATAAAACTAATCCACGTTTAATTAAATACCAGTAAAGGCGAATATGATATGCTTGTGAAATGAAGTGCAACATAGACCATAAAGAGTTGTGTTTGTTTATAAAAGGTAAGTACATAGCAAAAACTCTAACTATGAGAGAACTTTTAAAGACTGTTGGTACAGCGATCAGGTTTTAAAGATATATTGGCCTTTCAAAGAGCATGATCAAAACTAATTTCATTACATTACCTAAATAATTGATAAATTCAATATATTACCTACAACTAAACGTTTTGCTTCTGCAAAATTACTTTTTTATAGAAATCTATTCCTTTTATTTGAATTTTTACTATTAATTAAAAGTTTTCTCTACATACATAGTTATTACTGATGTGAATAATGTTAAATATTTGTCTTTTTCCGTAATTGTAAATATCTGTTATATATAGACGTATGTTTGGCGTCGTTCTAGTCTTAGTACCGTTTTTGTTTAAATTTCAAAACAATTAGTTACTCTGTACATAACGTTGTAATTTTGTTTGTATGAGTTTGTACTTAGTATATATACATTTTTCTTTCGATGCCTTGCTTGTTTGTTTTTAAATATTTTAGAACTAGTAAATACAAGACTCAGTTAAATATACATTATTATATTTATATGAAAGGCTTTATTTTTAATTCCTGATAACTCATAATTAAAGGAGATCCTATTCTACACAATTTTATTTGTTCCTAGACTATTATGTTTAAACAAATGTATGGTTTATAACAATGTAATGAACAAATTCAATCAAATTAAAACTTATCTAAAATCTTATTTAAATGTTTGCATAGTAATTTGTTTATTGCAACCTCAACACTACATAGAGATACATTTTGTTAAAAGTCATATAAGACAAAACATTGTTTCTAGTTTAAAGTTTTGAAAAATAATTGTGTTGTTAAATTATGTATAATTTTGCCTTATATGCCTTACTTCGTAAGAGAATTTAATAATAGCAAAATTAAAAATTCCATTTATTTTCAATGTTTTAACTATACATTTTTATTGATTCTTAAAAACAACGTGTTTTGGTTGTATTTATTTTAACGTTTTTTGATACCCACATCTCTACTTTATTCCTCCCTTGTAGAATTTTAAAAAACGGAATTTGATTTTCTATCCTACCAGTATAACTGATGACTCTTCTAATAGACAATTATGATTGAGTTTTGTCGTGTCAAGATTACTTTCTGGCGTAGTTTTATGAAAATAATTAAATTTAACCTACACTTTTTTCAACATGGAATAAAATGGGCAGAAGTAGTATTAAAAGCCGATCCGTCGATCGAGTTAGAGGAGTGAGTTGGTTTTCCAAACAAAAAAAATTAATTTCTTTGTTTACCCACTGGAGTAGAAAGTCTCCTCCGTCTCTTCATCTTACTTCCCTTTCCCCGAGAGTGAGAGAGACCGAGGGGGTTGGCTGGCACAAAGTCCGAAGATCGAAAAACTACCTTGTCAAACCAAGGGGTGACTGGCGTACTGTCCTACACCCATCACAAGCGGTTGAGAAATACTTCATCCACTCGAAGAAAACCTCACTATGAAAATCTATATCGGGGGGGGGGAGGGTTTAGCAAGAACATATTTGTGTGTGTCATGATCGACTGATAAAGTAGGCAAGCAAAATCATTTGACCTGAACATCAATCCCAATCTAAGAAATTATTGTATCACAGCAAAATAAATACTTCAAAAATTACTTTTTTAATCTGAGACCCGAAACCTGTGCTGTATTAGGAGCCTAATAGTTTAAGAATTCAATGAAAATTTTGTTAAGGTTGGGAGACTGTACTGTATTAGGAGCAGATGAGTAAGTACACCGTACACTCGAAGAAAACCTCCTACATAATATTTTCAAGAGGCAAATGAGTCGTAGGAGGAAGATACGGAGTTAACATGATGTTCTTAAAATACAATGTTGGACCATTTATTTGGTTTCGATGACCCTGATAGGTATGCTAAAGCAGCGAGAACGAATAACTTGGCAATGCTGCGTTGACTAAACCAAATGTCTGTAACTCGAGTCAAACTACTCAAAATCCATTAAATTGATTAATTATTAATGCCATGATTGAAATACTGAGCAAAAAAAGGAATACTGTGGAAACTAAAATATCCGTTCTACTAAATACAGTAAATATATTTCCCTCATCGTCTTTACGTCTCCACTGCAAAGCCATCACAACAGCGTTGTTAACTACCTTTCCATTTTTACTGTTCAACTACCAGCATATATTTCCTCTAAACGATTCCGATTGGTCGATTCACACCCAATTAATTCAAATCGATAATCCACTTCCCACAATCACTAAATTCTACTTCAATTGAGAATCCAACGTCCTACAGGTCTCGTTATTCTGAGAGCCTGCTTGTGTGACTATTTTTCCTCCCGAACAGCACGCGAGTGAATGGAATCCTCCAGAGTGCTTCGTTATAGACAAAAGGCTCCGGAGTTGGAGTAACAAGATGCGCCTTTTGTCCGACCTCATTAGGAACCAGTGTCAAATGTACAAATGTGGCCTAACAATTTGTACCTTGTTTGTATATATGTAAATCTGAATATGCCATAGAAATGTGTTTGAATGAAAGCTTCTAGTCGCAGACAAGGTGGTTTAATTAACGAGAGGTTGGAAACTTGTATGCTGCGATGAAAAAGATGGATTATTATGCGCTTGAAGAAAATCTTAAAATAAAATATAGACCAAATAATTTCAATTATAATGAATTAACGTTTATAATATACAAATTATTATCAAGAATGAATAAAAAAGAAAAAGTGAAGATGAATATGTGGGAAAACAAAATTAAAGATTAAGCAAATATCAATGAAAGTTGAAAAAAAATACTTTTTAAAAATACTTATACAATAATAAAGTTTTATTTCGTAAACATAACTATAATTCATTTCTAAATAAAATATAAAACAAAAGTAAATTTGTATGAAAAATAAAATAATGTGTGTAAAATTTAAAAGCCCTTATAAGTGTAAAGGTTAATTCTGAATACAAACATTTATTTTTAAATATACGTTTTATGAAAAGAATTTAAATTTCTACAAAGTACTTTAAAAATTGATGTGCGATTTACTTTTTTTTAAAGTAAAGCTAATATTTATTTATTTGAATTTGACACCTTTTTTCCAATTTTTACTCTTCGGTATGATGCAAATTTTCCGTATTAAGTTGATTTGGAAACTATAATATTATATGATTTATTCATATTCAAAACAAAAGATACTATATGTAAGCATGAACCAAATTTTGTTTACTTTGCAAAGCAATTGTTTTACAGAGCAATAAACAAATATCTACTTGTAAACAAAATTTCGATTTCAATAAATAATTTTTTTTTTTTTTGGTTTTATAACGTAGGCCTACATGACGCTAAGCCGTAAACGGGAAATTTGTCGAAAGAAGGGAAAGGAATTCAATTCCAAGATTTTACCCGAAATGAAAGAAACAAGATATTTCAGCGACTGTAAATCTCAGGCAAAGCTGCGGAGAAATATTAGTGAAGCAGTCTGTACCTTCAATGATTAACATATATACATTTAACTTCTTATCTCTTTCTTTTTTTCATATATCAGAATGTTATACATTTCAATAGATAAGGAGTATTGTATTTTTAAAATCACCTGTAGGTTATCCCTGACCTAACTCCATACCCGTCGCTATCGCATAATTACGCTTCTCGGAGCGAACACTGAGGCGATTACAACGAAGCTTGTATAATTTGTTATTGCTTATGCAAATAGGGAGTGTCGCTATCGCATAATTACGCATCTCGCAACGAACACTGAGGCGATTACAACGAAGCTTGTATAATTTGTTATTGCTTATGCAAATAGGGAGTGTCGCTATCGCATAATTACGCATCTCGCAACGAACACTGGGCCGATTACAACAAAGATTGTATAATTTGTTATTGCTTATGCAAATAGTGAGTGTCGCTATCGCATAATTACGCATCTCGCAACGAACACTGGGCCGATTACAACAAAGATTGTATAATTTGTTATTGCTTATGCAAATTGTGAGTGTCGCTATCGCATAATTACGCATCTCGCAACGAACACTGGGCCGATTACAACAAAGATTGTATAATTTGTTATTGCTTATGCAAATAGTGAGTGTCGCTATCGCATAATTACGCATCTCGCAACGAACACTGAGGCGATTACAACGAAGCTTGTATAATTTGTTATTGCTTATGCAAATAGGAAGTGTCGCTATCGCATAATTACGCATCTCGCAACGAACACTGGGCCGATTACAACAAAGATTGTATAATTTGTTATTGCTTATGCAAATAGTGAGTGTCGCTATCGCATAATTACGCATCTCGCAACGAACACTGGGCCGATTACAACAAAGATTGTATAATTTGTTATTGCTTATGCAAATAGTGAGTGTCGCTATCGCATAATTACGCATCTCGCAACGAACACTGGGCCGATTACAACAAAGATTGTATAATTTGTTATTGCTTATGCAAATAGTGAGTGTCGCTATCGCATAATTACGCTTCTCGGAGCGAACACTGAGGCGATTACAACGAAGCTTGTATAATTTGTTATTGCTTATGCAAATAGGGAGTGTCGCTATCGCATAATTACGCATCTCGCAACGAACACTGAGGCGATTACAACGAAGCTTGTATAATTTGTTATTGCTTATGCAAATAGGGAGTGTCGCTATCGCATAATTACGCTTCTCGGAGCGAACACTGAGGCGATTACAACGAAGCTTGTATAATTTGTTATTGCTTATGCAAATAGGGAGTGTCGCTATCGCATAATTACGCATCTCGCAACGAACACTGAGGCGATTACAACGAAGCTTGCATAATTTGTTATTGCTTATGCAAATAGGGAGTGTCGCTATCGCATAATTACGCATCTCGCAACGAACACTGGGCCGATTACAACAAAGATTGTATAATTTGTTATTGCTTATGCAAATAGTGAGTGTCGCTATCGCATAATTACGCATCTCGCAACGAACACTGGGCCGATTACAACAAAGATTGTATAATTTGTTATTGGTTATACAAATAGTGAGTGTCGCTATCGCATAATTACGCATCTCGCAACGAACACTGGGCCGATTACAACAAAGATTGTATAATTTGTTATTGCTTATGCAAATAGTGAGTGTCGCTATCGCATAATTACGCTTCTCGGAGCGAACACTGAGGCGATTACAACGAAGCTTGTATAATTTGTTATTGCTTATGCAAATAGGGAGTGTCGCTATCGCATAATTACGCATCTCGCAACGAACACTGGGCCGATTACAACAAAGATTGTATAATTTGTTATTGCTTATGCAAATAGTGAGTGTCGCTATCGCATAATTACGCATCTCGCAACGAACACTGGGCCGATTACAACAAAGATTGTATAATTTGTTATTGCTTATGCAAATAGTGAGTGTCGCTATCGCATAATTACGCATCTCGCAACGAACACTGGGCCGATTACAACAAAGATTGTATAATTTGTTATTGCTTATGCAAATAGTGAGTGTCGCTATCGCATAATTACGCTTCTCGGAGCGAACACTGAGGCGATTACAACGAAGCTTGTATAACTTGTTATTGCTTATGCAAATAGGGAGTGTCGCTATCGCATAATTACGCTTCTCGGAGCGAACACTGAGGCGATTACAACGAAGCTTGTATAATTTGTTATTGCTTATGCAAATAGGGAGAGTCGCTATCGCATAATTACGCTTCTCGGAGCGTACACTGAGGCGATTACAACGAAGCTTGTATAATTTGTTATTGCTTATGCAAATATGGAGTGTCGCTATCGCATAATTACGCTTCTCGCAACGAACACTGAGCCGATTACAACGAAGCTTGTATAATTTGTTATTGCTTATGCAAATAGGGAGTGTCGCTATCGCATAATTACGCTTCTCGGAGCGAACACTGAGGCGATTACAACGAAGCTTGTATAATTTGTTATTGCTTATGCAAATAGGGAGTGTCGCTATCGCATAATTACGCTTCTCGGAGCGAACACTGAGGCGATTACAACGAAGCTTGTATAATTTGTTATTGCTTATGCAAATAGGGAGAGTCGCTATCGCATAATTACGCTTCTCGGAGCGTACACTGAGGCGATTACAACGAAGCTTGTATAATTTGTTATTGCTTATGCAAATATGGAGTGTCGCTATCGCATAATTACGCTTCTCGCAACGAACACTGAGCCGATTACAACGAAGCTTGTATAATTTGTTATTGCTTATGCAAATAGGGAGTGTCGCTATCGCATAATTACGCTTCTCGGAGCGAACACTGAGGCGATTACAACGAAGCTTGTATAATTTGTTATTGCTTATGCAAATAGGGAGTGTCGCTATCGCATAATTACGCTTCTCGGAGCGAACACTGAGGCGATTACAACGTAGCTTGTATAATTTGTTATTGCTTATGCAAATAGGGAGAGTCGCTATCGCATAATTACGCTTCTCGGAGCGTACACTGAGGCGATTACAACGAAGCTTGTATAATTTGTTATTGCTTATGCAAATAGGGAGTGTCGCTATCGCATAATTACGCTTCTCGGAGCGAACACTGAGGCGATTACAACGAAGCTTGTATAATTTGTTATTGCTTATGCAAATAGGGATTGTCGCTATCGCATAATTACGCATCTCGCAACGAACACTGAGCCGATTACAACGAAGCTTGTATAATTTGTTATTGCTTATGCAAATAGGGAGTGTCGCTATCGCATAATTACGCATCTCGCAACGAACACTGGGCCGATTACAACAAAGATTGTATAATTTGTAATTGCTTATGCAAATAGGGAGTGTCGCTATCGCATAATTACGCATCTCGCAACGAACACTGGGCCGATTACAACAAAGCTTGTATAATTTGTTATTGCTTATGCAAATAGTGAGTGTCGCTATCGCATAATTACGCTTCTCGCAACGAACACTGGGCCGATTACAAGGAAGCTTGTATTATTTGTTATTGCTTATGCAAATAGTGAGTGTCGCTATCCCATAATTACGCTTCTCGCAACGAACACTGGGCCGATTACAACAAAGCTTGTATAATTTGTTATTGATTATGCAAATAGTGAGTGTCGCTATCGCATAATTACGCTTCTCGCAACGAACACTGGGCCGATTACAAGGAAGCTTGTATTATTTGTTATTGCTTATGCAAATAGTGAGTGTCGCTATCCCATAATTACACTTCTCGCAACGAACACTGGGCCGATTACAACGAAGCTTGTATAATTTGTTATTGCTTATGCAAATAGGGAGTGTCGCTATAGCATAATTACGCTTCTCGCAACTAACACTGTGCCGATTACAACGAAGCTTATATTATTTGTTATTGCCTATGCAAATAGGGAGTGTCACTATCGCATAATTACGCTTCTCGCAACGAACACTGGGCCGATTACAACGAAGCTTGTATAATTTGTTATTGCTTATGCAAATAGTGAGTGTCACTATCCCATAATTACGCTTCTCGCAACGAACACTGGGCCGATTACAACGAAGCTTGTATAATTTGTTATTGCTTATGCAAATAGTGAGTGTCGCTATCCCATAATTACGCTTCTTGGAGCGAACACTGAACCGATTACAACGCAGCTTGTATAATTTGTTATTGCTTATGCAAATAGTGAGTGTCGCTATCGCATAATTACGCTTCTCGCAACGAACACTCGGCCGATTACAACGAAGCTTGTATATGTTGTAATTGCTTATGCAAATAGGGAGTGTCGGTATCGCATAATTACGCTTCTCGCAACGAACACTGGGCCGATTACAACGAAGCTTGTATAATTTGTTATTGCTTATGCAAATAGTGAGTGTCGCCATCCCATAATTACGCTTCTTGGAGCGAACACTGAGCCGATTACAACGAAGCTTGTATAATTTGTTATTGCTTATGCAAATAGTGAGTGTCGCTATCCCATAATTACGCTTCTTGGAGCGAACACTGAGCCGATTACAACGAAGCTTGTATAATTTGTTATTGCTTATGCAAATAGTGAGTGTCGCTATCGCATAATTACGCTTCTCGCAACGAACACTGCGCCGATTACAAAGAAGCTTGTATAATTTGTTATTGCTTATGCAAATAGTGAGTGTCGCTATCCCATAATTACGCTTCTCGCAACGAACACTGGGCCGATTACAACGAAGCTTGTATACTTTGTTATTGCTTAAGCAAATAGGGAGTGTCGCTATAGCATAATTACGCTTCTCCAAACGAACACTGGGCCGATTACAACAAAGCTTGTATTATTTGTTATTGCTTAAGCAAATAGGGAGTGTCGCTATCGCATAATTACGCTTCTCGCAACGAACACTGGGCCGATTACAACGAAGCTTGTATAATTTGTTATTGCTTAAGCAAATAGGGAGTGTCGCTATCCCATAATTACGCTTCTCGCAACGAACACTGGGCCGATTACAACGAAGCTTGTATAATTTGTTATTGCTTAAGCAAATAGGGAGTGTCGCTATCGCATAATTACGCTTCTCGCAACGAACACTGCGCCGATTACAACAAAGCTTGTATTATTTGTTATTGCTTATGCAAATAGGGAGTGTCGCTATAGCATAATTACGCTTCTCCAAACGAACACTGGGCCGATTACAACGAAGCGTGTATTATTTGTTATTGCTTATGCAAATAGGGAGTGTCGCTATAGCATAATTACGCTTCTCCCAACGAACACTGGGCCGATTACAACGAAGCTTGTATTATTTGTTATTGCTTATGCAAATAGGGAGTGTCGCTATCCCATAATTACGCTTCTTGGAGCGAACACTGAGCCGATTACAAAGAAGCTTGTATAATTTGTTATTGCTTATGCACATAGTGAGTGTCGCTATCCCATAATTACGTTTCTCGCAACGAACACTGGGCCGATTACAACGAAAATTGTATAATTTGTTATTGCTTATGCAAATATGGAGTGTCGCTATCGCATAATTTAGCTTCTCGCAACGAACACTGGGCCGATTACAAGGAAGCTTGTATAATTTGTTATTGCTTATGCAAATAGGGAGTGTCGCTATCGCATAATTACACTGCTCGCAACGAGCACTGGGCCGATTACAACGAAGCTTGTATTATTTGTTATTGCTTATGCAAATAGGGAGTGTCGCTATCGCATAATTACGCTTCTCGCAACGAACACTGCGACGATTACAACGAAGATTGTATTATTTCTTATTGCTTATGCAAATAGGGAGTGTCGCTATCGCATAATTACGCTACTCGCAACGAACACTGCGACGATTACAACGAAGATTGTATTATTTGTTATTGCTTATGCAAATAGGGAGTGTCGCTATCGCATAATTACACTTCTCGCAACGAACACTGCGACGATTACAACGAAGATTGTATTATTTGTTATTGCTTATGCAAATAGGGAGTGTCGCTATCCCATAATTACACTTCTCGCAACTAACACTGCGACGATTACAACGAAGATTGTATTATTTCTTATTGCTTATGCAAATAAGGAGTGTCGCTATCGCATAATTACGCTTCTCGCAACGAACACTGCGACGATTACAACGAAGATTGTATTATTTGTTATTGCTTATGCAAATAAGGAGTGTCGCTATCGCATAATTACGCTTCCCACAAGGAACACTGAGCCGATTACAACGAAGCTTGTATTATTTGTTATTGCTTATGCAAATAGGGAGTGTCACTATCGCAAAATTACGCATCTCGCAACGAACACTGCGCCGATTACAACGATGCTTGTATTATTTGTTATTGCTTATGCAAATAGGGAGTGTCGCTATCGCATAATTACGCTTCTCGCAACGAACACTGCGCCGATTACAACGATGCTTGTATTATTTTTTATTGCTTATGCAAATA
Organism: Prosapia bicincta; assembly: GCA_036971475.1. Taxonomy (NCBI): domain Eukaryota; kingdom Metazoa; phylum Arthropoda; class Insecta; order Hemiptera; family Cercopidae; genus Prosapia; species Prosapia bicincta. The sequence goes on along the minus strand of JBAIZL010000006.1, from coordinate 65,774,823 downwards.
TGGAGTGTCACTATCGCAAAACTACGCATCTCGCAACGAACACTGCGCCGATTACAACGAAGTTTGTATAGTTTGTTATTGCTTATGCAAATAGGGAGTGTCACTATCGCAAAATTACGCATCTCGCAACGAACATTTCGTCGATTACAACGAAGCTTGTATTATTTGTTATTGCTTATGCAAATAGGGAGTGTCGCTATCGCATTATTACGCTTCTCCCAACGAACACTGGGCCGATTACAACAAAGATTGTATTATTTGTTATTGCTTATGCAAATAGGGGGTGTCGCTATCGCATAATTATGCATCTCGCAACGAACACTGATCCGATTACAACGAAGCTTGTATTATTTGTTATTGCTTATGCAAATAGGGAGTGTCACTATCGCAAAATTACGCATGTAGCAACGAACACTGGGCCGATTACAACGAAACTTGTATAATTTGTTATTGCTTATGCAAATAGGGAGTGTCGCTATCGCATTATTACGCTTCTCCCAACGAACACTGGGCCGATTACAACAAAGCTTGTATTATTTGTTATTGCTTATGCAAATAGGGAGTGTCGCTATCGCAAAATTACGCATCCCGCAACGAACACTGGGCCGATTACAACGAAGCTTGTATTATTTGTTATTGCTTATGCAAATAGGGAGTGTCACTATCGCAAAATTACGCATCTCGCAACGCACATTGTGCCGATTACAACAAACCTTGTATTATTTGTTATTGCTTATGCAAATAGGGAGTGTCGCTATCGCATAATTACGCATCTCGCAACGAACACTGATCCGATTACAACGAAGCTTGTATTATTTGTTATTGCTTATGCAAATAGGGAGTGTCACTATCGCATAATTACGCATCTCGCAACGAACACTGGGCCGATTACAACGAAGCTTGTATTATTTGTTATTGCTTATGCAAATAGGGAGTGTCGCTATCGCATAATTACGCATCTCGCAACGAACACTGATCCGATTACAACGAAGCTTGTATTATTTGTTATTGCTTATGCAAATAGGGAGTGTCGCTATCGCATAATTACGCATCTCGCAACGAACACTGATCCGATTACAACAAAGCTTGTATTATTTGTTATTGCTTATGCAAATAGGGAGTGTCGATATCGCATAATTACGCATCTCGCAACGAACACTGGGCCGATTACAACGAAGCTTGTATTATTTGTTATTGCTTATGCAAATAGGGAGTGTCGCTATCGCATAATTACGCATCTCGCAACGAACACTGATCCGATTACAACAAAGCTTGTATTATTTGTTATTGCTTATGCAAATAGGGAGTGTCGCTATCGCATAATTACGCATCTCGCAACGAACACTGGGCCGATTACAACGAAGCTTGTATTATTTGTTATTGCTTATGCAAATAGGGAGTGTCGCTATCGCATAATTACGCATCTCGCAACGAACACTGATCCGATTACAACGAAGCTTGTATTATTTGTTATTGCTTATGCAAATAGGGAGTGTCACTATCGCAAAATTACGCATGTAGCAACGAACACTGGGCCGATTACAACGAAGCTTGTATTATTTGTTATTGCTTATGCAAGTAGGGAGTGTCGCTATCGCATAATTACGCATCTCGCAACGAACACTGATCCGATTACAACGAAGCTTGTATTATTTGTTATTGCTTATGCAAATAGGGAGTGTCACTATCGCAAAATTACGCATCTCGCAACGAACACTGCGCCGATTACAACGAAGTTTGTATAGTTTGTTATTGCTTATGCAAATAGGGAGTGTCACTATCGCAAAATTACGCATCTCGCAACGAACATTTCGTCGATTACAACGAAGCTTGTATTATTTGTTATTGCTTATGCAAATAGGGAGTGTCACTATCGCAAAATTACGCATGTCGCAACGAACCCTGCGCCGATTACAACGAAGCCTGTATTATTTGTTATTGCTTATGCAAATAGGGAGTGTCGCTATCGCAAAATTACGCATCTCGCAACGAACACTGGGCTGATTACAACGAAGCTTGTATTATTTGTTATTGCTTATGCAAATAGGGAGTGTCGCTATCGCAAAATTACGCATCTCGCAACGAACACTGCGCCGATTACAACAAAGCTTTTATTATTTGTTATTGCTTATGCAAATAGGGAGTGTCGCTATCGCAAAATTACGCATCTCGCAACGAACACTGCGCCGATTACAACGAAGCTTGTATTATTTGTTATTGCTTATGCAAATAGGGAGTGTCGCTATCGCATAATTACGCATCTCGCAACGAACACTGCGCCGATTACAACGAAGCTTGTATTATTTGTTATTGCTTATGCAAATAGGGAGTGTCACTATCGCAAAATTACGCATCTCGCAACGAACACTGGGCCGATTACAACGAAGCTTGTATTATTTGTTATTGCTTATGCAAATAGGGAGTGTCACTATCGCAAAATTACGCATCTCGTAACGAACACTGCGCCGATTACAAAGAAGCTTGTATTATTTGTTATTGCTTATGCAAATAGGGAGTGTCGCTATCGCATTATTACGCTTCTCCCAACGAACATTGGGCCGATTACAACAAAGATTGTATTATTTGTTATTGCTTATGCAAATAGGGGGTGTCGCAATCGCATAATTATGCATCTCGCAACGAACACTGATCCGATTACAACGAAGCTTGTATTATTTGTTATTGCTTATGCAAATAGGGAGTGTCACTATCGCAAAATTACGCATGTAGCAACGAACACTGCGCCGATTACAACGAAGCTTGTATTATTTGTTATTGCTTATGCAAATAGGGAGTGTCGCTATCGCATAATTACACATCTCGCAACGAACACTGGGCCGATTACAACGAAACTTGTATTATTTGTTATTGCTTATGCAAATAGGGAGTGTCGCTATCGCATTATTACGCTTCTCCCAACGAACACTGGGCCGATTACAACAAAGCTTGTATTATTTGTTATTGCTTATGCAAATAGGGAGTGTCGCTATCGCAAAATTACGCATCCCGCAACGAACACTGGGCCGATTACAACGAAGCTTGTATTATTTGTTATTGCTTATGCAAATAGGGAGTGTCACTATCGCAAAATTACGCATCTCGCAACGAACATTGTGCCGATTACAACAAAGCTTGTATTATTTGTTATTGCTAATGCAAATAGGGAGTGTCGCTATCGCATAATTACGCATCTCGCAACGAACACTGATCCGATTACAACGAAGCTTGTATTATTTGTTATTGCTTATGCAAATAGGGAGTGTCACTATCGCATAATTACGCATCTCGCAACGAACACTGGGCCGATTACAACGAAGCTTGTATTATTTGTTATTGCTTATGCAAATAGGGAGTGTCGCTATCGCATAATTACGCATCTCGCAACGAACACTGATCCGATTACAACGAAGCTTGTATTATTTGTTATTGCTTATGCAAATAGGGAGTGTCGCTATCGCATAATTACGCATCTCGCAACGAACACTGATCCGATTACAACAAAGCTTGGATTATTTGTTATTGCTTATGCAAATAGGGAGTGTCGCTATCGCATAATTACGCATCTCGCAACGAACACTGGGCCGATTACAACGAAGCTTGTATTATTTGTTATTGCTTATGCAAATAGGGAGTGTCGCTATCGCATAATTACGCATCTCGCAACGAACACTGATCCGATTACAACAAAGCTTGTATTATTTGTTATTGCTTATGCAAATAGGGAGTGTCGCTATCGCATAATTACGCATCTCGCAACGAACACTGGGCCGATTACAACGAAGCTTGTATTATTTGTTATTGCTTATGCAAATAGGGAGTGTCGCTATCGCATAATTACGCATCTCGCAACGAACACTGATCCGATTACAACGAAGCTTGTATTATTTGTTATTGCTTATGCAAATAGGGAGTGTCACTATCGCAAAATTACGCATGTAGCAACGAACACTGGGCCGATTACAACGAAGCTTGTATTATTTGTTATTGCTTATGCAAATAGGGAGTGTCGCTATCGCATAATTACGCATCTCGCAACGAACATTGTGCCGATTACAACAAAGCTTGTATTATTTGTTATTGCTTATGCAAATAGGGAGTGTCGATATCGCATAATTACGCATCTCGCAACGAACACTGCTCCGATTACAACGAAGCTTGTATTATTTGTTATTGCTTATGCAAATAGAGAGTGTCACTATCGCAAAATTACGCATCTCGCAACGAATAATGCGCCGATTACAACGAAGCTTGTATTATTTGTTATTGTTTATGCAAATAGGGAGTGTCGCTATCGCATAATTACGCATGTAGCAACGAACACTGGGCCGATTACAACGAAGCTTGTATTATTTTTATTGTTTATGCAAATAGAGAGTGTCACTATCGCAAAATTACGCATCTCGCAACGAACACTGATCCGATTACAACGAAGCTTGTATTATTTGTTATTGCTTATGCAAATAGAGAGTGTCACTATCGCAAAATTACGCATCTCGCAACGAATACTGCGCCGATTACAACGAAGCTTGTATTATTTGTTATTGTTTATGCAAATAGGGAGTGTCGCTATCGCTTAATTACGCATCTCGCAACGAACACTGCGCCGATTATAACAAAGCTTGTATTATTTGTTATTGCTTATCAAATAGGGAGTGTCGCTATCGCATAATTACGCTTCTCACAACGAACACTGAGCCGATTACAACGAAGCTTGTATTATTTGTTATTGCTTATGCAAATAGGGAGTGTCGCTATCGCATAATTACGCATCTCGCAACGAACACTGCGCCGATTACAACGAAGCTTGTATTATTTGTTATTGCTTATGCAAATAGGGAGTGTCGCTATCGCATAATTACGCATCTCGCAACGAACACTGATCCGATTACAACGAAGCTTGTATTATTTGTTATTGCTTATGCAAATAGGGAGTGTCACTATCGCAAAATTACGCATGTAGCAACGAACACTGGGCCGATTACAACGAAGCTTGTATTATTTGTTATTGCTTATGCAAATAGGGAGTGTCGCTATCGCATAATAACGCATCTCGCAACGAACACTGGGCCGATTACAACGATGCTTGTATTATTTGTTATTGCTTATGCAAATAGGGAGTGTCGATATCGCATAATTACGCATCTCGCAACGAACACTGGGCCGATTACAACGAAGCTTGTATTACTTGTTATTGCTTATTGCAAATAGGGAGTGTCCCTATCGCATAATTACGATTCTCGCAACGAACACTGCGCCGATTACAACGATGCTTGTATTATTTTTTATTGCTTATGCAAATATGGAGTGTCACTATCGCAAAATTACGCATCTCGCAACGAACACTGCGCCGATTACAACGAAGTTTGTATAGTTTGTTATTGCTTATGCAAATAGGGAGTGTCACTATCGCAAAATTACGCATCTCGCAACGAAAATTTCGTCGATTACAACGAAGCTTGTATTATTTGTTATTGCTTATGCAAATAGGGAGTGTCACTATCGCAAAATTACGCATGTCGCAACGAACACTGCGCCGATTACAACAAAGCTTGTATTATTTGTTATTGCTTATGCAAATAGGGAGTGTCGCTATCGCAAAATTACGCATCTCGCCACGAACACTGGGCCGATTACAACGAAGATTGTATTATTTGTTATTGCTTATGCAAATAGGGAGTGTCGCTATCGCAAAATTACGCATCTCGCAACGAACACTGCGCCGATTACAACAAAGCTTGTATTATTTGTTATTGCTTATGCAAATAGGGAGTGTCGCTATCGCAAAATTACGCATCTCGCAACGAACACTGCGCCGATTACAACGAAGCTTGTATTATTTGTTATTGCTTATGCAAATAGGGAGTGTCACTATCGCAAAATTACGCATCTCGCAACGAACACTGGGCCGATTACAACGAAGCTTGTATTATTTGTTATTGCTTATGCAAATAGGGAGTGTCACTATCGCAAAATTACGCATCTCGCAACGAACATTGTGCCGATTACAACAAAGCTTGTATTATTTGTTATTGCTTATGCAAATAGGGAGTGTCACTATCGCAAAATTACGCATCTCGTAACGAACACTGCGCCGATTACAAAGAAGCTTGTATTATTTGTTATTGCTTAAGCAAATAGGGAGTGTCGCTATCGCATTATTACGCTTCTCCCAACGAACACTGGGCCGATTACAACAAAGATTGTATTATTTGTTATTGCTTATGCAAATGGGGAGTGTCGCTATCGCAAAATTACGCATCCCGCAACGAACACTGGGCCGATTACAACGAAGCTTGTATTATTTGTTATTGCTTATGCAAATAGGGAGTGTCACTATCGCAAAATTACGCATCTCGCAACGAACATTGTGCCGATTACAACGAAGCTTGTATTATTTGATATTGCTTATGCAAATAGGGAGTGTCACTATCGCAAAATTACGCATCTCGCAACGAACACTGCACCGATTACAACGAAGCTTGTATTATTTGTTATTGCTTATGCAAATAGGGAGTGTCGCTATCGCATTATTACGCTTCTCCCAACGAACACTGGGCCGATTACAACAAAGCTTGTATTATTTGTTATTGCTTATGAAAATAGGGAGTGTCGCTATCGCAAAATTACGCATCCCGCAACGAACACTGGGCCGATTACAACGAAGCTTGTATTATTTGTTATTGCTTATGCAAATAGGGAGTGTCACTATCGCAAAATTACTCATCTCGCAACGAACATTGTGCCGATTACAACAAAGCTTGTATTATTTGTTATTGCTTATGCAAATAGGGAGTGTCGCTATCGCATAATTACGCATCTCGCAACGAACACTGATCCGATTACAACGAAGCTTGTATTATTTTTTATTGCTTATGCAAATAGGGAGTGTCACTATCGCATAATTACGCATCTCGCAACGAACACTGATCCGATTACAACAAAGCTTGTATTATTTGTTATTGCTTATGCAAATAGGGAGTGTCGCTATCGCATAATTACGCATCTCGCAACGAACACTGGGCCGATTACAACGAAGCTTGTATTATTTGTTATTGCTTATGCAAATAGGGAGTGTCGCTATCGCATAATTACGCATCTCGCAACGAACACTGATCCGATTACAACAAAGCTTGTATTATTTGTTATTGCTTATGCAAATAGGGAGTGTCGCTATCGCATAATTACGCATCTCGCAACGAACACTGGGCCGATTACAACGAAGCTTGTATTATTTGTTATTGCTTATGCAAATAGGGAGTGTCGCTATCGCATAATTACGCATCTCGCAACGAACACTGATCCGATTACAACGAAGCTTGTATTATTTGTTATTGCTTATGCAAATAGAGAGTGTCACTATCGCAAAATTACGCATGTAGCAACGAACACTGGGCCGATTACAACGAAGCTTGTATTATTTGTTATTGCTTATGCAAATAGGGAGTGTCGCTATCCCATAATTACGCATCTCGCAACGAACATTGTGCCGATTACAACAAAGCTTCTATTATTTGTTATTGCTTATGCAAATAGGGAGTGTCGATATCGCATAATTACGCATCTCGCAACGAATAATGCGCCGATTACAACGAAGCTTGTATTATTTGTTATTGTTTATGCAAATAGGGAGTGTCGCTATCGCATAATTACGCATGTAGCAACGAACACTGGGCCGATTACAACGAAGGTTGTATTATTTTTATTGTTTATGCAAATAGAGAGTGTCACTATCGCAAAATTACGCATCTCGCAACGAACACTGATCCGATTACAACGAAGCTTGTATTATTTGTTATTGCTTATGCAAATAGAGAGTGTCACTATCGCAAAATTACGCATCTCGCAACGAATACTGCGCCGATTACAACGAAGCTTGTATTATTTGTTATTGTTTATGCAAATAGGGAGTGTCGCTATCGCATAATTACGCATCTCGCAACGAACACTGCGCCGATTATAACAAAGCTTGTATTATTTGTTATTGCTTATCAAATAGGGAGTGTCGCTATCGCATAATTACGCTTCTCGCAACGAACACTGAGCCGATTACAACGAAGCTTGTATTATTTGTTATTGCTTATGCAAATAGGGAGTGTCGCTATCGCATAATTACGCATCTCGCAACGAACACTGCGCCGATTACAACGAAGCTTGTATTATTTGTTATTGCTTATGCAAATAGGGAGTGTCGCTATCGCATAATTACGCATCTCGCAACGAACAATGCGTCGATTACAACGAAGCTTGTATAATTTGTTATTGCTTATGCAAATAATGAGTGTTGCTATCGCATAATTACGCATCTCGCAACGAACACTGATCCGATTACAACGAAGCTTGTATAATTTGTTATTGCTTATGCAAATAATGAGTGTCGCTATCGCATAATTACGCATCTCGCAACGAACACTGATCCGATTACAACGAAGCTTGTATTATTTGTTATTGCTTATGCAAATAGGGAGTGTCACTATCGCAAAATTACGCATCTCGCAACGAACACTGGGCCGATTACAACGAAGCTTGTATTATTTGTTATTGCTTATGCAAATAGGGAGTGTCGCTATCGCATAATTACGCATCTCGCAACGAACACTGGGCCGATTACAACGATGCTTGTATTATTTGTTATTGCTTATGCAAATAGGGAGTGTCGATAACGCATAATTACGCATCTCGCAACGAACACTGGGCCGATTACAACGAAGCTTGTATTATTTGTTATTGCTTATGCAAATAGGGAGTGTCGCTATCGCATAATTACGATTCTCGCAACGAACACTGGGCCGATTACAACGAAGCTTGTATAATTTGTTATTGCTTATGCAAATAGTGAGTGTCGCTATCCCATAATTACACTTCTCGCAACGAACACTACGCCGATTACATCGAAGCTTGTATAATTTGTTATTGCTTATGCAAATAGTGAGTGTCGCTATCGCATAATTACGCTGCTCGCAACGAACACTGGGCCGATTACAACGAAGCTTGTATAATTTGTTATTGCTTATGCAAATAGTGAGTGTCGCTATCGCATAATTACGCTTCTCGCAACGAACACTGGGCCGATTACAACGAAGCTTGTTTAATTTGTTATTGCTTATGCAATTAGTGTGTGTCGCTATCGCATAATTACGCTTCTCGCAACGAAAAATGCGCCGATTACAACGAAGCTTGTATTATTTGTTATTGCTTATGCAAATAGGGAGTGTCGCTATCGCATAATTACGCATCTCGCAACGAACACTGAGCCGATTATTACAAAGCTTGTATTATTTGTTATTGCTTATCAAATAGGGAGTGTCGCTATCGCATAATTACGCTTCTCGCAACGAACACTGAGCCGATTACAACGAAGCTTGTATTATTTGTTATTGCTTATGCAAATAGGGAGTGTCGCTATCGCATAATTATGCATCTCGCAACGAACACTGATCCGATTACAACGAAGCTTGTATTATTTGTTATTGCTTATGCAAATAGGGAGTGTCACTATCGCAAAATTACGCATGTAGCAACGAACACTGGGCCGATTACAACGAAGCTTGTATTATTTGTTATTGCTTATGCAAATAGGGAGTGTCGCTATCGCATAATTACACATCTCGCAACGAGCACTGGGCCGATTACAGCGAAGCTTGTATTATTTGTTATTGCTTATGCAAATAGGGAGTGTCGATATCGCATAATTACGCATCTCGCAACGAACACTGGGCCGATTACAACGAAGGTTGTATTATGTGTTATTGCCTATGCAAATAGGGAGTGTCGCTATCGCATAATTACGCTTCTCGCAACGAACACTGGGCCGATTACAACGAAGCTTGTATAATTTGTTATTGCTTAAGCAAAGAGTGAGTGTCGCTGTCCCATAATTACACTTCTCGCAACGAACACTACGCCGATTACAACGAAGCTTGTATAATTTGTTATTGCTTATGCAAATAGTGAGTGTCGCTATCGCATAATTACGCTTCTCGCAACGAACACTGGGCCGATTACAACGAAGCTTGTAAAATTTGTTATTGCTTATGCAAATAGTGAGTATCGCTATCGCATAATTACGCATCTCGCAACGAACACTGGGCCGATTACGACGAAGCTTGTATAATTTGTTATTGGTTATGCAAATAGTGAGTGTCGCTATCGCATAATTACGCTTCTCGCAACGAACAATGCGCCGATTACAACGAAGCTTGTATTATTTGTTATTGCTTATGCAAATAGGGAGTGTCGCTATCGCATAATTACGCATCTCGCAACGAACACTGAGCCGATTACAACGAACCTTGTATTATTTGTTATTGCTTATGCAAATAGGGAGTGTCGCTATCGCATAATTACGCATCTCGCAACGAACTCTGGGCCGATTACAACGAAGCTTGTATTATGTGTTATTGCCTATGCAAATAGGGAGTGTCGCTATCACATAATTACGCTTCTCGCAACGAACACTGGGCCGATTACAACGAAGCTTGTATAATTTGTTATTGCTTAAGCAAATAGTGAGTGTCGCTATCCCATAATTACACTTCTCGCAACGAACACTACGCCGATTACAACGAAGCTTGTATAATTTGTTATTGCTTATGCAAATAGTGAGTGTCGCTATCGCATAATTACGCTTCTCGCAACGAACACTGGGCCGATTACAACGAAGCTTGTAAAATTTGTTATTGCTTATGCAAATAGTGAGTGTCGCTACGCATAATTACGCTTCTCGCAACGAACAATGCGCCGATTACAACGAAGCTTGTATTATTTGTTATTGCTTATGCAAATAGGGAGTGTCGCTATCGCATAATTACGCATCTCGCAACGAACACTGAGCCGATTACAACGAACCTTGTATTATTTGTTATTGCTTATGCAAATAGGGAGTGTCGCTATCGCATAATTACGCATCTCGCAACGAACACTGGGCCGATTACAACGAAGCTTGTATTATTTGTTATTGCTCATGCAAATAGGGAGTGTCTCTATCGCATAATTACGCTTCTCGCAACGAACACTGGGCCGATTACAACGAAGCTTGTATAATTTGTTATTGCTTATGCAAATAGTGAGTGTCGCTATCGCATAATTACGCTTCTCGCAACGAACAATGCGCCGATTACAACGAAGCTTGTATAATTTGTTATTGCTTATGCAAATAATGAGTGTTGCTATCGCATAATTACGTTTCTCGCAACGAACATTGGGCCGATTACAACGAAGCTTGTATAATTTGTTATTGCTAATGCAAATAGTGAATGTCGCTATCGCATAATTACGCTTCTCGCAACGAACACTGGGCCGATTACACCAAAGCTTGTATTATTTGTTATTGCTTATGCAAATAGGGAGTGTCGCTATCGCATTATTACGCTACTCGCAGCGAACACTGGGGCGATTACAACAAAGCTTGTATTATTTGTTATTGCTTATGCAAATAGGGAGTGTCGCTATCGCATAATTACGCATAAGTACAGTAAATTGTGTCTCCTAGGCATCTAACTCTCTGGATTTGTTCTTTAAAGTACCCAGATTCTGATATCTGACATAAATGATGACACAGGTTAGTTTGCCGGATTTGCAAAGACTAGGTTAAACAGCAAGCTAAGAAATCTTTGTGTTACGTTTAAATCTGATTTATAAGCCTACACGATCCAAACTCATAACCATATGTCCTCTATCTCTCCTCGTTTATCTTCGCTTAGCCAAAAAAATCATAACGTAGAAAAAATAATAATTTAATAACATATAAAAAAATTTTTTAACGATATTATTGGTAAAGTAAGCAATAGTATTTTAAGAGAAATGCCAAACTGATAAGAAAACAAATTAGGGTATATGTTGAAAGAATTGCTATAATAATGAGATAAACATAATTATGATAAAAGATAACATACAAAGAGAAACAAAGTATGTTAAAGATAATATACAAAGAGAAACAAAAATATTTTCAAGATTATATCTAAAGAGACTCTAAAGTATTTAATAAAATATTAGTAGAATAGTATAGTCAAAGCATAAACAATAGTAAGCTTTAAAAACTGGTTTAAGAAGAGGTTCAAATGCTAACAGATACGACACAGGCAAAAGTAAACCGTAATGTAAAAAAATAGATAATATGATAATAGGCATGATAATTTACTGGAATAAACAAAAGAATCGATTATTATTATCTACGAGAATCGATTCTATGCAAATATAAGCAACAGTATACTAGGTTACTATCAAGATAACTTGCTACATTTTCAAACATGTATTGGCAAAAACAAAATTATGATAAGCTTTCATAATTTGATATGAAAATCAAGATCTTAAACCGTTTAGCTTAGGAAGTAGAACAGAGAGAGATACGTTCAGGGATACCTGAGGGACGTTCAAAGAGGTGCGGGGGAATAATTTTAAAAATTAGATGCTATTTTATGCCCCGCTAATGCTTAAGCTTGACAATATTAGTGAATTAAATATCTACCTAATTTGAATAGCTTTCATATTTAAATAATAGGCTCTAATACTATAATACAAGTCCTTTTTCGGCGAGGTATTTTTTTAGAAAATTAAGTTTAAGGATTGCAAGATATAACTAGTTATTTAAAATAAGTGGTCAATTTTCTCTTCACACAAAACAATTACATAGAAACATATTTTGCCGAAGAAAATCATTCAATCGTTTAAAACTTCATCTTCTGCTTTATTTAGTCCTCCTTGTCTATTTAGTTTTCTTTAGAAGCTGTAGTCAAATATGACTACATTGATTAATAAAGTTGCGTACATTGTAGACGAATTTTTTTAAAAAATCAGTTTAATCACAAAATGTTTTATACAATTTATCTTGATCATGTATTTCAAATTCCTGATGAGTGTTTGAAATTTATAAGAAATGTTTACAAAACTGGCAAATTGAAATTATTTTTCATCCGATAGGATTATAACAAATCTTTTGTAATCCTTCAGGTGTTAACCAATTTGCTGCACCCCTGTTCATATTTCCCAAAATAATTTTACCCACAGTGTGATTTTTTCCATGCAATCAATTTGGTGCAAAATAAATAACGCCTCATAAATCCTATTTTATCTTTTGCTATATTACTTGAAGTAACAACAGCAAATACTTGTTACTACGTGACCATTGTTGGCTGGACGCTGATTCTCTATTTTCACTCCTTACGTTTATACTAAACACAAAAGGGATAACTAGGCTACAGGAGAATTAAAATAGCTTAGTCAAGGTGGCGCAAGAAAAGTAGTTCCATGCAAAATAAAGCGGATTGCCAAGATAAGATTTATTGATGCAGAAAAACGTGTCGGTTATTATTGCAGTGGACGTCATGCTAGAGAAACATTTCGTGCGGAAGAATAATATGCTGGTACTGCTTTTATGGGTTGTTACACGTATAATTTACGGCCATGTAGAGCCTACATTGCAAAAACCCAACACGGAAGCTACAGGGTAATTATTTCTTGAAGAAGGAACTGAGGTACTAAAGATTTATGCCCTGATACGTTTTCAGCTACATGGTAGTACCCGTTACTTCACACGTTTAGCTTCATTTAATGTTTCAAGCTTTTAATCACTCTTCATCAGATGTAATTAATTTTCCCTCTCCATTCATCCTCATTTTAAAACCCCCCTTTTCTAATCTTGGCTATCTGAGGGTCTTTCAGGAATTACCCAGGTCCAGGACGTATACATATAAGCATTACCACTTAATGATGTTTCCGTACAGGAGTTACTGAAGATGACTTTGTAATTGAGAAATACTGTAATTGGCAAGATGTTTTCACTGGAAAGTGTCTGTAAATACTAGGACCCTTAAGCAGTATGACTTTGTACGTCAGTATGTCTTTGCAAATATCAAAATTCCGAATGTCTTAGTTGAAAAACCAGGAAAGATTCGTTATGGAGGAGTTAAGGGCCTAGTACCATTCTCCATATATATATTACTGCCAAGGATGTCTTCGCAATGTACTGACCCAGGCAAACCAACATTTGTACAGGAATGACCACGGTTTATGATGGTTTCGCATTAAAAATACAACTACCCAGAATGTATACTGAACCAGGTCAATGACGTCTTTGTAACGAACATACCATAGTTCCATGATGTATAGCTATTGAAACTCCACCACCCAGGATGTTTTTGAAGTTAAAATACCACAATGCAGAATGTATTATTACTCTAAAGACCACTGTCCAGGTTGTATTTGTCCTGGACAATACCACAGTATAATAACTCAACCTAACCATAATTTATCCTTCCCTATTCTAACATAACACAGCTTATCTGAGCTGAGCTCTGTCAAAAATATATTCATAGTGGACATTCGATCGCAAGTTATGTTTGTATATTGTAAAAACCACGTTTGCGTTGTTAGATTCGTACTGGAAAGGCACGGACAGAGATGTTTTCCTATTATAAAAACTAAGTTTCAGGATGATACTGTAATTATCTCCATTAAAAACACCTTGAATCCATACCAGGGTATACTGCAAAGAACATGATCCAGGATATATTAATACTGAGATGGGAGCGCTACACAATGTTTTGTTAACGGAAATTCATATCACGATGTCTTCGTACTATAAGACCAAGTAGGCGTTTTCAAGACTAAGTGATATTAAGGGGCAATAGGAATACTATGAAAAATGCTTGAACATATATGTTAGTATGTCACACTTGACTATAATAACATATTGCTAAAATAGGACAGCCATTTTGACAGAAGTATCCCATTAACTTGTATTTGACGGTTACGGCCTTAGAGTACATGGGAATAGATCTGCCGGAACGGCTGTATTCATAAAACAAAATAATTCACTGCATATACAGACAAATGTCAAATTATTGTATGCTCAAATATTTTTCTATAAAACTAGTAGCACCGAGTTGACAATGTAAGCAAAAAGAAAAAATGTTTCGTCTCTACAAATGTGCTTTGTTTCTACTCGTTCGTTCAGCTCATGATTACAACGCACAATATTTCTTCACAATGGTTAAAGACATATACAATTAAAAAAATACTATAGAGGTACCATGGTCTAATATATAATGAGCTATATCGTCTCATTCAACAGATCTATTAAAGCCTTATGTTACCTCTTTAGCTAAATTTTAATTAACACTGGGGTTAATAGATATGTTAATATAAAAGCCTGTATATTGGTAAATCTTAAGTTTTACTAGTAAGTGTTAAGATCTACTACCATGTGTTGGTAAGTGTAAGGGTTTTGTAAAAAAAAGATCAGTTTTCAAGCATTTATACTTTGATAGATGCTAGGTTTTACCAATGGTGGTCGTACAGTAAATATTGGTTTAGAAAATAAAATGAGTATGTTTGATTACTTTTTTCCCTAGCAACGATCGCGCTAATTTAAATTAAGAAACCTTGTCTTTAATGTTTTAAGCATAAACCTCTTAGGACTATCTAGGCATAACCTAAGATTTACGTAGTGTAGAATGGAAAATATTATACAAAAACGTTGACTTAGACCTTTTTTTTAATCACCAAATCTTATGTTTACTGAATTTTTTTTAGATTTACTTATATACGGATATTCACAGAATAACTATAAACGTTTAGTAACAATGAAAACTTACTAGCCAACGCCCACCCTTGGCAATTGAGCCATTTGGCGACGAGCTGACCAGTAGAGATGGGCCTCCCTGAAGGCAGTAATCCTGGGCCCGGTCCAGGGCTGTGCAATCATTAAGGCGTTTGGCATTCATAAGTTCGTCACCACACAGCAGACACTCCGGGGTCGGTAGCAAATGAATGCGGTGGAGGTGCGCAGCAAGGTAATCATGACCGGTCTTCAATCTGAAAGCTGCAACGCTAACAGATCGGTGCAAGTTTTGGTCAATTGGTTTACCCGTCACAAGACTTTCCCATCGTTTTCCTGCTGAGAGCTCCTGTTTCACCTGATCCAGGTATGGATGATCCATCTGTGTAAATTTGGAGCCATTCTGGTACAGGGTATTTTTCATTGATAGTTCAGAGGGCTGCACTTCTAAGCTCCTGATCAGAAGATGCATGCTTCGGCAAGTGGGGATCTGTCAGGAGGAGCTCTGCCTCAGGGCACTTACTAGAAGCAGTCCTGAAAAGCAGTAAGTGGAGCTGGTTCTCCGGGAGTGACTCCATACTTTTTAAAAAGATCCTGGTAACAGACAAGGGGTGTGTCGCTGGGATTTTAGTCTATCTGTGGGTTTATGGTACTCGTCCCAAGATTTGTTTGTTCGTTTAAATCGTTCCCAGAAACATAGAGCTAACATCTCCCGCGTATCAGTAGTGGTTCAATCTCAGTTTGAGCCTCCATTGCAGCAATAGGAGTGGACTTTGAAATACCAGTTATCACTCTTAAGGCATTGTTTTGAGCAAAACCAAGTAAATTTGTGGTGCATTTACTGGCCATTGGGGGTGATACAGATCACCTGCTCGCGGTGCCCTCTGCGTAATCCAAACGATTTGTACAAGGTTTCGCCTGTAAACGCGCTGACTTCAAGATGGTGAACAACCTTACAAAAAACAGCTCTTCTCACGGCTTCGACATAGACCTTCGCATTATTTTTTTGGAATGCTGGAGGGCTTAATGATGTAAAATTCCTACAATTTAAACATAGGGTTGTACATTTTAACGTGGATTTATATTTCGTTACTGAAACAGGGGTTGCAACTGAGACCCCAGATATTTACCATATTGACAACTGTATATTGACCATATTACCACTGTACTGAAACGCTTAAGACAGGTAGCTTCTGGTATTCTCATTGGCTGTAAAAACACGGTCCCTGCAAAACCTCGGATCTTGCATGAAATGGAAATGGGTGATAAGCTGGAAGCGGTCGCGCAGTTGACATTTAGAAGAACCGGCAGCATTTCAGTATAATTGGTTTGTATAACCCACCAGGACATTTGCCTGCTAATGAAACCATTGAAGGAGTCATACAACCAAACACTATCCTTGCAGGAGACTTTAATAGTCCATCTCCACGATGGGGTTACCCAAGACTAACAGCAGTGGGAAGGTGCTTCGAAGAAATGATTGACAGCAACCTCCTGGAAGTTATAAGAACACCTCCTACCTTTTTATCTTTCGCTGGTTAATTATCTAGACCCGACCTTGTGCTGGTGCATCCTAATATCTCAAACAATGAAAACTCGTTAAATGGTATTAAGCTATCATGACAGTGTAATCTTTCAGGCCACGTTTTAAAATCCTGGAATTGCTAAACTAACCGTTTTAATTTTGCAAAACATATTCAAGAAATCACTGACCACAAAAAGATATTCTTACATGAATTAATTTTTAACCTATAAATTCCCAGCTATAACCCAACAAATTGGACTCTCAGTGCGACTTGCCAATAGGAAAAAATACTTCATTAGAAGACTATGAATAATATAATTTAGTAGATATAAATGAATGTAGTTAAAGAAACCTCTGTTAGATTCTGAAAATTTACTAAATAAATTTTATATTTATTGAATTAAATTGAATTCGTTTCTTAAACACTGTCAAACCCAAAGGAAGATTCTATTTGAAAACAATAGGTTTAAAAATATTTCTCAATATTATTATAAGGAATTATTTGTCATAAGATATATTGAAAGTGAAAGTAATAAAGTTATAGACTTTTGAAAAATGTATTAGCATTTATAGTTTAACGTAATAACGTGAAATAAATAAACACAACCGATGATTTACAACCTGTAATGAGTTGTATGAATTAATATGTTATCACCTAATTTAGGGTAAACAGCTGTATACAGCATATATACATACAGATATTTTAGCGTGACGTCCACTCTAAGATTTTTGCCCTATAATTTTGCTTTTCTGGGTAAAGGAAGTACTTACTTCAAAATTAAAAACGCAGAATAATACAAAAAACACTATCTATAATATTTGAAAATTGTCAAATTTAAAATCAGTTTTTTTATATTAGACAAGCTAGACGTCTACAGCCTTGAGGAGACTTATTGGGTCATATCCATTGTGATCGAAATGGGGACTTGTAGTTGGAGTCTTGGTACGCAGTAATAGTCTTGATTGTTCATTGCAAGCAATTATACCTATAATCTACATTAGACCTATTCATGTAAGTTACGACGTTTCTTACGGCAGATTGGTTTTTAAAAACACAATGTATTTCTGACTGTAAAAATACAACTCTAATAACATACATAGAATTAAATTAATTACAATGACAGATCTGGTACAACTCTTATAAGTTTACACAGAGGTGACCAGTCCTAGCGAGCGTTATACATACACTGCCTTAACCAAAGCGTCTCTCAGTCTTTTTCCACAGAGATGCTGACTCAACCTTAATAACATACATAGAATTAAAGTAATTACAATGACAGATCTAGTACAACTCTTATAAGTCTACACAGAGGTGACCAGTCCTAGCGAGCGTTATACATACACTGCCTTAACCAAAGCGTCTCTCAGGGTTTGTCCGCAGAGATGCTGACTTGACTTATTATACGAATTATAAACACCTGCTTATCTTATGATACTAAGCCAAACAATACATGTATCCTATACTAACACGTGTGCTACACATTGTCTATTACACTTAGGGCTAAATTAGGTCACATAACGTGTATTTATAAAAATGTTATTAAAGTTGCACATAAAATAAAAAGTTTATTACTCAACTAGGAAAATAAAAATTTGCTATAAATTTATGTGAAATCAAATACCTTATAAGTCTTACACAGAAGCGATAGGTTACAATTTGAATCTTGTTAGATCGGTACTGAAGGTTGGCTCTTGATTTTTAACTCATTGTTCCTAAACAAACAAAATTGTTTTTTTTTAAAATATCGTATGTAATAAAAGTAACACATTAGAACATTATAAGTAACAATTACAAGTAGGCCCTAATTACAATAAGATACATTTCTGGTACTAGTAGAATAATCATATATTGCATTAGTAGTACTATCTCAACAGTATTGTCATCATGTTTCTGCCTAGTGGAAAATACATTTCGTTTACTTAGGGAATAAAAAGCCTACAAGTACACACGACAAAACAGAAAATAATAACCAAATCTTGCGGAATAAGTATAATGTAAGAGATGCGATGCAATTATCTAAAATAAGCAGTATAATAGCAGAGGAGAATAAACAGCGGGAAATAATATTCTAGAAAAAACATCGCATATTCAAACATTGTTTCTGTATTTGTAACTAAAAATTTAATATAGTCTACTATAAAACATTTTGGTGTACTGTTTTTGGAAAGCCTTTAACAACAAAAATACATTTACAACGGAAACATAAATCTAGTTACCAACAGACATGCGCTCTCTCCCTTTACACTAACAAGGATGTTGTCTAACGGGTTTCACACTAATTTCCATGTTCAATCTTATTTTTTCTCCAACTAGGTTATTTCATACACTAGGTTTTGTTTTAAATATGTATTGTACTTCCAGACAAAATATTCACCTTATTAATTATAAATAGTGTATTGGCTTCGTATTTAGTTGTACCATTTTTAAACACTTATTACTGGTAGCCTAGTAGCCAATCCGCACCTCCTCGCCTGATTCCGCCTGATTAATACAGTATTTATTTATAACTGATTTGTTAGCTAGATTGACCATTTTATAATCACGTTTTATGCGTCAAATCTAAAAGATGTAAATCCAGGTTTATTAGTCGGAATAGTATGGGAACTGCATTTAACACAGCTACTTACAGTTAAAACTTTACTTCACACTGCCTGTGAATATAAATAAAGTAAGTTGGTAGTATTTATCTAATATATTAATTTGTATTTTCAACAGTAGATGTGTATCCAGAGGAAGCATGATATAAACCGTATGATTAAACAGCACAAGATAGGTTCATGTAAGCTCTGGCTTTCGTAAGGCTAAGTCTCAAATAAACCTCCCTTTTATATAAGCTCAACCTTTAACGTTTCAGTGAATACACGTTAGTTGAATGCTAATTAAAAACAGCAAAAACGTTTCTACATTTCAGCGAAAACACTTTATGACTGTTATCTAGGGATTAGGTAGGGACGTGCTAAGAAATAAAGGAGGGATGTGAATAAGCAAAGCTAAGGTGGTGACACACTGAATACGGATGCGGTGTCTCTACCAGGAACGGAGAGGATAGAGATAAGAAAAAATAAAACACTTTCTACTAGAGCTAAGTGTATGTTGTCAACGTGCTCTGATGCGGAAAAGCCACAAGCATGACTGACGTTTTGTATTTTTATGCGTCACCTGATCTGATGCCAAAAGACTGCAATGTGTGGGGCTGTATGTAGTGGTTAGTTTTGCACGCAACGTAAACCAAAAGAAGAATTCCAGTCAAGAATATTCTACCTTTCATAAAATAATCCACATAAACAAGAACCACACAAGGTATTCCTAAACAAAGAGATCTGTGACGGGTAAACACTATACGAGAAAAGATAACAATGACGAGGGGACATTATGCACAGTTATAAAAACAGTAACTTTTTATTATTTATTTATTTGTTTTTTTAATTGTTTATTTTTAAGATATTCTTGGAGATTATAACTATAACTCTTTCGATATGAAATTTATAATATATATCAGTAGGAATATTATTAGTTATTACTACCGCATTTTTTCAAACCAAGTTTCAGATATTTTGACGATGATAATATTTTTGCCACCTGTATTTTGTAATTGACTTTATTAACAATTATGTTCTGAGAATTGAATGGTTTATCTCATATGAAACCAATGCTTTTAATTAAATACATGTATAAATGTGTAATTTAACGAGAAACATAAAATACTTACTATATTTATCCTTTGTTTCGTTTTTTATCAAAAAAACAAAATTACTAAAATTACAAAAAATTATGCAAGTTTCAAAAAACTAAAGAAGATATGGGTCTGGAGACTATTTTAGTCACTCCCCACGCCATAGACCATGACGTCAGTTGTATGTAACATAAAGGATAATGAATGAAAGCTTCAGTAAATATAAAAAGTAAGAGACTTCAACTATCTACTAATACTAAAAGTACTATAAACTGCTCCAAGAAGGTAAAATTTTTCTATTGGTAAAATGCTTGAGTACAGTAAAGTGCCCCATAAGGTAAGACTTTCTTATTGTAAAATCCACCGAAACGGTAACGTTCTCCTAAATGTAAAAGTCTGCCATCCGTTAAAATAAAGCAACGGTAAGCTACTCCTACAGTTAATTGGTACTATACGGTAAAAAGCCCCTATACGGTGAATTGCTCCCATAGGGTAGATTGCTTCTACGGTAAGATTGCAATATTAAGTGAGCCGCCCCTGCCTAAACATCAATCCTACTTACACCCACTCAACATTACTATTGTAAGTCACACCGACGTGACCAGACACTATCAAACACATGTAAACATATGGGATTGGCGACGTGACCCTTCACTATCAAATACATGTAAACATATGGGATTGGCGACGTGGCCCTTCACTATCAAATACATGTAAACATAAGGGATTAGCGACGTGACCCTTCACTATCAAATACATGTAAACATAAGGGATTGGCGACGTGACCAGACACTATCAAACACATGTAAACATATGGGATTGGCGACGTGGCCCTTCACTATTAAATACATGTAAATATAAGGGATTGGCGACGTGGCCCTACACTATCAAATACATGTAAACATAAGGGATTGGCGACGTGGCCAGACACTATCAAATACATGTAAACATAAGGGATTGGCGACGTGACCCTTTACTATCAAATACATGTAAACATAAGGGATTGGCGACGTGACCCTTCACTATCAAATACATGTAAACATAAGGGATTGGCGACGTGACCCTTCACTATCAAATACATGTAAACATAAGGGATTGGCGACGTGACCCTTCACTATCAAATACATGTAAACATATGGGATTAAACACATAAATAGCGACGCGACTTGGAACGCACAAGTTCCAAGCAGGATCGCGACCAGTCACTCGTTTGCAAAGTTGCTTGGCCGGTTGCTAATATTTGTTGCCCTTATCTCACCCCATTTTATTAGGAATATTCCTTTAAAGGTATACTAGTCATTAAACTACAAAAACAAGAATCAATGCTTAGATAGTATACTAGTGTTAATGTTTATTAAAAAATCAAAATTTTATAAAACGTTTATAATTAATATTACTTACAATCTCGAATTTACGTTATTGTTCTAAAAGTTTTATTAAATATTAGGCTTGTCACTGAAGATGGAGCGATTAAAGCAAGAAACCTGAAGATTTATAAAGCTGCATGGAACCTTGTGATATTTAATCCAAACAAAATCCAGGGCTAAAACACGTAAATACAAAACCTATAGGTACCTTATTACTATATTTTACATCAATTACTGTTTCTATTGTAAAAAAACCTTTGAGTTGTCACTTGTCAGGGTTGTCAGTTGTTAGGGTAGGAAAAACACGTTGTTTTAAAAAGAATGGAATTTAATTAAAATTTCTCGTAAATCCAAAACAGAACTGGTGGACAATTAAACTTTTATTAATTAACACTTGGTTACACGAAATGGCGGGAGCTACAAGCCTTTTTAATTTATATATTATTGTTGTTTTTCACGAGTTGCCAGTGGATGGACACTCTTGATATATTTCCCCTTCACTCCCTGTAGCAGTTTGATTCACCCTTAGTTGTCCTTGAGCTCCCATTAAGGTATTACCGATGTTTGTTTTTATTTTTGCTACAATACCTCTGTTTTGTTTTGTAGCATTCCTGAAATAGCTTTTCAATAATGTTTATTTTTATTTTTTTTGTGGTTCATGAGTGTGATTTGTTTTTGTATATAATTTTATATATTTTTAACTTTGCAGCACTGTTTTCTTGTATTCTCTTTTCACATTCACTATATGTACTTAAACAAGAATCTTACTTGGTATTTATAGATTAATATCTATAAAGATTAATAGTGTCTTCATT
This sequence comes from Prosapia bicincta, assembly GCA_036971475.1. NCBI lineage: Eukaryota > Metazoa > Arthropoda > Insecta > Hemiptera > Cercopidae > Prosapia > Prosapia bicincta. The sequence goes on along the minus strand of JBAIZL010000006.1, from coordinate 65,751,889 downwards.
GTCGAGCATCAACTGAACGGGATGTTGTAGTAGACTGCCAGGTGTGTCGAATTCCGTTGTCACGTTGTGTGCAGTTATTGTTCTATTTTTTGATTCATTGCTCTGTGGCAGTCTTTTAAGTTTGTCTTGAGGTTAAATTTATCTATTAGATTGAATAATTTATCGTTTTTCATTTTATTTGTTCGTTTATGATATTATTTTTATGTTTATAAATTTGTAATTGTTCCGAGATTGTCATTTTGAGGCTCTTTTGTACTTTTTTTTAGGTGTATGTTTTCTAATGTGGGGAATGTATGTTTGTTTTTGATGGTGAGTGTAGCTAAATGTAAATTGTGAATGTGAGTTTTCATGTAGACCTATGCATTGAGGTATTCTTGATATCCCTCTTGTAATTTATTTTTTGTTTGGCCTATGTTTATTTTGTAAGATATATATATATAATAATTAAATTTAAAATATTTCAAAAACAGATTAGATTAGATAATTATTTTCCTGAAGATGCTGGTACTATTTTATCGGCGAAAAGCTTTGAATATATATATTCATTAAAAGTATTCTTGTTTTTGAAATATTTTAATTTATTTACTATATTACAAGAAAACATATCACCATATTTAATACACACACACACACACACACACACACACACACACACACACACACTCACACACACACACACACATATATATATATATATATATATATATATATATATATATATATATATATAAATATATATATATATATATATATATATATATATATATATATATATATGGCAGTATGTTGTAAATATTCCGACCAAAAACGGTTACTGCACCTGACGCACCTGTATACCATAAATAATAACACGTCCAGCGAACACCTGCTCGTGGGAGAGTTCGAGAAGTTTTCACTTGCTACAGAGGAAGCTATGAAGAATAACGTTCTGATAGGCTGGACAATGTTTGAGCACCATAAGGAAGCAAACAAAATTTGAAGATGATATGGAAACGATCTAAAGTGAAACACGAGAGAGTCAGTTAATTTACAATACTCGAAAGGCAGTCAAGTTCCAGAACTCGAATGTGTCAAATTCCAGGACACAAGGAGTCAAAATACACGACTCGAGGGAGAAAGACGTTAATTTTATTACGAAATGTTAAATTCCATTAAAACGATATAAGTCGTGATAAAAAAAGTAATAAGTGAGATTATTAAGGGTGATAATTAAATAGAGAGTGATGTTAAGCGATGGGGATTACAAAAGTAATATGTGAGATTATGTAAGAGATATAAATAGGTAATGAGTAATATTAAGGGAGGGAGATAGAAAGTACCACGTGAGATTAAGTAAGAGAGATAAGTAAATAGTAAGTGGAAATAATAAGGGAGATATTACAGATATAAAGTCAGTTACAGCGTAGAAGCATTTCGAGTAATTGGAGAAAGTGGAATTGACGAGATATCTAAATAAGTGAATGGGTTTCAAGTGAAGTCAATCACGAATCCACGAAAGTAATAAGTATTAATCTATTTTATATTTAAAGCCAACTCCTAAAACCTAAGCGTATTAAAAACTTTATAAACATTTTAATAACTCTTTAAACAGTAATAAGCTATTCAGATATAAAATGTATCAAACCAGGTGAAGTAACCTATACACGCCTTGAGATAATTAAGGACAGTTTATTAGAATTGTTAATTTAGCAGTATATATAAATATAAATATATATATATAACAACAAATGTTATTTAAATACAAGAATAGTTATTCATTTATATTCAAACGTTTTCGTTGGTAAACCGTACCAACATCATCAGAAATGAAAAATACAATAATCAAGAATAAATATTCTTGTATTTGAATAACCTATGTTGTTTTAGATTATTAAACAAGAAACATATTATATATATTATAACTTAACTTTTGTTATAAATAAAATTATATTTAAATGTTATTTATTTACCTTACCTATTAATGTCACTCCTTCAGGTTTATAAAAGAATTAACAATCTTATCAATTTTTAAACGTCACTTCCATTTATTCTCTTCAATTAACTCTACATATTATTCCAAATTTATATTAATATTGTGCAGTGACAGGCTTGATATCTTAACTAAAATTACAATCATAAAAGGTGGAATTCTGAGGCTTTAGATTTCTAATAGAATAACATTAAAAAAAACAGTATTAAAATTTTATTCTTGCTCTCGGGGTCGCTATTACGGGAACTTTGCTTTTAAATTAGAAATGGTGAAACTAGAATAATTTTTATAAATTTTGATGAAATTAAAATATGTTTTGTAACTAAAAGATAGATGTCTGTTGGCTACACTTATATTCAAATATACTTATTGTTCTGAAGAGTCCCTGGAATCTGGGCTTTGTTCACTTCAACGCTTACACTTGATACAAAAAAAACTTACTTTATATTTCAAAAAAAACGTTTACGTCGCACTTTTAAATTTTACTTAAAAAAACTCTTTACTTAATTTAATCAATTTCTCCCTTTACAACACTTCCATCTTGGTCCCCACCAATCCGTCTTCCCCTGAGACTCACCTCAAACTTCCCTTCAACTTCCGATCATTTAGTTTTTATTAAAAATCTAATCTCTCCCTAATCTCTCTAATACGTTCTTTGTAAGTTCCCACAGTTCTTCAATTAGCTAAACCTAACGATACACGGTTAATTCCCCAGGCTATATCGGCCGCAGGATTTCCCTTAACAAGCTTTGGACCTTCTATTGTCAATTTGCCGTACTCAACTTATAGCTTTCCTGGAAAGGATAATGACATGGTACCGGCTTTATCCGCGTTAGAAAAACTATTTGTGACTTCCCTTGCTAAATTCTACAGATGATTTATTTTAGCAACTAACTTAATTTAATCTAAAGCCTCGTACTTTATGTTATAATATATATATATATATATACACAAGAGAAACCAATTCTTCCTTATACAAATACGCTCTACGTGACGATTTCCTATCAGAAAATTCTTTTAAGAAAAATCATTTAATAATATGGCTTAAATTAAATTAATAAACTTTTAGATTTTGAATAGGATTTTCTGATAGAAAATCGAAACGTAGAGTGCAATTGTGTTAGCATGAACTGGTTTGTGATCTGTCAATAACCTTCAATAACAAATAATAAAATATAAATATTATTTCAATAATTTGTATGTATGTATGTGTGTATATATATATATATATATATATATATATATATATGTTTGTGTGTGTGTGTGTGTTTGCGTAAGTGTGTGTGTGTGTGTGTGTGTGTGTTTGTGTGTGTGTGTGTGTGTGCGCGGGCGCGCGTGTGTGTGTGTGTGTGTTGTGTTGTTGTATTTCATTTTAAACACGGCCTATAATACCGATGAACATGGTATTTTTGTCTAGATTTATGTGCTGGAGAAAGGAAAAAAAGCTTATGTAAGAGTAATGTTTTTTGAACATGACACAGATCAAAATTATTCTGACTTTAATGATTTGGGAAAAAGTTATGAAAAATAGTGATTCTGAAGAAAGTGAGAAAGAGGAATCATAAAAAAAAACTTACTCAGAACAATGAGAAAATTGTAGAATAATATACCAAAGTAAAGGTCATGCGAAACCCGGGGAAACATTTTTTTGTATACTTATAATAAAGCAATAATATAATTTTAATTGATTATATCATAATTTGGTTTAATAATAATTTAATCAATTACAAATTCATCTAACGTTAGTGAGAGTGCGTTATGAAGTTACTTTATGGTCAGTACTACCAACAGAACTTGTAAAGCTAATTAGTATCCAAATTTTCCTATTTGTTGAGTAATTATTACTCCTAATAAAACATATCAAGTTTTCTTAAGGACCAAATAATATAAATGTACTTATTATTATTTAATATATCCTAAAATTTAGTTTAATAATAAATTTATAAATAATAATACTATATCAATTAATAGTCATAAGTGTAAAACTATAAATATTAATTTATTACATGATATTATTTAATATTTTTTTTTTAATTTATTATTTTAAAGAATATGTGTAACCAAGTGATAATATACAAAATCCTTACAAAATAAAGTTGTGTAAATCGTCTTAAAAAATATCACTATATAATTACCAAATTTATTTTATATTTTTTTTAGTGTAATTGTTTCCTTATTACATGGTAGTAGGCTATAACAGCATAAATTGTGGTTTTCGCACACATTAAACAATATATTTTGATATAAATTTTGTTCAAATCTTTTTTTTTCAATAAATAACTTAGCATACAAAGTACAAGAGATTAGAACAACAGCGCTGTGTGGCAAAGGTGTGCATTACATTTCCTCGCTGCATTCACAAACACAGCCACAGGCTGCTGCACAAAGACCGCAATAAATATCCGATGAAGTGTCAGTGTAAGCCGTTATTGGCGCATGCGCGCTGTAATATTTATACGACATTAGATACTGAGCTTTGATCTACACACTGTAGTGGTGAAAAGGAAAAGATTTCGGGTCGTGAGGTTTGTTGAAAGAATAATTTCCTTTCCATTGGCATCGCAGTGGATGGGTTTTAATATTACATAGTCCCCCTGCTTTTCTTTGCACGCTTTGATAACAAACATGTGAAATGTAGAGGTTGAGAGCTTTTTGAAGATTCAGTTTTATTTGGCGACTCACGACTACAAAATCACAGATAATAATATCTGAGTGACTTTCATTTGCGGCATAATTAAAAGATCCAAAATATCTCATTAGTGTTTAATTTGTACACCTGTAAAATAGATTCTACAATATTGCTACTTACATTTTAATCAAACCTCTTACATTTAATGCAGATACACTGATTATTCTGCCTAGCAAACAAATTACTCCTTTAACTCAAAAAGAGAATGGATAGTTTTAGATAAAGATCCCTGCTCTTTCATGGTGTAATTTTTCTCGTCCCAGCGAAAGGGCAATTGTGTTAATTTTTCCTTCCTTCCTATCAAACCCGCCCCTAGGCACGTAAGACAGACGCTGCCGCGAATTTCTCTTTGCTTGAAGTAGTTCATACAAAAAACAAAAGTATAAAAAGTTGAAAATCCTCTCGTGAAAAATTCTATATAATCTACAGTAACTTATAAATTTATATAATACCGTGTTGTGTCCCAGAAATTTGCAGAATTTAATTTTATTTAAACATTTAATACTAATAATATTACCTCTTGTTAATCTAGATCCATACTGCGTTTACGTGATATATAATCCTAAATATAGAGGGTGGGAGGGGTGTAGGTTTGGTGCCAAATGAAAGCTTGCACCAGGCCAAGCTATAGCTGGCTACAAATGCTTCCTACACTCCAAACTTACTTTTTCATCATTATACTTAAAAAAGGATTCTACAATTCACGTATAGACTATATCCTATTTGCCTCAGCTAAATGACCTTCCCTGCGAGAAAGTTGCATATATATATATATATATATATATATATATATATATATATATATATATATATATATATATATATATAAAAGATTAGGACAAATGGAAATATTAAAGTATATTTGTCTAACAGATAAGATAACTGATACCGTTTACTGAGCATAGTACAATTATATTCAACAGTCTTACTCTAGTCACATAACTGGACAGTGATTTATAAATTTTGAAAATGCTAATAATGTAAATTAGCGAAAAGCTTCAATCAACAATAAAATGAAGTAATACTCATATATTCTTGTTTATGAAAATTATTTTTTTTCACCATACATATTCAACAAGAAAAAATAAATTCATCTAAGTTTTACAATATATATATATATATATATATATATATATATATATATATATATATATATATATATATATATATATATATATATATATATATATATATATATATGTATATACACGAACATTTCTGGGGATGCCACAACAACCGGGGAGTCTGCTATCGGCGGACCTACCAAGCGAACATTTTGAATATTGATGTCATAAAAAAACATGTTTTAGGTATATTTGGGACTGAGTTAGAATGATAGTTTAGATATATTAAGTAATAGAATATATGCCTATATAAATATAGAAGGTATGGAAGCTCTGCTTATAGAAAGTAATAAATGGTCGCTTATCTATTATTTTGTATTTGAAATTTCGGGTGGCTATGCTCCTTGAATGCCCCTCCCCTTATATACGTGACGCAACCTGACATGATCCCTGTATCTCACTATATTTATTCGTAACTCCAATTACTTTATACCATTTAATTATCAATGGTAAATTAATACCAATTCTTTAATGAACTTTATTAGCAATAAGTTGAGTTACCTGATCTCGTAACAACTCTATAGCTTATTTCCTAATAGAATATAGCTTACCGGCATTAAAATCATTTAAATTTAACTTCGATAATTTGTTTTAATTAATTTTTTGTATAACTCGTGTAAATAATATATTTGAAAACAATAATTTTGTGTATAGAATGTTTGTCTTTCAGCTACGTCCTAAATTTCAATTGCATGTGTTACACGCACGCTCACGAGCGCTCATATGCCTAAACAAACTCACACACACACACACACAAACACACACACACACACACACAAACACACACACACACAATCTGAAACGTTTTAGTTGACAGAGTACTTGTTTAGAGTACTTTCCCGCTCTCCTTGGTTCTGACAAGGCCTTTAAACTTAAACTCAGGTTAAACCCTGGTTTATCTTGTGCAACAAAAAGTAATAGGCGCGATAAAATGATTGACAGAGCTCCATCTAAAAATTCCATGGATATTCTCATGGCTTGATACACTCACGTCGGTTGCTTGGAACTCGTAAGGTATTGGAAACACCTATTATTACACATAAAATTTGTCACAAGTGAAATAATTTGTTTGAAGAGTTGAAGTTACAAAACTGTAACATTTTCAGTATCGGAAAATTCCTTCTAGAAGTTAAATGAAATTTGCAAATTTTGTTTCTAAGGCTAAAAACTTAATTAAAATTATTCAATACTGAAAATGTATAAAATGTTAGGAAATGAAGATACTTCAAAGATAGGCTATAAAAGGACAAAATATCAATCTTTAACTAATAAAAGTTTATTAAAAACAAGAATTCAATTTTACCTTGCCCTAAATATTTCTCTTTGACTTTTCAAAGACTTTAAGTGAAAATACCGGTTATTGATGATTGATGTAATACTGAATTGAATTCAGGGGTATATTTCTCCAGGCGGTGCCTTGGGGACAGGAATTCAATTTCGCCATTTTGTTTAAAGAGGAAACGAACGTTGGAGCTCTTACGATCTCTGTTTTGTGTCAGTTAAATCCTGCTGTTACGAAGTGCCGAGTGCTTGAACAAAAGTCAATAGCCTATTAGCAAATATGAACTGTTTAAATTTCAGATATAATTTACAACGAAACAAGTATAAAACGATAGATACAAAGAAACAAATATATATCAACTTCTATATATCAACAAATAAAAGAAAAGAATGTATATATCAATGAGCAGATTAAAATCAACATATATAAAGTATCGAGATGAGAGAACCGTTATGAAGGAACACTTATGAAGGAACAGTTATAAAGGTACAAGTATAAATGAACATAACTTATGTAATATAGCAGGTATGAGTGAACCGTTATAACCTTATAAAGTAACAGTTATAAGGGTAGGGTTACGTATTTAATTGAACAGGTGTAAAGTGCTGGGCATGAGTAAACAGTTTTAGAGATACGTGTATAAATGAACAAATCTAAAGTATCAAGTGTGAGAGACTTTTATAAAGGAACACTTATGAAGGAATAGTTATAAAGGAACAGTTATAGAAATACATTCGTAATAAGATGTACCCTTTGTGTTTAAGTCCATCTTAAGGGTATAAAAAGTCATTATTATTAAACAAAAGAAAAGAGATTAAAAGTAAAATGGAAATAGTTAAGGCCACTACGCTATACCGCTTTAAAAGAAGGTAAACAATGAACTCGTTTTACATCATATACCTGGTTGAAGCCATGAGATAAATCGCGCATAGTTGCTTTACCTGTCCGTTACGAATTCAAGAAGGATATCATGGCTAGCTCTAATATAAAGCATGATACAGTATCATTTTTATTTGAGCGAAGATACTTATATTTAAATAAATTTGTTTTCCATGTTTACGATTGTATTGTTCGCTATTCGCTCTCCAGCAATAATGGAAAATTACCTTCAACGTCAATGACAAACTAATATGATAGCTACAGTTAACTAATTGTCGTTAAAACATGTTATACACTCGTTTATAGTTCCAACATTGGTCTACGTCGAAACGACACTATTATGTATGATAGCCACAACACTTGAACTCTGTAAAGGTTAAACTAGACATGAATTTAATATATTGACAAGTATAGCTCTGTTATTCTATTTACACTCAACTGGTTTTGGTACATTCAACCTATTGCAGCAGTGATAATTCACCGTAGGAATGTCGGATAAAATTTGAATAAAAAGAATGCAAGTGATAAGAGACAAATGGTTAGTAACAG
>JBAIZL010000006.1:65705897-65735897 GCA_036971475.1 Prosapia bicincta | reverse complement strand
TTTGTGTATGTTTTTATTTTTTTAAATGGATTTGATTTATTATCCTATCAGGTAACATTGAAAAGTATTTTAAAATACAGTTATGATAGATTTGGGACGTGTGAAGATTACTTTCTGGCATAGTTTTATAACAAATAACTAAATTAGGCCTACACTTCGTAATGGAATAAAAAGGTTTCACTACTGTTTGAGTCACTGCGACATTGAGCAGTACATGAGGCAAAGTAGCAACAAAGCCCAACCTGGCGAACAAGCTAGAGAGACGAGTTGATTTTTTAAGAACCTCTTAAGCTCTAGGTCTACATACTGGAGTGGAATGACTCATCCGTGTCTTTATCTCACTCCCCCCCCCCCTTTGTCCGACGGTGAGGGAGAGAGAGAGGGGGGACTGGCATTAAGTCCAGAGATCGGTGAACCCCCCACGTCAAACCAAGGGGGTGGCTGAATCACAGTCCTCCCTCATCCAGCAGCTCCCCAAAATATTTTTCAAGGATCAGCCACTGCGTTTAGCTATATGTTACCCAATAAAATGACTATATGTACTATTGTGTACAGTCAATGAGTATGCATGTGTGTGGGGCATAGTAATACAGAATTAATCTTCTAACCTAAATTGATCTTATTAACATTTCGGGCGTCTAGTGAACATTTTTCTTTGAACCTGTTATAAATCCAATTACTTCAATAATGCACTTTGTAAACTTTAGCGAAGCTTCTGAAACATATTCAATACTATCGGACATTTTTGTTCCCACCAAAATTTAACTTAGCCCCTTTACACGATCATCCCCATAGTGGTGGGCTGGGTGAGCAGGGTAGGTGCCCATTAATAATGCCACTACACACGCGAAAACTCAGCGTCACATTGATTACGTCTAGTACAAAAGGTAACAATGAATTAAACGGAGGGTAAAGGTTTTCCAACCCATTAACCAGATAAAGTTTACATACACAAACCAGGCCTAAGAGTGCAACAATCTGAGAAAAAGCGTAATTTTGTAAAGTGAACAAATATTTTCAACTTTGGCTCCACTTAGTGTTCAACTATACACTTAGAACTTTACCAGTTTTTACCATAAACCGAGGCACTTAAGGGTTGAATTGCTAAGTAAATGTTGTGGAAGACGTGCATCGGGTGGTTTGTGGATGAATCTCTTGTTAAGTACCGGACATATTGGCATATGTTACTCTAAGGTGAGCAACTGATAAAAGTGCGAAGAGGGAAAATAGGTCGAGTGCTAGACTCGGGTGGCTTGTAATTACATTACTCAAAGGTTGCTGCAATTATGGAAAAAATGTCAACCTCTCTCAAGTAACAACCTTTGTTATCTAGTGTCGTGAAATAACTATTTGTTGACATCAGAGTAACTACCTTGATTTTATTTCGGAATCATTCCAAGTAGGACACCGTGTTTCATACTTTTTTAAGTTATAAACTATCCAATAATGCTTTTTAACTAGAATCTTTACAATTATTGAACCATACTCAAGTGTATCAACGAAAACATTACCGGCATCAATCCCTTATAGTCGCCAGCAAAAAATCATCATTTTTTGGTTTCAAAAATTACTTAATATTTGAAATAATTACTTTATAGGACTTTACTCTTTCTTTGTTTCATCGCTTTCAAAAATTGTGATCGATTGTCATATTTTTATTGTTTGATTTGTTCTTTTCTTTATCTTTATCAACAATATTTTCTCTCTCTTGTTTGCTTTTTTCTTTCCCTTCTTTATCACGAGTTTACTACAAATAACAACATTATAATTATAATAATATTCTTCGTATTCTTTTTTTAATATGTTATAAAATTTACCTAATATACCTAGTGATTTAAAAATATCCTGATATTTTCTTCAACTATTTTACTTTATATAAATTTCAATCACTAACATTCAAATCTTTGATCGATTTTGTCTTCTTTGTCTGTGTATTGTCTAGTTATTCAACGTCTTTTACAACAGAATTTTCCTGCCTTGACTTGTCTTTTTCCCTTATTTTTCACTATTTGACTATCAATAAAAATTGCACTATAATATAAAAGTTCGTATTTTTTATTTAATATCAACATCGCCATCAACCCCTTCTCCCCTTTATCTTCAGTCCTTTCAAACTGAAATCAGCTTAAAGGAGTGACAGTAAATGTTTTGTTTCAGTCGTGTATTGTAAGCTACAAGATCTTATCCCTCACCAGTCCTGTATTGTAAGCTACAAGATCTTATCCCTCACCAGTCATGTATTGTAAGCTACAAGATCATATCCCTCACCCGTCATCTATTGTAAGCTACAATATCTTATCCCTCACCAGTCATGTATTGCAAGCTACAAGATCTTATCCCTCACCAGTCATCTATTGTAAGCTACAAGATCTTATCCCTCACCAGTCATCTATTGTAAGCTACAAGATCTTATCCCTCACCAGTCATGATTGTAAGCTACAAGATCTTATCCCTCACCAGTCATGTATTGTAAGCTACAAGGTCTTATCCCTCACCAATCATCTATTGTAAGCTACAAGATCTTATCCCTCACCAGTCATCTATTGTAAGCTACAAAATCTTATCCCTCACCAGTCATGTATTGTAAGCTACAAGATCTTATCCCTCACCAGTCATGTATTGTAAGCTACAAGATCTTATCCCTCACCAGTCATGTATTGTAAGCTACAAGATCTTATCCCTCACCAGTCATCTATTGTAAGCTACAAGACCTTATCCCTCACCAGTCATGTATTGTAAGCTACAAGATCTTATCCCTCACCAGTCATGTATTGTAAGCTACAAGATCTTATCTCTCACCAGTCATGTACTGTAAGCTACAAGATCTTATCCCTCACCAGTCATGTATTGTAAGCTACAAATCTTATCCGTCACCAGTCATGTATTGTAAGCTACATCTTATCCCTCACCAGTCATCTATTGTAAGCTACAAGATCTTATCCCTCACCAGTCATGTATTGTAAGCTACAAGATCTTATCCCTCACCAGTCATGTATTGTAAGCTACAAGATCTTATCCCTCACCAGTCATGTATTGTAAGCTACAAGATCTTATCCCTCACCAGTCATCTATTGTTAGCTACAAGATCTTATCCCTCACCAGTCATGTATTGTAAGCTACAAGATCTTATCCCTCACCAGTCATGTATTGTAAGCTACAAGATCTTATCTCTCACCAGTCATGTATTGTAAGCTACAAAATCTTATCCCTCACCAGTCATGTATTGTAAGCTACAAGATCTTATCCGTCACCAGTCATGTATTGTAAGCTACATCTTATCCCTCACCAGTCATGTATTGCAAGCCACATCTTATCCCTCACCGATCTGGTTCGAATCGAACATTAGCTACTTCAAAATAATAGATTTAGAAACTCCCTATTTAATAAAAAACAATACAGAGTACGATATAGAGTAGGACATGAATTGATTCACTTGAGCGTATGGTAAAGCGTATAACTGAAACGTTAAAATTACTTATTTTCGGTACACAGCTAAAACTGGCGGAGTAGTTCCGCCTAGTTGTACTTCTTGTAGGGCTTTTAGCTCTCGAGTAGGCCTATATAGTTTAAGGCTACTATGCGGGAAAACTTTTTAACAGGTGATTAATGGGTAGTGCTGGCAAACGTGCGGGATTCAGGTTAAACGACAGATTACTCTTTGGCCACTAACGCTAAAGAAAATTAACAATTTTCCAATATCTACATATGAAATAAAAGGCACAATTCCATAGACCTTATTTTTTTCTGGCCCTCGTACGCTATTTAAAATGCTAAAATTTATTACATCCGAAAACAATTTTTCACGATCTTTCATTCTCTGTGTGTTCACATTCGGATTACATCCCACTTTGCCTTCCTACAGAGTTGTATTTCTCATCGGTTGATTATACGTCGGTTTTATTTATACGGTGTATATTTTCAATGCAAAAGTTACAATTTAGTAATTCTCGTAGAAAGTGAATTTAATGCCTAGATTATTGTTTACGTAAACGCTACTACGTCCGTACTCGGTGCAGAACTCTCTACTTTACAGTATTATGCCTGATGAAAGGAGGTTGGCGTTGAAAAAACTTTATGAATATTTTAAAGCAGCGCTTCGTGTTTGGCGCGGCATTTTGTGGAACCTGAACTGTAGCTACAGTGGTTATACACAACTGGAAACACAGAAATACGGTTTCAGAGAGTAGTGAGGAGTTTAAAATATGAGAATTTTATTGGACCAGAAAGGTAAGAAGAACAGAAATGACGAGTGATAATACTGATTGCTTAGAATGACACAGTGAAAAGTGAAGAGAAATAAAAGTTGAATGAAGAAAATGGTAATATGGTGAAACAAATGAAAACGTGATAAATTACGAAAAAAGGGCATTTAATAAATTACATGAAATATTAAATGGAAAAATGACGTACAAATAAAATACCTAATTAAAATGACACCATTAATTAATAATGAAGTTTTACTCTGTTACTCCAAAAGCCAAGAGCCAAACATTTTGTATACTACCGTGGTTAACGTGGAATTCGGTTGGTCAGGGTTCGGATAATCGATTCTCTATTGTAATAGCTAGTAGTGAAAGCGTTAAGGTACTTCCGCTTGGAGCTACCGCTGTTATAATGGAGTGGTCCATGCCACCAGGAGTGTAATATAATTGAATATTTTTTATACTATCTAGAGAGCATAGGACAGACAGGGTGAGTTGCCTTTCTTGGGCCATGGGGTATTCAAAGGCGGTATGCGCTCAGAACTACGATTCGAAAGCCCATTGCTATGTAACTCTACATATGTAATATCGAGAGCTCAGTGGTACAATTTATTACAATTAAAATATTGGTGGAATCCCCAATACCTCAAAAAAATAAAAACATTACTAATATTACAAGTTAGGCCTAGATAAAACTGAACCCTTATATGTCCATTTCGATTAAACATAGACGAATCAGTCTAGTTTGTAAATTATTGTATCCTAGATTGTAATTTTGTAATAGGGCCCTCCTACAAAATTGATGATGACATGGTCATGGGGCTGTATATAGGGATTTATTCTTAGGAAACTTGTAAAATTGGTTATTTTTGGTTTTATTGTGGTATTAGGTTGTAGCCATTATTTTTATTGTAATGTACCTCTACGTTTGAGCCTAGGCTCTTATTTTCACGATCTAAGTCGATGTACCTGTTGATGCATAAACAAGAATTATTCGGTGCCTCCGAGACTCGTAGCTCTGGCAAAAAGTATTACTATGGATCGTAGTTATGGCTCTAAAGACTGTATAATCACTTCCTCTCACTGATTGTTACCTCATCTCTCGGAAGAAATTTTAAAGCGTCGTACAATAAATATTTGAAGTAATTCAATTCAGGTAGTCTAATATTGAGACTCTAAGATGCAGCTTGAGGACTTTTGTATTGAGCAAAACTAATGAAGAACGTTCATAAACCCGATTTAATGTTCAGAGAGAGGGAATGCAATATGCTTACGGCAAAACCCAATTTACTCGTGTTTTTCACGACACACGGGCGAGTCATTAATTACGAACAAAATAAACAAAAGAGTTTTCTCAACTTGACAAAAAACCACGTTGAGGGTAAAAACTCTAGAGACATAATGTCAAGTGATGGAAGGTTGCTTTAGGCGAATCTGTGTTCATGCAAGGCTTGACTCTTCCAACTCCAATTTCATGGGCTGCCTGACTCCGAAACTAACCTCATTTCAATAACTCCTACTCTGTCCCTTTGTCTCACTCGTTAGAACAGGCTTATTGCTCCTGAACCCTGGCTGAACCCTGAAACTTGTCTTTTTCAATTAGCTTACAAGAAAACTATAAATTGCAAACAATTTTTTTAGAAAAAGATACATTAGGATAGAGAAAAGAATAGTCGCAACTCCGTTGAGTCGGAAGGTATGGGACTATAATTTCTAATTATAAGTAAAAAAGTAGAACGAACCTCAAGTAACCGAAAACAAAATGCTTGACTGTAGACTACAAAGGTTTATCGAACTTTATTCAATAGAATTTTGGTACGAAGCTGGAAAAAATTAGTTCAAGAGGAAATTATTCCTGCTGTAGGTATTAAATAAACATGTTGGTATTATGCATCTTATGGATACATAATAACGTGTACTCTATTATTTACTAAACGTAAACATGTACGTAGAGTATTGGAGTTCTAATTTAAAAATATTATACTGTTTTGTATCCATTTGTTGACATTTAAAAGTAATACAAATTGTTGTATAATATAAATTATTTATCAGCCGAACGCAATGTAACCTAACCTTACCTAACCCGACATAATTTAATTAAAAATATATAAAAATTATCCGAAAAAATATAATAAAATGTATCCGACGTCTTACTTGTAGTAATACCAACATGGGCTCATCTTAGTTCTTAAAAACAAATATTGTTTGGACTTAGGAATGGAAGTACCGACGAACATTTTTATCACACAATTGCCTTGCCATTTTTTCCCTCATGACTATTTGCTTCCTATACTTTAATATACATACCGCATACAAACAGACATGTCCGTACGTTGTACAGGATAAATATAGCCCGACTCCCCTTCAGAAAGATAAATACAATCAGAGCCTCAAGATAAGATCCTTGTTACCGTCCCAGCTATATTAACGTCATTCCACATTGGAAGACACCCCTCCGTAATTCCAACCCTAAACAAAAAGCCCTTCATTTAATCCTACCCGCAGACAGTGCCCCGTGACAGACGCTGAATATCTCTGGGGGTACCTAACCACCTCCTTCTCCAACTGACTGGATTAAACAATTCGTAAGAAACAAATTATTTCATGGCGGGGCGCCAAATCCTTTTCTCTTCTCTTCGTCCAGACCTTTACGTCCTTAAGTTCAAAACAAAACTTCTTTTCCTTGCTTGGGATTCAAAGTGTAATTTTATTCGTTTTAAATATTATTAGATAAAATATTGTTCCATGAAATGTTATTAGATAAAATATTGTCCCATAAAATGTTATTAGTTAAAATATTGTTCCATAAAATGTTATTAGATAAAAATATTGTTCCATAAAATGTTATTAGATAAAATATTATTCCATAAAATGTTATTAGATAAAATATTGTTCCATAAAATATTATTAGATAAAACATTGTTCCACAAAATAACTCATAGTATAGGTTTATACGTAACAAAATGAATTACATAACCTCTTATTAAATATTGAAAAATACTCCTATTAGTCTATCACGCCTCTACTGCATGTACTTTCTGATGCTTTGCTATGGAACACTTTTAATTCCTTCTATTAGTTCACACTCCCCTGTATATTTTGTCCAAATTTTCAATAATTAATAGGATTTTTTTATTAAAATAATCAAGTACAAATACATTTTTTTAAACTTGTAGTGGTAACACTTGATGTTAGTACAGTTTTAAAAAAATATAATAATTCATTATTTAAATTTAATTAATTAATAATAGGCATACATGGGAGAAACACTTTTCGCAAAAGAGGCAAGGTATGCAATATAGTTATTTCGTCACATTTGGCTTAAAATAAGTGAAACATATGATCTCCTAAAACAGCTGATTTTATGTCATAGGTTATGTGGTAGAACAGCTGTTTTAACGCATAGGGTATGTTACTTTATTTTCAGTAATTAAAATTGTTTAATAAAAATTAACTGAAATAAAATTTTTCTTTTTTAAAATAACATGAATGATTTACTTGAATATTTTTTCTATTAATTGTTATGTTTCAAAATGAAAATTTCAGGGACATATAAAATATGTATCATGAACACTTATTGGGAATACTCCAACTGCTTGCTTCGGGTAGCGAGTGGGCACCTGCTCATAACACGTGCAGAGAGTAGATGCACAGGAACCCATAGATGTACCGGAAGTGACCATCATTCTTCCACCACTAGGAAGAAAAGCAACATATTAATATTGCATGTATTCTATTTATTACCTGATTATTCTTCTTCGGGAATCTATGAAGTTGCGTTATTTTAATTATATTAATTGTAGTTATTTATTAAAAAGAAAGTAAAACAGAATTTTTCGTTGTTCACCTAAGTAGGAGTTGAGTTTAAAACATTTGTGTTTATATTACTTACTTTAAAATTTAAATGATCTATAGAGCGTGTGAAAGCATCCATTCCACAACGTCTTGTTTACTTTTTCTCTCGTAATTCCATAATAGATATCTTTTTGCTTCTAACCATTTTACATTATACATGCACCTTTGTTTTCTTCGACATTACGTCGCTCCACCAAACACCATTTAGACTTTCACGGTAACCCTTCTTTTTTGTTGAAATCTACGGGTTTATTTCACATGCAGTACTTTCTCCTTACTTACCGCTCTTTTACGGACTTATATTATTCACGGTAATCTCTTTTTATACAGCTGTAACATCCTGTCAGAGCAAACAACACGTAATCCATATTTGATTTACCTCTCGTCTCCCACTCGTGATCTATATATCAACCCTCAATGGACAGTATACTCTCTTTTTGTGTAGTGATGAAAACATGGGGCCCCTGTAAAAATAAAATCAATTGAATAGTTACCAATAGCCTTTTTGTTTTTAACCTCAAAATATACAGTGTATGACCCTAAATAAACAGTACTGAAACTTAATCAGCTGTTGTAGAATGATCGATATAGCGTTATACTAGGTCGTTTTATAGGAGACTTAAGGATATTTGTTTGTGCCGTTAACCCGTCTTTACGTTCACAAACCACGAATAAATTTAGCACATTTCTGAATGTCAACCGAAGATAGTCCGTAAAAAATCTAAATATATACAAACATTTGTTAAGAACTACAGTAAGAAATCTGTCGAAACTAGCGAAAGGTAATATCTGATTAAATTCTAAACTTGCATCTGTCACGGTTCCGACTGCAGTTGACATTATCGGTCTTGTGCTATTTAAATCAGTGATCGCTCGGGTTGATATCAAGTACTACAGCCGAGAATTCCCGAAATAACCTTACAACAAAACTTACTGATTTTGTTCCTTAAAAAGTTTATACGTAGTAAACAACAGAAACATTTTACAGAATAACCTTTGAGAAACCAAACCATTTAAATAGATTCGTGCAATTAAATCTAAAACAAATTAGACGTAAAATAGTTTATGAAAATAATAAAAGATATAAATTTGAAATTTCCCCTAATATTATTGAAAATGGAATCCACAAGGTAAAAGTCTTTGGTTCTGAATTTGAACCACAGGAATTTCTTGTCCTTACATAAACGTTATTATGTGTCATCAGGTCGTATAGTTCTGGAAATATAGCAAACTCATGAGATCCGCAGGAGGGGAGTTTGTCGACTAGAGTATAGGTCAAATTTTATAAGATTACACTTGACTCTTTGGCAGAAATTGTGTATTCATCATATAGAGAACATCAAGTACTGTCGTCATTATTCAACGAGGCCGTATATCGCGGCCTACTCGTCCTAACCCTTAGACAATCCATTAGTAGCCTTCCGTGAACGCCATATTTACATTTGTGATTATTTTTAATAAACATTAAAGGCTATTATTAAATAACAAAATATTGAGTTCACCTGATGAGTCAGCGAGGTTCAAGAGTCGATGTTTTTGAAAATGACCTGCGAGCACCTCCACCCTCCCTTTGTTCTCAAGTGCCAAGACCCGCAGCCTCCAAGCTCCAACTTATAACATTTTACTCATAGATGGAAGACGAAACAGCTGTCTATTCCTCCCTCGTGTCTAGGAACAGTGGTAAAACAACTGTGGTTGGGACGTCGGTACGTATAGCAACGAGGTGCGACAAAGACCAAGTCCCCAATCCACCTCCACCACTCTAAATGTAAGTACGTTTCAGAACATCCACTTTCCACGTTTCCTCGTTACCTATGAGTGGGGTAAGTACCATGAGTGCCCCGGTGCAGCTTGTCCTCCACAACGATGATATTACAGAATTAAGAGAGACTCATGAGAATAAATGTCCTTGTCCCACAACGAGAGGATATGCGATGATAGAATACACGTGCATTGCTCATTACAGTACACAAAGTTAATAATTAAAACCACGCATTTGTTCAGGGTTCAATAACAATATTTTTTCTTGTATCTAATAACTTCTTGATCTTTTAAATGCTCATTAACTCGCTGAAATTAAGGTGATTGTGCAAGAAAAATATATAAGACTAATTTATTTCGAATAGACTTATACATTGGGAAAATTTTGTTTTATAAATTTTACTCTTCTTTCAGAGAATAGAAGTTATGTAACCCGTAGATTAACTCTGCGAACTTTTCTTCTTTACTTAATAATTGCTGTGAAAGCGAAATTATAATTGCTCAGAGGCTGAATGGACAATTTAATAGGGTGAATGCTTGATGTCTAATTCGACTCATTTAAATCTTGCATCGTTTTACTCCATACATAGGCGAAACATGAACTAATTTTATAAAGAAATATAATCTATTATTAAGAATTTTTAAAATTGTATACTTTTTCGTTGAAATTAAACATTTCACGAATCTAACCCATTTTATATTAAACTTTAGTAATCTTCCTAGTATTATTTCCATGTCGGATTGTAAAATGTTTTCGTTGTCTGGCATTATAGTTTTCTCCGGTTTCAGAAATTTAACTGAGATAATACACAGTTGAAGTATTACATATACGTGTAAGTTCCATAGATAGCTCAGAATAAGTATTACCACTATATCTACCTTGCATAGATACTTAAAAACATATGATTTAACCTAACCTAGCCTAACTTAACCTAACCTTACCTAATATAACATAAATTAACCTAACCTAACTTAACATAACATAACCTAACCTAACATAATCTAACCTAAACTAACTTAACCATAATACTCACTTGAAGTATTACCCACTGTCTACGTTGCACATATACTTCAAAACATATGATGTAACCTAACCTAACCTAATTTAACCTAACCTTACCTAATATAACATAAATTAACCTAACCTAACTAAACATAACCTAACCTAACATAACATATTCTAACCTAAACTAACCTAACCATAATACTCACTTGAAGTATTACCCACTGTCTACGTTGCATATATACTTTAAAACATATAATTTAACCTAACCTACTCTAATTTAACCTAACCTAACCTAATATAACATAAATTAACCTAACCTAACTAAACATAACCTAACCTAACATAACATAATCTAACCTAAACTAACCTAACCATAATACTCACTTGAAGTATTACCCATTGTCTACGTTGCATATATACTCCAAAACACATGATCTAACGTAACCAAATCTAACCTAACCTAGCATAACCTAACGTAACGTTACCTAACATAACTTAAATGAGTGTTGAGGGATAATTACTGTAAATTATCAGAACTCTAACGTGTTTTAAAAAACTAGCCTAATAATTCAATGAATTGTTGAAATTCTGAACGAAGTGTCACTTTATCAGTTTAATTGACAATATCGTAATATCCAACCACAATTACAACTAACATAAAGTAATTTAAAATGAAGTTATAACAAATTAAATCATTTGTACATTTCAATGGTCGCGCTAACCTCTTCAGTGAGTTACGTCCCAACTAAGTAATTATATTGTTATTGTGATTTGCAAATAAATTGTCAATTATTTTGACGATGTAGAAGTGGGTCTCTGTTAAAAAAATCAACTTATTTTTTAATAAACACAATTTATTATTTTGTGGTATATTAAATAGACTAAATGTCTGATAAAATTAATACATCTATACTTAATAATCCAGCTAACAATTGCTTAAAAATATAAGTTATAATGTCTGTCAGCTGGTTGACGTAACCATACGTACAGTGTTCATCAACTCCTTAATTGTATAGCAAATCTAATAAACAGGCAGGATTTGCATTACATTTTATTCCTTATAAACAGCAACGTTGGAATAGTAGTTTATATTATATGAATTTCAAAAAACCTTTTTCCAAAAACAATACTGCAAATTATTATTTTACAATTCTAATATTTCATTCTAATATTATATGATAATCTATATTATTGTCACGTTTATTGGCCTCTTACTTTTTTATTTGATTTATAGACTACCTATCTTACCTATATAGTTAGATTGTGAAACACCGGAAGGTGGCGTCTCTACAAATCTTCGCAAACAGAAGGAATGTGTTGATTCGAGTAAACACAAAAGAAAAATATTTTTACTATATTTGTATGACTATCATTAAATTTATAGCCATAAATTAAATAATACCGAACGGAACTATGTTATTTAATTTCTCATAATTGTTTCGAAGATAAAGTCATCATAATTTCGTAAAACACAATATTTGTCTCCAAACCTAATAATATTCAATCAATGTTTTGAAATGGGAAAGGGAAAACAAATTATTGATTAAAAGCTTGTTATTCTTAGAGAATCTTATGACACAAACAAAGCAAATAAATTAGGGGTTATAAATTTTTTTTTAATGTTAAAACTGTAAATAATACTAAACTCATAACAAGATTACCTTAAATGGTAACAAATAGAAATAACACTAAATAACTATAACTTCACGGTTACTTTGCACGTTATTTAATCCCATAGCCTACAAATAAATATTAAATAATATTACTTTGGAAATATTCTTTAATATCGAAATGATACAAGTTTGAAAGCCAATAAGTTAATTTTTCATTTTTACCATCTAGAAATAATCGATAGGAGCACTCGAACAACGGCTAATACAATATCGATATTCTGAATGGTGACTATGCAGAATGACCTACTAACTAAAGATTTACTTATTCTTAGGGTGGTGTTTATATTGTAAAATGTCTAGTGATCAAAGTGACAACATCGTACACTCTATAGGTTCCACCCTCAACAAATATAATATTTAAATAGCGAATAATACAGGTTTTAAATAATAGGGGTTTATTTTGAGAAGCACAAGTTTAATATTTCCATACATTTTAAAATTTATAAGCAATATTTTTTTTCACAAAAAATGTAGCTTTGAATTTAAACGAAGATTGGAATTTTTTCTACAGTTGATGTGGAATAACAGCTGATTTGGTATAATAATACTTTTAGAATAACATTTGATTTTTTAACAACTACATATCTAGAACAACAACGGACTTGAAGTATTACTAATTCAACAATATTTGGGAGTAAAGTTGTTGAAAATTATTTCACAATTAGACTAATAATAATTATTAAATTTATTTGATAATTTTACTACACCCTTTATTTAATAAAATTAAGTGACAACTTTAATAATAAGGTGACAACTACCCTCTTAATACCCGATGCCCACCCCTCGTGGCAGCCATCCTTTGCCGAGCTGCCTCCGTCTCACATACCCAAACGGTTAGTATCCCTACCGCGAGTGAGGGAATCAGAATGGATTGCACAAATATAGCAATCTAATAAGCTCTTTGCATGGAGAATATATTGGTAATGAAATGAAACAGTACCGATAGAGCGGGAAGAAAAGACGCGGCAAGAAAAATACCCAGAAAAGATAAACTCATCGATAGATCATTAATAAAACATTGATAAAATGGATGTTACTTTGTTCAGATAAATAATCAACCGGTTATAGCATAGGTTTTTTCTGTTGTTATAAAATTTATAAAATAAATCGTTTTATATGAATATTATAATTAATAAAAAATGCGTATGTCAAATGAAAAAGTAAATTTTAAAAATTGGATATATCGTAATGTACAAAATTGTATACAGTATATTAATCTCTGAATTAGTTTAAAATTTCTTTTGAGGAAAAAACTAAAAATACATTTCAATAAAAGATTAAAAACATTCGAGCTTTAGGCAGCTTAATAAATGTGTAATAGAAGCTGTAAGTAAATATCTCCTCTTTTTACTCCCATTTCAGTATTCTGCGAGCAAATTCTTTACAAATGATGGAAACCTGATATGTAGAAGGAGTTTTATGTTTACTCGTCATGCTAGGAAATGTAAACAATCCTTCCCTATCATTTGTAGACTAAATTACTCGTAAAAACTGAGCGCTTTAAAATAACCGAAATAGAAAGTATTTAGTAATTTCGTTATGGGGTTAGGGCATACTATAATTATAACTTTATCAAGACAAAATTGTAGCTCTGAACTAAAGAATATATAACGTTGGAGAAGAAACTGTCCCTTAAGGAAGTACTTAATATTCATAGATCGTGTAACTAAAAGCAATATATTCAAGAAACACATATAGAGAGAAGAAATACAAAGTGAATGTAATGAAGGAAGGGAAAGAAACACAGAACCTTTGGTGAACGCTGGCCAGTAAGTATTAAATAAATAAAATAAAGTGTCTTCATCAAGAGTGATTACATGTTCAATTTGTTAAATAGCTTTACGACATCAGAGCCCGATGTTACTAAAGGTGACGGGTAATCCATGAAAACCTTATGCATTAACTGGCTGTAACAGGAAATAGGAGCCGACAAGGATGTAGAAGAACCGAAAACCCAAACCAACGTTTAAGTGGAGTTTATTTTCCTTTGTGCGAAAATTATAATGTTATGCATTATTTATACGCTGAAAATATATAGGCCTACTTCAATCTATTATAATTTTGTTTTTAGTTTATGGAAGAAGTACTTTTGAAAAAAAGGAGTAAATTTATGTTTGCTAAATTTGGATTTGAGATATTCTCGTTTTATAAATCGGACTGTATTCTGAGATCAAACCGAAAAGTAGAATAATAAATTTTAGTAGAACTGTGATTAATAATAATTTTTAATTATTGTGATTTAATAATAATCCACAGGGGCCTATTACCGCTCTACGTTTTACATAAGGACGTCTAATTAAATTAAATAATACACTAAAATTAAAATAATAATAATAATAAGTAATAAATAAAATAGTTGAAATGTTTAGTATTTTAGTTTATTAATTCAAGTATTTTGAAAGTTGATAAGATTTTATTATATTAAACAACGTTTCTCCAACAAAAGTACACAAGATATTAGAATAGGATTTTATAGAAGTGGATCTGAGAAAATGTAGCACTTTTACCCATTACGTTAAAACATACTGTATAAAGGGATGATGTAAAGGTTTGGCCGCAGGGGTTACCTACCCTTCGTGCTGGCACCGCGCCAGTAGCTGTTGTCAACGGGGATGGCAGGAACCAGGTTTGGCACAAACACACACGGCGCTCTGTCATGAAGGGGCTTTGAAACAGACACTTTAATTTTTATATCGTTTTAAAAACGAGCCATAAATTAACAGGAGTAAACACATCGTTATTTAGAAACGAAGAAAAACAATTCTAGACGATGAAAAATTAAGCTTTGAAAACGCGTTTCTTTTATTATTCTTATATCTCAATCCAAAACTAATTAGGAATGGTGTTATTTAAAATAATATTCATTTTCAAATAGCTACATCAATTTCATATAGTTCTTTAATTATTATGATGCATTTTTCGTTTTTGTTTCCAGCATTGTTCTAAGTCTTTTTAAAAATTAACCCTATTATTGTAAGTAATTATTTAACTTGGTACACTAATTTTAATGTAATAATTGCCACTGCAAATAACCTAAAGAAGTTGTTAGAGAACCATAAAGATGCCATACCAAATGAAGAAAAGTCCGGAGTCTACTGCCTGAAATGTAGCCAGTGCCCTATGAAATATATAGGCCAAACAAAAAGAAATATTAAAACTAGGGCTAAAAAATACTGAGTAATACAATTTAACCTACCGATATACAATCATTACAGTAATATAACTTACGTTTTAAAACAGCTGTTCTACAATAAAACCTACAATGTAAAATCAGCTGATGTATGAAACTATGTTACAAACTCGATTGACATTTTCCGGAAGTAAGACTAAAAAACAGAAAATATTGAATTAAATGATTTTCTTGTATACCACTTTTATAAAACGGATTTAAAAGCCTATATTAATTTTTCAATGGTAGTCTTCAACTTTGATAGACAATTGTTAGTGGCTATGAATATAGTTGTTATACTTGGAAAGAAAAACATGGAGCGCAGGTAATTCATGTTAGTTAAGGAGAAGTAAATGAATCATATCAAAGTTAATTTAAAATGAGATTCACTGTAATTTAATTAATTTACTCCTCCATAACTATCATGAATTGCTTGTGTTCCTCGTTTTTCTCCCCAGGTACTACAAACATATTCATAGCCACCACCAACTTTCACTAAAAACTAAAGAAGAGTCATGAAAAATTATTTTATACTTTTAATTCCATTTTAAAAACATAGTATGTTAAAAAAATTATTGAAATATTTTCTTCTAAAAAATATTTCTTACGTGAGAAATACACACACACACACACACACACACACACACACACACACATACACACACATACACACGCACACACACACACACACACACACACACAAACACACACACACAAACACACGCACACAAACACACGCACACAAGCACACACACACAAACACACACACACAAACACACACACACACACACACACACACACACACAAACACACACACACACAAACACACACACACAAACACACACACAAACACACACACACAAACACACACACACACACACACACACACACACACACACACACACACACATTGGTATACACTTTTCTGTCAACAGAAATTTCCATCTGAACATGGTTTCTGCAACAATGTGGCCTTCGTCAGTGATAAAGATACATGGTTGCCGAGAACATGTTCCGGTTAATATTTTATGTGAAGGAAAAATTTTATACCAGTGCTTATTTATTATATATTTAACCTCACACACAAAGGTTTAACTTATTCTAGGCTAAGGTCTAACAGTATTTCTAACTGTTTTGAGCACTCAGCTAACTTTTTCATACCTAGAAATGTAATTCTTAAATATGTATTTAATTTTTTTTCTGCCCTCTAATGGCTGTTGTCGATTAGCTATTGCCTCTAATTGTGTAAGTCGTCATGGAAACGTAGTGGGGAAATAAGGCTCTGGGCTCTCTGTCAGAGAGTAAAACAAGTTCTGACGTATAAGCTCCGTGGATTTTAAAATCAAGAATTTTAGATACGAGATTACGTCCGTTTCGTTATAAACAATTTTCTATCCAATAAAAATTTGAATATTTAATTTGAAAATACGTTTGCTTACAAACACTATCTAACAATGTAGGTCTATCCTTTAATTACCTTATAATAACACTAAACCTGCTATTAACCATAAATGGTATGTGTATTGAAGATGTAACGTTGCAATCGAAACAGCTGTAATAAAATAAACTATTTATTGTCTTTATTTATGTTTAAATTAATTTATTTATAAATAAGTCACTTCATAATCTCCATTAATAACTACTCTTTACTACATAACATATTTTGAAAATAAATATATTGAGAGCATCCAAAGGGCAAATGTTGTCGTATCCAAGGGTAAAATGTATTCTAGTTATGTTGAACTTGTATGACACAAACATACTTGGATTAAAAGGTAATTGATGGGCCGCGTTTGTTCAAACAAACCTCCCGCATGAGGGCAAATAGCCGTTACTCGGAAACCCGCTGGCCTTGCATTGCCCGCAGAGTAATCCAATATTCACACAACTGACCGGCTCCCGTTGGCACACAATGCTAAGCGAGGTATTTGGGAAATTTGAAAAATATTTATTTTATACCCACTTTATCCAAAACCTCAGAACCATAGTTAGTAATTAATGTTTCATTAAAAAGTATAAATACACTATTGGTATAATACCAATATATATATATATATATATATATATATATATATATATATATATATATATATATATATATATATATATATATATATATACATAAGGACAGGGTGAAGTATTAGATGGAACTGAATTATCAATCTACTGTGTAGATTAAGGTAACTCTCAATTTTTATTCAATATTTACAAACATATATTTATGTCTATGAATATTTAACCTGGAACACTTGAAATATCTAATGGGAGATCATCACAGCAATTTAGACTTTCCCAAGGTGTAGAAAAGTCTAACAGCAAGTGTCGAATTTCAAAGTGGATCAACTCAAAAAAGCCTAAAAACGCGAGCCTGTCATCTCGCGCGTGAGTGTATATAGTAAGCGTCCGTTGTAAATGTATCGACAGATGGCTCGTGTTGGGTCTAAGTGCAAGATGATGTAGGAACCGTTTTATTGCCCGCGACGTCGAGCTATCTAGGACAAAGGAGATAATATGTTGAAAGGTTTTGGCAACAGTGGCGCAGAGTCCCATTGAACCTTTTGAATTGGATGCAGATAAATAATACACCCTTGCATCTGTGAGCGATAACAATGTAGTTTCATATCCTGAAAGTGCCTTATTGATTAGATATCATAAAAGAATATAAATAATATGATGTATTTAATTTCATATCCTGAAAGTGTCTTATTGATTAGATATCGTAAAAGAATATAAATAATATGATGTATTTAATTTCATATCCTGAAAGTGTCTTATAGATTAGATATCATAAAAGAATATAAATAATATGATGTATTTAATTTCATATCCTGAAAGTGTCTTATAGATTAGATATCGTAAAAGAATATAAATAATAAAATGTATTTAATTTCATATGCTGAAAGCGTCTAATTCATAACATATCGTAAAAGAATATAATTTATATATTGTATTAAATTTTTTAAAAATATTTTATGCATTTAATAAACAAACGAATCTATTTTCACACCCACGCTCAAGCATCAATTTATAACTAGAGTAAACAATACACACGGAAATAAAACAATGTATATCTTGGTTTTAAAATTAAGTATAAAAAATGTTCAGCCTCTAGTAGAAGCTTACGAACCGGCACTTTTTTTACCTATAAAAGATATGTTTACACTACACTAAAATTGAAACCAGTAATCCTAATGTAACACAATTTGCACAAAAGGTTTTCTCAACATCGATATGTTTATTTTCGTTTTCCTTACAAAGGATAATACTTGACAGACTGTTATTTTTATTTTGAAGTGAATATTTCTTTTTGCAGAGTGTGACTATTTTTTATTGAAAGTTGATTACTCATTTATTTCGTCACTGGACGCTCTCCATATTTAAGCTAAATTAAGTATAAGCGTATCAGCTTTATTAGCTTAAGCGCAGTACCAGCTGTTTATTTCATACAACAGCTGATTTTATGTTGTTTGCTGAAAAAGTTGTTTACACAAGTAGAATACGTTATCTTATTTACTGTGCATTATTTAATAAAATATTATTGTGATATATTTTTTTCTGTTAATGAATAAATGATTGATATATATAAATTGTAATCCTTGGATGAAATTATTTCCTTGTTAAATATATATGGTTGAATAAACATATTTTATTTTTGTTTATGAAAATATTATTCTACTATATGAATAATAATAGAAAATTTTAAAACATATGATAGATGATTGGATCTAAATTTGATTATAATATTTTTTAATAAATACTTTCTTAGGCGTGCCTGACACATTTTAAGAACTGATATCAATTAAAAATGTTTAATAATGTTTTATTCAGTAAATTGTTTCAACGTGTAATAAACGTGTATTTACGTTCATTTGCCATAACTACATTATCGAATCTATTCTGTTAAGTATGTTCTTCGTTAAAGTATTCACATCTGTAGGAAAGTGCTACTGAATAATGTTTTTTTAATGTTCATATGCAATATGTTGTTTAAGAGGAAAATGCTTTCAAATGTCGGAAACCGTAAATCCTACTTCATAATTACTTACAATCAGGGAAAGCTAACCTCAAAAGCACACGCCCCTTCATGAAGTAATATTAGAGGACATTGACGGAAGAAGGGCGTATGTGTGAAACATATGTTTTGAGAAAATAACCTTTAAATTTTCTATTGTATTTCAGTTGTTAACATTTTTATTGTTCTATAAAGTAAATTTTCATAAACACTAGTTTTTCAACAGAAAAAATAATAGACACTCCAAACACAAATAGCATTATCTTATCTGTGATTAATAAAATTAACACACTTGTTGTACACCCTTTTTCCAGTAATTATTAATTAGCACTAACAGCTTCTATAAACTAACTTATAACTCAAACAGTAAATTAATTACCTTTGTATATTTGTAATTAATATTTCATGATCTTTTAGAACTGTTTATATCTAATGAAAATAAAACATTTCTCACTTATTAATTATAGCTTCCGTAGTATAAATAAAAGTGATAGACTGGAGATAAAAAACTACGCTTAAGCCTAATTTTTATACAGGATGGGGCAGAATGGGATCCCCGATTTGACGGGTGTATTGTAAAAAAAATAATTAATATAACTAAAAAAGGTTTTTATTTCTGAAAAGTGTATACAATACCATTTTATTTGCATAGGGTTTTGAAAATTAAGTCATCCATATGCATTATTGGGCCTTACGTTTTGAGTTTCAAGGTTCAACTATTGCTGTGGATTTGTGTACGCTATTGTGAGATGCTGGAGACATTTCTTCTCTCTAACATGGAAGAGTATAGTGAGAAACATGGCACACAAACGTTTTGGTTTCAACAAGATGGAAAGAACAGTTTCCCGGCCGCCTGATTTCTTTACGAGGGGATGTTCCATCCCTTATTTCGCTCCCCTTATTTGAACCCGTGCAATTTTTTTCTGTGGGGATATCTCAAAGTTGAGGTTTATAAAGTTCGACCTAGGACTTTGGAGACTTTTAAGGAGGCAATTACAGACATCGTTGCTAGAATAACGCAAGATATGCTGAAAAGAGTTTATGGAAATTTTTTCGAACTACTCAATATGTGCATCGCTCCCCAAGGTCGTCACCTGGATAATATAATTTTGCATACAAAATACCTGAATAGTAAATAAAATGGCATTGTTTTCAGAAATAAAAACCTGTTTTAATTACATTGATTAGTTTTTTACAATACAACCGTCCAATCGGGGAGTCCATTCTGCCCCACCCTGTATTTTAATAAGTTTTTATTAATGGGTAAAATACAAAAACACTCAGGTAGATTATAATGTGCCTATTATAGTGTTTTTTTCCGTAAAGATTGTTTCCTTTAACACAGCCACTATAATCTGATCGGCATTACCAACTTAATATCCCTCCACTAAAAATTTCGTAACAGCTTAGAATACTGTGCTCTCAGTATGATATTTGGTGGGCATATTTAAAACAATATAGTAGACCCAAAACAATGATTGCCAGAAAAGGGGCTTATGGTCATATACGTCCGTCCCGGAATTGTCGTCCAGACCATATTGTCCGGTAATAAACTAGTATCGCATTATGCTATGCTATATTACTATATCCTTATTGTATTGCATGTCAGCTGGAGTCGTAGTCGGCAATGTTACTTATGATTATTTACAAACTAATTTTCTTTATTGATTGTGTTTACCGATAAATTTCTTGTTTACCTAAAAATATTGTAAATACAAGAGTATTTTGTTTGAATAGGTTTTGGTTAGAAAAAAAAGATAACAATAATACTCATCAAGTAGATAACTGAGTCATCGTGATGATTTTGTAACCAAACTTATCCTAACCGGACACTTGCTACATAGTTTGTAAAATATCTACATTTAAAGTAGTTGTAGCATAAAATAATACTTGATATAACATTACTTTAAAGTATCGTAGAGCTTGTGTTTGTATGTTATGATATTTTAAGCACTCTTTGCGATACGGAACATTTGTAATAATTTTCTTCCCGTTTGAATTGTATTTTTGAGCAATATTTAAGAAAAGAAGAATATGGAGTACAAGTAGTTTTATGTCAGGACCTTCTTGGCACGTTACAGTAATTTCTTTACCTGTCTCTCCTAGCTTCATCCTTTCAATCAGGCGTATCATGACTATTCCATCTACTACAAGGATACAGATTACTGACATACAGGGAAAACCAGTATTGGTATACAGAGATATACAGTACAGATATAGCCTACATTTATTAGCCCTAGAAAATCAGAAAAAAAGAGCCTGTCAGTCATCTACAAGACAATGAAATAGTCGTAGGGCCTGTCAAGTAAACATACAGAAATGAAAGTACGAAATGAAAACACAGAAATTATTGTCAAGTGTTGCAATGTAAATTAGTGGAAATAGAAACAAGAATTTAGTTTAGGGTACGTGGAAAGCTCATTTGAAATAACTATGAGAGCTATGGGAATGTCATGAGAAGATCACACAAAAATAAGACGTGAAGAGGAGACATGAAAAGGTATCATAAGAGGAGTCACGAATAAGAGACAAGAAAGTGAGATACGAAAATAGACATTATAAGGAGAAAAGAGAGTGAGATGAAGTTTTAAATTACTAGTATAAAAAAATCGTACCATATAATATGGAAATATATGGTTAAAATTCGTGTTCAGCTTCATACAGGTTATCCTACGTAAACCTCTACTTAGGGAATATCGAAGCGAACATTTATCTAAAAAACTGTACTTTTATATTTAGAGATATGAACAGGAGTTATGTACAGGAGGGCTAAAGATATACGCTATAAGGAGACATCAAGGGAAATATAAAAAAGGGAAAAAGATGAGATATCAAGGGAAGACATAAGGAGGAGATTTGAAAAGTAATCATGAAAAAGAGATATTAGAGTGGCACTAAGGAGGAATACGAAAAGAGAGATAAAAGGGTTCATGAAGTGGATACATGAGAAGCACATGAAGTTGAGACACGAAAAAAAACATGAACGGAGTGATGATAAAGATACAGAAAAAAGGGATGAAAATTAACTCGAAAAGGAGACAAGACGGGAGGACTGGAAAGCAGATGACAGAAGCAGATGTGAAGAAGAGAAGAGAAAGTAACATTGAGAAAGTTAAAAGAGGGGAAATGAAGAGTATGTATGAGAATAGATACGAAAATGAGATATGAAAACAAGCCTAGAAAATAAAAACGAGTGTGTTAAAAATATCATGTATGTACCGAAGAGTACTGCGTTTGTTAGAATCCGTTTCAAAAGAAACTTTTTCACGTCTTTACGGCAACACCATTGTATGTGTTGAGATAGATTTTTTTACTTAGGCTACCTTGAACAGGGCAAATGAGAATTTGATTTAATATTACTTTTACTATCGACCCGCATAAACAAATGTACTCCTGAAAGCATTTATGTTGCTTTTATTTTTCCTGAGAACACGTCATCAAGACATACAATTACATCATCTCTAGCAATTTTATTCACCTACGTTAGGACCTGTTAATTGCAAAATAAAAAAATAATAATGTTACAAAACGCACTGCAAGTGCTGCACAGTGCGCTTGGTGAAGCAAATTTCGTATTTAAATAATTAAATGAAATTATAAAGTGCTTTGTCCACTGGTCGCGTCAAGCAGCCGCTGCCTGGTTTAATGAGACTAAATTGCATGACAAGCTCGTGCAATCGGTAATAGGTTGCAAGCAATTAATCAGACTTAATTAAACCTGATCCATTAGGCTGTGTAAAGTATGACATTCATGAACCGAGATTAGATTTTCTTATTGGTTAGACCTGTCAATTGTAATTAGCTATTAAGATTATGTTAAATATTTAATCAACCACAACGTTGATAGCATATAATTTTTTGGCTGTGATTAAATTTAACTTTCCAGATTTTGTTGTTGCTAAAGCTTATAAATGATGACTATTTATGAGTGACGTAAGTATTGGCAATTTATTTGTAATTGGTTTATACAGCTTATCATCTCTTTTACTCTAGAACTTTTATGCTAAACTGTATAATATTCAAATTAGAAATATATAACTATTTTAAACAAACAATAAGCCGGTTTAGTATCGAGTCAAAAGTGTATTTATTTATTGCTCCGTTACGACAACTAATTTTAAACTCAAAGAAAGGTCTTGGTAAAGTGTAGGGGTTTGATGTTTTGCCTCCTCACATTACTCACGTGGACATTAAATGTAAGGACTTTGTGTTTCATAGCATTGCAGTCTTGATAAGATCTTCAAATTAATGACCAGAACGTCGCAATAAATAAATGTTTGTCTCGATATTCAACCGGCTTAGTATTTATTCATTACTTATCTCGAACGCTGAAATAAACATGAAATATTTTGAGCAAATAAAATTTAACTGTATTTATGATTTATTATTAGGCAAAAAGAAAATGCACAGAATTCTTTTATAAATGGCTACAATTAACCTCCTTTTATTAAAACAATTGATACGATTTATTTCAAAGAGCCGCAAAATATTTGTGAACTACCTTTCTTATTTGATAATGAGGCACTGTGGAGGAACTGCAAAGTAATGTTTAATAAAAAATTGTGTCAGGGATAATTATTATTTTTATTTTCATTTGTTTAAGAAACCCTATGAGAAGACATTAATGTTTATATAATTTTTACACGTAATAGATACTAAGATAAAATTATACATAACGATGAAGAAAATATAAACATCAACACATAAAAATAATTTTAAAAAAATTAATTAAAAACATAAAAATAAAAAAAGGGAAAAAATAAAAATAAAACAAAATAGTTGGTGATTCACAGAAACTAAATATTTAAAAAAAGCCAAAAAAAACTTCACAATATACACACACATACCACATTATTTTATTTCAAAAACATACAAACACACCATAAACCCTATTTTGTTTACAAAAAAGACCTATTATACTATAATGGAATTTACCTACAAATTAACGGGTTAGGATATATATTTTTTTTAAATAATATAGGCCTATATACAAACGCACGATGTAAACAGTTGTAAGCGATAAACACAATCGCCTTGGTATTTGTTATGATGCAAAAACAAACTAAAATACAAAGATAAATAATTAAATAGTTCACTCAAAACCTCACTTCACACAAGTAAATTAAATCATATAGACGAGTTTCGATGACGATATCGCCTTCATCAGTCATTGGTTACTGATCATCGGTAGCAAATCACTGATGAAGCAAAACATCGTCGTCGAAACTAGTCTATATGTATAATTAAAAAAGTTTGAAGAGAGAATTTGAGAGAAATATTTTAATATTTACAGTTGTGAGTTGTTGTCATTAGCAAAGTCATTTCATGTTTTTTTAATTAAGTTGGCCCCTTAGTATCTACAAAGTATAAATAACTTTGTTATTTTATAACCAAATCTAACCTGATCGGATACATGGTCTTTTTTTATAATTAAACGTGAATTTAAAATGTTGTATATGCATTATAAAGTTATGTTTGCTTTTTTAATAAAATTAATATTTATTGTGTGTTACCGCCAAGTTTTATTATTTTTTCTTGAATACTTTCAGGTAAATATGTATTTGGTGAATTGATGACTTGCAGAAATTAAATAATTACTTCAACAATTCACCAGAAACGTCTTCTACTCAACACATTTAACATATACATGTACCATTTTCCTTTCACACTGAAACACCCAAAGCAAACACTGAATCATGAGTCTGTTAGAAGCCGGGACGAGTTTCCCATGGTCGTATCTCTCTTTATTTATTATATTTCGTTTTCAGGAAGGAGGAAAAGTAATCTATGTCAAATAAATACTTGAAAAGGCTATAAATTACATTGATTTACGCTCAGCTTCCGTCCCAATACACAAAGCGGTTTTCCCGTTTCTACGTTATTTACAAACACTTTAGCATACATCAATACATTTGTCCGCTTTCACCAACACACGTAGCAAACTCACTGACGGTGAACAATCGATTTAGAGTGATCTGCGGAAAAACTATTTGGTATAAAAACTTCTAGTTTCAGGACTATCGATGTAAATATCGATGTAAAAACTTAATGACAATTTCACGTTCTGAAATAAATATGTTGACATTTTCGAATAGAATTATAGGATTGATTGCAAACAATGGTACTATTTGGAGTTTATTGAGAATCCTTTAACACGTTTTTACTTTGTCATTTCATACAAACTCTACTTCAGGAAGTTACCTTTTTTTGCAATTTGTAAATACTGACACTAAGGGATAATATCCGTGTTCACTGCTTGATACGTAACTCTCCCTCATGGGAAATGATCTTACGACACATACCCCAAATGAGTTTGTGTGTGTGTGTCCGTGCGTGTGAGTGTGGGTACGTTTGCGTGTGTGTGCGAGTCTGTGTGTATGAGCGCGTTTGCGTGCGTTCGTGCGTGCGTGCGTGTGTGTGTGCGTGTGTGTGTGTGTGTGTGTGTGTGTGTGTGTGTGTGTGTGCGCGCGCGCGTGCGTGCGTGCGTGCGTGTGTGTGTGTGTGTGTGTGTGTGTGTGTGTGAGTGTGTGTGTCTGTGTGTGTGTGTGTGGGTGAAAGTACGCGACTATGTGTTTAGAATTTATATACACTTCAAAAAGATGATAAAATGCATAACAACATGTTCAAAACAATGAATATCATTCACGCCTTGAAATCCATCCTGCGCATGCGTACAACTTGTCGCCGTGGTTCCAATGAGGGAGAACTGCGATGTATGTAGGTTGACAAAAACGATGCCATTTTCCACTAGGCAGACAAATGCAGACCGGACTCATCGCTGTTGACAGGTCACCCATCGCCTTAATGACTTCGGAACAGTACTTTGATGTCATAAGCGCCTGTTCTTCTCTCTAATTCGATTGTGCTGTCAGCAATGGAAGGGTTTCCCTACTCACCTGCAGATATGATTACACCTTGGTTACACTCATGGTTAAATATGTGGCATATCTCATGTCACTTGTCTTCCACAACGCTGTCCCTATTGGGACAGCCACTTTCTATAAAGACGTCTGGGAGTCAATTTCTACAAACACTTTTGGAGGCCACGTTCTACAAACATGCCTGAGGACCAGTTTTACCAACACGTCGGGGAGATGCACTATCTACAACTAGGGACTTATTTCTACAAACACTTTTCAGAGCCACCTTCAACAAAGACGTCTCAGAAACACCTTGAATCATTCTGGTTGAAACTCCCCAATAAGTCAACTAATTCGCAAATCGGTCCTTGCTTCTTCTCCGCTAAGCTTTGGGTTAGAATTTATCGGACATATGATCGGAAACTCGGATACTAGATTGGATGCAACACTCTTCGACCCCACCCTTATCCTTCTGGTACCCCACAATGTCTCACAGTAACGCCATTTCTAATCGCAGAACCCTATATCCACCTGTATGCAATTAGGTGAAAGTTATTGGGTCACTTAATTTCTAAGAGATTTAGACATGTTTTTACATTTAATTATAGTGTATATTGTAAATGAAAAAATTGAAAACAATTTACGAAAAATAATATCTGGACATATCAGTTACTCAGCTATTATTTAGTTACTTAAATACTTCAGTCCCACAGCATACATTTTTAACTGTTTTCAAAACATCAGTATCTCTTTCATCATTCAAAACTACACCTTAACCACAGACTCATCTCAACAACCTTGACGCCATATTTTTACACGCATCCTTTCTAAATGAGAAGCGCTGGAAATGTGGGTAAATGAGAGGAGCTGGGATACCAAACTCCCTCTTCCTCTGACTGACCACTCAAAAACTCCATAGGACACCGAAGAACTATTTCTAGGATTTTTTCGGTTTCTAAAATACCCTCCCTGTGAAAGAAATAAAAAACCTAAAAGAAATAAAATAATATATCCATCTCATGTGGGAGAGGGGAAATTACGTTAAAGAGTGTTATGAAAAGTAAATAAATAATTTAATACTCAAAGTTAAAATAGAGTTAATGACCAAGGTTCAATAATTTAAAAAACGAATAATATTTCACCTAAAATGAAACATGAATACAACACTCTATAATAAATGTATCTCGCTCGTTCCGTCCTATATATTTAGGGCGGCAAACACATTTGTTTGTAAAGGGGAGAGGATGCCAATGCCATCTGTAAAAGATGGAAGTAAAGTCTAGACCGAGATACGTATAAGTACAATATTTACAGTGAAAAAAAATGCTTGAGAAAATAGATTAGCAAATATAATTTTACAATAAATTGAAAAAGTACACAAAATATGATTCCTAGCAAAAACGTAAAGTTATGTTAAGTTTAAACTTAAAAAGTATAAAGACGGAGACAAAATTGATGTATAGCAATAGGAGCTATTATATGCATTAGGAAATTATATCTAATAGGATATATATATATATATATATATATATATATAGTCTATATATATATATATATATATATATATATATATTATATGTATTAGGTATACTTAATAAGGAATAAAATCATTAGAATCAATTACAACTTGTAATAAGGATACAAATCTATTCAAGGAGTAAGGGGTTGACGTATATTTGTAATGTCCTTATTGTATTCCGAAATAATAAACAGTGGTGAAATAGGGTAACTATAGGATGTTGAAATGATTAATAATATGAATATGTTTACAAAAATAAATATTTATAAAACATAATTATAAACAATATTTTAAGCTTTGTTTCCTTTTGTGAGAATATGTAGGTTCCTTTCGCTTGAAACAAGTGAGCAAGCAACGTACAACTGCCCCTGGGAGGAACACTGAGTATCCAAATAGAGGCCTCTACCCTAAGCATCTGTCCTTGATATATATGGATAGTCAATGAGAAGGCAACTTTTACAGGGAACTATTGTTAATAATGGAATATAGATAGTTGAGTGTTAAGGGTTTTTTCAAGGCCAGTGGAGCGGTGCTTTGATGAAATTTCTAAATAAAAATATACCTATGTGTTAACCAGGGACCCTAAGAATGTCTATGTACATTATCAACTAGTAGTTTTCACGTGAGTATGTAACACACACACACAAAACATTAGAATTGTATATATTAGTAAGAAAAGATAGCGAAATATTAGCTAACCGACGTCGGGGTTTAGTTCGTCGGTCGCTAGGTATTTATGTCACTTAGATAATGTATCTAAATTTAGCTTATGTTATATCGTTAAGCACATATTTTGGTAACAAATTATTAGAATAAATCACAAGAAATTTAAATTATTACAAGCAACATTAATTCAGTATAAATAAATAGGTTTATGAAATATTTGTTGATAAAGAGATCTTTGCGTAAATAAGTCAATGAATACAATTTCATACAAATAATCAATAGTATAGTAACCATTTATTGTATTTTAAGTAAAAGTTAGGTTTATATTGATTTGGAAACCGGATTCTCCAAAGTCGTTGCTGAAACAGTTGCAAAGTTACTAGGAAAACCGTAGTTCTCTGTTTAAGTACAAATAATCTTTAACTTGCTTAAATCTTTAACTGGCTTGAATACCTTGATGTAGAAACAAACAAGGTAGTTTCGAAAGTTTTGTTTAACAATTGATCAAATAGAGACGGTACACACAAATGTCTCTCTCAACAAATTTATGGAACTTATTTACAGAACACTTTACAGTACAAATTAGTTGGAAAAAAGTAAAAAATAAGCCTATTTGGGGATAAAAGATTTTATTTGCATACCTAGTAAAAAATATGTTCGCCTAAAGGCGAACATATTATAAAAATATTATAAAAGTATAAAAATATTTAACAATAGCGATATTATGTTCAAATCCTTATGTCCTAATTGTATACAAATCTCAACCATAAAACCCCTTGTACAGAACATTTAACAATTACCATTTTACCTAAAAAGAATATTTAACGATTACCATATTGTATACATTTTTACTAACATCCATATTTATACCAATCCTTAACCTTAAGCAACCATTAACATATTGTACAAAATATCCAACAATCACCACCATTACATATAAAAAAAAGTTTCAAAGATAAACAACCACGTTTTTATATAAAAATGTTCAAAAATAATCATGTTGTAAAAAATCCCAAATAAGTATTATAATATATATAATTGTTTAAATATAAAATGTCTTCTATAAAAATTTATACTTATAAAAATATTCTCTAAAATCTTCAAATCTAAATATCAAGTAACATGTTTTTCATCATAAAAGATCTCGTATGACGTTTTGATTGGAGAATCTTTCCTAATCTAACTAATAATGACTATCGAATAGCAATAATAATAATATATTGAACATTCCATTAAGGTTAATTGGAGCCCGCTTTAAAATAAGCTTAGCGTTGGAC
>JBAIZL010000006.1:65548397-65700897 GCA_036971475.1 Prosapia bicincta | reverse complement strand
AGGTTTTTAATACACCTGATTAAAGTTACAAACTTCACTTAAATGCTTAAAACACGGCTTAGGGCGTGTTTGTATTCACCCCTAAGTAACATCCCTCTCGACTTCAATTAGCTTTACTGTCATTATTAATATAAACCGACATATCAGGATTCTAACAGAATGCACAAAATAATATGATGAGCGTAGAGGGATGCGAACCGCTGCACAGAGAGACTGATTATTTATAGACAGCGTCTCTCGTTACTTTTGTAAACAGCATGCAATTTTAATAGCTTTTTTACAGGGATTTAATGAATATTTTATTAATGTAGTCGACATTTGTTCCTACGGATTTGAAGTTTTTATGAGTTTTGAATGAGCCAAATTATTGAAATCTCGTATTTACGTAATACTCTTGTATTTATTTATTCACTTTTGTTACATTTATTTTTTATGTTTTATGCCCGTAGCCAGCACGAGTATTATGGCTAATGAAATATAGGGGATGATTTTGAGTAAAGGAGAATTTAACTTAGGGATATATAAAAGGATAAAGGCGAGATATAAATGGTGTAAAGGAGATATTACAGCCTCGTAACTGTAGATCCCAGTACTTTATTGAGACCTAATCTTTATCGGAGATATAAAGACGAAGCTACCTGTTACATCCTACCAAAGTATTCGATTTGTGTTATATTTTATAATTTTGATAGTATGAGCCATATGCGTCAGAATGCATATGGATAGATTTTGAGTGAATGCATGAGTAGGATAGGGACATATAGGAGATTTTATGTGTATCATTGGTGCGTCAGAGTAACGTATTTAGGAGAAGTATACTCTTTAACAGGGTCTTAAAGACATCCCATCTCGTTAGATCTTAAACTGGTAGAAAAACCTAAACTGGTAGTTTTCTATTTATTAATTATTATCAATTTCTAGTTATAGACTATCAATCTATACGTTATTATGGCTCACGAAGGGTTGGGAAGGATGTTGAGTACTAAGCCACCACAAATATAATGGCTCACGAAGGATTGGGAAGAATGTTGAGTACTAAGCCACCCCAAATATAATGGCTCACGAAGGATTGGGAAGGATTTTGAGTAATCAGCCACCACAAATATAATGGCTCACGAAAGATTGGGAAGAATGTTGAGTACTAAGCCACCACAAATATAATGGCTCACGAAGGATTGGGAAGAATGTTGGGTACTAAGCCACCACAACTATAATGGCTCACGAAGGATTGGGAAGAATGTTGAGTACTAAGCCACCACAAATATAATGGCTCACGAAGGGTTGGGAAGAATGTTGAGTACTAAGCCACCACAAATATAATGGCTCACGAAGGATTGGGAAGAATGTTGAGTACTAAGCCACCACAAATATAATGGCTCGCGAAGGATTGGGAAGGATTTTGAGTAATCAGCCACCACAAATATAATGGCTCACGAAAGATTGGGAAGAATGTTGAGTACTAAGCCACCACAAATATAATGGCTCACGAAGGATTGGGAAGAATGTTGAGTACTAAGCCACCACAAATATAATGGCTCACGAAAGATTGGGAAGGATGTTGAGTACTAAGCCACCACAAATATAATGACTCACGAAGGATTGGGAAGGATTTTGAGTAATCAGCCACCACAAATATAATGGCTCACGAAAGATTGGGAAGAATGTTGAGTACTAAGCCACCACAAATATAATGGCTCACGAAGGATTGGGAAGAATGTTGGGTACTAAGCCACCACAAATATAATGGCTCGCGAAGGATTGGGAAGAATGTTGGGTACTAAGCCACCACAAATCTAATGGCTCACGAAGGATTGGGAAGAATGTTGAGTACTAAGCCACCACAAATATAATGGCTCACGAAGGATTGAGAAGAATGTTGAGTACTAAGCCACCACAAATATAATGGCTCACGAAGGATTGGGAAGAATGTTGGGTACTAAGCCACCACAAATATAATGGCTCACGAAGGATTGGGAAGAATGTTGAGTACTAAGCCACCACAAATATAATGGCTCACGAAGGGTTGGGAAGAATGTTGAGTACTAAGCCACCACAAATATAATGGCTCACGAAGGATTGGGAAGAATGTTGAGTACTAAGCCACCACAAATATAATGGCTCACGAAGGATTGGGAAGGATTTTGAGTAATCAGCCACCACAAATATAATGGCTCACGAAGGATTGGGAAGAATGTTGAGTACTAAGCCACCACAAATATAATGGCTCACGAAGGATTGGGAAGAATGTTGAGTACTAAGCCACCACAAATATAATGGCTCACGAAGGATTGGGAAGGATTTTGAGTAATCAGCCACCACAAATATAATGGCTCACGAAAGATTGGGAAGAATGTTGAGTACTAAGCCACCACAAATATAATGGCTCGCGAAGGATTGGGAAGAATGTTGGGTACTAAGCCACCACAAATCTAATGGCTCACGAAGGATTGGGAAGAATGTTGAGTACTAAGCCACCACAAATATAATGGCTCACGAAGGATTGAGAAGAATGTTGAGTACTAAGCCACCACAAATATAATGGCTCACGAAAGATTAGGAAGGATGTTGAGTACTAAGCCACCACAAATATAATGGCTCACGAAGAATTGGGAAGAATGTTGAGTACTAAGCCACCACAAATATAATGGCTCACGAAGGATTGGGAAGAATGTTGAGTACTAAGTCAACACAAATATAATGGCTCACGAAAGATTAGGAACACGAAAGATTAGGAAGGATGTTGAGTACTAAGCCACCACAAATCTAATGGCTCACGAAGGATTGGGAAGAATGTTGAGTATTAAGCCACCACAAATATAATGGCTCACGAAGGATTGGGAAGGATTTTGAGTAATCAGCCACCACAAATATAATGGCTCACGAAAGATTAGGAAGGATGTTGAGTACCAAGCCACCAAGAGTAAGATGGCTCACGAATGACATTGAAGGATTTTGAGTAATCAGAAAACACGAATATTATGGCTCACGAAGGATAGGAAAAGATGTTGAAAACTCAGGCAGAATGAGTATGACATTTCACGAAGTATAGGGAAAGATTTTGAGTACTTAGCCAGCACGAGTATGATAGCTCACGAAGGATAAAGAAGGATTTTAAAATAAGCCAGCACAAGTATGATGTCTCACAAAGGACATAGAAAACGTTTTAGTACTCATCCATCAAGAATATGATGGTTGACAAAGGATAGCCAATTGTTTTGAGTACCCATCCGGCACGATTAGGATAGCTCAAGAAGGATAGGGAAATGTTTTAAATACTCATCGGGTACGAGGATGATGTCTCACAAACGATAGCGAAGGTTATTGAGTCCTCATCCAGTACAAGTATGATAGCTCACGAAGGATATAGAAGGAATTTTAGTACTCAGCCAGCACTAGTATGATGGTTGACAAAGGGTAACTAAGTGTTTTCAGTACCCATCCTACACGATTATGACAGCTCCCAAAGGAGGATTTTGAGAACCCATCCGGCACGATTATGATAGGTCACAAAGGATAGGGGAGGATTTTGAGTACCCATCTGGCACGAGTATGATAGCTGACAATGGATAGGGAAGGATGTTGAGTACTCAGCCAGAACAAGTATGATGGTTAACGAAGGATAAAAAGGAGTTTTAGTACTCATCCAGCACAAGTATGAGGGTTCACAAAGAAAAGCGAAGGACTTAGAGCACTCAGTCAGCATGAATATGATAGCTCATGAAAGATAGGGAAGAATGTTAAGTACTAAGCCAGCACGAGTAAGAGAGCTCAAAAAAGATAAGACAGGATTTGGAGTACTCAGCCAGCAAAAGTAAAATGGCTCATGAAGGATAAAGAAGGAGTTTTAATACTCAGCACGGGTATGACGGCTCACGGAGGATAGGGAAGGATTTGAGTACTCAGCTTGAATATGATAGCTCACGAAGAATAAAGAAGGATGTTGAGTATTAGGCCAGCCCAAGTAAGACAGCTTCAGAAGGAAAGGACACGATTTTGAGTATTCAGCCAGCACAAGTAAAATGATTCAAAAAGAATAGAGAAGGAGTTTCAGTACTCTTCCAACAATAGTATGATGGTTGACAAAGAATAACAAAGGATTGTGAGTACTGAACCAGCATAAGTATAATGGCTCACGAAGAATCGGCAAGAAGT
This sequence comes from Prosapia bicincta, assembly GCA_036971475.1. Taxonomy (NCBI): domain Eukaryota; kingdom Metazoa; phylum Arthropoda; class Insecta; order Hemiptera; family Cercopidae; genus Prosapia; species Prosapia bicincta. The sequence goes on along the minus strand of JBAIZL010000006.1, from coordinate 65,696,745 downwards.
TTCAGTACTCAATTAGCACGAGTATGATAGCTCAAAGGATACTGAAAGATTTTGAGTACTCTCAGCCAATACAAGTATGATTGTGGGCAAAGGCTAGGAAAGGATTTTCAGCACTCAGCCAGCACGAGTAAGATAGCTCAAAAAGGATATGGCAGGATTTTGAGTACTCAGCCAGCATGTGTATGGCTGCTCACGAAGGATAGGCAAAGATATTGAGTAGTAAGCCTGCACGAGTAAGACAGCTGAAGAAGGATATGACAGGACTTTGAGTATTCAGCCAACACAAGTAAAATGCACACGAATGATAGAGAAGGATTTTATTACTCTTCCAACAAGAGTGTAATAATAGTTGACAAAGAAGAACGAAGGATTGTGAGTACTCAACCAGCACAAGCATAATGGCTCTCGAAGGATAGAAACGGGGGTTTCAGTACTCAATTAGCACGAGTATGATAGCTCCCGAAGGATAGCTAAAAATGATTAAAAATTTGATGGACCTTATATAGTAGACTTTGCATTAGTATCGACGAGCCTTCGAATTCGAGCTGCCTGACATTCAATTTTGCAAGTATCGTATAGCTGATCTTTACTGTAGCGCATAGAGTGGTGTCTGGTCTAGTAGATATATAATCCGTTTAGAGGTAGTGGTGTACAATGATTCATGCCATATGTACCGTATTTGGTTAACTTTGTGCAGACAACTGTACGTTTTGCAACTACAAAACTCTTATAGTACTTTACATTATAATTTTTAAACTAAAACATATGTTCCTCTTCCAGGTCAGGTGTCAATGGTCTAAGACACCCTTAACTACTTGATCCTAAGGGGCTAAAATACACGTATAACTTTTATTGAACTTTCCTAGGCACCGCCACCAGTAAATCTTGCCGGCTGAAGTAATTTATTACTTTACAAAGTTTGTGCAAGAGAAGTTAACAAATTGCGTCTTACGTAAATCTGGTCGCTGCCTCCAGCATGTCTCCCTGAGTCTTTCCGGTTGCTATGCAACTTTTGCCGACTTAAAACTTAACCCCACGTTTAAATTTACAGCTTCAGAGCTAAGAATTCACCATTTTCGGTATTGGATACGAACGTGAAATATACTTAACACAAAGTAAGCTGCAAAATGTTTATTTACAGGTTACATAATTTGCACAGTGGAATTAACTTTTCAATTTCATACAACAATGATTAAATACTTCTTTGGGTATAAACAAACAAGAGTTATAAAATAATATCTTTTATTAGCACAAAAACATATGCCAAATAGAGTTTGGCTAAGAATAATAAGATTGTCCTAATATTTTATATACTGTTAATTCCATGCTAAGCTAATTTAACCTTTTATAACCTAACCTCACTACTTGACCTACAACAAAAAACGAGGTGCTTGCATAGGTATATGATGAATTCATAAACACATATAATTGTATTGCACTGTGAATTATGTGAAGTTTTGTATCAGTACTCTCAACAACTGTTTTATCTCACAAGACATAGTAAGAGATGCCTATATATATGAAGAAATAAGAGAGAAATACACATACAAGAATAACTTCTTGAACCTTGCACTTCAAAGCTTTCGTTGGGAAATAATAGCAACATCATCAGGCATAATAAAGAAAGTCATTCATACAAGTGTTACTTAGATATATCAAACAGTGTTGCCAAGTCTATTACAATATTGTCAAATTTATTAATTTCCTGCCTTAACATTACAAACATTGATATAGTATCATATTTTTATTTTATTTGTATCTGTTCATTCCTCAATTTGTTATTGTATTATATATCTATATTTCTAAAGCTTCGTAGATATTCTTTTCTTAGGCCTTTGTTATTGGATATCTATGAAGCTTTAGAAATATATAAATTTAATATTAATAATAACAAATTGATAAATGAACACATTCAAATGAAATCAAAATTTGATACTATATTCAATATATGTAATAAGACAGCCTAGTAATAAATCTGACAATATTGTAATACATTTGGCAGCACTGTTTGTTTTATCTAACTAACAATTGTATGTATGCCTTTCTTTATTATCCCTGATGACGTTGGTAATCTTTGCCAACGAAAAGGTTTCATTTACTTATAATAAACCATACGCCACAGTTGATTTATATAGCTATTTATTTTATATATTTGTAGCATATTTATGTTTTCGGTTTAGCATCATTGGTTTTCCACTAATTAAGAACGATATCAAATATTTTTAGGAATATTACAGTAATTATAATATATTATGGTGTCCTTTAAAATAGCCTATGGTCTCGATTCCTTGGTTCAATCAGTAGGTAACAATTAACATTTGTAATGAAATTGGATGTGTTGCTGAAAATACATAATATCATTAAGTTTATAAATAAATAAATATGTGTATATATTCCCGCTATCAAAAAGTAAACGATAAAACCTTAAAGATACTGGCTATTCTTTCAGCAAGGATATATTTCTAATATAAAGAGACTCTAAATAGGTAATTTTCCAAGGATTAATAAAAACAGATGTCTAATTGTATAACTAAATTTCAAGAAACGTTTTCCTATATTGTTGACACTTACAATCAATTAAATGTCTGATTTAAAACATTTTCTATTAGTTATTAGACGAGCATAGATAACATTTATTTTTCTTTATTGTCTGCTGTTATTGATGAGATAAAAACAATGAGGATCGCTTTCTCTAACAGCATTGTTGGTAGCTGTGCTCATGCTTGGTCTGTGTTAAGTTCCATTCAGACATTTTATTAGTGTGCACGTCACGTTTTTACATTAAATTTTTTTCTTATGTGGTTCATATTAGTTTATTTTATTTATCACTGTGTTATTGCTTATTAATTAGGGATTGTTGGAATGGCATATGTGAGTTTGATGTTATAGTTTATGTATTTAGTATTGCGCTCCTAAAGAGGATAAAATGGGATATCGAAACTTCGAGTACTGTTTAAAACTTATGATGATCAAATTTTATCTATATTTGGTCATTGAAAAAACCAATTTATTTCATTAATATTTATAAATTGTATTCAGTTTTGTGTAAAAACCGATTCGTTAGGGAAGAACAAAATCTATAATAAGTAAGAAAAAACGATTGAATCAGATCTACTTAATGAGGGACAGGCGATTACGGAACGCTGTCGCATGGTTGAGCATTAGTTCCTGAAAGAGTCGCGACATTTATTTAAGTAACCTGCCCCGATTGCAGTCAGTCGTCAGGGCAACAAAGTCCCTTTACGTTAATTGGCTGGCTTTACTTGCTCCAATTCTTAGGCCGGAACACTTGGGAAATCAGAAACGCGCATTTTTGACAACCCAACCGCCCTTTCCGTTTTTGTTTTCTTATTTTTCACGCTCTGATGAAGAGAAGTGTTTTCTTTTTTGTCATATTCTTTCTCTTTCACCTAAATATTTGTATTTAGAACCAGCGAATGAAACTTTTCGAATTAAATTTTAAAATCAATATATTAAGCGCAATATTAATTGAAAAATGAGAGAAAAAACCGATCTAAGTCTAAAACATAAAACTCTTTATATATACCAAAATTTAATAATTCTGCAGTCCGTATTATTCAAAATATGTTCATGAAAAAAATGATATAATTGTTATTAACCTAAACTATAATATATTAGCCCTCACAATTGTTTATGTTTGTTTCTATTGCAAATAACAAACAATTTATGTATGAAAAATACGACAAAACACAAATGCAAGAATAATGTATTGTATTATACAATTCAAAGTTTTCATTCGTCCACGAAAAGGTTTGAAATGTATAATGCAATAAACTATCTTTGTATTTGTATTTTATTGTATTATTCATTATCACACATGAAAACAGATTATATATATATATATATATATATATATATATATATATATATATATATATATATATATATATAGTGTGTGTGTGTATTTAGGTCTATATAAATGGTAGGTAATAATAATTTGTAGATAATAGTTTCTTTCATATGCGTTTCAATATCAAAGTCATCGTTGAGCTAACTACACAAAGGCTTTAAAATAATTATTAAAGACTATTATAGTTTATGATAATAATTATAGTTCAGATTAAGTGTCGGTGTACATACCGATGATGATTTTGTCATTAAAAAGTTGCGAAAAAATTAATAATGTCATGAGTTGCTACTCATTGATATTTTATTACAGTTATGCTGTCCGAAAAACTTAAAAATATCAAAATTGCGGAAGACTTAATTGGGTGCGGAAGAATATTTGCACCCATATTCCAGAAACGGTTATATAAATTAAATGTCATCTGAATTATGGTTACGAAAATATCTCTTACTATTTCTTTCTTTAAATGTTTTTTAAAATTGTGTTAAACATTTTTAATGTTTGTTAATTCTAGAAAATAACTTTATTTTACAAAATGTTTTAAACAATATTTTTAATCCATTTAGAATAAATTTATATTTAAATGTTTTATTTCATAATAATATGTTATTTTATATAATTGTTTCTTCTAACATTTTCATGTAAATTTTGTAATACCATCTGTTTAAGTGTATTTTTGAACACGTTTAAACTGTTTTTAGACTAAATGGTTTAAACCTTGATTTCCAAAAAAATTATATTTTCCAAATTTAAAAATTTCACTTTTTAAAAGTTATTTCAATTTTTAATTTTTAGAACTTTAAATCGACGGACTCTGAAATGTTTACGAATTCGTGAGTTATGGGCCGAGTATATGATAACGATATACACTTTCCTAAAGAAGCGCCGTCGCTCAAAAAGTAACCGTTACAACGGTCAACTGTTTGAATATTAATGTATGCTGAACACAACTAGATCAAAAAAATTATCGAATATTGATTTAAATATCATTAAAAATAATTAAATTATATTATAAGTATCTAATATACCCGCAACAATAATTTAATTTCATCTGTATCCAAATTGCATTTCGCTGACAACTTTTTTCAAATTAGGCAAAATCCGAGAACAACGGAGGACGTCAGATTCGCCCAACTGACGGGGATCTTGCTGAAGTGTAACGATAATTGTAATTGCCCCGTAGCGGAGTGAGGCGGCAATTTGCGCAACGTGATGCAGGCATTGTGCCGCACAGTGCTCGCGGCAGGATAGAGGATAATTGGTCCAATAATTCGGCCCACGATGTCTTGTTAACGTCTTGGAGGGTGGTAGAAGGTTTAGATGTTGATTTGAATAAAATTATTTTTAGTGAGTTCTTGGTGTGATTTAATGTTAGTTTAAGTCTTCTCTGTATAAACGTACGTAATTCATTCCAAACTCACATAGTTCTTTGTTAATTATTTGATTATTCTTCAGCCTTGAAGTTATTGTAACACTGATCTTTGATACTTTATATTACTTGTCTTTATGTTCGTCTATGAGGTAATCGTTTAGGTTAACTCTGATGAAAGTTAACGTGATAATTACTGGATCGCCTTTTTCAGACAATACATTGCAATCGTTTTAACCATATGCCGTATACACAGCATATCCTAACTTAATCCAAGACATAGTTTTTAATCTGTTAACACATAAACTTTATCAAAACGTAAAAATGTTTTTTCAAAGTATTCACGATAAATGTGGCATAAAATAAATAAACAAAACTTATATAAAATAATAAACAGTATTTTGTGTTTCTTTGTATCAATAAGTATGATTGAATCACAGATTTACAACGAAACAGACATATTTATCTATGTACAATTGTATCTAAGGATGATTTATAGTGTGCTGGAGTTTTAACCCGTCAGTATCTGTTGCATTGTTTAAAATGTCGCGATGTCAATGATTGTCAGCCAACTTGAATACAATTGTTTTTATTTAGAATTGATTTAGCTATCAAGGCTTTTAATATATTGACAGTAATTTTATTCATTCTGTAGTCATCCATTTGATTTATTATATCTCGTTTTATATTTAATCGTGAATTTGTCTTGTATAGTTTATAGGAATATAAATAAAAATAATAAATAAACGAACATATTTCAAACATTTAACATAGATATTTATAACCTTATGAAATATAATTGAACCTTATAGAGAAGGCAATTGGTATGGTTTGGGCTTGTAATGAGGTTGGCAGAATACAGGTAGCCCCGAAATATACTAAAGTGGATTTCCGTCAGAGGTTGGTGTGGTGGCATTGGCGAAACAAGAGTTGCAAGAGAACTGGGAGATATATTAACGTGTGACAGGAAGAAATGGAATTTGGGGACGGAGAGGCAACGACAGCTGTAATAGATCCATTATATGTATATATATATATATATATATATATATATATATATATATATATATAGAATATATTGACCTCATCTAGCGTACTAAAGTTGTATAAACATATGTACACATTAAACTAGATCTATTCATGAGTAATAGAAAAGACATAGGAACTATTGATAACCATCATAATGCATTAGAAGACTCTATAAAAGACAGCAATGAGGATGTTGGAGGTGGTGGTTGTTGAAGGTGTTAGTTTTTAGGATGATGATGATGATGATAGTGATGACGACGATGCTGGTAGTACTAATGGAAATGGAGATGATGATGATTATTATGATTATAATTCAAATAATGATGACATTGATAACGACGATGATGACAACGATGACGATGATGATAATGATGACTATAATGAAGATGCAGATGGTGGTGATGGTGACGATGTTGCCAAAAGGGACGATGACGACGCAGAAGAGGAAGATGATGAAGACGACAATGGAGGACGACGACTTTAATTACGATAATGGTGACGATAGTGGCTATGTCCATAAGGGCGACTATAAGAAGAAGAACCAGAAGATGATGGTGATTGTGATGATGATGACGATGACTTTAATGACCATGAAGATGTTGACGACGAGTACGAATACGTCGACGGGGACGTTGATAGAAGAAGATGCTGATAGTGGTGGTGATACGATGATGATGATAATGAGCAATATACACATTTCTAAATATAACGAAAACACCCCTGCCCTAGATGCCTATCCCATATCTGTAAGTTTTATGCCCGGAATATTGGCCGCTTAAGTAACACTTTTTCGTGTATTTGTAACTGTGCTCCACCAATAAATATAACTTTATTCAAATGTTAATAAAATACTGCAGAAAAGCAAGCAGTAAATAAAGCGTGAAAATGACGTAATGTAACGCATTTTGGAGCTAAGTAAATATTCGCCGATAGATCGCGATGCGGTCACGGAGGCCGCTAAATTATTACCGAGCTTTGAACCCGCATCTGGCGAGCAGGGGTCGGAATAATTTGGCGCGAATTTATCTTTAGTCGCTGATACGATGCGTAGTAGAAACTGTTTGATTTATTTTTTGTTAGTCATAATGTATGGGAAGCGTGTTCTAAGGGGGATAATGTGTCAGTAAAGTTGCTTTAGGCAAATATATGTGGGTATGTGGACATTTATAAGAAGTAACGAAATGAGGTCACCGCCTTGTACTATGGTGAAAACGTCTACATTCTGTTCTACTTATCGCTAATTACTGTAAGTGTCCTTACAACTTAATTTATTTATGTTCATTTCAGAGGAATATTGACGACAATTTAACATTGTTTAAACAAAATTGTCAAGATCTAACACTGATTGTCATTGTTTTTAGTAGCGTCGAACAAAAATTATTGTGTGAAAACTTGAGACTGACTAGTTTAACTCTAATTATTTTTGTTTTTAAATATGTTAGCAAAAAAACTTTTTGAACAAGTGTTTTAAAATGTCCGAAAGCGTAAATAATGGTTACGCTTATTGTAATTAATCTCCTACGATCTTATTCTCTGCCTACAAATACTTCCTACCATTTTGTAGTTCTTCAGGAGTTGCCACACTGTGTTACATTCCGTTACTAAAAAGCTAAATTAAGTTTCAGGTACAAAGTATTCAGTGGCGATTAGCTTGGTTACTTTTTTAAAAATTGGGATATATTGTATAATTTAAACTAAACAAGTTCTTAAGTGAAAAACACTCGTCTTTTTCGCGTAATTAGTCAAGAATTTCCGTAATGTGGTATTTACTTTAGTCAATACGTGATTTAAATATAGCTACAAAGTCTTCAGGATAAGATATTATAAGAAGCAAAAAATAAAATGTATCATAGCCTAAGCGAAACGCTTGTTGAAATGAAATAATTCTCTCGTTTATGAAAACACTCCAAGGTATTTCCATATTATAATATACAACACCACTATTCACTGGTATTAAAATATAGCTACATTACAGTTTGGAACAATCAGTTTGTTATGTAAACTAATCGATTGATGAATTGATCGAGTGACCTTGATTTTCCTTATACTAACAATAACATGCGTATGATTAGTTTATGATTGTAAACTTATTAATATTTGTATAATACATAAACCTTCTCTAACCGGAAACTTTGTTAATATAGCTATGTACTATTGTAAGTTAGCTATATAGTAATGTAGCTCAATACAGTGCTCTCTATTTTATTAAAACACGTCTAATTCTATAAATATCCGAATGAGTTGAAAATAACTTCAAAACAACTTTTTGAAGTTCGGTGAAAACTTCATCATCTGTTACAGTGATTTTCCTATGTATTTAAATCATAGATAGTCTATTCCCATTCCGAAAAAATTGTTACTCAAATATCCGGCCAGGTTCAAACAAAGGTTGGACACTTTAAATACTTTGATATTACGTACTCATATCAATTAACAATTTTATTTTACTAACAACTTTTTTTTGTTAAAAAGCAATATTCAATATTTTTTATTTCAATACTTGAAAATACTTATGAATGTTTGAAATTATTGTATAATTTGTTGGAAAACAAGTGAGATCGAATCTGAAATCTATTTTTTATACAAATAAAGTTATAAAAATGTCCTCTATACACCTGATGTCAAGTTAAATCACCAAACACACTGCTTTACTATTTTAAACTGGAAATAATTAAAAATAAATGTATCTTGTTTAAATAAATGTTATTAATCTGCAAAATATTTATATGAGTCTTACAATAGACAGTAAGATAGGGAAGTTACCTAAATACGGTCCTTAGAGTGTCCTGAATACATTATATGCGCCTTGATTATAATCACTTTCCCCAATAAATCTGAAGAGATGCTTTTTATGAAGTGAAACTATTCAAGTGCTTCCTAATAAATTATTTATTATTTTTCATCACCATGGCAACGAGGAATAAATTTCTGCTCTTAGTCGTAGAACGTAACATCTTGTCAGGGTGTAATAAAAGTAGTGCAGGGGGAAATAAATTGCATTTTGTACTTTCATCTTAAGGTAGCCTAAATGATATTCAGCAGCGTTTGAGATGAATATGACTTTGTCGTTACTTGTAAGTTTTATTTATTTTTATTATTTCTCCATTTTTTTGCTGAAAAATGTTACAGTTTGTTCCTCTCCAATTACCATAGATTAATCCGTTTACAGTATTTATACTGGAGTAATCATATGAATATTTTGCAAATTTAATTAGTAGTTTGGTGAGACGTAGAACTTAGTGAATCTGTACATGAAACAGCTTTGAGACGTCTAGAGACAAAGATACTTTTGGTAAGGAGAAGAAAGTGGGAAAATGGTTCCAGAGTTTCTACAGAATGTTGTTGTTATATTCGGGTAATCAGTATAATTATTATCGTGTACGAGTGATAGAATGAAAAATTAAAACCTTCGTTAGGGAAGGACTATAATTCGTTCAGGTATGGGCAACTTCTGTAGTCACTTACATACACTATTCCACAAAACAGAAGATATTGCTTTTTCAAATGTTTTTTTATAAAAGTAATGAGTTTGTGTAGAAAACTAGCTTGGGGGGGGGGGAATTAATGTAAATTATCCTAGCCAAACACAGCAATGAAGTAACTTGTAAGACGAAAACAGAGATAACGTGATGTCAGACGCCAAAAGATATGAGTTAGTACTAAACGCCATATGTTGCTACTGCGCGAAGAAAAAAAAGTAGTCCTACTAAAAATTAATAAAAAATAACCTTCCGTAGCATTAAAAAAACAACAAATATCAATATCGTTTTAGAACATGCTAAGAAATGTTTTCACGCCCACGTTAAAGTAGTTATCAAGTAGGATAAGAACATAGCATCGTGTCTCCATGGCAAAGTACCTAAACTACACCAATTCTCTATCGAGTATTTTAAAATCACCTCTAGTGAAAATAACGCCCAAAGATTATTTGCGGTGAATCACGTTAGTCCTAAATATTTATTTGTGATATGCACAAAGACATTTTTGAAACCAATATCGTACTCTAAAAGCTTGCGTAAGAGGACTAAATCTGAGTTGTCGTTAGCAACTTACAATTATATAAATTACAAACAAATACCTAAAATGTCTAAATATTTTTAAAAAATTGAAGATGCTTGAAACTAAATAAAATAGGCATACATATCTTACGTCCTTTTACAACACACAAAGCTTTATATAACGTTACCAATTCTTTAGTTTTGTTTTTTGTTTAGTGCTTAATTTATTTAAAATCTTATTTTAAACCGCCTGAAAGACTAAATTTACACTCGTTACTCGGCCAGTTCAATCCCTAAATATGGTGTGATGATATATATAAATTTGACTTGAGAGATCTTAGCACTCTGTAGTTATCTAACAAAGGGTAGTCTATTGCAAATCTTTCGGTCAAAAACGGTTACTGCACTCACTTGTAAGGCATAAATATTAATATACGTCGAAAAATTTCATTGTAAGTAATCCAAAACATGACTCGATCACTGGAGAGGCGCTTTACTTGGACATCGAGGCACCATGCAGATTTATGGGGAGAAATCTCTAAAATTGGAGAAAAAGCACGTCCAGCGGACACCTGCATCTTGGAAAAGTTCGAGAAGTTCCAACCCAAGCCAAACGGGAAGCTATGAAGAATGACGATTGAAAGGCTGGAACAATTTTGAGCGCCATAAGGAAGCTAATCAAAATTGAAGTAGGGATGATACCCGTACGGAAACGATCCAAAGGGCAACACGAAAGACAGTAAATTTTCAAGACTCGAAGGGGTCAAGCTCTAGGACTTAAGGAGTCAAGATGCAGGACTCGAAGGACAAATACGTTACGTTTATTAAGAAATGTTAAATTCAAATAAAGTAAAGTCGAAATGTAAAGTATTAAGGGAGAATAATAAGGGAGATAATTAAATATAAAGTGATCTTAAACGAGGGAGATAAAAGGGTAATAAGTGAGATTAAAAGGTGTTTATTAATTAATGAGCTATAATAAGTGAGGGAGATAGTAAAGTAGTACGAGAAATTAGGTAAGGAAAATAACTGAATAGTAAGTGGAATTAATAAGGGAGTGATTTAATAAAGTCAGTTACGGTATAGAAGCATTTCGAGTGAAAAGAGAAAGTGAAATTGAAGACGTATGTGAATATATGTCTAGCGAAGTGAAATCAGGAACCACGCAAGTAATAAATAATAATTTATCCTAAACTTAAAGCCAACTCTTTAAAGTCAAATATATTCAGAACTTCATAAACTTTTTATTAATTCTTTAAACAGTAATAAATCATTCAAATATAAAATTTATCAAACCAGGTGCTAACCGTTACACGCCTTAAGATAATTAAGGATAGTTTAATAGAATTATTACTTTAAATATAAATATAAGAGTTTTGAACCCTACGGGCAAAATTAGAGTTAGTTTTAACTAAATATATATAAATACCTATAGATTCTACCGTTTGAACTCAGGATTAAAATAGACCGGTAATTGAGAAACAAGTAGGGGCGTATTAATTACATTTCCTTAGATTCAAGATCCTGTATGACAAATTGGATATATAGGAGATCTCATAAAGTCATCTATTTGTTTCTCCTTCTAGAAAAGGAATAAAGTATAAGACTAAGTGTTATGGTAAGGCTAAAAAAGTTAAAAGTGACTCATGGAGATGCTGCCCTAACATCGCGTTAGAAAACGTTAAGAAAATTATTTCTTGGTTTCGTCAACATAAATTTTTAATTTAACAAGAGAAACATCAAACTACCATGATAAAATATCAATGTTTACATAAACTCTCCTAATATATTACCACGTTTAACTATCATGTAAAGTGATTTTAGATTTGCAACTTTAAAAATAGGAAAGCTATTTACTTGATTTAAGTATTAACTTGTCGTTGAGTTTATTGTCTATCAGATCAACCAAAATCTTCAAAATTTTAAAGTTCCATCTTGCACGAGCATTGAAGGTTTTTTAAACCTATTGAGAAAGGATGTGTTTGACGGTCTCGTCAGTCAACATATGTTTCTTAAATAATCCAAATTTTTTTCCAGCCTGATAATGACCGCCGTGTTTAGTTGAAACTTTCACTTAGTACCTTTAATAAGTTAAATTCAAAGTACATTTAAAGTTTGTATATTATTAGGTTTAGATTTTGAATTAATTGCGTGTCGAGATCTTGTGTCGTTTGAAAAAAGAAATAACTGAAATATAAAGAGTACAGTGATAAAAGAAGTATAAGACTAACTGGGTTGAAAGAAAATATTGAGCGGGGAATAAGAGTGAAAGAGAAATGATAAAAGCAAAAGAGGAAGAAAGTCTAATTGAAATTTAAATAATTCAAGTTAAAACTTTCACTCTCAATGAGTAAAGCTAATATTGTATGAAAAAGTTACTTTGAGGTAAAATAATTACTTTAGAATAGAAGAGAGATAAACGGACCTATCTGATGAACTTGGAGCTCAACTTGAAAAGGGCGCTAAAATACTTTCTTTCAATTATTATCCTACGATATTGTATTTTTTACAATAAATACTCCGTCTCAGCGATATCTGCAAGTAGTGCTAATTTATAAAGGCAATTAACGTAAACAAAAATGATAAACAACCGCATTTCCAAACTGCCTTCGGGCTTAAAATTTAATTTAATGCCAGAAAAAAATCCTCCCAAAATTTATTGCTCCAGTTGGTAATTGCTTTGAAAGAGAAATATTCCGCCCGAAAGGCGCTGTAAAGTCGCTAATCTGAAATGTACCATACAAGTGGGCGGACTGCTTTATGTAGATCGCGATTAATTTAAATAGGATATTTTTTAAAGGCTCATTGGATTGCTTTCGTCACGGCTGTAATTTGTATCCAATTCAGTTTTAAAAAGTAAAGGTAATTGAAAGTAATAAGCAAAGAAATTTAAACGTAAAATATTGTTTGTTCTAAAATTAAAGAAAAAAGTTAACGTTTTGTAATTTAATTAAAAAAATATTTTTATAAAGCAAATATTTCAATATCGTGGTGAACATTAAAACCTTTTACCTTTTCTTTTATTATAATTATATGGTGATAAATCTATTTTACTATGAATTAAAATAGTTCGATAACGCTAAATACAAATAAATACAGACCAACCCTAGAATCCAACACACCAACCATTCTTAACCAATCATATGCATCGCCTCCTGTGATTACCTTCAGCAAGTCCCCAACAAGACAATCCTCTCATTTCTGGCTGACTAGCAGAACTAATTTTGATATATTTTAGTTGGATGAACGATCAGCAAGCGCGCTACTACCCTTTGGCATGACTACGCTCATAGATCAGGACCAAAAACATTGACATGTACTAGTACTATTGACCCTTGATGAGGACTATTGAAGTTTTGAAAATGGAGCTCATCCGAAACGCGTTAACAGAAGAGAATATTGAAAGGTTAGGAATGGCAGAAAAATGTACGCAAACATATAGGAATCTTCCAAACAGAAATGAAGATGAGTATATTATTAATTTCAACACTGACCTGTCTTTATCATTTTATATACTAGGCTTACAAAATGTTTTTAAAGTTTCATTTTTACACTTAATATATTGAGTGCATTTACAAAGAGCTTAAACCACATCAAACACACAATATACATTTTTTTCTAAAGTAAATCCCAACCAAGAAAAATTTATTTTAGTTACTTTTTAATAAAACATTAACATATAATATAAATATGTACATGCATATGAATGAATCAGAATATTAAGTGGCAAAATATAAAGCTAATTTCTTTCCAATTTTTCATTTTCTTCTTAATGCACTATATGGTATTGGACTATTATTTTTGTTTAATACTATTTATTCGCTTTTTTAAATTTCTAATTTATATAGCTGATGATGGTTGATAATTTCTCATTCTACCAAACTCCTGTAATGGTTTTTTATTGCAAATAACATTTCGTTTATAATTTTATATACATATTTAGGTAACTGATTTCTAGCTTGGGAAAATTGGCTGAGAACTAAAGTGTTGGATTTTAAACATGTAGTCATTCAGTTCGAATCTGACTGAGACATTAGCTTTTTTAAAGTTATTTAATGAATAAATATTTGAAAAGCGGTATTAACACTGCAGTGTTGGCGCTGATTGATATTGTAATCCAGGGTTATATTTGTGTGTGCTATTTTGAGTTGGTCAGACTTATGACCTTGAGCAGCCATCTACCTTTCACACACACATCCATAAAGTTACCAGACAAGTAGCAGAGCTGTAAGTTGGTACATTATTTGTTTATAATATTTTTAAATCACCTGGACTACAATAGTAATCCACGCGACCACTTATGATATATTTCCTATACATGAAGTAGTTTTAATATTTCGTATTTTAAGTAGATATTTTGTTATTTTTTGTGTGAAATCAATATTTAAGTTAGAACACAGTTATCTGTAAACAATGTCTGAGCCAGGGCGTGAACAGATACGACGCTTGCCGACAACTAAAGTGACAATGAAAGTGTGTTAAGTTCACCTAACTTAGTTTTATGATATATTTATAGTACATTTGTGCTACAGTAAAACATATTTTTCACCACATTTGTTTTCTATATAGCCCCTTAAATACCCTAATATGCTTACAAGATATTTTTAGAAAAATATTTATATTTTAAAAGATATTTTAAAGTGGATTACAATAGTAACCCACGTGACCATTCACGTTACGCGCGACCACTGCAGTGTTAACGTCAATTGCAATCCCCTACGGGGTGAGTATTTGTATTTGAACTTGAGTGGATTATTAAAATGTATTATATTAACGATTGAAAATTTGTACAAGATATATGTGAGGAGAGCATGAGTTAATAGAAGGAAGAAAATAAGAGATAGGCCAATTATAAACAAAAAGTACATCCAATAGAGTATTTTCGATTTGATCACTGTGTTTAAGGTGACTAGTACTCGTGGCGAAAAGTGTATCACAAAGCTGACAGATGATCCGTCTTTCGTCACACCAAACGGAATGCGTTTGACGGTCGTAGTCGGCCTATAACTATTGTTCTTTATTTTGTACTTGGCGAGAATCGTTGCAACAAAGTCTACTTTATAACTGTGGCAATATTTGTAATAACGTATTTAATATGAAGCTCACTTCTCTTCTAATTTTCAACACTGCATCCTAGAACTTTAACTTTTACATTTCCCAAATTTTCGGCCGAAAAACCTTTTTTTGTCGTGGTTATATATTATCGGAAATATTTATCGCTACACCTATTAGTGTTTATGTTTGGAAACAAGGAAGTAACAGATTAGTAACCGTGTTTACTACGCAGGAACAAGAACTGCTGATTACATTCCCTGAAGATATCAGTCAGTGATACCAACGTAACCAAATCGTGTCGCACATGATTTCGTTTCTGGGTTAAGTGAATTCTTGCACGACATTTGCACGGAGGCGATTTATAAACCCGTACAGTTGCCGTAGGCTAAACGACGATTTCTGTAACAACAGCACTAAGCGGTATTTTATACAGCTGCAGTAAATAAACTCACGAAATGCAGTGATTTGTTCCTTTCCCGTCATTAAATTCACTCGAATTTGATGTTTTTGTAAAAATGTAAAATGCGTAGTAAAAAATATAGTAGATATATTCCGGTCTAATAATTACGTCATAAGAAACAGTAATATGATCTTCCTCGACATAAAAAACAACTTTACCCTGGTTTTTGTAAAGATATTTCTCTGTAACAACACTAATCTCAAAGAGGATTTTGTGCGCCATCAGTATGTAACTATGCGAAAATGCTAAGTTATTTCTACTACCAACTGGGGCGTACAAAGTAAACAAAATAGTTTGAACAATATGAGTGAGTTGAAAAAGTACGAATTTCTCGAAAAAGCTTTTACACATAATTAAGTTCGTTTTGTTTCGGAGAGAGCTCGTTTCTTTATGCGGTTGATTTCGTTAGATGTTATAATACGTTACCTTAATGATTCTTCTAATGGAATTATTTTATAATATATATAAACGAGGTCTACGCATATTAGGAACCATAAGCACACGACTGCATCTATTTTCAGAATAATGTGCCTGATTTATAAATGAGAGAAAGAATATGTCAGAATATTCGGAAAAATAAATTATCAATTTCTTTATTAATTCCAGTATAAAATCTAACTAAACAATATCCAAATTTAAAAGGAAGGTTTTTGGATGTTAAAGTTTTTATCAAGAAACTAAAATTTTGCACTAGATGATTGGTTCCCAAACTGTGAGGCGCGCCACCCTTGGGGGGCGTGGAAGCAAGTCAGGGGAAACACGAGATCAGTTGGAAAATATAAAGATGAATTCTCATTTAGTTAAAATTGAAGTACACAAATGATGAAAATTTAAAACTAAATTTATACCTCAGATTTTTATTACATAGGTAATTTTATTAAGTATGATGTTCGAAAAAATTTAATTGAATGTATGCATTTGTAAAAGAAATATAAGTAAATGTTGTGCAAATTTTGAAAAATTGAAAATAAATTAACATGGCAGCTTGAAAAGAGTAATAGTACAAAGGTGTCGCCAAATAAACGTTTGCCGTTCAATGCGGCAAGACCTCCGCAAAAATCTTCATTTTGGATATAACACTTAAAAGAGCATCACAGGCAGCTCTTCAACCTCTAATAGCCATTCTAGTGAAAACAATTCAAGGTCATCCATCTCACTAACAGATTTCCCTTTTATCAGTTAAAAGTTACCTTGTAAATTAAAACTTGAAATGTTATATCATGTTTCTTGTGAAAGTATGTATAAATAAATTAATTGTTTTAAAAAATTTATATATGTATATATAATAATAATATTTGTTTCTTTTTCATATATCTATACCATTCATTTATAGTGTAAAGTGGAGGGGGCATAGAGGGCTTTCATTTCAAGAAGAGAGGGCGTGGTACCAAAGTGTTTGGGAAACAGAGAGATAGGATGAAATATCTATCAACAAATTTAAATTTTATTCAAATTAAAAAAATTGTCATAATTTTGAAAGTTTACAACGCTATGTATGCATTTAATTACCATATCTCTAGTTAACTCATGGAACCACTAGGCTTTTTATTAACAAACGTAATAATTAATTGAATAATTTAACGAAATAACTGTTTTCAGTAAAATTTAATTAAGCACTTGGTAATTAAATTAACATTTTCAATTAGATCGACCGTAACACGAAGATGAAACTAAGTTCGGCGGCGCGCAGTTGCAACAACTGTCGCTGGAAATATTTCCCTCGCAGCAATTACTCAGACGAGATTATGCTGGCTTTGAAGTTGTGCGGAATTTATTGAGCAAAGTAATTTAACTTTTAAATTAAGGGAGAAAATGTTGAAAGCTGGAAAAATGCTTTAATGCATGAAAGAACCTTTGAGGAGTGTTTGACCTTGACTGGTTCGCTTTCTGTTTGTTTTTAATTGGAAACACTTCCTTTAATGTACTTTCAATAAATATATTGATCACGAGTGGGGATGCCGATTGAGTTTCAAGTTGTATCGTTGATATACCTCTAAGACCACTATTTCTAGCCTAATATTTAAAAGGTTTGGTTATTGTCGCATATAAAATGGTATTTTCTCTATTGACTTGTGATGCATTTTCAGATAGGTACTATATTTAATTTTTGTTTTTCTTTTTTATTAAAGCACCAAAAATATATAGCCTACATATTCACCAGATTTAAAAATATATTTGTTTATACAAACCTTCCAACTGAGGTATTAGATCATATTGCAGCATATACCCATTACTGTATCTTTTATATAACGCATAATTAATGCTTACGTGTAAAAATCGTATAACGCAAGTACTGGCAGTAATAGTTTTTATTTCGTGAAACTTAAGAAAACCAATAATTGTTTAAACCAATTAATTTTCACGAATTCATTAAACTGTTTAAGGGTGTTTATAATTGTTCAGTGGACCTGAACAATTTGAATGTGACGAACCCAACATAATATGGCTGTTTCCTTAAATTTATTGCTTCATTTTTTGATATTTTTCACCATATAAACATTTATAATGCATATTAATGCCAAGAAGTTCCAGGTCTGAGCGCTAATGTATTTCGAGTCACATTTTCATCCCCCAGAGCGGTTCAGCCTGTGAAAACGATTATCCAAGGTTACACCTGGGATAATACTGACCGTTAGAAGCATTTTGCTGGCAGCCATTACATTCCTTAAATACCGAGCTGGAACAAAGCACTTCTAACCTGCCTCACCCTTAAATCCGTCTTAGTTGAAATAATGAATCATTAATAATAATTTCCTAAAGAATACACAATTTCTCAATACAATTATATATTTTACCTATTAAATACGATTTATTTTAAACACAAGATGTATTTAAAACTTAAGCTAATCGCAACAGAACTGTACTTGCTACATGGGCATTATAACCTCACACAATAAATCGCTATGGCTTTGTCTCAGCAAGCCTTTACCAATTATGTCCAGCTTCGCCAACGAAATACCGCCGGGATTCTTTTCATAATAAGGGACGTTTGTCATTCAGTTCACCCATTATACTCCTTTTACGTTTGTCAATCGGTTCTCGCATTATGACTCCTTTCACGTCTGCCAATCGGTTTCCACGTTATTACTCCTTTCCCGTTTGTCAATCAACGCTTACAGCATGAATCCTATTGCGCTTGTCAATCGGTTCTTAAATTATGGCTCCACTTAGGTTTGTCAATCAGTTCTCCCATTATACTCCTTTTACGTTTGTCAATCGATTCTAACGTTACTACTCCTTTAAGGTTCGTCAATCGGTTCTCTCATTACACTTCTTTTAGGTTAGTCAATCGGTTCTCTCATTATACTCTTTTTACGTTTGTCAATCGATTCTAACATAATGACTCCTCTTAGGGTTGCCAATCGATTCTAACGTTACTACTCCTTTAAGGTTCGTCAATCGGTTCTCTCATTACACTTCTTTTAGGTTAGTCAATCGGTTCTCTCATTATACTCTTTTTACGTTTGTCAATCGATTCTAACATAATGACTCCTCTTAGGGTTGCCAATCGATTCTAACATTATTACTCCTTTAACGATCGTAAATTGATTCTTACTTAATGACTCTTTTACCTTTGATGTTCAATTTATACATCAAAGGAATCAGTAATTTTCTTTAATAGTGGCCATTCCTATCTATATTGTAAACTTTTTGCGAAATAAGAGCAAAACCAGTTTTCCTTGGATTACTTGTATTTCTGAATTTTCACGAACATCTAGTACCCTATTATCTACTCCACATCTCTTTACTCAATTTCCTTGCGTAACTCCATTTCCTTATGGAAGTGCATTTTTTTACGGAACTCCATTTCCTTGCGGAACTCCATTTTCTTCCGGAACTCAATTTCCTTGCGGAATTCCATTTCCTTGCGGAACTCAATTTTCTTGCAAAACTCCATTTTCTTGTATAATACCATTTTCCTTATTTACTAATCTGCCATCAGATTCTATAAACATTTTCAGTAATGTTTTTATCCCATTTACAAGCGTAAATTTTTAGTTTTTAGTCAAAATCTTACGAAAATTGGTATGTTTCTTTTTTCCATCTTTTTCACGAAAAAACCACACCTGTCTTTTTATTAGATAAAGCTGTAGGCCTAATTGTCAGGCTGTAAAACTTGCGAGGTTTCAGATAAACCTACGAAGAGAATGTAAACGGTAAAATATTTGTTAATAAAATTACACTATTTCCTACTGCGTTTAAATACAAACAGATTATCTACCAAGTTTCTAATTACGATAGGATTAATTAGGGAAGCAATAGGTTTCTAACGGTGACACTGAAATGTAAATCCCTTCATCAAGTAACTCTCACGATTGATCGCATTTTCTTATGGTATATAACCGTACTACTACAGTAAAATGTAACTACAAAGTAACCAATATAATGGTTCTAATTATGTAATTATACGTTCTTTACATAACTAAAAGTGTAACGAATTAAATAATTTCCCTTCATTTTCCTACAGCGCGCGCGCGCGTGTGGGTGTGTGTGTGTATGTGAGTGTGTGTGTGTGTGTGTGTGTGTGTGTATGTGAGTGTGTGCATGAGAGAGATAGATAGATAGAGAGAGATAGAGAGAGAGAGAGAGAGAGAGAGAGGGTGTGAGTATTCTATTGGGATGTTGGTGGATGTTTTTTTCAAATTCAAACCAGTTTTTATGATTTGCAACTTTGACAACAAGCTTCCTCTTGTTTAGAATGGTTTTTTTAAGAAATGAAGGAAAGCGAATCACTCGGTGATGATGAAGGCTTGTCTATTAGAACTGTACACGGGTAATAAGAGCACTGAATTTACCTCTTAAATATCAATCAAATACTCACGACGTAAATAAATTTAATTAAAAAAATTCTCATCTGAAATTTTATGTTCGGCGAAAACAATCTAGGCTAAACCTTGTGAGAGGGTAAATAACAACTGATTGAAGGACAGAGGGGAGGCTAGGGTTGCGTTCCATTACTGTCAAGGGAAAGGGATGTTTGTTCTTTCCTAGATTTACCCTTTAATTAATTAACGGTAACAAGGCTTGCAAAGCAGAAAAGAAAATTGGAAACACGTTTTATGTGGTATTTTCTTCCAGAAGTTCTATCTCGTCAAATTGGATGTTTTTCAAGGACGTTAATTAATGAAAAACCTTGAACATTTTTACGATATTGCTTTCAACGTTTCAACTGTAATACGAGGTACGTTATTGCACTTCACAAAAAAACGTATTTAAAATAATTACATTCAAATAAAGCAAACATTCTAAAAATACAAACAGTTCTTCCCTAACTGTCACCAATTTTTGTTTAAAAAACAGAATACATTTGTTTTAAAACAACCCCAGAATATACTATGATATTTTAATGTTAGGTAACAAAATGTTAATATTGTTCAGTAAAACACAAAACAAGACTATAATATACAATTTAACAAACTACTAAGAAAATTAATGTAAAATATCTTATACCCTGGCTGTCTATTTATTTACAAATGAACAAATATGCACTGTAAACATGACGAATACTAGTTCACATGGAGATTGTCCAAAAATGGAGCGACAGTTGAGATAATCTTTTGCGTCTCTATGACTTTGCCTGTCAAAATACCTTTTTCATTGTAACTCAACATTATTATAAATTCCGAGGTAAATCTGCGGCAGGACGGGAGAATTCCCAATCAAGATATTTTAATATTTAGAACCAACATTTATTTGAAGTTAAAGCCTTATAAATATTTCAGATATCTAATATCTTATTTTTTATTCTCAAAGGCATTATTTGGATTGCCTTAATATATTATACTAATTGAGATTGTGTACAGATGATGTAGGACGATTGCTCTCTCTTGGGGATGATGGGGATACTCTTCCTAACACGACCTAAAGGAAAACCAAATATAATTGGGGCAAGCAAGTACAATATTATGTCGCTATTATCAAGATGAGAAGGGCTAGAGTGAAAATGTGGATACACATTGCTACACATTGCTGATTATACAAATCTTGATTCGCCTTCACTCCTTCTACTAGGGAATCCGCATATATTCTCCTCTTCAAACACGCTTATGTGCCACTGAGTCTTCCTTGTCGGCATGGTTACATAAAATTGAAGCTACGTCCTTCACCGTAATGTGATTTACCTTAGCGATGCATACTGAAACATACGTTTTCCTACTTTAAAAACGCAGGTGGTTGAAGCTAGTTATTGCTACATATTAACTGGCATCCTTCATTGCTTTAGTAGGTTTTTCGATTTTAACCACGCGTAAACAAAAGCCAATAATGAGTATGAAACTATTACCCAAAATAGAAAAAAATATAAACCTACTAAGGAAAGGATTTACGTTGTCCATTAGGAACATCGGGAAAAGCAAGTGGACATTATATACGAATCTAGCAAGCAGACTCGTTCTACGAAATTAATGGGGATGCATTTTGTGCATCGGCTTACAGAGTACCGTAACATCGATATCGACATTATAAAATAAGTGCTTAATAGCCGGTCATAAATGGATTGTAATTTAATTTTTGTATTATATCAGATTACATATAGTAATACTTTCGCAATTCATAAATAACATGAAATATTGTGAATTAAACACTATTTCAAATACTGAATAAGGATAAACTCTAAAAAAATACAGTAAAAGGTTCTGGCAGTGTAAAACTATTCTTAAAAAAATAGGCTACGCAGTGGAGTAGCCTATACAAATTCGTTTACATCTCTTTTATGTCGCTCACTCAAGTTAAGTGCATGTTAAGAAATAAAACCCTATTCCATTATGCATTCAACTCTCTTAACCTTTACAACATGACTGACAATTGGAAGGCGTGGAACGATTGACTTCCAAGTACGATGAAATCTGGTGTTTGGTAATATGAGGGGCTGCCCAGCAGTCTTGGTGGTAGATTATATTGATTTGAATCGAAAGTCCTAAGTTTGACTTAAGTAGATAAAAACTTGTAACTACAAATAATTTTTTATTTATTTACATAATCCTTATTTACATTTCGGAAATCAAGGCATCATCAGCAGAAGTCCTGTAACAATTGGAAAAAATCTATACCCCCTGTTACAATAAAAATAATATTTATATAGACTATTACAATAAAATTACAGTCATTATTTTTTGTATAATTTTTGTAAGAGGGAGGTTAGATTGTTTTTTATTGTAATATTACCCTCTAATGGTCATGATATGATAGTAGAAATTAAAATAAAAGTTTAGCTGTGATAACTTTCTTTTGTACTTCTTTTTGATTAATTCTTGTTTTATCAGTGTATTCAATAGTTTTATGTTTAATATGTATTCTGTCTTATTAGTTTCATCTTACATTGTAAGTTTATTATATTTATGATTAAGTCGATTATGTTTATTTGTACGTTTTAAGACACATTATCTCTATGCAAAACGAAGTATAATATCAAATTCATTTGAAAAAACTGACCTTTTGTCATTTTACAAAATGTATTTAATATTTAAAATGGAAATTATTCTTAGAAGTATATCAACTACAAATCTGCCCCACTCGTAATCTATGAGTTTATTGAAAATACATTAAAGGACGTGTTTCCAATTAAAATCAAACAGAAAGCGAACCAGTCAAGGTCAAACACTCCTCAAAGGTTCTCTCATGCATTAAAGCATTTTTTCCAGCGTTTAACCTTTTCTCCCTTAATTTAAAAGTTAAATTGCTTTGCTCAATAAATTCCGCACAACTTCAAAGCCAGCATAACCTCATCTGAGTAATTGCTGCGAGGGAAATATTTCCGGCGACATTTGTTGCAACTGCGCGCCGCCGAACTTAGTTTCATCTTCGTGTTACGGACGATCTAATTGAAAATGTTAAATTAATTACCAATGTTAATTTAATTTTACTGAAAATGGTTATTTCTTTAAATTATTTAAATGATGATTGCATTTGTTATTAAATAGCCTATTTCTTTTATGGATCAACTAGAGATATTAATTTTGTTTTTCATTAATTACGTCAAAATTATGTTTTTTTTTAAAATTAGGTTAAAATAGAAATTTGGTAATAGATAATAAATAATCTAAAAATACTTGTGTTTTAATCATAACGAAGACTCGTTATGGTTCTATCTGATCTCTGCATTCATCGAAAGGCTGTAGTAGCCAATATATCACCTGAAATGTTGCAGAAAACTCTCAATATAATAGTTTAAATTATTAAGTACTTCGTAGTCTGGGTTTGTCCAAAGAGATGGACAGTGAGCAGCTTCCTATTCATACGAAAGTGTATTGAAGAGGTTTTTTGAGTTTAAGGTTGAGGTCAGAATCTTCCTTCTTGATACAGAGTACGCAGATTTTCTTAAAGACGTTTCTTGGCTTCGGTTAACTGGTTACTTGACTGGTGTTTGGACATTTGAATGTTTTGAATCTGGGCTTAAAAGGTAAGAATATAGATATGCTCGAAGTTGGAGACGAAGTTAGTGCCCTGGTTGGAAAATGTCGGTTGTGCGCTACAAGGGTTGATAGATGGGGTCGATAAAAAGCTTTCTTACAATCTTCCCCACTTTGAAAGAGTTTTTGGAGTCTTCTGAACAAAACGTAACAATATACAAATATTCTTTGAGCTTAGCTTGTGAGGTTATGTTGAAAATAAATAAAAACATACACAAAACTCACAAATTAATCATTTTGTTTTTCATAAGCGTTTCAATGACAAAGCCATCATCATCAGTGAGTGTTACAGTAGAAACTTACTACTAGGGTGAAAGTAAGGTTACATTTCCATATTCATACAGTAGGCGTTGCCACTAATTTAAACATGATACATCAAATAGAAATTTTGTACCTAACTCAATAATTACAATAAAATGTTTAACCATACAACATAATTACATATAAACAAAAAATATAATTAATAATACAGTTTATTATTATTTCAAGATTTTAGCAAAAAAAGTAACAACCAAATTTTTTTGTGTCATGCTAATTACAATAATATAGAATTTTGAATAGCGCCTGACTCATTACTTAAAATATTATTTTTATTCCTATTAATATACAAAGTTTCCCATTCATCAAATCCACTACACTTAACAACGTTTTTTAACAGGGTTACATCTTCTACTTTAAATTCGTGGTATTTTTCTAAATAATGTTTCGTTATAGCAGATTTTTCTGGTCTGTTTAACGTGTAAAAAATGTTCTCTAATTTTATTATTTCTTTTTGTTTGACCTATATATTTCAGAGGACACTTGCTACACTTCAGGCAGTAGATTCCTGACTTTTCTTCAGATTAGGTATGGCGTCTTTATGGTTCCCTAACAATTTCTATAGGTTATTTGCAGTGACAATTGTAACGTTAAAATTACTAATTTTTCCTAGAGATTGTCTAATTTTATTAGACAGTGTTGGATGGTGTGTTATTTTTACCCATTTCCCCCTTTAAATCTCTTATTAACTTGCTTCTCTGATTTCTTATTGTCTTATGTTTCATCTTTTTGTGAATTTCATCTGTAAACACTTTACTGTATCCATGGATCCTTGTTACACAGTAATATCATTTCATCACTGGTAACGAAAAACGTAACAAACCAGATAAAGGAAAGCCTAATTTAGCACCTTCAAAGTTTAGCAGTCACTTTCAGGGAATACTTACCTCAGCCAGATTTTATTGAGAATTTGATTAGAAATCCGTTTTGCTTACCTGAGATAGGAAAGATTCAGAGTCTTTCAGAAGATGAACAATATCAACTTGTACGTCTAACCAGCAGTAGCACAGCTAAAACTGGTACACCGTAGAACTTTGGTTGACACTACCTAAATACTACATAGTACTCATCGATAAGGCATTGAAGGTAAGTGTACCTTTTCCAACTATATACCGATGTGAACAGGCCGTATCAACTATATGCCTCATTTAAAATAAATAAAGGCATCGGTTTGATATGCAGTGTAATTTAGGAGAAAAAGTATGGAACCTAACATTTCTGAAATCATGAACTCAAAGGACAGATTCAACTCATATCACTGATTTTACTTTGTTAAGTTGTGAGTTGTTGTAATTGTATAGTAATTTTGAACTAATAATATTAAAAATATCCTATTTTAATTTTATTCACTAGTTTTTCTCTGTTAGTCCCAAATTAAACAGACTTGTGATACTGGTTTTTCCTTCATTAACCCCTTGTTCCAAATCAAATATTAATATAAAAATGTTTAATGAATATCGCATGAACCTAAAAATTTTAACATGTTGATAGTCTTACTATTTGTATCTTAAGTAGAAAAATAAAAATAATACACTTCCTGAATGTACCAGTAATAACTTTGTGGTAGCATCAAATATAATTTTCATATGTAAGAACAGTTTCCACCTTAAAGTAAGTGGGCAGGGAAACCATAAATTATGTACTAATGACTAATTATAACTCATTTCGCGGGTAATCTAAGATTTAAGTTTATGAATTCAAGAGGTACTTGTCAATATAGTGAGCGATGAGGGGTCCTTGTAAATATGTTTTTTTTTTTTAACACGGCTATAGTGCACCCTCTGGGTTTTACATTGAGCTTAGATAAAACATTCGTTTCTAAATAAAAATTCCACCATGAAAACGTTCATGTAAAATATTTGAAACATTTTAGTTCTGGATTTGTATACTGGATTTAATAACGAATCTAGTATTTTAGTTTTTTCCTGAACATTGTGATACATTCCACCTACTCCCTTATAATTCGAACACAGAATTCTGAAAATAGATGTAATCCTATACCTATGGTTTTATAATATCGTAGACAGCATTTATAAAACCTAGAAAACAGCAATCCAACGAAATATAGAACTTTGTCTAGCTTCATGTTCGACATGAATGGACCAGGTTCTATTACACTACACAACACACATTGAAATAATGAACTATGGTTATACTTCGATTAATAAGCTGAAATAATAGTTCCTTAAAAATGAAGATAAACTTTTAGTTATAAAAACGGGAAAAGACCCACAGTGGTTATAAACTTTTTAAAAATATCTTTCACTAGCGAAAACTGTTTATTTTCTATTTATGAGCAAAAACTAGCTTCTGAATCTGCAAATAAAATTTTGATTCTGAAAATAATTATCATCCGGGTAATTTAATTTTTATAACGGTTTTTAACGAACAAACATTGCATTGTTGATTCAAAAAACCTTCATGAAACATTATAAATAGCTTTTACGTATTTTTGAACTAAGAATACAATAAAAATGGATGGATTTCACTTGATTTTAAATAATTAAACTAAGAGAGAGAAAGTAATTTCCAGAAATTAAGACAATTTCTCTAAGGAAACACCGAATTCGTATTTATGGTAAATTTGTCCGCCGAAATGTATGTGCAATTAGGACGAAAGAAATTTATGACGTCATCAGTCAGCCAGTGGTTGACTCGTTACTACACTAATGCTAACTAATTGATAATGGCAAATACCTAAACAGAAATATTCCACAAATTTTATAGTCACGCGTTAGTAATGATTGTCATACAATAACGGACATTTTAATACTGCGTAGCAAGTGAAGGCACTACTTTTATTCTTTCGGCCCCCGTTACACCCCCAAAGGTAAAATTACACTCGGTAGACATTACCTAAACTTAGGATCGTGGTCGTGGATCCTACCACAGTTAGAACGTATAAAACACTTAATAGTACACCTCTTTGTACTGAATATATTAAAATTTGTGTAAAGCTGATATGCTGAATTCTTCCCCAAAAGTTAAGTTATGATTCTAAATTGAAAACTTTTTAAAAGAATATAAATCTCGTACTTACGTAACCCAATATAAAGGAAGATCTGCAACATAACGTGATGGATCGACAAAAAAGTCTGGTGTTTGCCTAAAGAAACAGAAAATTTGTCATTACATGATTAGGTTAAAGTTAAATACATTTATTTGTATAAGGTTTTAAAAATAATAAACTGTCAACACCAACAAGCTGATTGGGAAATGTTATTAGAGTCGGCTCACAGAAGAAAATCCCTTTCCAAATTATGAAAATTTAATTACTGATTTAAAGTTAAACTTCATTGCAGCACATTTGGTCTCACTATGTAATTTCTGAAGCCTTGAGAAACCTTTCACCGTTACAAATTCCCATTACAGACAAAAAAACCAAGATAAATAAATAACAACTAAGACACAACTTAAATGCTGTTAGATGGGGATTGCTCATAAAGAACGTTTAGTTTTTGAACGAACTATTACTGTTGTTCTCTAGTCGTAAGCTGGGAATTTTCTTAGCAATAATAACCACTCTACAGAAAGAAAGTTCTACGTCAGATCAAAACCAGAGGTTAAGGTTACGGCCAAAATATATCTTGCTGTAGGTGACCCAGAATGAGTAGGTAATACAGCAGTTTTAATGAGTAGTAAGCAGCAGTTTTAAATAGGAGATCGACTCTAGATTGGAAAAGCCATAAACGTTTCTGGCGGTTTATGACACTTGGTCGATGAAAATTAATTTAGGCCCCAGATAACTAAATAAGCTTTAGAACTTTAATATAGATTACTTGGTGATAGTGAAGGTAAATTGGCAATAGTGACAATGTAAGGGTAGTTAATTTGGTGATAGGCTAATATAGAAAGAAATATATATATATATATATATATATATATATATATATATATATATATATATATATATATATATACATTGTACTAGCAAAATGAGGTAAATGTGTCCTTTACATATATAAATCTAGAAAAACGATTTTACAAATACAAAGGCAATTTAAAGGTTGGTGAAAATTAACCAGCAAAAAAATGAGGCAAAAATGTTTTAGAGGGGCAGACGAGATAAAATGCTTTGCATTCATTGTTGCCACTGCATTAGACTTCGCCTAATCATTACTATATCCTTAAATCCGTAATCACACACTAAGACGACATTTAGTTAGTTCTATCATATTTAATAATAATATACGGTGGGCCCACGAAACTGTCCTTTTGGCCTTGCGAGATTTCTCCTGTACTATCACTTCTTAAAATATGCTACATAATCAGCATGCTCTATACATCAAAAGCTTCTGATCCGATACATCTACATAAAATCCCAGATTCTTTGTTAATTCATACCGAAGCTAATTTATCAACGAATTTATGTAATGTCTCATGCAAGTCAGTTTTTTACAGTCCTTATTGTATTTATAGGAAAGTATTTATAGTAACCGTCTACCCTCAGTATCTCCTACTGTGACCTCTCAAGGCCAAGTGCACGGTTACGTGAAGAGAATATTGAAAGGTTAGGAATGGCAGAAAAATGTACGCAAACATATAGGAATCTTCCAAACAGAAATGAAGATGAGTATATTATTAATTTCAACACTGACCTGTCTTTATCATTTTATATACTAGGCTTACAAAATGTTTTTAAAGTTTCATTTTTACACTTAATATATTGAGTGCATTTACAAAGAGCTTAAACCACATCAAACACACAATATACATTTTTTTCTAAAGTAAATCCCAACCAAGAAAAATTTATTTTAGTTACTTTTTAATAAAACATTAACATATAATATAAATATGTACATGCATATGAATGAATCAGAATATTAAGTGGCAAAATATAAAGCTAATTTCTTTCCAATTTTTCATTTTCTTCTTAATGCACTATATGGTATTGGACTATTATTTTTGTTTAATACTATTTATTCGCTTTTTTAAATTTCTAATTTATATAGCTGATGATGGTTGATAATTTCTCATTCTACCAAACTCCTGTAATGGTTTTTTATTGCAAATAACATTTCGTTTATAATTTTATATACATATTTAGGTAACTGATTTCTAGCTTGGGAAAATTGGCTGAGAACTAAAGTGTTGGATTTTAAACATGTAGTCATTCAGTTCGAATCTGACTGAGACATTAGCTTTTTTAAAGTTATTTAATGAATAAATATTTGAAAAGCGGTATTAACACTGCAGTGTTGGCGCTGATTGATATTGTAATCCAGGGTTATATTTGTGTGTGCTATTTTGAGTTGGTCAGACTTATGACCTTGAGCAGCCATCTACCTTTCACACACACATCCATAAAGTTACCAGACAAGTAGCAGAGCTGTAAGTTGGCACATTATTTGTTTATAATATTTTTAAATCACCTGGACTACAATAGTAATCCACGCGACCACTTATGATATATTTCCTATACATGAAGTAGTTTTAATATTTCGTATTTTAAGTAGATATTTTGTTATTTTTTGTGTGAAATCAATATTTAAGTTAGAACACAGTTATCTGTAAACAATGTCTGAGCCAGGGCGTGAACAGATACGACGCTTGCCGACAACTAAAGTGACAATGAAAGTGTGTTAAGTTCACCTAACTTAGTTTTATGATATATTTATAGTACATTTGTGCTACAGTAAAACATATTTTTCACCACATTTGTTTTCTATATAGCCCCTTAAATACCCTAATATGCTTACAAGATATTTTTAGAAAAATATTTATATTTTAAAAGATATTTTAAAGTGGATTACAATAGTAACCCACGTGACCATTCACGTTACGCGCGACCACTGCAGTGTTAACGTCAATTGCAATCCCCTACGGGGTGAGTATTTGTATTTGAACTTGAGTGGATTATTAAAATGTATTATATTAACGATTGAAAATTTGTACAAGATATATGTGAGGAGAGCATGAGTTAATAGAAGGAAGAAAATAAGAGATAGGCCAATTATAAACAAAAAGTACATCCAATAGAGTATTTTCGATTTGATCACTGTGTTTAAGGTGACTAGTACTCGTGGCGAAAAGTGTATCACAAAGCTGACAGATGATCCGTCTTTCGTCACACCAAACGGAATGCGTTTGACGGTCGTAGTCGGCCTATAACTATTGTTCTTTATTTTGTACTTGGCGAGAATCGTTGCAACAAAGTCTACTTTATAACTGTGGCAATATTTGTAATAACGTATTTAATATGAAGCTCACTTCTCTTCTAATTTTCAACACTGCATCCTAGAACTTTAACTTTTACATTTCCCAAATTTTCGGCCGAAAAACCTTTTTTTGTCGTGGTTATATATTATCGGAAATATTTATCGCTACACCTATTAGTGTTTATGTTTGGAAACAAGGAAGTAACAGATTAGTAACCGTGTTTACTACGCAGGAACAAGAACTGCTGATTACATTCCCTGAAGATATCAGTCAGTGATACCAACGTAACCAAATCGTGTCGCACATGATTTCGTTTCTGGGTTAAGTGAATTCTTGCACGACATTTGCACGGAGGCGATTTATAAACCCGTACAGTTGCCGTAGGCTAAACGACGATTTCTGTAACAACAGCACTAAGCGGTATTTTATACAGCTGCAGTAAATAAACTCACGAAATGCAGTGATTTGTTCCTTTCCCGTCATTAAATTCACTCGAATTTGATGTTTTTGTAAAAATGTAAAATGCGTAGTAAAAAATATAGTAGATATATTCCGGTCTAATAATTACGTCATAAGAAACAGTAATATGATCTTCCTCGACATAAAAAACAACTTTACCCTGGTTTTTGTAAAGATATTTCTCTGTAACAACACTAATCTCAAAGAGGATTTTGTGCGCCATCAGTATGTAACTATGCGAAAATGCTAAGTTATTTCTACTACCAACTGGGGCGTACAAAGTAAACAAAATAGTTTGAACAATATGAGTGAGTTGAAAAAGTACGAATTTCTCGAAAAAGCTTTTACACATAATTAAGTTCGTTTTGTTTCGGAGAGAGCTCGTTTCTTTATGCGGTTGATTTCGTTAGATGTTATAATACGTTACCTTAATGATTCTTCTAATGGAATTATTTTATAATATATATAAACGAGGTCTACGCATATTAGGAACCATAAGCACACGACTGCATCTATTTTCAGAATAATGTGCCTGATTTATAAATGAGAGAAAGAATATGTCAGAATATTCGGAAAAATAAATTATCAATTTCTTTATTAATTCCAGTATAAAATCTAACTAAACAATATCCAAATTTAAAAGGAAGGTTTTTGGATGTTAAAGTTTTTATCAAGAAACTAAAATTTTGCACTAGATGATTGGTTCCCAAACTGTGAGGCGCGCCACCCTTGGGGGGCGTGGAAGCAAGTCAGGGGAAACACGAGATCAGTTGGAAAATATAAAGATGAATTCTCATTTAGTTAAAATTGAAGTACACAAATGATGAAAATTTAAAACTAAATTTATACCTCAGATTTTTATTACATAGGTAATTTTATTAAGTATGATGTTCGAAAAAATTTAATTGAATGTATGCATTTGTAAAAGAAATATAAGTAAATGTTGTGCAAATTTTGAAAAATTGAAAATAAATTAACATGGCAGCTTGAAAAGAGTAATAGTACAAAGGTGTCGCCAAATAAACGTTTGCCGTTCAATGCGGCAAGACCTCCGCAAAAATCTTCATTTTGGATATAACACTTAAAAGAGCATCACAGGCAGCTCTTCAACCTCTAATAGCCATTCTAGTGAAAACAATTCAAGGTCATCCATCTCACTAACAGATTTCCCTTTTATCAGTTAAAAGTTACCTTGTAAATTAAAACTTGAAATGTTATATCATGTTTCTTGTGAAAGTATGTATAAATAAATTAATTGTTTTAAAAAATTTATATATGTATATATAATAATAATATTTGTTTCTTTTTCATATATCTATACCATTCATTTATAGTGTAAAGTGGAGGGGGCATAGAGGGCTTTCATTTCAAGAAGAGAGGGCGTGGTACCAAAGTGTTTGGGAAACAGAGAGATAGGATGAAATATCTATCAACAAATTTAAATTTTATTCAAATTAAAAAAATTGTCATAATTTTGAAAGTTTACAACGCTATGTATGCATTTAATTACCATATCTCTAGTTAACTCATGGAACCACTAGGCTTTTTATTAACAAACGTAATAATTAATTGAATAATTTAACGAAATAACTGTTTTCAGTAAAATTTAATTAAGCACTTGGTAATTAAATTAACATTTTCAATTAGATCGACCGTAACACGAAGATGAAACTAAGTTCGGCGGCGCGCAGTTGCAACAACTGTCGCTGGAAATATTTCCCTCGCAGCAATTACTCAGACGAGATTATGCTGGCTTTGAAGTTGTGCGGAATTTATTGAGCAAAGTAATTTAACTTTTAAATTAAGGGAGAAAATGTTGAAAGCTGGAAAAATGCTTTAATGCATGAAAGAACCTTTGAGGAGTGTTTGACCTTGACTGGTTCGCTTTCTGTTTGTTTTTAATTGGAAACACTTCCTTTAATGTACTTTCAATAAATATATTGATCACGAGTGGGGATGCCGATTGAGTTTCAAGTTGTATCGTTGATATACCTCTAAGACCACTATTTCTAGCCTAATATTTAAAAGGTTTGGTTATTGTCGCATATAAAATGGTATTTTCTCTATTGACTTGTGATGCATTTTCAGATAGGTACTATATTTAATTTTTGTTTTTCTTTTTTATTAAAGCACCAAAAATATATAGCCTACATATTCACCAGATTTAAAAATATATTTGTTTATACAAACCTTCCAACTGAGGTATTAGATCATATTGCAGCATATACCCATTACTGTATCTTTTATATAACGCATAATTAATGCTTACGTGTAAAAATCGTATAACGCAAGTACTGGCAGTAATAGTTTTTATTTCGTGAAACTTAAGAAAACCAATAATTGTTTAAACCAATTAATTTTCACGAATTCATTAAACTGTTTAAGGGTGTTTATAATTGTTCAGTGGACCTGAACAATTTGAATGTGACGAACCCAACATAATATGGCTGTTTCCTTAAATTTATTGCTTCATTTTTTGATATTTTTCACCATATAAACATTTATAATGCATATTAATGCCAAGAAGTTCCAGGTCTGAGCGCTAATGTATTTCGAGTCACATTTTCATCCCCCAGAGCGGTTCAGCCTGTGAAAACGATTATCCAAGGTTACACCTGGGATAATACTGACCGTTAGAAGCATTTTGCTGGCAGCCATTACATTCCTTAAATACCGAGCTGGAACAAAGCACTTCTAACCTGCCTCACCCTTAAATCCGTCTTAGTTGAAATAATGAATCATTAATAATAATTTCCTAAAGAATACACAATTTCTCAATACAATTATATATTTTACCTATTAAATACGATTTATTTTAAACACAAGATGTATTTAAAACTTAAGCTAATCGCAACAGAACTGTACTTGCTACATGGGCATTATAACCTCACACAATAAATCGCTATGGCTTTGTCTCAGCAAGCCTTTACCAATTATGTCCAGCTTCGCCAACGAAATACCGCCGGGATTCTTTTCATAATAAGGGACGTTTGTCATTCAGTTCACCCATTATACTCCTTTTACGTTTGTCAATCGGTTCTCGCATTATGACTCCTTTCACGTCTGCCAATCGGTTTCCACGTTATTACTCCTTTCCCGTTTGTCAATCAACGCTTACAGCATGAATCCTATTGCGCTTGTCAATCGGTTCTTAAATTATGGCTCCACTTAGGTTTGTCAATCAGTTCTCCCATTATACTCCTTTTACGTTTGTCAATCGATTCTAACGTTACTACTCCTTTAAGGTTCGTCAATCGGTTCTCTCATTACACTTCTTTTAGGTTAGTCAATCGGTTCTCTCATTATACTCTTTTTACGTTTGTCAATCGATTCTAACATAATGACTCCTCTTAGGGTTGCCAATCGATTCTAACGTTACTACTCCTTTAAGGTTCGTCAATCGGTTCTCTCATTACACTTCTTTTAGGTTAGTCAATCGGTTCTCTCATTATACTCTTTTTACGTTTGTCAATCGATTCTAACATAATGACTCCTCTTAGGGTTGCCAATCGATTCTAACATTATTACTCCTTTAACGATCGTAAATTGATTCTTACTTAATGACTCTTTTACCTTTGATGTTCAATTTATACATCAAAGGAATCAGTAATTTTCTTTAATAGTGGCCATTCCTATCTATATTGTAAACTTTTTGCGAAATAAGAGCAAAACCAGTTTTCCTTGGATTACTTGTATTTCTGAATTTTCACGAACATCTAGTACCCTATTATCTACTCCACATCTCTTTACTCAATTTCCTTGCGTAACTCCATTTCCTTATGGAAGTGCATTTTTTTACGGAACTCCATTTCCTTGCGGAACTCCATTTTCTTCCGGAACTCAATTTCCTTGCGGAATTCCATTTCCTTGCGGAACTCAATTTTCTTGCAAAACTCCATTTTCTTGTATAATACCATTTTCCTTATTTACTAATCTGCCATCAGATTCTATAAACATTTTCAGTAATGTTTTTATCCCATTTACAAGCGTAAATTTTTAGTTTTTAGTCAAAATCTTACGAAAATTGGTATGTTTCTTTTTTCCATCTTTTTCACGAAAAAACCACACCTGTCTTTTTATTAGATAAAGCTGTAGGCCTAATTGTCAGGCTGTAAAACTTGCGAGGTTTCAGATAAACCTACGAAGAGAATGTAAACGGTAAAATATTTGTTAATAAAATTACACTATTTCCTACTGCGTTTAAATACAAACAGATTATCTACCAAGTTTCTAATTACGATAGGATTAATTAGGGAAGCAATAGGTTTCTAACGGTGACACTGAAATGTAAATCCCTTCATCAAGTAACTCTCACGATTGATCGCATTTTCTTATGGTATATAACCGTACTACTACAGTAAAATGTAACTACAAAGTAACCAATATAATGGTTCTAATTATGTAATTATACGTTCTTTACATAACTAAAAGTGTAACGAATTAAATAATTTCCCTTCATTTTCCTACAGCGCGCGCGCGCGTGTGGGTGTGTGTGTGTATGTGAGTGTGTGTGTGTGTGTGTGTGTGTGTGTATGTGAGTGTGTGCATGAGAGAGATAGATAGATAGAGAGAGATAGAGAGAGAGAGAGAGAGAGAGAGAGAGAGGGTGTGAGTATTCTATTGGGATGTTGGTGGATGTTTTTTTCAAATTCAAACCAGTTTTTATGATTTGCAACTTTGACAACAAGCTTCCTCTTGTTTAGAATGGTTTTTTTAAGAAATGAAGGAAAGCGAATCACTCGGTGATGATGAAGGCTTGTCTATTAGAACTGTACACGGGTAATAAGAGCACTGAATTTACCTCTTAAATATCAATCAAATACTCACGACGTAAATAAATTTAATTAAAAAAATTCTCATCTGAAATTTTATGTTCGGCGAAAACAATCTAGGCTAAACCTTGTGAGAGGGTAAATAACAACTGATTGAAGGACAGAGGGGAGGCTAGGGTTGCGTTCCATTACTGTCAAGGGAAAGGGATGTTTGTTCTTTCCTAGATTTACCCTTTAATTAATTAACGGTAACAAGGCTTGCAAAGCAGAAAAGAAAATTGGAAACACGTTTTATGTGGTATTTTCTTCCAGAAGTTCTATCTCGTCAAATTGGATGTTTTTCAAGGACGTTAATTAATGAAAAACCTTGAACATTTTTACGATATTGCTTTCAACGTTTCAACTGTAATACGAGGTACGTTATTGCACTTCACAAAAAAACGTATTTAAAATAATTACATTCAAATAAAGCAAACATTCTAAAAATACAAACAGTTCTTCCCTAACTGTCACCAATTTTTGTTTAAAAAACAGAATACATTTGTTTTAAAACAACCCCAGAATATACTATGATATTTTAATGTTAGGTAACAAAATGTTAATATTGTTCAGTAAAACACAAAACAAGACTATAATATACAATTTAACAAACTACTAAGAAAATTAATGTAAAATATCTTATACCCTGGCTGTCTATTTATTTACAAATGAACAAATATGCACTGTAAACATGACGAATACTAGTTCACATGGAGATTGTCCAAAAATGGAGCGACAGTTGAGATAATCTTTTGCGTCTCTATGACTTTGCCTGTCAAAATACCTTTTTCATTGTAACTCAACATTATTATAAATTCCGAGGTAAATCTGCGGCAGGACGGGAGAATTCCCAATCAAGATATTTTAATATTTAGAACCAACATTTATTTGAAGTTAAAGCCTTATAAATATTTCAGATATCTAATATCTTATTTTTTATTCTCAAAGGCATTATTTGGATTGCCTTAATATATTATACTAATTGAGATTGTGTACAGATGATGTAGGACGATTGCTCTCTCTTGGGGATGATGGGGATACTCTTCCTAACACGACCTAAAGGAAAACCAAATATAATTGGGGCAAGCAAGTACAATATTATGTCGCTATTATCAAGATGAGAAGGGCTAGAGTGAAAATGTGGATACACATTGCTACACATTGCTGATTATACAAATCTTGATTCGCCTTCACTCCTTCTACTAGGGAATCCGCATATATTCTCCTCTTCAAACACGCTTATGTGCCACTGAGTCTTCCTTGTCGGCATGGTTACATAAAATTGAAGCTACGTCCTTCACCGTAATGTGATTTACCTTAGCGATGCATACTGAAACATACGTTTTCCTACTTTAAAAACGCAGGTGGTTGAAGCTAGTTATTGCTACATATTAACTGGCATCCTTCATTGCTTTAGTAGGTTTTTCGATTTTAACCACGCGTAAACAAAAGCCAATAATGAGTATGAAACTATTACCCAAAATAGAAAAAAATATAAACCTACTAAGGAAAGGATTTACGTTGTCCATTAGGAACATCGGGAAAAGCAAGTGGACATTATATACGAATCTAGCAAGCAGACTCGTTCTACGAAATTAATGGGGATGCATTTTGTGCATCGGCTTACAGAGTACCGTAACATCGATATCGACATTATAAAATAAGTGCTTAATAGCCGGTCATAAATGGATTGTAATTTAATTTTTGTATTATATCAGATTACATATAGTAATACTTTCGCAATTCATAAATAACATGAAATATTGTGAATTAAACACTATTTCAAATACTGAATAAGGATAAACTCTAAAAAAATACAGTAAAAGGTTCTGGCAGTGTAAAACTATTCTTAAAAAAATAGGCTACGCAGTGGAGTAGCCTATACAAATTCGTTTACATCTCTTTTATGTCGCTCACTCAAGTTAAGTGCATGTTAAGAAATAAAACCCTATTCCATTATGCATTCAACTCTCTTAACCTTTACAACATGACTGACAATTGGAAGGCGTGGAACGATTGACTTCCAAGTACGATGAAATCTGGTGTTTGGTAATATGAGGGGCTGCCCAGCAGTCTTGGTGGTAGATTATATTGATTTGAATCGAAAGTCCTAAGTTTGACTTAAGTAGATAAAAACTTGTAACTACAAATAATTTTTTATTTATTTACATAATCCTTATTTACATTTCGGAAATCAAGGCATCATCAGCAGAAGTCCTGTAACAATTGGAAAAAATCTATACCCCCTGTTACAATAAAAATAATATTTATGTAGACTATTACAATAAAATTACAGTCATTATTTTTTGTATAATTTTTGTAAGAGGGAGGTTAGATTGTTTTTTATTGTAATATTACCCTCTAATGGTCATGATATGATAGTAGAAATTAAAATAAAAGTTTAGCTGTGATAACTTTCTTTTGTACTTCTTTTTGATTAATTCTTGTTTTATCAGTGTATTCAATAGTTTTATGTTTAATATGTATTCTGTCTTATTAGTTTCATCTTACATTGTAAGTTTATTATATTTATGATTAAGTCGATTATGTTTATTTGTACGTTTTAAGACACATTATCTCTATGCAAAACGAAGTATAATATCAAATTCATTTGAAAAAACTGACCTTTTGTCATTTTACAAAATGTATTTAATATTTAAAATGGAAATTATTCTTAGAAGTATATCAACTACAAATCTGCCCCACTCGTAATCTATGAGTTTATTGAAAATACATTAAAGGAAGTGTTTCCAATTAAAATCAAACAGAAAGCGAACCAGTCAAGGTCAAACACTCCTCAAAGGTTCTCTCATGCATTAAAGCATTTTTTCCAGCGTTTAACCTTTTCTCCCTTAATTTAAAAGTTAAATTGCTTTGCTCAATAAATTCCGCACAACTTCAAAGCCAGCATAACCTCATCTGAGTAATTGCTGCGAGGGAAATATTTCCGGCGACATTTGTTGCAACTGCGCGCCGCCGAACTTAGTTTCATCTTCGTGTTACGGACGATCTAATTGAAAATGTTAAATTAATTACCAATGTTAATTTAATTTTACTGAAAATGGTTATTTCTTTAAATTATTTAAATGATGATTGCATTTGTTATTAAATAGCCTATTTCTTTTATGGATCAACTAGAGATATTAATTTTGTTTTTCATTAATTACGTCAAAATTATGTTTTTTTTTAAAATTAGGTTAAAATAGAAATTTGGTAATAGATAATAAATAATCTAAAAATACTTGTGTTTTAATCATAACGAAGACTCGTTATGGTTCTATCTGATCTCTGCATTCATCGAAAGGCTGTAGTAGCCAATATATCACCTGAAATGTTGCAGAAAACTCTCAATATAATAGTTTAAATTATTAAGTACTTCGTAGTCTGGGTTTGTCCAAAGAGATGGACAGTGAGCAGCTTCCTATTCATACGAAAGTGTATTGAAGAGGTTTTTTGAGTTTAAGGTTGAGGTCAGAATCTTCCTTCTTGATACAGAGTACGCAGATTTTCTTAAAGACGTTTCTTGGCTTCGGTTAACTGGTTACTTGACTGGTGTTTGGACATTTGAATGTTTTGAATCTGGGCTTAAAAGGTAAGAATATAGATATGCTCGAAGTTGGAGACGAAGTTAGTGCCCTGGTTGGAAAATGTCGGTTGTGCGCTACAAGGGTTGATAGATGGGGTCGATAAAAAGCTTTCTTACAATCTTCCCCACTTTGAAAGAGTTTTTGGAGTCTTCTGAACAAAACGTAACAATATACAAATATTCTTTGAGCTTAGCTTGTGAGGTTATGTTGAAAATAAATAAAAACATACACAAAACTCACAAATTAATCATTTTGTTTTTCATAAGCGTTTCAATGACAAAGCCATCATCATCAGTGAGTGTTACAGTAGAAACTTACTACTAGGGTGAAAGTAAGGTTACATTTCCATATTCATACAGTAGGCGTTGCCACTAATTTAAACATGATACATCAAATAGAAATTTTGTACCTAACTCAATAATTACAATAAAATGTTTAACCATACAACATAATTACATATAAACAAAAAATATAATTAATAATACAGTTTATTATTATTTCAAGATTTTAGCAAAAAAAGTAACAACCAAATTTTTTTGTGTCATGCTAATTACAATAATATAGAATTTTGAATAGCGCCTGACTCATTACTTAAAATATTATTTTTATTCCTATTAATATACAAAGTTTCCCATTCATCAAATCCACTACACTTAACAACGTTTTTTAACAGGGTTACATCTTCTACTTTAAATTCGTGGTATTTTTCTAAATAATGTTTCGTTATAGCAGATTTTTCTGGTCTGTTTAACGTGTAAAAAATGTTCTCTAATTTTATTATTTCTTTTTGTTTGACCTATATATTTCAGAGGACACTTGCTACACTTCAGGCAGTA
This sequence comes from Prosapia bicincta, assembly GCA_036971475.1. Lineage (NCBI taxonomy): Eukaryota > Metazoa > Arthropoda > Insecta > Hemiptera > Cercopidae > Prosapia > Prosapia bicincta. The sequence continues at coordinate 65,656,388 of JBAIZL010000006.1, read as the reverse complement.
GATTCCTGACTTTTCTTCAGATTAGGTATGGCGTCTTTATGGTTCCCTAACAATTTCTATAGGTTATTTGCAGTGACAATTGTAACGTTAAAATTACTAATTTTTCCTAGAGATTGTCTAATTTTATTAGACAGTGTTGGATGGTGTGTTATTTTTACCCATTTCCCCCTTTAAATCTCTTATTAACTTGCTTCTCTGATTTCTTATTGTCTTATGTTTCATCTTTTTGTGAATTTCATCTGTAAACACTTTACTGTATCCATGGATCCTTGTTACACAGTAATATCATTTCATCACTGGTAACGAAAAACGTAACAAACCAGATAAAGGAAAGCCTAATTTAGCACCTTCAAAGTTTAGCAGTCACTTTCAGGGAATACTTACCTCAGCCAGATTTTATTGAGAATTTGATTAGAAATCCGTTTTGCTTACCTGAGATAGGAAAGATTCAGAGTCTTTCAGAAGATGAACAATATCAACTTGTACGTCTAACCAGCAGTAGCACAGCTAAAACTGGTACACCGTAGAACTTTGGTTGACACTACCTAAATACTACATAGTACTCATCGATAAGGCATTGAAGGTAAGTGTACCTTTTCCAACTATATACCGATGTGAACAGGCCGTATCAACTATATGCCTCATTTAAAATAAATAAAGGCATCGGTTTGATATGCAGTGTAATTTAGGAGAAAAAGTATGGAACCTAACATTTCTGAAATCATGAACTCAAAGGACAGATTCAACTCATATCACTGATTTTACTTTGTTAAGTTGTGAGTTGTTGTAATTGTATAGTAATTTTGAACTAATAATATTAAAAATATCCTATTTTAATTTTATTCACTAGTTTTTCTCTGTTAGTCCCAAATTAAACAGACTTGTGATACTGGTTTTTCCTTCATTAACCCCTTGTTCCAAATCAAATATTAATATAAAAATGTTTAATGAATATCGCATGAACCTAAAAATTTTAACATGTTGATAGTCTTACTATTTGTATCTTAAGTAGAAAAATAAAAATAATACACTTCCTGAATGTACCAGTAATAACTTTGTGGTAGCATCAAATATAATTTTCATATGTAAGAACAGTTTCCACCTTAAAGTAAGTGGGCAGGGAAACCATAAATTATGTACTAATGACTAATTATAACTCATTTCGCGGGTAATCTAAGATTTAAGTTTATGAATTCAAGAGGTACTTGTCAATATAGTGAGCGATGAGGGGTCCTTGTAAATATGTTTTTTTTTTTTAACACGGCTATAGTGCACCCTCTGGGTTTTACATTGAGCTTAGATAAAACATTCGTTTCTAAATAAAAATTCCACCATGAAAACGTTCATGTAAAATATTTGAAACATTTTAGTTCTGGATTTGTATACTGGATTTAATAACGAATCTAGTATTTTAGTTTTTTCCTGAACATTGTGATACATTCCACCTACTCCCTTATAATTCGAACACAGAATTCTGAAAATAGATGTAATCCTATACCTATGGTTTTATAATATCGTAGACAGCATTTATAAAACCTAGAAAACAGCAATCCAACGAAATATAGAACTTTGTCTAGCTTCATGTTCGACATGAATGGACCAGGTTCTATTACACTACACAACACACATTGAAATAATGAACTATGGTTATACTTCGATTAATAAGCTGAAATAATAGTTCCTTAAAAATGAAGATAAACTTTTAGTTATAAAAACGGGAAAAGACCCACAGTGGTTATAAACTTTTTAAAAATATCTTTCACTAGCGAAAACTGTTTATTTTCTATTTATGAGCAAAAACTAGCTTCTGAATCTGCAAATAAAATTTTGATTCTGAAAATAATTATCATCCGGGTAATTTAATTTTTATAACGGTTTTTAACGAACAAACATTGCATTGTTGATTCAAAAAACCTTCATGAAACATTATAAATAGCTTTTACGTATTTTTGAACTAAGAATACAATAAAAATGGATGGATTTCACTTGATTTTAAATAATTAAACTAAGAGAGAGAAAGTAATTTCCAGAAATTAAGACAATTTCTCTAAGGAAACACCGAATTCGTATTTATGGTAAATTTGTCCGCCGAAATGTATGTGCAATTAGGACGAAAGAAATTTATGACGTCATCAGTCAGCCAGTGGTTGACTCGTTACTACACTAATGCTAACTAATTGATAATGGCAAATACCTAAACAGAAATATTCCACAAATTTTATAGTCACGCGTTAGTAATGATTGTCATACAATAACGGAAATTTTAATACTGCGTAGCAAGTGAAGGCACTACTTTTATTCTTTCGGCCCCCGTTACACCCCCAAAGGTAAAATTACACTCGGTAGACATTACCTAAACTTAGGATCGTGGTCGTGGATCCTACCACAGTTAGAACGTATAAAACACTTAATAGTACACCTCTTTGTACTGAATATATTAAAATTTGTGTAAAGCTGATATGCTGAATTCTTCCCCAAAAGTTAAGTTATGATTCTAAATTGAAAACTTTTTAAAAGAATATAAATCTCGTACTTACGTAACCCAATATAAAGGAAGATCTGCAACATAACGTGATGGATCGACAAAAAAGTCTGGTGTTTGCCTAAAGAAACAGAAAATTTGTCATTACATGATTAGGTTAAAGTTAAATACATTTATTTGTATAAGGTTTTAAAAATAATAAACTGTCAACACCAACAAGCTGATTGGGAAATGTTATTAGAGTCGGCTCACAGAAGAAAATCCCTTTCCAAATTATGAAAATTTAATTACTGATTTAAAGTTAAACTTCATTGCAGCACATTTGGTCTCACTATGTAATTTCTGAAGCCTTGAGAAACCTTTCACCGTTACAAATTCCCATTACAGACAAAAAAACCAAGATAAATAAATAACAACTAAGACACAACTTAAATGCTGTTAGATGGGGATTGCTCATAAAGAACGTTTAGTTTTTGAACGAACTATTACTGTTGTTCTCTAGTCGTAAGCTGGGAATTTTCTTAGCAATAATAACCACTCTACAGAAAGAAAGTTCTACGTCAGATCAAAACCAGAGGTTAAGGTTACGGCCAAAATATATCTTGCTGTAGGTGACCCAGAATGAGTAGGTAATACAGCAGTTTTAATGAGTAGTAAGCAGCAGTTTTAAATAGGAGATCGACTCTAGATTGGAAAAGCCATAAACGTTTCTGGCGGTTTATGACACTTGGTCGATGAAAATTAATTTAGGCCCCAGATAACTAAATAAGCTTTAGAACTTTAATATAGATTACTTGGTGATAGTGAAGGTAAATTGGCAATAGTGACAATGTAAGGGTAGTTAATTTGGTGATAGGCTAATATAGAAAGAAATATATATATATATATATATATATATATATATATATATATATATATATATATACATTGTACTAGCAAAATGAGGTAAATGTGTCCTTTACATATATAAATCTAGAAAAACGATTTTACAAATACAAAGGCAATTTAAAGGTTGGTGAAAATTTACCAGCAAAAAAATGAGGCAAAAATGTTTTAGAGGGGCAGACGAGATAAAATGCTTTGCATTCATTGTTGCCACTGCATTAGACTTCGCCTAATCATTACTATATCCTTAAATCCGTAATCACACACTAAGACGACATTTAGTTAGTTCTATCATATTTAATAATAATATACGGTGGGCCCACGAAACTGTCCTTTTGGCCTTGCGAGATTTCTCCTGTACTATCACTTCTTAAAATATGCTACATAATCAGCATGCTCTATACATCAAAAGCTTCTGATCCGATACATCTACATAAAATCCCAGATTCTTTGTTAATTCACACCGAAGCTAATTTATCAACGAATTTATGTAATGTCTCATGCAAGTCAGTTTTTTACAGTCCTTATTGTATTTATAGGAAAGTATTTATAGTAACCGTCTACCCTCAGTATCTCCTACTGTGACCTCTCAAGGCCAAGTGCACGGTTACGTGGTCCACACTACTAGTAATACTTTAGAACACGATGTTGTTCAAAGCAAACTATTTCAATCTCCAATGGTACCGGTGACGTCATTTTTATTAATGCTCAAAGCATTATCAGTCTAAAGAGTACCATTGATAAATTTTGTACATCCGTCTACTAAAAACTTGACTATAGAACCAGATAACGAGGGAAAATCATTATTTTGGTAAACAAAAACATCGTGGCCTATCAAATCTTGTTTTAGCTATTGAATGGTGATTCAGGATCTAGATAATACCAACATACAATATTTCTTAAAGGTTGTATTTTTTTTTAAAATTATATAGTGAAATTTTATTTCTGCATAAAAAAACTATTATGAAGAAAAGAATTCATCCGCAAATCATATGAATATATCAATATATATATATATATATATATATATATATATATATATATATATATATATATATATATATATATATATATATATAAACAAGCTTAGCGTTGGGTGACATCTATAACATAGTACTACTACTCTGGGCGTTAAATAATCAACCAGCTCGCTTACTTACTGGAATAAATTATAACCCAACACTGCACTGTTATGTTACAAAATAGAATCATAAAAAAATATAATATAAATTTATTAACAATAATATCATATAATTTGTTGTTGGGCGATAGATATATTTATTTCGAACGGAATGAAATACATGAATGATTTTCTGAATTTAACAATACAAAAACTAATTACTTATTGAATTGCACTTTAATATGCTACAAAATAACTACTAATTCACACTTGGGTATCATTACAAATGATGAATGATTAGTTAGTTCCTTTGGTAAAATAGTCAGAAAACTTTAGAAATATTAAATTTGTCTGAAATATAAAGTTTTCCTATTTGGACTCTGTTAAAAGTATTTTATCTCTGGGCTTGAGATTGATGTGTTATTCAATACAGTAATACGATTTATGCGTCTACTCCTGTGTCTAAATTTAATTGTTGGATTTTAATTTAAATTTATAAAAATTGAATTTTTAATCCTTTAACTAATTACCTAGTGCCTTTTTTCGAATTTAGTACCTTGAGCGATCCTCAGAGTACCCTGAGTTGGCGTCGTGGTCTACTTTGTGTCCAAATGAGTTCTCCTTTATCCTTTTTCACCGGTTCCCGGGGTTGGACCCCTCTAGCTTTGATTTGTAACTCCCAAAACCTGACTCTCTGTTGGTGCCCAGCATCACTCTTTGGCTCCCCGGACTCCTGTCCTCTCCGGTTCCCCGATCTATCCTCCTCGACTACCAAAGCTTAACTGCCCATCTTCCTCGACTCCCTGATTGCTCTTCCCTTCAATCGTTTCTTTTCTCTTATCTTCCTTATCGATCATCTCTCTTTTCTTAATTTAACCAAATCCTGGCCTGTTTTGCATTTGTTTTGTCGCGGTAATCGATTATATTTGTCCCTCTTTGCACGCGCCTTGTATTGGAAAGCACTGCTTTCGCCGACAAAGAATCTACTTTGGTAACTAAGCGCTTATGGGTTTGCCCTTCATCAATCTACCTGTATGTCAGCTTATTTTTCTAGTTTCCTGTTTAAAATGTCTATAATTTTGAATACCTTTTATGTTTTGAAGCTAACGGTATCTGTCAAAAGTAGAAACCCACAAGCCTATAGATTTATAATAAATATGTAACTCATTCTAGACTGTTTAATGATTTGTTTTAAACAATTAATATTTCATTGCAAGTTCTGGCAAACACTCTTCTCATATATATATATATATATATATATATATATATATATATATATATATATATATATATATGGATTATAATAAACAAAAATATTAAAAGAATCCGTAGTTGAAAACTCAGTTGTCAAAATAATTACATAAACAATCACATTCTTCTACGCATTACACTGTATACTTTAACTAACCCTCACAAATGTGGTATGTTACAAAAATGCATCCCCTCTTTCTGATATTTATAACACAAACAATATTTAAGCTTAATTTATGATTCAATGTCATCATTAGTATTAAACACAAGCTCAAAGCAAACATTTTATTTATATTATGAGATTGATGCAATCATCAGTGTTCAGAATAACAGTTTAGAGGAATATTCTATTTTTTATAGGCACACAGGGACTTTTCGATTTGAGTTTAGAAAATAAAGTGTTTATTTTTAGTCATTGATCGATTTATAAATAATAGTTTAATGATTGTAATAATAATATACAATATATGTTATGTGATAAATAGGGACGAGCAAAAAAAAATAAAATAAAAAAGAGGACAAAAACAATAGATAAAAGAGGATAAATTTGACAGCAAGCGGGATTGCCAGAGGTCAATTCTAGGAAAGATTTTAATCAAATCTAGTTACTGTAGATACTAGTCTAAGGTCTAACCGAAATGTTGAGAAATTTATCGAATATTTTTTTAATCTAACAAATAAATATTAATAATTTCTTTAAAATGTCAGAAGTGTACAGAGGCCAGAGGTGATTGATACCTTCATTTAAAAAATTAGAACAAAAATATACAATTCACTACCGTAATTGATATGATTGCAGTATGTTCTAGTAAAATATAAATTATTGTATTTATTAACTGACAAGAGTATTGAATAATGGCATTTTAAATCAATAATGTAGGCAGTAGTAGATAAAGCAGGATATTCTATGCGTTAAAACAGCTGTTCTACAACCTATAACATAAAGTTAGCTGTTGTATGAAATGATATGTTATTACAGGTTAAGCTAAAATAATTATTTACAACACATATATTTAATAAAGCGCGATTTTAACGTGACGTCATTACGAAGATTTATCCCAGTTAAGTTGTTCTGTTTAGGTGCTCCAAAGCAAGTACTCTCCAAAAGCTTGATTCTAGTGAAACAAATTATGTTTTTTTAATTCAAAAATACAGTGTAGAATTAAAATTGTCGTAACTTTATTTTATTACAGATCGATTAATGGTGGTTAATATTAAGACTTCACGTTTAATAATCTATATTTGGACTTGGTGTAGTTTACAAATAGAAACATAGCAAGGTCTGTCGTAACCTGTAACAAACCTAGAACTTTTAATCTGACACGGCGTATTACGACGCAGAACAAGGTTGTGACGGTAGATAATGTCAAAGTTATGAACTGGACTCTCAGTCTCGTGGACTTTATCGAGGCTGGCGTGCGCAGCCAAGATAAAATGCAAATACCTTCCAATAAATCTTATACTATTTATTTGCGAAACCGAGCTCATCACCCTTACTAGTCATTCTGAAAACATTGTTATTTGAAATTTTCAATTATCAAACTTTCTTGAAGGAAAATTTTCTGCAAAAACATTTTATGACAAACTAATGGCAAATTAAAGGTTAGATAACGTATTATTATACTGTAAGAGCTTTTCTTGTTACGTATAGAAAAAGGGTTTATATTTTAATTACTAAACTAATAATAATATTAGGGTTGATAGTTAGAGGGTATTAAATATTTAATAGGGTTATTTTTTGGGTTTATATATTAATTCAATTAGATAGTAATAAGGGTTTATTATTTGAATTAAGGGGTATATAAGTAGGTTTAAATAAACAGTTATAAGGTTCACAACAGTAAGAAAAATAGGCACCTCTAAATTTCACCACACATTAGTTTTTATTAAAAAGAAAACACATTAGTTCGTAACAAAATCAGAACAGTTTCAGTGACGATGTCGCCTTCCTCAGTACTTGGCTACCGACATCGTCACCGAAACTAGTGTGATTGTGTTATGAACTAGTGCCTTTGTTTTTATTAAAACCAAATGTGTGGTGAAATTTAGATTTGACTGTTTTATTTTTTACTGTTGTGAATAGTTATCACTGGTTAGGCACTAATTAACTAAAAATTATAAGGTTTTGATCAGGATTGATTAAATAAATAATAGTAAATATAATTAGGGTTTAATAATTATTACGGTATTTTATTTGTTTAATTTAAAACGTTTCCCGTTTTCTAAATGTACTACAAACAATTTTTTTCTTTTTTATTACAAATTTATAAACGTATGTTTTTGAAATAGGCAATCGTCCATTAGCAACATGAAGTTTTAAATGATATCTTCATTGGTAGCTGCAATCAGTCCAATTAGTTTCGAAAATTTGTCATTCTTATTTATATATAAAGAACATAAGTCAAAATACAAATACAAGAATTATAACTTACATACACAAGATTACTAATACTTACACACAATCTTACTAATACTATACACAAGAATACATATTGCAATATATATATATATATATATATATATATATATATATATATATATATATATATAGATATATAATTTAAAACAACATAGGTTATTTAAATACAAGAATAACCTACTTTGGATATAAAATAATAAATTTCTTGTATTTGAATAACCTATGTTGTTTTAAATTATTAAACAAGAAAACGTATTATATATGTATATATATATATATATATATATATATATATATATATATATATATATATATATATATATTACGTTATGCCTAACGCAAAAAGCCTTCTTGTCAGAAATTACGGCAAAAGCCATCTTACATGTCGCTAATCCACGCCACATGATTCTATAATTTACTTTTTCCCCCTAAATAATCCTAAGTACATATCCACTTCCTCATTCTTCTCCCTACCCTCAGTTGCACCCCGTTGTAAAGCATACCTACTATGTCTGTAACCTTCCACACTACCCTTTTCCGTATTATAAAGCAATGACTCCCCCCCCCCCATTTTAATTTCAGGAGCTTTCATATTCTACATCGCCGGTACTAGACCAACTAACCGTATAAAAACAACAAAACTGTTGACAGAAAAACCATAATCTGTATAAGTTTGGTTTGCTTCTGGAACCTACGGCCATCCCCAATATTTTCTCGCCGACACTGGACCTTCCAGAAGCACTTATTCCAGTGACTACTGGAGCACTTGCAGGACATAATTTGTGTTATAAAACATAAACTGATTATTTCCTTCACTTATTTGAAATCTACTAAAAAAGTTATGAAAAGTTACACCGAACGCGTTCAATACAATACTTAAACTAACAACTTGTATTCATTCCTAGAACTAATTTGCAAATATTACAAGTTGATTTTAAAAGATAATATTGTAAATTTTGTTATGCTCATCTATAACGTTATAGATAATAAAGTGTACTATAGGAGCCAGGCAGCCTATTTGACAACGTGACCCTGGAGTATTACAACATTTCCGTTGTAACACATGTTTTTATAAACAACTTATTATTTATTTGTAAAGACGTAAGACATAATAGAATTATAAAATGCCTTTATTATATAATGCAAATGTAATACACTTGAAGCACTACCCGAAAGGAAAAAATGCCTTATGAGCGAATGGACGGAAAATGGTTAGTAGGCTATCATACAGATTTAGTAAGATAAAACGTTAGTAGAAGTTTGACGAAGTTGTTATCGATTGTTTGATGCAGGAATGATGGAGGGAGGATATAGTGAAACATAGTAAAACACACGAAGCCTCTGCTATATCTTTTTTGCAGAGATTTTTGTCAGTATTTCACGTTGTTGCCGCTGTTTCTTCTTCTTTTCGTCTGACGACTTTTAGTTGACATTTTAGCCTCTTAACGATAAGAAATAAGGATCTAAGTGTATGAAAAGACAAGTTTGGCTATCGTAAGGTGTAGTAGAATAAAGTTTAAAAGCCAATAACAAATGTTAAGGTGCTGTAGATTGTAAATAATGTGTTTAAAATTTGAAGGGAAAATGAAAAGACTCTCTCAAGTTGTTCGCTTTAAGTAAAATCTGACGCAAGTGCCCCAAGTAAATCTGATCCCTGGTGAAACCGTCACTAAGGAGGAACTATAACGGAGCTGTCTACAAACATCATTTTATCCGTATCCCTAAGGGCCAGACCGTTATAGCGAAGACGAATTTAAACACATTCAACATCAGCATAAATGGCAAAATTTACTTTTATAATCTACGGCCAAAAATTGAGTAAAGGATATTTGAAATTTGTAAAACGTCCAATTTAAAATTATTCTAGCTACTGGTAAAAATCAATCACCAACCATCTCTTTTCTTCGACCAAAGTCATTTTTTCAAATAAGAAACATTTAGATTTAAAAATTTTAAAAAAATAAATGATGGAATAATAATCTAAATATGATAATAATATGTATTATAATTTTTAAGTCAAGTTTATTGAGACTAAAAACTTTAACATTACCTAAATTAAAAATAAATAGGAGTAAATCAACCAAGGAATAAATAAATTAATCTGCAAGACAATACAATCAAAATAAACAAAGCTAGGCAAGACTACGATTACTTTACTGCATATATCTATAATTTTTCGAACGCCATTTTATAAATAAAGCAATATAAAATCTCACATGTGTTGTAAATAAGTTTAGGCCATTAGAAAAAATAAGCACTTACAGTTTTCTTTATATATTTAAATAAACAAAATTACATACCATGGCAACCATTGTCGTCAAAAAAATGTAACAAAATGTTTTCAAAACAAACGGCTGCTAATTACCATCGTTACAGGAATGTAAGATGACATTGTATGAACGCGATATGGGACTTACGTAACCTACATAGAAAAGGATGGAGTTTCTCTGGGAGACGGCTAAAGTAGGACAAAGATAAAAGATTTATATATAATTGTTACGTCTTATTCTGCAACAATAAGTTTCTTGTGTTGTCAAACGTGTATGTGCTACAATGCCTTCTAGATAGTAAAGTTCATGGTATGCGCCATTTTGAAAATAATTATATCCGATAATGTAATTTTATTACTGTTTACACAGTAATTATTCTTACCATATATAATTCTAATAAGTAATAAGTAATATATATATATATATATATATATATATATATATATATATATATATATATATATATATATATATATAGATATCTCTAATAATAATTACGAATTATTAATTAATAACGAAATAATACAATTATTTTATACATTTTGGTCTTTACATAAAACAAATAAATTCACGAGGGTGAAGGTTTTATTATGATCAAATGATGTCAAACTTAAAGCCATCCTTTAAGCCTAATTATTTCACAGCCTTGCATTTCCTTAGATCTACGTTAGTGAAACAAGTTCTATTAAAGGTGTATTATCCTTGGAGTGTCAAATGTAGCAAATCGTCGTCTAACGATTATCGGCAACGATTATTGCAGGAGTGGTATCTCTGACATTATTTAAAATTTAAAATCATGGATTCTTAAGTGTTGTGTGTGTAGAAAATTAATGTTAAAATAATTAAAGTGTACGGTAGCACGAAAACATCACAATAAAGGTCCGTTTTAGAGGCTACAGTAACTTATTTAAAATCTGCTACTTTTCAAGTATTATTTTGTTTTAATCATTAGGCCAAAATACAAAATGAACTAATTAGTTTTTACAGTAAATTTATGTGTTATTACTAAGTAAAGATTACACTACTTATTATTAATTGCACCAACAATAAAAATAAAAATAAATAGATAGTTTATCATGATATTTATCATCAGTTTTATAGAATGTGTGTATTTGCACGCACAAACTCGGGCACGCACGTACACACGCGTACACACACGTATGCACACACACACACACACGCATACACACGCACGCATACGCTCACACACATACACACACACACACACACACACACACACACACACACAAACACACACACACAATTTTTCACCTCTAGTGAGACTTCTAAATCCCAAATAGTCATAAAATTTTGCTGCGTTCAAATGGCAGCCAACTAATACTACCTCCATGACGACAAAGACATTAACTCCATGTGGGTTGCAGTAATCACCTTGCTAAGTGCCCTACACACCCTGCAACACAGGTTGACTCAGCACTCTTTCAGTTTGTTTCTTCTTTCCTAATAATATAAAAATAATTACTTTTGAAAACCAAAATTTATTTTTTTCAATTCCACTTCTTTTTAAACTGTCATCTTTACACGCAGAACAGTTGATGTATTTGTCACATTTTTATAGTCAATTATTTTACTTGCTCTGGGGTCTGCTAATCCCTGTTTTGGTTTTTGATTCCGTAAGTGGACATAATAAATAACGGAAAGTGCTAAGCATAACGATTTATATATTTACTTGTACTTGGAGCTCTGAAATAATACAAACTATTATGTTTTACAAAATCATAGTATTAAAAACAAACATAATTGTTTCATATTGTTTTGATAGTTATACAAAAATATATCGGATAATTTTTTTAAAGGTGTTTTTTTCAAAAAACTATTACGAATTTCCAAAACAGAATGTATTATGCTAGAAATATTTATAACCTATTCCACATCTTAGTATTATAACACACTTTTGGCAATGTCTATTACATGTATAGTGATGCACGAGTTTATTTCTTGGTGACAAATTGATTATTTACGGTAAAGAGACAGAATAAAAAAAATAGTATGTACCTAATCTACCTATCTTTCTGAAAAGAGGTTACCAATTTTATGTGTTTACATAGGTACGCCTTTACAGTAAACAAGATTTACAATATTTATTTGTATTCTTTTAATGTTTGTATTAATTTTATAAGTGTTTTCATTGTTAAATCCGTACTATGTATTCGTTGCATTATTCTAATTTAGTTTTACAATGTTGAAGGTTATTTTTTCTACTGTATTGTCTGACGCTTTTTGGGAAAAATCTGGGTGTCGACAACCATAGACTATAAGCGTAAACAAATATCTTGGAATTCGGTCACGATTCTTTAAAAAACATTAATCTTCTTTCAACTCGCAACCACATTTTCTACGCTTCCCACTTCTTTTATTGTTTTTTCAAATTATTTACATTTATTCTTAAACAGGAATTGTAATTTTAGGTATTTATTGTTTCACAACAATTCAATATCTTCAATGTTCCGCATTAGTAATATTTGTTCCATTTTTGTTCAAATTCCTTCCAAAACAATCTTGACAGATTTTGTACAGGCAAACTCCGCTAACTCTCGGCGGAGTAGAATTTTACTGATATCCTAATAACTTAAGTGGCGCTCTCAAAGAGTAAGGCTTACTTGGCGTTAAAGTTAAGGTTTCTATTGCACCACGCTAAAGTTACTAACTTCACTTAAACGCTTAAAGCAAAGTTTAATGTGTGCTTACATTCAAACTCCACCTCTCACCCCCTATTAAACTCAATCAACCCCTTTGAGAAGTCCCGTAATGAGAAATATTCTTCGAGCCCGTGAGTAGAGGCCGGAGTGGAAGTGGGCTTAATTTAAATTAGTTTATACCAGTTAAAAGCTAAGCTATAGAAACAAACGAAATGAGGTTATTGACGTCATTATATGTTTAAACTGTGAACAATCGTATCCAACTGTTCCACTGCACAGGATCCTATGGCATTAGTATATCAGTTAAATAAAGAGAGGAACACAAAACAGCAAAAGCGAAAGTAAAATTAGTTCATGTGTTTACTAAACGCAACATTATGAGGTTCAAGACTGTTGTAAGCATCTTCATAGCGTAGGTCTTCGGAAAACCTTCAGGATCCACTTTGATATTAGACGCCCGACGTCATCATATTGTATAGATCGCAGACTACTATATGCCTTTGGTATCCTCTGAACGCTGTTCTTATCTTGGCCGCTACTCCAACAGTTTCTTCCATCGTTACTCAAAATCTTAAGCCGTGTACGGCCTATCGCTATTTACCCTTTATCCTTTTCTGTTCTTTTCTTCTTCTTAGGCTGTCCCTTGTTTGTTATCAGGGATATTAATTTACACTCAGTATAATTTTAAAATGTATGTGATGCGATCTTGGTAATATGTATAAAATAGAAAGATCTATTTTAACGAGCTTGAATGAACATAATTTTCCATACTTATCGTTATAACAGTTTTTTTTCATAAGAGAGCGAGACGTGGACGAAAACGGGTCTTACAGGGAAGATAAGGTCTGGGTTGTAAAAGATGTTTACATCCAAAACCCAAAAACGGAATCTCGTACTTAGAAATATTAACGCAGTAGGGGGTAAGATAAAGCAGATTCTAAGGAGGTAGCACTAATGGAATTACCATGGTAAGAGTTATTCACACTTGCAAAACTGGGGAAGAGTAGAATAGTAACTCGGACGCACTCGGAATAGAATGGACGCCACTCGGTAGATGAAATATTCCAAGCTTTAAGCTCAGGATTTTTGATTTGGTATAGTTTCGGATGTATTTGAAAAAAAAAACAAAATAATATTAATAATAATAATAATAAATAAAGAGTGTTTCTTGTAAAAGGAGTAAGGCATGTACATCGTCGAAACTCGCTGAGAGGGAATTTAAGATTTGGGAAGAAAATGTGGTTATGTTTACATCCCAAAAACATAATGCCGTTTTTCATACACTAATGCTGTACAGCAGCGGAATAAAAGCTACGGAATCACAGTATTTTATTGTAGAATCAAACTAGGAATCATTATTAAGCTATAGCGGGGTCAGAGTTAATTACCCGCGCGGTTAATATGGATAAAAGAAGAATCAAAACTTGCTACCACTCGGTTGACGAAATCCTCAGAGAATTATGGTCGTAAACCTAGATTTAATAAATTTTCGTGAGGGCTATAAAATGAGATTAAATGTGTAAGTAATTTTTTTACGTAGTTTTTAATATTTATTGGTTGTTTCTGTTATCATTCGATATATTTTTTGCAATATCAGCGGTTATAAGTTGAATCAATATAGATACCAAATGAAGATTACTCTTTCATTTCTAAAAGAAGATAAAATTGATCAAAATCCAAATTTTAACCAAGGTTGTCATATGTAGTATCTGAAACTCTGCTAAACCTGTTCAAGGTTTAAAAATAAAAGGATATAAACTAAACAGAAATATTTTCTAAACAAGAAAATAATTTTTTTTTAATACACATAAAAGCTTTCTACTGTAAAATATATTTGCCTCTCAACTGTTAAACAAACGTTTTGATTTCACAAAAACATTTTTTCTGAAAAAAAAACATGTTTTCATTAACTACCTGTTATTGTTTTAGTAATTATCCTTATAACTATGCTTTCAGCGACGCTGTGGAAATATATCGATATAATGTGGAAAACTCGATTTAATCATTTTAAAAGGTATGCAGGTAAGTCATTATTTAGCTGCCGAATGGCTTCCCCACACCAACCAGTCGTAAAATATCATTGGTTTTACAGCAAGAGAGAATTTATCCCCATCGCTAAAACAATTGAATGGGATTAAACAATAAATTCGTAGAGAATTTCGCATAAAAATTGAAAGTTCATCTATTGGTTCGAATTTTATTGTCAAACTCAAATTCAGTTACAAACTGTGTACTGGATCAGGTAGGTAAAACTTTGGATGGTTTGGGTGTAAAAATATACTTTATAGGAGATTTGGTTAACGTTCTTATTTAGAATTTATTTTTTATCCTTGACCTTTCCTGTATTATAGATATTGTTACCAAACTACATCAAAATTAAGTAAACCATGTGTCTATAACATTTAAATGTAAGTTCGATCTTGTTCGTTAGTTTATATGACTCGTTTAAGTTCAATAGAAAATAATTCTAAAGTAAAGTTACATTTAACATTTCGTTGGAGTCTGATATATGATATAGAGGGATTATATTGTTCACTCTCTATAAAGGCCATAAACGTATTGCAACGGCCAGAATGACCGATGCTAATAAATATGGCATTAGTACAGATAAATGTAACTAAGCCTAGAAGAGTCAACAACTAATCTTCCAATTATTTCATAGTATTATAATACAAATGTTAAATATAGGAAAAATCAATGTAAACTAAGGTATTTAGAACTAAATAGACAAACTGTGAATGTTAGAATAAATTATAAACCAACACAACACTAATTAGGCTAACGACTAATAGACCGATTTAAATGGAACAGTAAAAGTGAGGCCTATGGGACCCAGCCAAAAATGTAAAATATTAAATTAATTTTGATCAAATATAATCAGGGATAGTGAATATAAGTATAAAAATGTGCGGAAAGTAAATGAGGCATAGCTAGGGAGAGTTGTATTTCTGTAAAGATGCAAATTTTAATTGAAAACATAATAGCCTACAAAATTGAGATTATCCAACATGAAGTTATATTAGTTTCGGTAAAAAATCGCGTGGGTAGATTGGTAACAAGAAGAAACAGTAAATTAATTAAATTAGAAGAAATAAAGACAAACAAATTATTAAATGGAAGTTAAAAAATTTAAATAACACATTGGAGTAAAAGAAAAGTCTTTCACAAAAATTGAAACTAATTAAAATTTAAAATTACGAAATAAACAGTCAGTCACCATAGCAACGGCTTTCTCATTGGTTAAAAATGTAATATGGACATCGAAAAGGCGGTAGTTTGAAGAAATTGGGGACGACGAAGCCAAAAAAGTGACGCTTAGTCAGAACAGTTTGAACGGTCATCGAGAGTTGTCATATTAATACATGCAGAACCATTAACGACCCAATATTTGGTAAGAAGTCCGTATAAAGTGCTACAATGTGACCCGGGGAGTATACAAATATATGAGCTGCGGCTTATATATGTTTCTACCAACACCTCGACCAAGATAATGAAAAAAGAAGCCGAACTTAACAAAATTCACCGACGCCATGCAATGCAGTGAAGCCTACATCCAAACCCAATGAAAGCTGGGAAGAAGCCCAAAGACAACCCAACTATAGAAGATACCTAACGTTTTGCAGTATAAGGTCATATAAACAATTTAATTTTTTTTAGATAAAATTTTATTTCAAAATATAATAACTTAAAATCAAAATTAACAAAAAGTTGAATAACCTAAGGGACTGACTCTCTTAGGTTACCTAAATTAAATAACACATATTCATAATTGATTTCCATTCATCCGTTTGCCTGAATTGGAAATAAACGTATTATGTTTAAATAATTTTATCTGATATGGCTTTATTCTTGAAAAATGATTGAATTCCTTTGACTTAGTATATAACTATCAGCAGGAAGTTTTTATTAAATCCCTAGCATGTTATAACTAATTAGGTTAACCTATAAATAGCTAAATGTTAACCAGAGTCTATTAGTGAATATGTTTGTTATGGATTGTTTGTTAAAAGGCATAGCCTAAAGTAACTAGAAATGAACCTTAAAATGTTTGAAAGTTTAAATTTAATTATAATAATTGAATTTTAATAGATGATAGTAGACATATTAAACAATTTTAGATTTTAATAATAATATTAGAAAAAGGTATTGTAAGTGTGTATATATATATATATATATATATATATATATATATATGTGTGTGTGTGTGTGTGTGTGTGTGTGTGTGTGTGTGTGTGTGTGTGTGTTAATATAAATAATAATAAAATGTAAACATAATAAAAGGGACATATTCTGTACTAATACCATGAAATAAGAAAATCATGGTAATTCAAAAGTATGGTTGTAAAATTAAAAAAGCTAAATCCTGGTAATTAAAATAAATCTAATAATAATAAGTAATTCTAAATCTAAACAAATAATAAAAAATTTATAGTTTCCAATTCCCTGTGTTTTCATTTTAAACAAAAGAAGTTCACTAGGTATCCATGTATAGTCTTTAAGTCACAAGTGTCTCTCAAAGATTCCACTACCCCGAAATTAGCTTAAAGAGGCTTATGGGAGGCTAATTGGTTTTCATAAAAAATTCAGGAGTTTGTTCTCCTGAGAGGTTTATTCCTTGAGATACAGGTCTCGAACCAAGGTTCGTAGTCAATTGATAAACCATTACTTTCTTACGGAGAATGTGTGGAAAAATGAAGATAGATGAAGAGTAAGGAAAAGGCTAGTCGGAGGGAAAAGCAGCGGGGGGAAGGTAAGGTCCGTGAGAGTATACTCGCTACGCCACATTGTAAGAAAATAAATAAGAAAAGACAAGGGTGTGGGTAACACCACAAAAATCACACAATGATCCCGTATTTTTGCGACTATTATTAGGACGTCTAGTGCCCACAGTCGGTTATATGATATTGACCTACCCTGTATCTATTACCTGCACTATATGCCTTTGGTTTCCCTAATATTCTAATCGTGTTCATCTCACGGTTTCCACTCTCATTTGCTAACATTTTTTACCCGCTTTGCTTGTATAAATGAATATCTGTACTACAGCTTACAATATGCTAATATGTCCAGCAGACTATTTATCTCTTCACAAATAAATAAAAAGCAAGTAATAAAAGTTCTCTGTCAACCTTACTATCATTTTATTTATCTGTTCATACATATTCTTCTTCAGCCTCTATAACGTTTTATCAGATCCATACTTCTCTAAGTAAGACAGATTTTCTCATTTGTCACTCTAACTACATCTTTTTTGCCAATCTTTTCAACGTATTTTATAAAAGTTGAGTCATTTTCACAGTTTCTTTGCCTTTTAGATTTACTTTAGAAACGTTTTAATGGCCTATCATCTTACTTACTTTCAATCCTTCAATGAGTGTTTAGCTGTCTCACATTTACAGGTTGTTAGTTTATTATTAATTTCAACTAGACTCTTTAAGAGTAAACCTAAAGATTAGTTTGTGGGTCCATAAGTAACTTTTGTAAACCTTGACGAAGGTGTTTTTATTGGAGAAACCTGTTAGGTGTACTCCTAATGTACCTAATTACCGCGTGGTTATTTAGGTTTATTATTAATATTTAAAACATAAATAGAAGATAAGCCATGCATAGTCAAAACTATTTTGTAATAAATAATACAGTCTTGATTGCAGTGTCTCTGAGGACGGTTACTTGGAAATGTGCATTAGGTTAGAAATAGTTTTATGAGAGGATTTATTTAAACACAAATTACTCCATATAGTGATCATTTTGTAATTTCAAAACCAAAATAATGTCAGTTAAAATACTTAGCTACAGAGAAATATAGTTGTTGTAGCTCCCAATTAATAATATATTGCTTTAGCTACAGATTTATTTTAATAAAAAAATTCCCAATTCTTTCTATATAATAAGTTTTATTTTAATCTTTATAAATACTGGCATGAAACCAATCCCCTTCAAACCATTTTCGACGACCGAGGTAAATTTTTTATTAAGGAATATGTTAGATATTAGGAGGGACTGTTGTACCATGGATCATAATTTACATAATGATTTTTTTAAAAGCTATTTGGTAACATAAAAAAATTGAAATAGTTTCTCCTAAAAGCACCATTATTCCTAGACACAATGTATTTTTTTGAGCGTTTAACTAATAAACTGTTTTGAAATGTGTATTTATATCTAATTGATATTTGATCAAAGTTGCACGACCATCATGTACCATTGATCACAGCCTAATGTACATTGGATCATAAAAACTTGTAGCTATAAAGTAGATATATTACATATTAAAAACAATATTTTTATACAGAAAACTAAATTTTATTACTCCATTATAAAAATAAAAGAGAATTGGTTAAACAACATCTATTTTAATTTCTTTTTCATATATACTAACAAGAAATCAAAATAAAAAGTTTATAACATAGTTAGTTCAAACAATAAGTTTGTAAATTACATTTTTTTAAAAATATTAGTCAACTAAATCATATAAAGTTAAAATTAAAAAAAGTCTACTTGGAACTACAATTTTCCATCAGTTCTAGCAGATCCACTTAACTCTACTGGTTTTGTAAGTTTAACCACAACATCTTCAGCTGCAACATTACATACTTCTTAGGATTTTTCAAAAATTTGGTGCCATATACAATTGGTTTGTAGAATTGAATCTGGCATTCAAAATCATGTTGATCTTTGAAAATCATTTTCCCCCCTGGCGGACCACACTTTTTGCTAAACCGTACCAAAACATATTTTCCTTCTTTAAAATATTGCTCTTTAAAAATTAATTTCTTCTTGCTTTTCATCTATTTCTTGGTTCATTAGTTCCATTAAGTCTGTTTTCATCTTCTGAAACCAAATCCTTGCTTTCATTCAGATTCTTTATCAAAATCCAACTTTCTAATGAAGCATATTTTTCTATTCTTATTTTTTCATGACATTCAAGGTTTTGGGAACAGATTTTGACTTTTTTTCTCTCGAATTGTATGTTTCTCTGGGGTATCTGTAGCTATTTTAGAAGACCCAGTCTTTCTGCCTTTTATGTAGGCCTGCCTTTTGTCTAGCAGCTACCTTGGGGTGAGGCTGTATCTGCTCTGGAGCTGTAATGGGAGAAGTAAAACAAGTTTGGTAACGTTTTCATTTTTAAAACCTCTCACTGGTGCAAGATCAAAAGTACCTAAAATCATTGCTCAATGGTACAGGACGTTTTTATGATCCAAGCTACATAACGGAGGGTCTTTCTAAACCTAACCTTCTCAGTGTTCCAAGTTGTTTAAAAGTAAAATAATCATACCAAATTATTCACCAAAAACCAGTGACTCAAACAGAATGTAACTCAAAACAAAAAACTAAATAGTCAACTTATAAAAAAAATAAACATAAAAAACAATAGTTGTTACTTTTGGCACTAAAAATTATTATTTATATTTTACTATAAAAAAAGCACATGGACATCCACTCTACCGCATATCTGCACTTTATCGAGTAAACATTTAAATAGTACAATTGCTGTTACATAGATAACAGTACCTATCAAGAAACTGAAGGCGATCCAAGGTACTTTATGATCAAGGTACAACAGTCTCCCCTAATATTACGTGGAATGTAACTATTTTAATAAAAAAGATGACAATGATATTATATGTTATAATTTTTAAAACCATGCATATTGTGACCTTCAATTCAAATATTTCTAAGACCCTAATTATGTTTTATTACAACAAATTAATAAAAATATTAGATTCATATTAAGTATTTCTTATCAAGCGAATTGTGATTAAAATTATAATACTACCAAGCTAAGATAAATGAATCAAGAACCCGTCAAGAGAATATGGAAAATAATCAGGCAAATGATACAAGTAAAATATAAAGGGCTAGTCAAGAGTACGTTTACTTTAGTGTAATAAATAGCATTTATCAACCAAAGTTTTGTAAATCAAACCACTAATGAAATCATAATTAACAAGAAAAACTTACTTTGTACAAAAAGCTAAATCATTCACGATCAACATGAGAATATTTCGCTCTATTTTCTTGACATGTATTTCTAATAAACAAAGTTTAGTGTTAGTGTAAGGAATCGTTGTAAGTCGTCAAAAAATTGTAACAAGATCAATCCAAAACAAAAATGTCGTCCAATTAACATCGTTACAGGAAGGTAAACTTACACTGTACAAACAAGATACAATATGATATAACGAGATAAGATGGCATCGTATAAAAGCGATAAGAGCAACACCAAACGAGAGAACGCCAAATGGGACTTACGTAACCTACATAGAAAAGGATGGAGTTTCTCTGGGAGACGGCTAAAGTAGGACAAAGATAAAGGGTTCATATATAATTGTTACGTCTTATTCTGCAACAATAAGTTTCTTCTTGTGTTGTCAAACGTGTTTGTGCTACACTGCCTTCTAGATAGCAAGGTTCATGGTATGCGTCATTTTGAAAATAATTATATCCTATAATGTAATTTTATTACTGTTTACACAGTCATTATTCTTATCACATATAATTCTAATGAGTAATATATATAGATATCTCTAATAATAATTACGAATTATTTAATAATAACGAAATAATACAAATATTTTATACGTTTTGGTCTTTACACAAAACAAATAAATTCACGAGGGTTGTATTATGATCAAATGATGTCAAACTTAAAGCCATCCTTCTATGTTGTTTGTTGACATTAATTAAAATCATTGTTTTCTAGAGTGTTGTGTGTTTTAAATTATTGCTAAACTAATTCAACAAAAACACAGTAGTTTTTCTTATCGTATATAATTCTTATAGACAATATTTATAGTTATCAGTTATAATAAATGAGTTCTTTATAGTAGCAGAATAATGCAAATATTTTATATATTTTAGTAAAACATAGAGCCGAATTATTCATTCATAGAGGGTCATGAGTGTACTATGATTGTACTATAATTATATCATATTTAAAGCCATCCTTTAACCCTAATTATTGCTCAACCTTGCATTTCTTTATATCAATGGAATACGGCCTTCTATATTTTGATTTAAAGTAGATTAGGAATGGGTTTGTGGTAGGTTAGGGATGCGGTGTTAGATCGTAATTACTAGAATTCCGCGCCGTGCATCGTACAAAACTTTCACTTAAATCAAGGTTTAAAGCACTTAGAGTGGGAATTAAATTTTGAAACTTGGCAGGTATATGCAGCATAATTCCCCCATTCAGAATATTAAACCATAAAAGTAATATTTTGTTTGAAAGAACGTTAAAAAATTAGATTTAATAAGAGTTGTACTTTAACAAACATAAAAAAGTTAGTAAGTGACAACTTTTCGTATTTGTTGGTTAAAAACTTTTCGTAAGCTTAAAAGTTTGCGATAATTAGATTTTACTATTATTTTTATTTCATGTTGGTAGGACCTTTGGTTTGCTGCTAGCAAAGTGGTAAAGTAAAACGTTTTAAACGCTGCGCGTCACATTTTCGCCGAGTACTGCAGGCCTATACTCGTACGTAGATTGCGGCTTTCGTTCCTGTATGCATATATTTTTAAGTATTTCTTCATAAAAATAATTTTAACTTATGTAAATAATTACATTTTTACATACAAATAAAAATGTATTTAACTAGATAATTTGAAAATTCTCTATTATTATTAAAAATAGAACATTTTATGTTTTGTATTATTGTGAGAGAGTTTGTGTCAGCAACCAGGTACCATTTGTTTGTAGTAACTTGCCATGTTCTATAATTTTGTGATAGGAATATTACATGAAAAAAATAACTACCGAGTCAATAAAGAACAATAGTATTTGCTTTTTTTCATGATACAATGTTATCCACATCAATGAGCATATAGCCTATGTGCGATGAGAAGTAATACAACATAATAAGTACACTGTTATTTCTTATTGTCTTTAAAATATTTGAAAAAAATTATTAAAATCAATTGTCATCAACTATAGGTTTTAAAATTTATTTGAACTTGATTGGAAGAATAAAAACGTATTTCATTAACGATTGAAATTTTGTAAAATATGTATATATATATATATATATATATATATATATATATATATATATATATATATATATATATATATATAAGGAGAGTGTGAGGTAATAGAAGGACATTAAAACATTCTGAGTTTTGAAAAAGACTGTTGAAGAGAAGCAAAGCTGAAACTGCAGAAAGAAGCAAGCTACACCACTAGCAACTCACTGTACCACAGCTACATTGAGACTGAGCGAGGAACGGAAGTTTAACTACGACTTGGCAACAAGGCTCACCCATGCAGCCTCCTATACGCTCAGAAGCCCGTAATCCCCACTCTCTCTGGTTGATTTCACCTACGTATAATCCTATTCTGTTTTAAATCCAACCATAGTAAAGGTGGGTATCCTTGGAATGACTGTGACAACTGTAGTAAAACGTTGCTTAACGATTATCGGCAACGATTATTGCCGATTTACAGCAACTATTCTCTCGGATGCTTGTGACAATACCTAATAACATTCTTTCCTTGAGTGTTGTGTGGCTTCAGAATTATTGTCAGGGTAATTCAGGTCTACATTTGCACAAGTATAAAATAAGTTAAATAGACGCTTGGTTTAAGAGTCAGTTAACTTTGACGAATTTTCGAAATTAGTTATTTGTCTTCTTTAGCCATAAATACATTAGAGTTTATATAAAGTAATATTAAATTACAAATACATTACCTAATAAAAACTGCAACAAATATCACTTAAAAAATAACTATAAACACACCTCCTATTTATAATTCATATAAAATATTGTATATATTTAATGATAATAATACATAAATCATCAGTCTATCATTTCAATAATTTGACCCGGTTAGTTATAGAATAGTAAATAAATCAATAACAACAGCATTAAAATGTATTACACTTGATTGTCACTTAATTACTTAAATATGACAATGCAAAAGCAATAGGAATTAGGCCTATAAAATAAAAAGATATTCCACAATTAGTGGGTAAAAAATATAATCACTATCCAATACATATTAAGACAGATTTATATAAGTACTGACAGCTTATTTTAATTTCTTGCCTATGCATGGTGTAATATAATTTAATTTTGTACTGAATAATGTTTTAACAGTATTTTATTTTGTTTATTATTTTTAATCTTAATTAGAGCGATATTTAAGGCTTAATAATACACTAAAGTGTATAATGCTGTTCCTTTTGATTTATTCATTATTGTATTATACAACAAGTATAATTAATAAAGTGATGGACTGATAATTTATTAAGTAAGCAAATTTATATTCAACATTTATATCCAAACATAATGTTTGGTGCCATTTATAGGTAGGTATTGAAACCGTTGTAAAACCTTGTATAACTTTAATGTAAAATTTAATTTCTCCGTTATATAACGAGACCTAAAGATAAAAACAATCTATTTTCAGAAAGCCGTAAAAGATTTTGAATAATTTACACTTGGCATGCAAATAGTTCGTCTTTTTTTACTTTCCTGTGAAAATAAATTTGGTTGAAGATGTTTACAGCAAAACATTTACGACCATTGAGCTTTCCTAAAATTTTCAAGAACGAGAAGGGGCGTCTTTAGATAAAGAAAGGTTGAAAGATAAGTCAAATATTGATTACAAGGCAAATACTTGGTGACAACGTGAAGTTTTCAGAAACTCCAAACTTTCCAAGTTTCTGACTGAATTTCTGTTAATTTAATTTAGGGCATTCAGAAATTTCCTCCGAACTGAAAGCCTTACGAAATCGCATTAATGCTACGCAGTTATTAGGACCAGTAATGGTACGGAAGAAACCCAGCATAATAATGCAGAGAAGATAAAACCATGAAGAATTATTGAAAACTTGAAAGAAACTAGGTTTTACACAGGAGCTTTATTACCAAATTAAATATAGCGCAGCCATACAATTCTTTCTAAACTAAACAAGAAACTTAGATATTAGGTAAGTATATAATATGAGAATAAATCGTCAGTGAAAAATTAGGTCTGTACGAAAGTTTATTCGCATTACAAGAAAGAATGTCCCTAAAATAACCTAAAATGGATTATTTAACTTTGAATATTTATAGAAGTAAATAGTTTGTTCTAGTTTTGTAAATTGGTTTATAAAAATTGTATTCTTGCCTTTATTTTAAGATTCACTGTGTCATTTTACTTCTTCTAATTATTATTTAAATAATTTTTAAAAAGATAGACACTTTATAACTTCAATTACAACTCTATAATATAAGGAAACTTGATTTTAAACAAATTTAAATATTTATGAAAATATATTCAATAGAAAATACAATTTGCCGGAAAGGAAATAATTGTCGTGCATAAAATAAATTGCTACAACTAATTACAAGAGCATCTAATTGAATTATTTGCTTTTAATATACTTTAAATTTAGGTCCTTTAAAATTTATAACCAATTAATTCAACTTTATCATCTATATATATATATATATATATATATATATATATATATATATATATATATATATATATAAATTATAAATAAATTATATATAAATTAAAAATATTTCAAAAACAAGAATACTTTTAATGAATATATTTATTCAAAGCTTTTCGCCGATAAAATAGTATCAGCATCTTCAGGAAAATAATTATCTAATAAAACATTTTTACAAAATTAGACATATGATTTAATTTTGTAAAAATGTTTTATTAGATAATTATTTTCCTGAAGATGCTGATATTATTTTATCGGCGAAAAGCTTTGAATAAATATATTCATTAAAAGTATTCTTGTTTTTGAAATATTTTTAATTTATTAACTATATTACAAGAAAACATATCACCATATTTAATATATATATATATATATATATATATAATACTATTTTTTTTTTTTAATCTTCATTCATCCGAATGTGTTTTAACCATCTTGAGTCATTATTGCAAAATAAAAACTCTAATAATTTTGAAAATCCTCAAGTTTAAATTTAAGCCCACTAGTAAACTCTCAAGAAGTATCAAATTCAGTTATTTTACATTTTTATGTGCGGACAAATCGTGCGTTCAAAAACTCCATCCGCAGTAACGTTTAAATAGCGGCGTAAATTAGCCCATTCATTTGTTTCAGGAAAACCAAGTTCTACCCAAAACACTTACGACTTAGCCCCTGCGGGTACAACCATTCACGTTACATGGATTGCAACAGAACGTGGCACTTTCAGGTCTATTATAACGAACGAGTCACATAGAAGGGAGGAATTCAAACAATAAATTCAACGTTGGTATATTGAGTGGTGCAGCGGAGGGATTTTTGTGCGGACTATGTATGTCTGTTAGGTTTGTTTACGTACTAAACGACTAAGAAATTGTTTTCTGTAAATAGTAACGAAATTAAGTTAATTTTTACAAAAATCAAAAACGAACAACAAACAGTCAAAAACTAGAATACTTGTTTCCTTCAACGGATAATCAGCCAAGAATGGCTAGTCCCCCTTCGCTAAATGCAGGTTAAATTAATGCTTATTGGAGGCTAGGATGGGGTTTTGACTTAGGACGGAGGCGAACTACTGTTATATGCTTTTATTATAACCCTGAAAATAAAATGTCTGATTATTGAAACCAACCCTTAGAAAAACGTTATGCGTGTATTTATATTTCACATACTCGAAATATAGAACTAATTACGGCAATACTGTATATAAGTCGGTAGATTCTGTATTGAATATTAAATTTATAACACTATTTTTTGAACTGTCACTAAAACTAATTTTTATTCAACGACGCCAAACCGTTTGTGACTTCACCTGCCCTATATAGTTCTTGTAAATAAAAAATTTTATTAACATTATATATTCATTTCTTAGTCCATTTTCTCAATTCATAGCATTTTTTGTAAGATATCAAGTTTTGAAATCGGGTCATTTTTTTCTCTTTTTTCATTCACTCTGTATTTATCGCGTAATACATACTACAACGTTAAATAATTTCTCTCAATAGCATTAAAACTTGCTTTCAGTTTAGCTTTATAGATGCATAAAAACGCTGATTTTACCATGTTTGGCTTCACCTATCTCCGAGTTTAATAGTTAAATTAGCTCTACCAATAACGTCCCTACCCTCAAACACAAAGCCGAAATACTGCAATGCTAACTTGGTTATTGCTTTGAGGGGCCGAAGGTGAAGCTTTAAATATGTTGTTGGCTATTTAGGTTAATTTAGTCTGTGTCTGGTAAAGTATGAATTTGTGACTAATTATCAAAAATATTAACAAAGTTTGTGTTTTGGTTTAGGGTGGATCATAAATATCCTATACTCTCATTATGTAAAAGTATTTTTACAAATATAGAACCATTTGATGCTATTTAGAAGTATTAATACCTCAATCGAATATAGCACGATTGACAATTACCATAGAAAAAACACTTGATACAAACCTTTGTGGTTTCTCATACAATCTATTAGGCATTTATATACCTAAAACATCTGTGAAATTTCTTCACGTGATAACAATATGAATATCCCTATATATAATCGAATAAGAAGCCTACCGCGTGAGAATATTTGAGTTCTGTCCGATACCTTGTTTATATCCTTCATAGGAAAATATTACTCAAAAAGAAGGTAATCTTTGGTTTCAGAAGATATTCTTATTGATACACACATTCAAGTATATATGAATTCAGAAAGATATTTTCGCAACCCCTGCTACATCTCTGAACATATTGTTTCTCTTCTTCACAAATTTATTGATTAATTATGTGATTTTATACCGCTCTTGTAATTAGTAGTAAGCCTAATGTTAATATAATAGTAATAATCTAATTATCTAACTCATATGCTTTGACGAGTTTCAACTTATACAATTGGGACACATATTGTTGAACGAAATAGATCAAAATTTATACAAGAAAATAGTATTGTACCTAAATATGAATGCAAGATCATACATACATACACACACTCGCATACACACACACACACACTCACGCACAAACACACGCACACACAGACACACACTCACACACTTTCTCACCTCTAGTTTTCTCACACTACTTAATCTAAAATAGTCATTAAATGTGCTCCGCTCTAATGGCAGCAAACTAATACTACACCCAAGACGACAAAGACATTAACCCCAAATGGGTTGCAGTAGTCACCATGCTAAGTGCCCTACACACCATAGATCACAGGGTAACTTACCACTCTTTTAGATTGTTTCTTTCATCCCTCATAATACAAAAATAATACTTTTTGAAAACAAAAGCATTGTTTTTCAATTCTATTTCATTTCCAACCTTCATGTTTACACGCGAAACAACTGGAGTATTTATAACATTTACGGGTAAATTATTTTATTTGCTCTGCCTTGTGTTTGCTAATTTCTCTGAGTGTTTTGGATTCCGTAAAAAGTATAAAGTAACTAACGGAACGCGTCAAATATATATATATATATATATATTTTTTTTTTTTTTTTTTTTTTTAAAACATTTTTTAAGATTCTTTCTTTTTATTTACTATAACAAATCAACGAATTAGAATTAATCTTGTTAGAATTATGTATATAATATCTGCCCATCGTAGTGCTTCAACACACATTTAGCAAGGTCTTTTATTTGTAAAATCAGGCTTAAGTTTATATCTTGGTGACAAATCGATTTTATTTTACAGTAAAGAAACCCAATTTCAAAACAAAGATGTAATCGAATTACTTTCCTTATACTTCTAAAAAAAATAGGCATTTTCAAACAATATTTTCAAAATTTATTTGTATTCTTTATATGCTTGTATGTCCCATTTGAAATCCCAACAACGTGTCCGCCGAATTTAGGGTTAAATTGTTGATATTTATTTTTCCTACTTTATTGTACGACGCTTTTTAAAAAACTTCTGTTACCCAAGTTCGTAGATTACAAGTGTAATCAAATATCTTGGAATTTGGTCACGTTTTTTTTAAAAAAACATTTACCTTCTTTTTACTCGTAACCACATTAACTAACTGTCCGCTATTTACAGTTTTACAAGAATGAAAAACATAAATACAGTAGGTACATTTATGCTGGGCCTACCTGTCAGTACATCAAGTGACTCCTCAAGTACGCGTAATATGTCCTTCTTCGAATATGTCAGTGTTATATAGAATAACAATTAGAAAATTATTTCACTTACGTTTTCTACTTCTTTTAATGATTTGTTCAAATTATTTACATTTATTCTTCAACGGAAACTGACATTTTAGGTATTTATTGTTCCATATCAATTCAATATCTTAAATTTTACGAATTAGTAATATTTGTTCATTTCTAAGTACAATCCTTCCAAAACATTTTTACAGGTTTTGTTTAGACGAAATCCGTTAACTCTCGGCGAAGTACAGTTTTAATAACAACCTAATAACTTAAGTAGCGCTGTCAAAGAGTAAGGCCAACCTGGCGTTACAGTTTGGGTTTCTATTGCACCACGCTAAAGTTACTAACTTCACTTAAACGCTTAAAGCAAAGCTTAATGTGTGCTTACATTCAAACTCCACCTCACACCCCCTATTAAACTCAATCAACCCCTTTGAGAAGTCCCGTCATGAGAAATATTCTTCGAGCCCGTGAGTAGAGGCCGGAGTGGAAGTGGGCTTAATTTAAATTAGTTTATACCAGTTAAAAGCTAAGCTATAGAAACAAACGAAATGAGGTTATTGACGTCATTATATATTTAAACTGTAACCAAACGTATCCAACTGTTCCACTGCACAGGATCCTATGGCATTAGTATATCAGCTAAATAAAGAGAGGAACACAAAACAGCAAAAGAGAAAGTAAAAATAGTTCATGTGTTTACTAAACGCAACATTATGAAGTTCAAGTCTGTTGTAAGCATCTTCATAGCGTAGGTCTTCGGAAAACTTTCAGGATCCAACTTTGATATTAGACGCCCGACGTCATCATATTGTATAGATCGCAGACTACTATATGCCTTTGGTTTCCTTTGAACGCTGTTCTTATCTTGGCCGCCACTCCATCAGTTTGTTCCATCATTACTCAAAATTCTCAGCAGTGTACGGCCTATCGCTATTTACCCTTTATCCTTTTCTGTTCTTTTCTTCTTCTTAGACTGTCCCTTGTTTGTTATCAGGGATATTAATTTACACTCAGTATAATTTTAAAATGTGTGTGATGCGATCTTGGTAATATGTATAAAATAGAAAGATCTATTTCTATCATCTTAAATACGTTCATAACCAATTTGAATTAGTGACTCGGTCACCGTATTTGGTGAGAATATTATCTGCTGTGGAAATGACCTTTGATTCATACAGAATATCCAACCACTTCCAGTTCAGGTTTGTCAAGAGCTTGAACAAAAGTTTCCATACTTACAGGGAAGTTAGGGTCTGGGAAGGAAACGTTGTTTACATCCAAACCCAGTATGTAAGTCGTACTTCGAAAAATGTAACACAGGAAGGGACAGATAATGCAGATTCAAATAAGGTAGGTATTAAAATAGTAAGAGTTAATTATCTGTGCTAAAATGGAGAATAGAAGAATAGTAACTGGATGCTACTCGGTAGACGAAATATTCCAAGCTTTAAGCTCAGGAATATTGATTTAATATAGTTTCGGATGTGTTCAAAAAAAAAAAAAACAAATCATTAGTAATAATGAATTAATGGAAATAATAATAGAAAAAAGGTTTATATTGGACTGTTTCTTATAAAAGGAGTGATCCGTTAATAATAAAACTTGCTAGAATTTAAGGTTTAGGAAGAAGAAGGGGTTAAAAGCCGTGACTTAAACACTATTGCAGTACAAGTGTTCATTAGTACAGGCTCACAGTGGATTATTGCAGATTCAAACGAGGTATCATTATTTAGCATTAGGGGGGTCCGAGTTCATTGTCCGTACGGGTAATATGGAGAAGAGAAAAAATCATAACTTACTACCGCTCGGTTGACGATGGTCGGTAACCTTAATTTGAAAAAGTTTCGTGTGTGCTATAAAATCAGATTAAGTATGTAATTTTTTGACGTATTTTTTTACAGGTGGTTTTTGCATCAAAGGATACAGTTTTTGCAATGTCTGCGGTTACTTGTTGAATCAATATAGATACCAAAACAAGATTTCCCTTTCACATCTGGAGAATGATAAAATTGATAAGAATCCCAATTATAATCAAGGTTGTCATATATAGTATCATAAAACTCAGATAAACCCGTTAAAGGTTTGATAATAAAAGGAAAAAAATCAAAACAGAAATATTGTTTAAACAACGTTTAAAATTAATTTTATTTTGTATTCATTGAAGCTTTACACTGTAAAATATATTTGCCTCTCTACTTTTTAATGTTTTGATTTTACAAAAACATAATTTCTGCTTGAAACCTACTTTCATTAGAAATTATTTTCTACCTGTTATTGTTTTAGTAATTAACCTTATAACTATGTTTTCATCCACGTTGTGGAAATATATTGATGTAACGTGGAAAACTTGATTTAATCATTTTAAAAGGTATGCAGGTAAGTCATTATTTAGCTGCCGAATGGCTTCCCCACACCAACCAGTCGTAAAATATCATTGGTTTTACAGCAAGAGAGAATTTATCCCCATCGCTAAAACAATTGAATGGGATTAAACAATAAATTCGTAGAGTATTTCTCATAAAAATTGAAAGTTCATTTATTGGTTCAGACTTTATTGTGAAACTCAAATTCAGTTACAAACTGTGTACTGGATCAGGTAGGTAAAACTTTGGATGGTTTGGGTGTAAATATATACTTTATAGGAGATTTGGTTAACGTTCTTATTTAGAATTTATTTTTTATCCTTGACCTTTCCTGTATTATAGATATTGTTACGAAACTACATCAAAATTAAGTAAACCATCTGTCTATAACATTTAATTGTAAGTTCGATCTTGTTCGTTAGTTTATATGACTCGTTTAAGTTCAATAGAAAATAATTCTAAAGTAAAGTTACATTTAACATTTCGTTGGAGTCTGATATATGATATAGAGGGATTATATTGTTCACTCTCTATAAAGGCCATAAACGTATTGCAACGGCCAGAGTGACCGATGCTAATAAATATGGCATTAGTACAGATAAATGTAACTAAGCCTAGAGTAGTTAAATAGATCAACAACTAATCTTACAATTATTTCATAGTATTATAATACAAATGTTAAATATAGGAAAAATCAATGTAAACTAAGGTATTTAGAACTAAATAGACAAACTGTGAATGTTAGAATAAATTATAAACCAACACAACACTAATTAGGCTAACGACTAATAGACCGATTTAAATGAAACAGTAAAAGTGAGGCCTATGGGACCCAGCCAAAAATGTAAAATGTTAAATTAATTTTGATCAAATATAATCAGGGATAGTGAATATAAGTATAAAACTGTGCGGAAAGTAAATTAGGCCTAGCTAGGGAGAGTTGTATTTCTGTAAAGATGCAAATTTTAATTTAAAACATAATAGCCTAAAAAATTGAGGCTATCCAACATGAAGTTATATTAGTTTCGGTAAAACACCGCGTGGTTCAGACTTTATTGTGAAACTCAAATTCAGTTACAAACTGTGTACTGGACAAGGTAGGTAAATTTTTGGATGGTTTGGGTGTGAATATCTACTTTATAAAAGCTATGGTTAATTTTTTTTTAGAATTTATTTTTTAACCTTGACTTTTTCTGTATTACAGATATTGTTACCAAACTACAACAAAATTACGTAGATCCTGTTACTTTTATCCTTTAATTTTAAGATCGATCTTGTTCGTGAGTTTATATTTCTCTCTAAGTTCAATAGAAAGTAATTCTAAAGTAAAGGTTACGTTTAACATTCCGATGGCGTCTGATATATGATATAGTGGGATTATATTATCCCCACTCTATAAAGGCCATCAACCCGTTACCCATACATAAAGCCACTCGCAACGCCACATTGTAAGAAGATGAATAAGATAAGACAGACTTGTAGATAATACAAAGAAAAACACAGATTGATCCCTTGTTTTTGCGAATATTGATAGTACTTCTAGTGTCCACAGTCGGTTATATGATACTGACCTACCCTGTATATACTACCTGCACCATATGCCTTTGGTTGCCCTAATATTCAAATCGTGTTCATCTCACGGTTTCCACTCTCATTTGCGAACATTTTTTACCCGCTTTGCTTGTATAAATGAATATCTGTACTCCAGCTTACGATATGCTAATATGTCCAGCAGACTATTCACAAATATATAAAAAGCAAGTAATAAAAATTCTCTGTCAACCTTACTATCATTTTATTTATCTGTTCATACATATTCATCCTCAGCCTTTATAACGTTTTGTCAGAGCCATACTTCTCTAAGTAAGACAGATTTTCTCATTTATCACTCAAACTACGTCTTTTTTGCCAATCTTTTCAACGAATTTTATTAATGTTGAGTCAGTTTTACAGTTTTCTTTGCCTTTTAGATTTACAATAGAAACGTTTTAATGACCTCTTCTCTTACTTACTTTATATTCTCGACGTAGTGTTTACCCGTCTGAGATTAGAAAATGGTTAGTTAATTTTTTTGAACTAAATAGAAAATATTAAAACCCGATGTTTACATTTCATAATAGTGGGAAAACCAGGACAGCATTAATTTTTAATGAGGGAAATTTTATACTGGGAGAAGAAATGTATTTATATTCAAAATAATTATCATAAACAGAATAAACAAAAGTGTTCATTATAAATACACCTTCTCAAAGTCGATGTCGCATTTTATCACTATATCTGACCTAAAACCTAAGGGAAGCGTTCGAGTGGTGACTACCCCTCGATATAAAAACACTGCCACCTACCCGCTACGTGTGCTCAGAGGATGGGGATAGCCTGTATTCTTATGTTAGATATATGATGGCAAATGGCGATGAAGTCTTCCTCATGGCACACCAAGCTTGTCAGTCAGCGTCAAACATTAACTGTTCTAATTATTCGATAGTTTAAGACCGGAAACGTAACGTTATATAACGATAAATTTTATTTATTTTTATTTAAATTGCTAAAGTGTTAAATTAAATCTGAGATTTTTCTCAATCATTTCTAAAAAAAAAGAATCAGATTGTAAAATATTCATTTTTGCTAAACCTAAGGGAAAAGGGAAAAACGTACTGCAAGTAGCTTTGAGGAAAGAGAACAAGGGTATCGCAACGTCAGAAATGAAAGCAATATTCTTGAACGCTGAGTAATGAAGAAAGTGATATTTTTACCTTTTACAGTAAAATAAATAACATTTTTGATCATTTCATAGGTATATGTACCTTAGAGTTATATGTTAGGTTTAAATACAGTATAAGGTAACCATAGTTTTTTGCTATATTTTGTTCTATGATGTAGCCTATAATATTTATTAAACATTATAATTTTATCAATATAAAATTCCACTTCTAATTATTTTATTAAACTTTGTATTTGTGAATTTGACATTGGTATTGAAAATAACTAAATTTGGAAGGGTGGTATAAAATACAGCCCGGCGTTCTGAAGTGATTAACAAAAAGCCCACATGAAGTACATTCTTGCTTTAGTTGCATATTTTTTGTGTGAATAGTTATCTGATGGGTGGTTTTTGCCATATTTATTTGGAATTTATTTGAATGGTCCATTTATTTGAGGTTTTTACAATACATACATTAAAAATTGTTAAATAAAATGTTTTAAAAATTACTGTGCACTCTCTGATGGTTAAATTTACCGACGGTGTAAGTTATCAGTTACACTCTTTATTTGAAATACAATAATTCCATAAATCATCCTTTAAAATGTCAATTTACTCCTCCCCTTTCCCATCCCATTTATGCGCACAACTATTTATCACTGGTAAACAAGAGGTGGATTATAGTGACTTTAAACTGAAAATACTTTAAACAATCGAAATCTGATTTTCCTTTTATAAAAATGGTCAGTAGTTGCTCTTTCAGTACAGTCTATGTAGATGCTCTACATTCGTATTCAAAATACTCCAGCATTTAAATGTACCTATATACAATATATGTAAAGCATATTGATCTTGTAGTTTAGCATCGTAAAGTGGTCGTAAACTTGTGTTCGAGTTTTTTTTACAATTTTCTTTAAATAATTGACAATTACACTTCCGGTCCTTCATCTAACTTTGTACCCGCAGAAATCTGTTAATTTCAACGGTTAAAATCTGTTACAGTTGAAATTATTTCATACTTATAAAACTGAATATAATCTCTTTACCATTTTGTATTACTCACGCTACGTCATTCCCAAAAAGTATTTTTAAGGCGAATGCGAGTAAAATTGGTTGGAATATAGCTACCCAACATTTTTAATAGGCTATATTACAATTATTTCTTACAGAGTTATTTAGGAATTTGGTTAAAAGTAGATTATTGGAATTTCAGAAAGTATGCGATATAATTGGTTTTCAGGATAAAATAATTACTGGTAATGATTAATAACTAAACTGGTTAACGCGTCAATAAAGAAATTGTATATTGGATACATATTAAACGTTATTTACATAATATTCAAATTTTATTTTTACAAATAAATGATTATTTTTCTAAAAATAAGATCACAACCGAATCTGTAAAAAAAAAAGTTAACCCTACCCATTATTTTAAAGTGAACACCAATAAAGAGATATTTTTAAAACGAAGTTCCCTTCAGAAAAAGCCTCTTAAATCGTTTAAATCTACGTAACTGCAACATAATTCCGGTAAAAACATTATTATAAAAATAATGTTGTAAATTAAATGAAATACCAAATATTGGGCTAAATAAGGGATTAAAATTTAATTTAACTTGATAGCAATTATTTTATCTGAGTATACGGACCTAAATTATATATGTTTACTTCTTATTTATATAAATTGTTTGTCAACTAAACAAAATACAGCATGTACAACAACACTATATTAAAAAGACGTAAATAGTTCAGTATTGTGTTTATTTAAGAAATATTGAATCATCTTAACAAAAAATTATGGCTTTTATGTATAGTTCAACAACATTATAATTTTGTTGTTTAATCATAAGAGTTTTATTATGAAGTGGGTAAAAATAGTTATTATTTTTTGTACTCAGTTTTAATAACATATCTAAAGTAAATATATTTTATGTTATTAGAAAGAAATATTTCGTGTTATAGGTATAGGTCAGAAGTATTTGTTTTTTATTCCAAAAACGAATCAGTTATTTAAAAACGTGTTTGTTTAAATATAAAGCTTAACGATAATATAATTTTGTTACTTAAAAATTAACGTTTTATCGTAACATTTAGTAAAATGAAACGCATTCTAAAATTTCCAAAATCTACCTTTGTTTATATACAACTGCTTACATAATCTATTTCCATAAACAATAAATACAGTGTAACATAGGTGTCAAACTCTGAGATAGATAATTTTAAAATGTACAAAATTTAAAACTAAAAAGTATCAAATAACATTAATACCACAGAATTATTTAGTTACGTGAGCCTATATTGAGTGTATATGTAATATTGGTACGAAATGGTCATCTTTAGCTTTTAAATCAAAACCATTAGGAGAACGCTTTAGTATATCTTGTAGGTCTAAGGAGTTGGTGATAAAAATAGCAAACGTTTGTCATAATACGTTTAGTATATTAAGCATATTTTAGTGGTCAAAGGTAAAGTGGTTAGAACTGTTGTAACCCTTGAGGAAGGTGGTATGTTTAAGCCCTGTTAAAATCCTTGGAGAAACGCATTTAATGTGGTCCTAATCGACCTAATTTAGTTTGATCCTAACGAACCTAATTACCGCGTGGCTATTTAGGTTTATTGATAATAATCGAAACATAATTATAACGTAATCGTGCTTTGCATTATTGAAACAACAATTTAATAGAAGTGTTCTGGGAATTGATTGGCTTTTGTAATAACCAATGCAAAACACATATTAGTGTAGTAGGAGATTGTAGTATCTCAGAAAATATTCATGATGTAATTTCCGCCATTTTACACACAAGTTATGTGTTGGTAAAAAAATATATAATAATAATATTGCACAAAGTGTTTAGGGACACGAAAAAGTAAAATCTAATACTGTCCTGAGAAACTAATAAAACACAAAAACCTTTAAGCTCACGATTTTATTTATAAACTGGAACATTGTGTCTTCTATACTAGAATATAACTACAAAGTATCCGGATAGGCTGTTTCATTAAAGAAAAAGGTCTCACTAGGTTTTCCATCGCTTCTTGAATTAAGAAGGCTGTGGTTGACTTTTAACGCTTCAACTGTTTGCCTCTTCCATTAGTACATATTATTTGTTTACCTAACCACAAGACCGGATAAATTTCTATAAACCGCTTGTTAATTTTATCGCGCAACGCCTATGCGAATCTGCTGACTTACAAAATCACAGTGCATAGCTACAATTAGTCTAGGTCCTACGCTACTTCAAATGTTGACTAAGTGTAAAAGCTCATGGGATATCTACGTCATCACCCAGAGTGCCTGCGAACTCTATTCAGATTTCTGTTTTGTTATTGCAGGAGGAGATACAAGCCTAAACACATTCAATTCTCTCCATGTTTGCCATCTCACGCTAGATCGCTTTCATTCGCCTCGATCGTCTAAACTCTTCTACATACAAGTGTCTAGATCGTATTCAATTCAAATACTTCAATGAATACTTCCATTCATTTTTTTTCTTAACATTTTTCGTAACATTTTTTTTCTTAGTGTTTTAACGACAATATTTTAATGAGAGAAACTCAATACTGGGAGTAGAAATGTATTTCTTTTCAATATAATTACTATGACCAGAATAAACAAAAGAGCTCATTATAAATACTCGTTTTCAGAATCGATGTCTCATTTTACTACCATATCTGACCTAGAATCTAAAGCAAGCTCTCGGGCGTAGTTAAACCTCGAGATAAAAACACTACTAACTACCCCCTACAGGTGCACATGGAATAAGGACGCCCTGTATCCTTATGTTAGATATATAAAGGCAAATATCGAATAGGTCTCCATAATAATCCAAGTGTGTCAATTCTCTGCCAACCTTACTATCCTTTTATTTATCTTTTCATACATATTCTTTCTCAGCAGTTATAACATTTTGTCAGAGCCATACTTCTCTACGTATGGCAGATTTTCTTATTTGTTGCTCAAACTGTATTTTTTGCTAATCATTTCAACGTGTTTTATAAAACTGTAATCAGTTTTACACTTTGCTTTGCCGTTTAGGTTTACTTTAGAAACGTTTTAATGACCTCCCTTCTTACTTACTTTAAATCCTCGAAGTAGTGTTTACCCGTCTCACATTTAAAGGTTGTTGGTTCATTTTTAATTTTAACTAAATATAAAATATGAAAATCAGATGTTTACATTAAATAAAGTTCTAGTTTTGCGCTTTCATATTCTACATCGCCGGTACTAGACCAACTAACCGTATAAAAACAACAAAACTGTTGACAGAAAAACCATAATCTGTCTGGTTTAATAAGGTTGGTTTGCTTCTGAAACCTGCGGCCATCCCCAATATTTTCTCGCCGACACTGGACCTTCCAGAAGTGCTTATTCCAGTGACTACTGGAACACTTGCAGGACATAATTTGTGTTATAAAACATAAACTGATTATTTCCTTCACTTATTTGAAATCTACTAAAAACGTTATGAAAAGTTACACCGAACGCGTTCAATACAATACTTAAACCAACAACTTGTATTCATCCCTAGAACTAATTTGCAAATATTGCAAGTTGATTTTAAAAGATAATATTGTAAATTTTGTTATGCTCATCTATAACGTTATAGATAATAAAGTATACTATATGAGCCAGGCAGCCTATGTGACAACGTGACCCTGGCGTATTATAACATTTCCGTTGTAACACATTATGTTATAAACAATGTTATAAAGACGTAATACATAATAAAATTATAAAATACCTTTATTATATGATACACTTAAAGCATTAACCGAAAGTGGAAAAATGCCTTATGAGCGAATGGACGGAATATGTTTAGTGGGCTATCATACAGATTTAGTAAGATAAAACATTAGTAGAAGTTTGACGAAGTTGTTATCGATTGTTTGATGCAGGCATGATGGAGGAAAGATATAGTGAAACGTGGACAAACACACGAAGCCTCTGCTATATCTTTTTTGCAGAGATTTTTGTCAGTGTTTCAAGTTGTTGCCGCTGTTTCTTCTTCTTTTCGTCTGACGACTTTTAGTTGACATTTTAGCCTCTTAGCGATAAGAAATAAGGATCTAAGTGTATGAAAAGACAAGGTTGGCTATTGTAAGGTGTAGTAAAATAAAGTTAAAAAGCCAATAAGAAATGTTAAGGTGCTGTAGATTGTAAATATTGTGTTTAAAATTTAAAGGGAAAATGAAAAGACTCTCTCAAGTTGTTCGCTTTAAGTAAAATCTGACGCAAGTGCCCCAAGTAAATCTGATCCCTGGTGAAACCGTTACTAAAGGGGAACTATAACGGAGCTGTCTACAAACATCATTTTATCCGTATCCCTAAGGGCCAGGCCGTTATAGCGAAGACGAATTTAAACACATTCAACATCAGCATTAATGGCAAAATTTACTTTTATAATCACCGGCCAAAAATTGAGTAAAGGATATTTGAAATTTGTAAAACGTCCAATTTAAAATCATTCTAGCTACTGGTAAAAATCAATCACCAACCATCTCTTTTCTTCGACCAAAGTCATTTTTTCAAATAAGAAACATTTAGATTTAAAAATTTTAAAAAAATAATTGATGTATTATAATTTTTAAGTCAAGTTTATTGAGACTAAATACTTTAACATTACCTAAATTAAAGATAAATAAGAGTAAATCAACCAAGGAATAAATAAATTAATCTGCAAGACAATACAATCAAAATAAACAAAGCTAGGCAAGCCGACGATTACTTTACTGCATATACCTATAATTTTTCGAACGCCATTTTGTAAATAAAGCAATGTAAAATCTCACATGTGTTGTAAATAAGTTTAGGCCATTAGAAAAAATAAGCACTTAGTGTTTTCTTTATATATTTAAATAAACAAAATTACATACCATGGCAACCATTGTCGTCAAAAAAATGTAGCAAAATGTTTTCAAAACAAACCGCTGCTAATTACCATCGTTACAGGAATGTAAGATGACATTGTATGAACGCGATATGGGACTTACGTAACCTACATAGAAAAGGATGGAGTTTCTCTGGGAGACGGCGAAAGTAGGACAAAGATAAAAGGTTTATATATAATTGTTGCGTCTTATTCTGCAACAATAAGTTTCTTGTGTTGTCAAACGTGTTTGTGCTACACTGCCTTCTAGATAGTAAAGTTCATGGTATGCCCCATTTTGAAAATAATTATATCCGATAATGTAATTTTATTACTGTTTACACAGTAATTATTCTTACCATATATAATTCAATACGTAATGTATATATATATATATATATATATATATATATATATATATATATATATATATATATCATAATAATAATAATTATTACGAATTATTAATTAATAACGAAATAATACAATTATTTTATACATTTTGGTCTTTACATAAAACAAATAAATTCACGAGGGTGAAGGTTTTATTATGATCAAATGATGTCAAACTTAAAGCCATCCTTTAAGCCTAACTATTTCACAGTCTTACCTTTCCTTAGATCTACGTTAGTGAAACAAGTTACCAATTTAACCCACCCTTCTATTAAAGGTGAGTTGTCCTTGGAGTGTCAAATGTAGCAAATCGTCGTCTAACGATTATCGGCAACGATTATTGCAGGAATGGTTTCTCTGACATTATTTAAAATTTAAAATCCTGTTGTGTGTGTTGAAAATTAATATTAAAATAATAAGTGTACGGTAGCACGAAAACATCACAATAAAGGTCCGTTTTAGAGGCTACAGTAATTTATTTAAAATCTGCTACTTTTCAAGTATTATTTTGTTTTAATCATTAGGCCAAAATACAAAATGAACTAATTAGTTTTTACAGTAAATTTATGTGTTATTACTAAGTAAAGATTACACTACTTATTATTAATTGCACCAACAATAAAAATAAAAATTAATAGATAGTTTATCATGATATTTATCATCACTTTTATAGAATGTGTGTGTTTGCAGGCACACACTCGGGCACGCACGTACACTCAAGCGTACACACACGTATGCACACACACACACTCATGAGTTACCAAGAAGGCGTCTATGGGAGAAAAAGCGCAAGAGGTGGCTGGACAGACCCACATGAATGAGCAACAACAGAAGGAGTGGAAACCAAAGAAGGAACACGAAGAAGAGCAATGGAAGCAGGTTACGGGAAAGAAAAAGCGTGCTAAAGAGAAACGGACATTACCTGGGGCCCTTCTCATCAGCGCACAAAACGACGTTTCATACGCCGACATTCTAAAGAAGGTGAAGGATGGTCTCCAAGGGAATGAACTGGAGGGCAATATCGACAAGGTCAGAAGGACAAGGAACGACCAATTGCTGATAGTTCTCAGCAGAGAAAACGGGGATAAGTTGGAACCCCTCCAAAGAAGGATGACTGAAGTACTTGGGGATAAGGCAGTTGTAACTGGAAAGTACCATGAAATGGAGCTCCTAATTAGGGACATTGAAGAGACAACCACTAAATCAGAAATCAAAGCAGCCCTTCAAAAAAAAGCAGGTAGCGACTGCAAAATTGTGGATAGCTCCATAAGAGCTCTGCGACCGGCCTACAGGGGAACCCTAACTGCTTCTGTCAGACTGCCAGTTGAGGTGGCTCGTAGCGTCCTAGGCGAAAAGGGCAGAATCCGAATAGGACTGGTCAATTGCTCTGTGAAGGAGGTAAGAAGGCCGTTAAAGTGCTTTAAGTGCTGGAACTCAGGGCATATGGCTGGATACTGCACGAGCCAAATCGACAGATCCAGCCTTTGCCTCAAGTGTAGCCAGGTGGGCCATAAAATCGCCGACTGTCCGAATGAACCGTGCTGTCCCCTATGCTCGGAGGGAGAAAGAAATTCCGATCACATAGAGGGTAGCTATAAGTGCACTCTCTTCCATGAGAAGAACAAGGGTAAACCCGGCAGCCGAAAATGAGAATATTACAGCATAATCTGAACCATTGTGAGGCCGCACACGATCTACTGCCCCAACTGGTCAGAGAGATGAAAATTGACCTCGTGACTATGGTGGACCCGTACACTAGGCTCAAAACACAAGCATGGATTACCGATGCCACGGGAAAGGCTGCTATATGGTCGTGCAATGACCGCCCCTTTGAAGAACAGCCAGATAGCACCCAAAGAGGATATGTGAGGGCTAAGCTTGGAGGAGTGCATTTTTATAGCATATATGCTCCGCCCAGCCTAAACACCAGTGAATTTACGGACCTGCTTGACAGGCTAGTAAAGGATGTCAAGAAACACTCCCCCAGTGTGATAGCTGGTGATTTTAATGCCTGGGCATTGGAGTGGGGCAGCAAGAAAACGAATGAAAGAGGAAATAAAACGCTCCAGGCGATGTCCTTCTTGGACATGGTCCTCCTGAATACCGGAACCCTCCCGACATTTGAGAGGAATAGTGGAAGCTCGATCGTTGATCTTACATGGGCTAGTCCCAGCTTGACCAGGGGGGGGGGCAATGCCTGGACGGTACATGATATTTTCAATATGAGCGACCATCGGGTCATCAACTTTGAAGTGATGAGGGAACAGGTTAAGAAGGGGCCCTCACGTAAAAGGACGAACCTTAAAGGATGGAACGCTAGTAAATTCGATGCGGAGCTATTCCAAGTGGCCTTCAATAGCGAAGCCATTACAGCAAATGATGAACAGAACGAGGTGAAGCAAGTAATGTGCAGAGTTGCCGCTGCATGTGACGCCACAATGACGCGAAAGCGTCCGAGAAATGATCCCCCTCCCATGTATTGGTGGAATAATGACATCGCCAACAGTCGCCAGGAGGCCATCCGAGCAAGAAGAAGCGTCACTAGAGGCAGGAAAAAACCGAACTATAGCGACCGGAAGGAATCCTATAAAGCTGCGCGGCTCAAACTGGTTAAGGCCATCAAAAGCAGTAAGGCACACTGCTGGCAAGAACTAGTGGAACAGGTAGAAGGTGACCCATGGGGCAGACCATATAAAGTGGTTATGAAAAGAGTAAAACCTCAATCACAGGCCTCACCCACCTGTTCGGTTCTATTGGGGAGGATTGTCACGGACCTCTTCCCACGACAACAACAGCTACAGATAGGTAACTTCTGCACTGACGAGCCGGTCCCACCGATAACATTAGAGGAGCTAATGTCTGCGAGCTCAAGATTGAGAAACAATATGGCACCAGGACTTGACGGTATCCCGAACATTGCCCTGAAAAGAGCCATAAATATAGCGCCAGGGATGTTCCTACATATGTACAGTAGATGAGTACAGGAAGGGCACTTTCCTACCAAATGGAAGCTGCAGAGACTTGTCCTTTTGTCAAAAGGAAAAAAGCCACCGGACGAACCATCATCATATCGTCCACTCTGCATGTTTGACTCGGCGGGAAAGATTCTTGAGCGGATTATGTATACAAGAATAGAGTAAATAGTTGAAAAGCATCTGTCAGATAGTCAGTATGGTTGTCGCAGAGGAAGGTCAATGGCTGATGCGATTAACATGGTAGTTAGCACAGCAAAGGATGCGACTACAGGAGACAGATGGACTGATGGTGAGAAAAAATACTGCGCAGTAGTCACTCTGGATATGCAAAATGCATTCAACTCTGCAAGGTGTGGTAGAATAATGGAAGCACTAGACCAGTTCGATGTCCCTAAGTACATGCAGAAGTTGGTGGCCAGCTACTTCACTGACCGACTTCTGCAATATGACACAGATGAGGGACAAAAAATGTATAAAGTTAGTGGAGGAGTGCCACAGGGCTCGGTCCTGGGGCCGCTTTTGTGGAATGTAATGTACAACGGTCTCCTTGATGTGAAGATCCCGAGAATGGTATCGCAGGTCGCGTTTGCAGACGATGTCGCCCT
Organism: Prosapia bicincta; assembly: GCA_036971475.1. Taxonomy (NCBI): domain Eukaryota; kingdom Metazoa; phylum Arthropoda; class Insecta; order Hemiptera; family Cercopidae; genus Prosapia; species Prosapia bicincta. The sequence continues at coordinate 65,612,317 of JBAIZL010000006.1, read as the reverse complement.
GGTGATTGTGGGAAAGTTCCTGGAGGACATACAAAACCTGTTTAACGAAACATTCAGGAAATATGCCGACTGGATGAGGGAAGCAGGACTCAAGATAGCAATGCATAAGACAGAGGTAGTGCTCATAACTAGCAGGAAGAAAAGGGAAACAATTACACTGCAAGTTGGGGAGCATGTGGTTGAGTCCAAGGCGTCAGTACGATACTTAGGAGTAATGATAGATGCACGTCTCAACTTCAAGGATCAAGTAGTGCATGCCAGCTCCAGGGCGACAGCAGTTGGAGGAGCATTATCTCGCATCATGCCGAAGAGCGCAATGATGTGGGTGGTCCTAAACCAAGAAGACGAGCGCTCCTTGGGTCAATTGTGACATCAATACTGATCTATGGTATTGCCATTTGGGCAAAGGCACTAGAGCTACAAAAATGCCAAAGAAGAATATACCCAGTTGGTCGGCAAATGGCATTAAGGATCACCAGCGCGTTTAGGACTGTCTCTAGGGACGCTGCTCACGTGATCTCAGGACTACTGCCGATCGAGATTATTGCAGAGGAATATAGGAGACGGTATCGGCGAAGAACCCGAGAACCGGTGGAGGCAAAAGATTCCAGAACAAGGGAAAGGGAGAAGAGTCTACAACGATGGCAAGTGGAGTGGGATGGTTCTGAAAGGGGCAGGTGGACCCACCAGCTCATCCCACGGATAGCGGAATGGACCAACCGTCAGCACGGTGATCCCAACTACTACCTGACGCGGCTACTTACTGGACACTGATGCTTTCGACAATACTTATATAAGTATAAGCAAGAGGACTCACCGAATTGCCCAGTATGTCATGGAGCAGAAGAGGACGCGAGGCATGTGTTCTTCACATGTCCAAGATTTGACCCACAGCGAAGAGAATTCGAAAGGCTAACCAACGTGGCGATTACGCCAGAAAATTTAGTAGAGCAAATGCTCGCATCAGAAGCTATATGGAACGCCACAACGAACTTCACCAGAGAAGTGATTACAGAACTGCGGAAGGAAGAAAAGAAAAGGAAAGTACACCCAGCTAATAGTTAGTGGGGGACGTAGGGAAGGAAAAAGATGGGAGAGCGTAAGCGCTAATGCCGCCCCGTGAAGTAGTGCCTATCGGCGGTCCCGCGGGGAATTAAGGCTTTTGGAAAGAGGAGAAGGGGGCTTTTTTAGTCGGTAGGCGTCTCGGCTCCATACTGAGATGAATCCGACACTACCCATAACATCGGGTGTCTTTTGAAGATCTTTCCCCCACCTCCTAAAAAAAAAAAACACACACACTCATACACTCACACACACGCAAATACGCACACACACACACACACACACAAACACACACACACACACACACACACACACACACACAATTTTTCACCTCTAGTGAGACTTCTAAATCCCAAATAGTCATAAAATTTTTTCTGCGCTCAAATGGCAGCCAACTAATACTACCCCCATGACGACAAAGACATTAACTCCAAGTGGGTTGCAGTAATCACCTTGCTAAGTGCCCTACACACCCTGCAACACAGGTTGACTCAGCACTCTTTCAGTTTGTTTCTTCTTTCCTAATAATATGAAAATAATAACTTTTGAAAACCAAAATTTATTTTTTTCAATTCCACTTCTTTTCAAACTGTCATCTTTACACGCAAAACAGTTGATGTATTTGTCACATTTTCCTAGGCAATTATTTTATTTGCTCTGGGGTCTGCTAATCCCTGTTTTGGTTTTTGATTCCGACATAATAAATACCGGAAAGTGCTAAGCATAACGATTAACATATTTACTTGTACTTGGAGCTCTGAAATAATACAAACTGTTATGTTTTACAAAATCATAGCATTAAAAACAAACATAAATGTTTCATATTGTTTTGATAGTTATACTAAAATATATCGGATAATTTTTTGAAAGGTGTTTTTTTCAAAAAACTATTACGAATTTCCAAAACAGAATTTATGATGCTAGAAATATTTATAACCTATTCCACATCTTAGTATTATAACACACGGTAAAGATTGATTTTTTACGGTAAAGAGACAGAATAAAAAAAATAGTATGTACCTAATCTACCTATCTTTCTGAAAAGAGGTTACCAATTTTATGTGTTTCATAGGTACGCCTTTACAGTAAACAAGATTTACAATATTTATTTGTACTCTTTATATGTTTGTATTAATTTTGAAAAAGTGTTTTCATTGTTAAATCCGTACTATGTATTCGTTGCATTATTCTAATTTAGTTTTACAATGTTGAAGGTTATTTTTTCTACTGTATTGTCTGACGCTTTTTGGGAAAAATCTGGGTGTCGACAACCATAGACTATAAGTGTAAACAAATATCTTGGAATTCGGTGACGATTCTTTAAAATCATTAATCTTCTTTCAACTCCCAACCACACTTTCTACGTTTCCTGCTTCTTTTATTGTTTTATTCGAATTATTAACATTTATTCTTAAACAGAAATTGTAATTTTAGGTATTTATGGTTTCACAACAATTCAATATCTTCAATGTTCCGCATTAGTAATATTTGTTCCATTTTTTGTAAAATTCCTTCAAACAAAATCTTGACAGACTTTGTACAGGCAAAATCCGCTAACTCTCAGCGGAGTAGAATTTTACTGACATCCTAATAACTTGAGTAGCGCTCTCAAAGAGTAAGGCTTACTTGGCGTTACAGTTAAGGTTTCTATTGCACCACGCTAAAGTTACTAACTTCACTTAAACGCTTAAAGCAAAGCTTAATTTGTGCTTACATTCAAACTCCACCTCTCACCCCCTATTAAACTCAATCAACCCCTTTGAGAAGTCCCGTAATGAGAAATATTCTTCGAGCCCGTGAGTAGAGGCCTGAGTGAAGGTGGGCTTAATTTAAATTAGTTTATACCAGTTAAAAGCTAAGCTATAGAAACAAAAGAAATGAGGCTCTTGACGTCATTATATGTTAAAACTGTGAACAAACGTATCCAACTGTTCCACTGCACAGGATCCTATGGCATTAGTATATCAGCTAAATAAAGAGAGGAACACAAAACAGCAAAAGAGAAAGTAAAAATAGTTCATGTGTTTACTAAACGCAACATTATGAAGTTCAAGTCTGTTGTAAGCATCTTCATAGCGTAGGTCTTCGGAAAACTTTCAGGATCCACTTTGATATTAGACGCCCGACGTCATCATATTGTATAGATCGCAGACTACTATATGCCTTTGGTTTCCTCTGAACGCTGTTCTTATCTTGGCCGCCACTCCATCAGTTTGTTCCATCGTTACTCAAAATCCTCAGCAGTGTACGGCCTATCGCTATTTACCCTTTATCCTTTTCTGTTCTTTTCTTCTTCTTAGACTGTCCCTTGTTTGTTATCAGGGATATTAATTTACACTCAGTATAATTTTAAAATGTATGTGATGCGATCTTGGTAATATGTATAAAATAGAAATATCTGTTTCTATCATTTTGAATTCGTTCATAATCATTTTGAATCAGTGACTCGGCCACTGTATGTGGTGGGAATAATAGCCGCTGTGGAAATGACCCCTGATTCATACAAAATATCTAACCAATTCCGTTCAAGGTTTGTCACGAGCTTTAATGAACATAATCCTCCATACTTATTTTATAACAGTTTTTTTTTTCATAAGAGAGCGAGACGTGAAAGAAAACGGGTCTTACAGGGAAGATAAGGTCTGGGTTGTAAAAGATGTTTACATCCAAAACCCAAAAACGGAATCTCGTACTTAGAAATATTAACGCAGTAGGGGGTAAGATAAAGCAGATTCTAAGGAGGTAGCACTAATGGAATTACCATGGTAAGAGTTATTCACACTTGCAAAACTGGGGAAGAGTAGAATAGTAACTCGGACGCACTCGGAATAGAATGGACGCCACTCGGTAAATGAAATATTCCAAGCTTTAAGCTCAGGATTTTTGATTTGATATAGTTTCGGATGTATTTGAAAAAAAACAAAATAATATTAATAATAATAATAATAATAATAAATAAATAAAGAGTGTTTCTTGTAAAAGGAGTAAGGCATGACATCGTCGAAACTCGCTGAGAGGGAATTTAAGATTTGGGAAGAAAATGTGGTTATGTTTACATCCCAAAAACATAATGCCGTTTTTCATACACTAATGCTGTACAGCAGCGGAATAAAAGCTACAGAATCACAGTATTTTATTGTAGAATCAAACTAGGAATCATTATTAAGCTATAGCGGGGTCAGAGTTAATTACCCGCGCGGTTAATATGGATAAAAGAAGTATCAAAACTTGCTACCACTCGGTTGACGAAATCCTCAGAGAATTATGGTCGTAAACCTAGATTTAATAAATTTTCGTGAGTGCTATAAAATGAGATTAAATGTGTAAGTAATTTTTTTTACGTAGTTTTTAATATTTATTGGTTGTTTCTGTTATCATTCGATATATATGTTTTGCAATTTCAGCGGTTATAAGTTGAATCAATATAGATACCAAATGAAGATTACTCTTTCATTTCTAAAAGAAGATAAATTTGATCAAAATCCAAATTTTAACCAAGGTTGTCATATGTAGTATCTGAAACTCTGCTAAACCTGTTCAAGGTTTAAAAATAAAAGGATATAAACTAAACAGAAATATTTTCTAAACAAGAAAATAATTTTTTTTTAATACACATAAAAGCTTTCTACTGTAAAATATATTTGCCTCTCAACTGTTAAACAAACGTTTTGATTTCACAAAAACATAATTTCTGAATAAAAAAACATGTTTTCATTAACTACCTGTTATTGTTTTAGTAATTATCCTTATAACTATGCTTTCAGCGACGCTGTGGAAATATATCGATATAACGTGGAAAACTCGATTTAATCATTTTAAAAGGTATACAGGTAAGTCATTATTTAGCTGCCGAATGGCTTCCCCACACCAACCAGTCGTAAAATATCATTGGTTTTACAGCAAGAGAGAATTTATCCCCATCGCTAAAACAATTGAATGGGATTAAACAATAAATTCGTAGAGAATTTCGCATAAAAATTGAAAGTTCATCTATTGGTTCGAATTTTATTGTCAAACTCAAATTCAGTTACAAACTGTGTACTGGATCAGGTAGGTAAAACTTTGGATGGTTTGGGTGTAAATATATACTTTATAGGAGATTTGGTTAACGTTCTTATTTAGAATTTATTTTTTATCCTTGACCTTTCCTGTATTATAGATATTGTTACGAAACTACATCAAAATTAAGTAAACCATCTGTCTATAACATTTAATTGTAAGTTCGATCTTGTTTGTTAGTTTATATGACTCGTTTAAGTTCAATAGAAAATAATTCTAAAGTAAAGTTACATTTAACATTTCGTTGGAGTCTGATATATGATATAGAGGGATTATATTGTTCACTCTCTATAAAGGCCATAAACGTATTGCAACGGCCAGAATGACCGATGCTAATAAATATGGCATTAGTACAGATAAATGTAACTAAGCCTAGAAGAGTTAAATAGATCAACAACTAATCTTCCAATTATTTCATAGTATTATAATACAAATGATAAATATAGGAAAAATCAATGTAAACTAAGGTATTTAGAACTAAATAGACAAACTGTGAATTTTAGAATAAATTATAAACCAACACAACACTAATTAGGCTAACGACTAATAGACCGATTTAAATGGAACATTAAAAGTGAGGCCTATGGGACCCAGCCAAAAATGTAAAATATTAAATTAATTTTGATCAAATATAATCAGGGATAGTGAATATAAGTATATAAATGTGCGGAAAGTAAATGAGGCATAGCTAGGGAGAGTTGTATTTCTGTAAATATGCAAATTTTAATTGAAAACATAATAGCCTAAAAAATTGAGATTATCCAACATGAAGTTATATTAGTTTCGGTAAAAAATCGCGTGGGTAGATTGGTAACAAGAAGAAACGGTAAATTAATTAAATTAGAAGAAATAAAGACAAACAAATTATTAAATGGAAGTTAAAAAATTTAAATAACACATTGGAGTAAAAGAAAAGTCTTTCACAAAAATTGAAACTAATTAAAATTTAAAATTACGAAATAAACAGTCAGTCACCATAGCAACGGCTTTCTCATTGGTTAAAAATGTAATATGGACATCGAAAAGGCGGTAGTTTGAAGAAATTGGGGACGACGAAGCCAAAAAAGTGACGCTTAGTCAGAACAGTTTGAACGGTCATCGAGAGTTGTCATATTAATACATGCAGAACCATTAAAGACCCAATATTTGGTAAGAAGTCCGTATAAAGTGCTACAATGTGACCCGGGGAGTTTACAAATATATGAGCTGCGGCCCATATATGTTTCTACCAACACCTCGACCAAGATAATGAAAAAAGAAGCCGAACTTCAAAATTGACCGACGCCATGCAATGCAGTGAAGCCTACATCCAAACCCAATAAAGCTGGGAAGAAGCCCAAAGACAACCCAACTATAGAAGATACCTAACGTTTTGCAGTATAAGGTCATATAAACAATTTAATTTTTTTTAGATAAAATTTTATTTCAAAATATAATAACTTAAAATCAAAATTAACAAAAAGTTGAATAACCTAAGGGACTGACTCTCTTAGGTTACCTAAATTAATTAACACATATTCATAATTGATTTCCATTCATCCGTTTGCCTGAATTGGAAATAAACGTATTATGTTTAAATAATTTTATCTGATATGGCTTTATTCTTGAAAAATGATTGAATTCCTTTGACTTAGTATATAACTATCAGCAGGAAGTTTTTATTAAATCCCTAGCATGTTATAACTAATTAGGTTAACCTATAAATAGCTAAATGTTAACCAGAGTCTATTAGTGAATATGTTTGTTATGGATTGTTTGTTAAAAGGCATAGCCTAAAGTAACTAGAAATGAACCTTAAAATGTTTGAAAATTTAAATTTAATTATAATAATTGAATTTTAATAGATGATAGTAGACATATTAAACAATTTTAGATTTTAATAATAATATTAGAAAAAGGTATTGTAAGTGTATATATATATATATATATGTGTGTGTGTGTATGTGTGTTAATATAAATAATAATAAAATGTAAACATAATAAAAGGGACATATTCTGTACTAATACCAAGCTAAATCCTGGTAATTAAAATAAATCTAATAATAATAAGTAATTCTAAATCTAAACAAATAATAAAAAAATTTATAGTTTCCAATTCCCTGTGTTTTCATTTAAAACAAAAGAAGTTCACTAGGTATCCATGTATAGTCTTTAAGTCACAAGTGTCTCTCAAAGATTCCACTACCCCGAAATTAGCTTAAAGAGGCTTATGGGAGGCTAATTGGTTTTCATAAAAAATTCAGGAGTTTGTTCTCCTGAGAGGTTTATTCCTTGAGATACAGGTCTCGAACCAAGGTTCGTAGTCAATTGATAAACCATTACTTTCTTACGGAGAATGTGTGGAAAAATGAAGATAGATGAAGAGTAAGGAAAAGGCTAGTCGGAGGGAAAAGCAGCGGGGGGAAGGTAAGGTCCGTGAGAGTATACTCGCTACGCCACATTGTAAGAAAATAAATAAGAAAAGACAAGGGTGTGGGTAACACCACGAAAATCACACAATGATCCCGTAATTTTGCGAATATTATTAGGACGTCTAGTGCCCACAGTCGGTTATATGATATTGACCTACCCTGTATCTATTACCTGCACTATATGCCTTTGGTTTCCCTAATATTCTAATCGTGTTCTTCTCACGGTTTCCACTCTCATTTGCTAACATTTTTTACCCGCTTTGCTTGTATAAATGAATATCTGTACTACAGCTTACAATATGCTAATATGTCCAGCAGACTATTTATCTCTTCACAAATAAATAAAAAGCAAGTAATAAAAGTTCTCTGTCAACCTTACTATCATTTTATTTATCTGTTCATACATATTCTTCTTCAGCCTCTATAACGTTTTATCAGATCCATACTATTCTACGTAAGGCCGATTTTCTCATTTGTCACTCTAACTACATCTTTTTTGCCAATCGTTTCAACGTATTTTATAAAAGTTGAGTCATTTTCACAGTTTTCTTTGCCTTTTAGATTTACTTTAGAAACGTTTTAATGACCTATCATCTTACTTACTTTCAATCCTTCAATGAGTGTTTAGCTGTCTCACATTTACAGGTTGTTAGTTTATTATTAATTTCAACTAAATAGAAAATATGAAAACCCGATGATTACATTTAATAATGGTTTGGAAACATAAACAGCTTTAACTTTTAATGAGGGAATCTCAATACCGGGAGTAGAAATGGATTTCTTTTGAATATAATTTTTATAACCAGAATAAACGAAAGAGCTCATTATAAATACACGTTTTCAGATTCGATTTTAAATTTTATTTCTATATATGACCTTGTACATAAAGCGGGCGTAATTACCCATCGAGATAAAAACACTACCGATTACTTTGTTCCGATCTGGAACAAAGTTGCGAAATAAATGATGTCAATGGTATTTTGTCAAATTATCTCTCGTCGTCCAATAGATTAGGAAAAGGTTTACCAAACACTCTTTCTTCGTGTCTCGCTTTCCAAGCATCATGTACCCAAGATTCACATTTTCCACTGCTCTTTATCAAAGATTTCTGATCATTCATCCAAATAAATAACCATGTTAACTAAATCACGGTTGCTCAAGTGTTACAACATTAGCGCCCAGTAACTTCAGCGATCTTGACTGGCGATGGCGAGACAGACTAATGTAAAATCGTAAAGGAGAAGAAACGGTGTTGAATTTTTGGAGCAACATCGGACGGAATTGGAATCAGAAAACTGTATGACAGTTGGGTGCCCGGCTGTGTTTACCGAACAACTCCTTCCAGTTGACATAAAAACTGCTGAAGCGTTCTATTATGTTTAGATTTATTACAGAAGGTCAATTGGCAATAATTATCTTTCGGTATTCATTATATACATTTTGAGAGTCGATAAATATCCCTTAGACAACAAAGACGTATAGTGTTGGGCGTGACATATCTCTTACGCACAGAAAAATCAGGAAATAAAATCTCTTGTAGAAAACAAATCAATAAAACAGTGACGACAATCATGATTTGCTGGGCTGGTCTTTATACCCACTGCTATCAAGGACTCTGTAGTAGAGTCCAGACATAGTATAGAACTCCAAGGTGCTTAGCAAGTTTGGATAATGATGATACTACCAATCAGCGAAAATGTTCAATGTATGGAGTAAAAAATATAAATTCTTGTTTATAAAACGTTGTTTAATTTTATATATATTATATAAAACAAGAAAAAGAATTTCATTAAAGATTACAATATATATATATATACATATCGTGTTATATATATATAAACAAGTTCAGTAGTATTTGTATTTTACATAAAAAATCGAGTCATGGCAAAATAAATGCGTTTGAGGTGTAAAGCCCAATGCTAAAATAATATTGTTATTCACAAAAAACATTTTTTTTATCATGAAGAGGTTAAAATGAAACATAATTTGAAATTTTCAAAATCTGTCTTTGTGTATAAATAACTGTTTATATTCTTTATTTCCATAAACATGAAATAAAGTGTATCATAATTGCCAAAACCTGAAAATGGTAATTAAGAAAACTAAGAAATATATTACTACAAACTTTTAAATAACAAAAATACCACAAGATAAATAAGTACGTGAACTTGTATGTTATGTAGGCTACATATTATGTTGGGACGAAAAGGACATTTTTAGCATTTAATAAAAACAGATAGACTCTTTAAGAGTAAACCTAAAGATTAGTTTGTGGGTCCATAAGTAACTTTTGTAAACCTTGACGAAGGTGTTTTTATTGGAGAAACCCGTTAGGTGTACTCCTAATGTACCTAATTACCGCGTGGTTATTTAGGTTTATTATTAATATTTAAAACATAAATAGAAGATAAGCCATGCATAGTCAAAACTATTTTGTAATAAATAATAGTCTTTATTGCAGTGTCTCTGAGGACGGTTACTTGGAAATGTGCATTAGGTTAGAAATAGTTTTATGAGATGATTTATTTAAACACAAATTACTCCATATAGTGATCATTTTGTAATTTCAAAACCAAAATAATGTCAGTTAAAATACTTAGCTACAGAGAAATATAGTTGTTGTAGCTCCCAATTAATAATATATTGCTTTAGCTACAGATTTATTTTAATAAAAAAAATTCCCAATTCTTTCTATATAATAAGTTTTATTTTAATCTTTATAAATACTGGCATGAAACCAATCCCCTACAAACCATTTTCGACGATCGAGGTAAATTTTTTATTAAGGAATATGTTAGATATTAGGAGGGACTGTTGTACCATGGATCATAATTTACATAATGATTTTTTTAAAAGCTATTTGGTAACATAAAAAAATTGAAATAGTTTCTCCTAAAAGCACATATTCCTAGACACAATGTATTTTTTTTAGCGTTTAACTAATCAACTGTTTTGAAATGTGTATTTATATCTAATTGATATGTGATCAAAGTTGCACGACCATCATTTACCATTGATCACAGCCTAATGTACATTGGATCATAAAAACTTGTAGCTATAAAGTAGATATATTACATATTAAAAACAATATTTTTATACAGAAAACTAAATTTTATTACTCCATTATAAAAATAAAAGAGAATTGGTTAAACAAAATCTATTTTAATTTCTTTTTCATAAATACTAATAAGAAATCAAAATAAAAAGTTTATAACATAGTTAGTTCAAACAATAAGTTTGTAAATTACATTTTTTTAAAAATATTAGTCAACTAAATCATATAAAGTTAAAATTAAAAAAGTCTACTTGGAACTACAATTTTCCATCAGTTCTAGCCGATCCACTTAACTCTACTGGTTTTGTAAGTTTAACCACAACATCTTCAGCTGCAACATTACATACTTCTTAGGATTTTTCAAAAATTTGCTGCCATATACAATTGGTTTGTAGAATTGAATCTGGCATTCAAAATCATGTTGATCTTTGAAAATCATTTTCCCCCCTGGCGGACCACACTTTTTGCTAAACCGTACCAAAACACATTTTCCTTCTTTAAAATGTTGCTCTTTAAAAATTAATTTCTTCTTGCTTTTCATCTATTTCTTGGTTCATTAGTTCCATTAAGTCTGTTTTCATCTTCTGAAACCAAATCCTTGCTTTCATTCAGATTCTTTATCAAAATCCAACTTTCTAATGAAGCGTATTTTTCTATTCTTATTTTTTCTTGACATTCAAGGTTTTGGGAACAGATTTTGACTTTTTTTCTCTCGAATTGTATGTTTCTCTGGGGTATCTGTAGCTATTTTAGAAGACCCAGTCTTTCTGCCTTTTATGTAGGCCTGCCTTTTGTCCAGCAGCTACCTTGGGGTGAGGCTGTATCTGCTCTGGAGCTGTAATGGGAGAAGTAAAACAAGTTTGGTAACGTTTTCATTTTTAAAACCTCTCACTGGTGCAAGATCAATGTACCTATATTCATTGATCAATGGCAAAGGACGTTTTTATGATCCAAGCTACATAACGGAGGGTCTTTCTAAACTTAACCTTCTCAGTGTTCCAAGTTGTTTAAAAGTAAAATATATCATACCAAATTATTCACCAAAAACCAGTGACTCAAACAGAATGTAACTCAAAACAAAAAACTAAATAGTCAACTTATAAAAAAATAAACATAAAAAACAATAGTTGTTACTTTTAGCCATAAAAATATTTATATTTTACTATAAAAAAAGCACATGGACATCCACTCTACCGCATATCTGCACTTTAGCGAGTAAACATTTAAATAGTACAATTGCTGTTACATAGATAACAGTACCTATCAAGAAACTGAAGGCGATCCAAGGTACTTTATGATCAAGGTACAACAGTCTCCCCTAATATTACGTGGAATGTAACTATTTTAATAAAAAACATGACAATGATATTATATGTTATAATTTTTAAAACCATGCATATTGTGACCTTCAATTCAAATATTTCTAAGACCCTAATTATGTTTTATTACAAAAAATTAATAAAAATATTAGATTCATATTAAGTATTTCTTGTCAAGCGAATTGTGATTAAAATTATAATACTACCAAACTAAGATAAATGAATCAAGAACCCGTCAAGAGAATATGGAAAATAATCAGGCAAATGATACAAGTAAAATATAAAGGGCTAGTCAAGAGTACGTTTACTTTAGTGTAATAAATAACATTTATCAACCAAAGTTTTGTAAATCAAACCACTAATGAAATCATAATTAACAAGAAAAACTTACTTTGTACAAAAAGCTAAATCATTCACGATCAACATGAGAATATTTCGCTCTATTTTCTTTACATGTATTTCTAATAACCAAAGTTTAGTATTAGTGTAAGAAATCGTTGTAAGTCGTCAAAAAATTGTAACAAGATCAATCCAAAACAAAAATGTCGTCCAATTAACTTCGTTACAGGAAGGTAAACGTACACTGTACAAACAAGATACAATATGATATAACGAGATAAGATGGCATCGTATAAAAGCGATAAGAGCAACACCAAACGAGAGAACGCCAAATGGGACTTGCGTAACCTACATAGAAAAGGATGGAGTTTCTGTGGGAGACGGCTAAAGTAGGACAAAGATGAAGAGTTCATATATAATTGTTACGTCTTATTCTGCAACAATAAGTTTCTTGTGTTGTTAAACGTGTTTGTGCTAGACTGCCTTCTAGATAGTAAGGTTCATGGTATGCGTCATTTTGAAAATAATTATATCCGATAATGTAATTTTATTACTGTTTACACAGTAATTATTCTTACCATATATAATTCTAATAAGTAATATATATATATATATATATATATATATATATATATATATATATATCCCTTTTATTAGTTTAGTATTATTTAATAGTAGCGAAATCATACAAATATTTTATATATTTTGGTCTTTACAAAAAAAAAATAAATAACGAGAGTGATGGTTGTATTATGATCAAATGATGTCAAACTTAAAGCCATCCTTAAGGCCTAATTATTTCACCGCCTTGCATTTCCTTAGACTAACGTTAGTGAAACAAGTTACCAATGGAACCCACCCTTCTATTAAAGGTGTGTTGTCCTTGGAGAGGCTGTGGCAACTGTAGCAGCTCGTTGGTTAACAATTATCGCCAATGATTATTGGTGGAATCGTTTGGCTTTTTAGTGGCTAATCTCACGGTTGTTTGTTGACATTAATTAAAATCATTGTTTTCTAGAGTGTTGTGTGTGTTTAAAATTATTGCTAAACTAATTCAAGAAAAACACAGTAGTTTTTCTTATCGTACATAATTCTTGTAGGCAATATTTATAGTTATCAGTTATAATAAATGAGTTCTTTATAGTAGCAGAATAATGCAAATATTTTATATATTTTAGTAAAAACATAGAGCACAATTCATTCATAGAGGGTCATGAGTGTACTATATTTGTACTATAATCATCATATTTATAGTCACCCTTTAAACCTAATTATTGCACAACCTTGCATTTCTTTAATTCAATGGAATACGGCCTTCTAGTAAAGGTGGGTGTCCTTGGAGTGACTGTGTCAACTATAGTAAAACGTTGCTTAACGATTATCGGCAACGATTTTGCTGACTTACAGCAACATTTATTATAGTATAAGAAATAAATCAATAACAACAGCATTAAAATTTATTACACTTGATTGTCACTTAATTATTTAAATATGACAATGCAAAAACAATAGGAATTAGGCCTATAAAATAAAACGATATTCCACAATTAGTGGGTACAAAAATATAATCACTATCCAATACATATTAAGACAGATTTATATAAGTACTGACAGCTTATATTAATTTTCTGCCTTTGCATGGTGTAATGAATTTAATTTTGTACTGAATAATGTTTTAACAGTATTTTATTTTGTTTATTATTTTTAATCTTAATTAAAGCGATAATTAAAGCTTAATAATAAACTAAAGTGTAATAATATATAATACTGTTCCTTTTGATTTATTCATTATTGTATTATACAACAAGTATAATTAATAAAGTGATGGACTGATAATTTACTAAGTAAGAAAATTTAGATGTATCATATTCCTTATTTCTAATAATTGGTTTATAATGTTTGGTGCCATTTATAGGTAGGTATTGAAATCGTTACTAGGTAAAACCTTGTATAACTTTAATGTAAAATTTAATTTCTCAGTTATATAACGAGACCTAAAGATTAAAACAATCTATTTTCAGAAAGACGTAAAAGATTTTGAATAATTTACACTTGGCATGCAAATAGTTCGTCTTTTTTTACTTTCCTGTGAAAATAAATTTGGTTGAAGATGTTTACAGCAAAACATTTACGACCATTGGGCTTTCCTAAAATTTCAAGAACGGGAAGGGGCGTCTTTAGATAAAGAAAGGTTGAAAGATAAGTCAAATATTGATTACAAGCCAAATACTTGGTGACAACATGAAGTTTTCAGAACCTCCAAACTTTCCAAGTTTCTGACTGAATTTCTGTTAATTTGATTTAGGGCATTCAGAAATTGCCTCAGAACTGAAAGCCTTACGAAATTGCATTAAAGCTGTGCAGTTATTAGGACCACTAATGGTACTGAAGAAACCCAGGATAATAATGCAGAGAAGATAAAACCATGAAGAATTATTGAAAATTTGAAAGAAAATAGGTTTTACACAGGAGCTTTATTACCAAATTAAATATACCACAACCATATTATTCTTTCTAAACTAAACAAGAAACTTAGATATTAGGTAAGTATATAATATGAGAATAAATCGTCAGTGAAAAATTAGGTCTGTACGAATGTTTATTCGCATTACAAGAAAGAATGTCCCTAAAATAACCTAAAATGGATTATTTAACTTTGAATATTTATAGAAGTAAAACGTTTGTTCCAGTTAATGTAAATTGGTTTATAACAATTGTATTCTTGCTTTTATTTTAGGTTTCGCTGTGTCATTTTACTTCTTCTAATTATTATTTAAATAATTTTTAAAAAGATAGAAACTTTATAACTTCAATTACAACTTTATAATATAAGGAAACTTGATTTTAAACAAACTTAAATATTTATGAAAATATATTCAATAGAAAATACAATTTGCCGGAAAGGAAATAACTGTCGTGCATAAAATAAATTGCTACAACTAATTACAGGAGCATCAAATTGAAATATTTGCTTTTAATAAACTTTAAATTTAGGTCCTTTAAAATTTATAACCAATTAATTCAACTTTATCATATATATATATATATATATATATATATATATATATATATATTTATATATAATACTTTTTTTTGTTTGATCTTCATTCATCCGACTGTGTTTTAACTATCTTGAGTCATTATTGCAAAATAAAAACTCTAATAATTTTGAAAATCCTCAAGTTTAAATTTATGCCCACTAGGAAACTCTCCAGAAGTATCAAATTCAGTTATTTTACATTTTTATGTGCGGACAAACCGTGCGTTCAGAAACTCCTTCCGCAGTAACGTTTAAATAGCGGCGTAAATTAGCCCATTCATTTGTTTCAGGAAAACCAAGCTCTACCCAAAACACTTACGACTTAACCCCTGCGGGTACAACCATTCACGTTACATGGATTGCAACAGAACGTGGCACTTTCAGGTCTATTATAACGAACGAGTCACATAGAGGGTATGAATTCAAACAATAAATACAACGTTGGTATATTGAATGATGCAGCGGAGGGATTTTTGTGCGGAATATGTATGTCTGTTAGGTTTGTTCACGTACTAAAAGACTAAGAAATTGTTTTCTGTAAATAGTAACGAAATTAAGTTAGTTTTTACAAAAATCAAAAACTAACAACAAACAGTCAAAAACTAGAATACTTGTTTCCTTCAACGGATAATCAGTCAAGAATGGCTAGTCCCCCTTCGCTAAATGCAGGTTAAATTAATGCTTATTGGAGGCTAGGATGGGGTTTTGACTTAGGACGGAGGCGAACTACTGTTATATGCTTTTATTATAACCCTGAAAATAAAATGTCTGATTGTTGAAACCAACCCTTAGAAAAACGTTATGCGCGTATTTATATTTCACATACTCGAAATATAGAATTAATTACGGCAATACTGTATATAAGTCGGTAGATTCTGTATTGATTATTAAATTTATAATACTATTTTTTGAACTGTCACTAAAACTAATTTTTATTCAACGACGCCAAACCGTTTGTGAAGAGATCTTTACCTGCCCTATATAGTTCATGTAAATAAAAAATTTTATTAACATTATATATTCATTTCTTAGTCCATTTTCTCAATTCATAGCATTTTTTGTAAGATATCAAGTTTTGAAATCGGGTCATTTTTTTCTCTTTTTTCATTCACTCTGTATTTATCGCGTAATACATACTACAACGTTAAATAATTTCTCTCAATAGCATTAAGACTTGCTTTCAGTTTAGCTTTATAGATGCATAAAAACGCTGATTTTACCATGTTTGGCTTCACCCATCTCCGAGTTTAAAAGTTAAATTAGCTCTACCAATAACGTCCCTACCCTCAAACACAAAGCCGAAATACTGCAATGCTAACTTGGTTATTGCTTTGAGGGGCCGAAGGTGAAGCTTTAAATATGCTGTTGGCTATTTAGGTTAATTTAGTCTGTGTCTGTTAACGTACGAATTTGTGACTAATTATCAAAAATATGAACAAAGTTTGTGTTTTGGTTTAGGGTGGATCATAAATACCCTATACTCTCATTACGTAAAAGTATTTTTACAAATATAGTACCATTTGATGCTATTTAGAAGTATTAATATCTCAATCGAATATAGCACGATTGACAATTACCATAGAAAAAACACTTGATACAAAGCTTTGTGGTTTCTCATACAATCTATTAGGCATTTATATACCTAAAACATCTGTGAAATTTCTTCACAGATGATAACAATATGAATATCCCTATATATAATCGAATAAGAAGCCTACCGCGTGAGAATATTTGACGCGTCGCGAGTTCTGTCCGATACCTTGTTTATATCCTTCATAGGAAAATATTACTCAAAAAGAAGGAAATCTTTGGTTTCAGAAGATATTCTTATTGATACACACATTCAAATAATATGAATTCAGAAAGATATTTTCGCAACCCCTGCTACATCTCTGAACATATTGTTTCTCTTCTTCACAAATTTATTGATTAATTATGTGATTTTATACCGCTCTTGTAATTAGTAGTAGGCCTATTGTTAATATAATAGTAATAATCTAATTATCTAACTCATATGCTTTGACGAGTTCAACTTATACAATTAGGACACATATTGTTGAACGAAATAGATTAAAATTTATACAAGAAAATAGTATTGTACCTAAATATGAATGCAAGATCATACATACATACACACACTCGCATACACACACACACACACTCACGCACAAACACACGCACACACAGACACACACTCACACACTTTCTCACCTCTAGTTTTCTCACACTACTTAATCTAAAATAGTCATTAAATGTGCTCCGCTCTAATGGCAGCAAACTAATACTACCCCCAAGACGACAAAGACATTAACCCCAAATGGGTTGCAGTAGTCACCGTGCTAACTACACACCATAGAACACAGGGTAACTTACCACTCTTTTAGATTGTTTCTTTCATCCCTCATAATACAAAAATAATACTTTTTGAAAACAAAAGCATTGTTTTTCAATTCTATTTCATTTCCAACCTTCATGTTTACACGCGAAACAACTGGAGTATTTATAACATTTACGGGTAAATTATTTTATTTGCTATGCCTTGTGTTTGCTAATTTCTCAGAGTGTTTTGGATTCCGTAAAAAGTATAAAGTAACTAACGGAACGCGTCAAGGCAAAGATATTATTACTTGTACTGGGAGGTTTGAAAACTAATTTTATTTTACCAGGTCATACCATTATAAACAAAAAATTACCTATATCGTTTGACCAAAATATAATATATATATATTTGAGAACATTTTTTAAGATTCTTTCTTTTCATTTACTATAACAAATCAACGAATTAGAATTAATCTTGTTAGAATTATGTATATATCTGTCCATCGTAGTGCTTCAACACACATTTAGCAAGGTCTTTTATTTGTAAAATCAGGCTTAAGTTTATATCTTGGTGACAAATCGATTTTATTGTACAGTAAAGAAACCCAATTTCAAAACAAAGATGTAATCGAATTACTTTCCTTATACTTCTAAAAAAAAGTGGGATTTTCAAACAATATTTACAAAATTTATTTGTATTCTTTATATGCTTGTATGTCCCATTTGAAATCCCAACAACGTGTCCGCCGAATTTAGGGTTAAATTGTTGATATTTATTTTTCCTACTTTATTGTACGACGCTTTTTAAAAAACTTCTGTTACCCAAGTTCGTAGATTACAAGTGTAATCAAATATCTTGGAATTTGATCACGTTTTTTTTTTAAAAACATTTATTTTCTTTTTGCTCGTAACCACATTAACTAACTGTCCGCTATTTACAGTTTTACAAGATTGAAAAACATAAATACAGTAGGTATATTTAGGCTGGGCCTACCTGTCAGTACATCAAGTGACTCCTCAAGTACGCGTAATATGCCAGTGTTATACAGAATAACAATTAGAAAATTATTTCACTTACGTTTTCTACTTCTTTTAATGATTTGTTCAAATTATTTACATTTATTCTTCAACGGAAACTGACATTTTAGGTATTTATTGTTCCACATCAATTCAATATCTTAAATTTTACGCATTAGTAATATTTGTTCATTTCTAAGTACAATCCTTCCAAAACATTTTTACAGGTTTTGTTTAGACGAAATCCGTTAACTCTCGGCGAAGTACAATTTTAATAACAACCTAATAACTTAAGTAGCGCTGTCAAAGAGTAAGGCCAACCTGGCGTTACAGTTTGGGTTTCTATTGCACAACGCTAAAGTTACTAACTTCACTTAAACGCTTAAAGCAAAGCTTAATGTGTACTTACATTCAAACTCCACCTCACACCCCCTATTAAACTCAATCAACCCCTTTGAGAAGTCCCGTAATGAGAAATATTCTTCGAGCCCGTGAGTAGAGGCCGGAGTGGAAGTGGGCTTAATTTAAATTAGTTTATACCAGTTAAAAGCTAAGTTATAGAAACAAACGAAATGAGGTTATTGACGTCATTATATGTTTAAACTGTGACCAAACGTATCCAACTGTTCCACTGCACAGGATCCTATGACATTAGTATATCAGCTAAATAAAGAGAGGAACACAAAACAGCAAAAGAGAAAGTAAAAATAGTTCATGTGTTTACTAAACGCAACATTATGAAGTTCAAGTCTGTTGTAAGCATCTTCATAGCGTAGGTCTTCGGAAAACTTTCAGGATCCACTTTGATATTAGACGCCCGACGTCATCATATTGTATAGATCGCAGACTACTATATGCCTTTGGTTTCCTCTGAACGCTGTTCTTATCTTGGCCGCCACTCCATCAGTTTGTTCCATCGTTACTCAAAATCCTCAGCAGTGTACGGCCTATCGCTATTTACCCTTTATCCTTTTCTGTTCTTTTCTTCTTCTTAGACTGTCCCTTGTTTGTTATCAGGGATATTAATTTACACTCAGTATAATTTTAAAATGTGAGTGATGCGATCTTGGTAATATGTATAAAACAGAAAGATCTATTTCTATCATCTTAAATACGTTCATAACCAATTTGAATTAGTGACTCGGTCACCGTATCTGGTGAGAATAATATCTGGTGTGGAAATTACCTTTGATTCATACAGAATATCCAACCACTTCCAGTTCAGGTTTGTCAAGAGCTTGAACAAAAGTTTCCATACTTACAGGGAAGTTAGGGTCTGGGAAGGAAACGTTGTTTACATCCAAACCCAGTATGTAAGTCGTACTTCGAAAAATGTAGCACAGGAAGGGACAGATAATGCAGATTCAAATAAGGTAGGTATTAAAATAGTAAGAGTTAATTATATGTGCTAAAATGGAGAATAGAAGAATAGTAACTGGATGCTACTCGGTAGACGAAATATTCCAAGCCTTAAGCTCAGGAATTTTAATTTAATATAGTTTCGGATGTGTTTCTACAAAAAAAACAAATCATTATTAATAATGAATTAATGGAAATAATAATAGAAAAAAGGTTTATATTGGACTGTTTCTTATAAAAGGAGTGATCCATTATTAATAAAACTCGCTAGAATTTAAAGTTTAGGCAGAAGAAGGGGTTAAAAGCCGTGACTTAAACACTAATGCAGTACAAGTGTTCATTAGTACAGGCTCACAGTGGATTATTCCAGATTCAAACGAGGTATCATTATTTAGCATTAGGGGGGTCTGAGTTCATTGTCCGTACGGGTAATATGAGAAGAGAAAAATAACTTATACAGCTCGGTTGACGATGGTCGGTAACCTTGATTTGAAAAAGTTTCGTGTGTGCTATAAAATCAGATTATGTGTGTAATTTTTTGCATCAAAGGATACAGTTTTTGCAATGTCTGCGGTTACTTGTTGAATCAATATAGATACCAAAACAAGATTTCCCTTTCATATCTGGAGAATGATACAATTGATAAGAATCCCAATTATAATCAAGGTTGTCATATACAGTATCATAAAACTCAGATAAACCCGTTAAAGGTTTGATAATAAAAGGAAAAAATCAGAACAGAAATATTGTTTAAACAACGTTTAAAATTAATTTTATTTTGTATTCATTGAAGCTTTACACTGTAAAATATATTTGACTCTCTACTTTTTTGATTTTACAAAAACATAATTTCTGCTTGAAACCTATTTTCATTAGAAGTTATTTTCCACCTGTTATTGTTTTAGTAATTATCCTTATAACTATGTTTTCATCCACGCTGTGGAAATATATCGATGTAACGTGGAAAACTCGATTTAATCATTTTAAAAGGTATGCAGGTAGGTCATTATTTAGCTGCCGAATGGCTTCCCCACACCAACCAGTCGTAAAATATCATTGGTTTTACAGCAAGAGAGAATTTATCCCCATCGCTAAAACAATTGAATGGGATTAAACAATAAATTCGTAGAGAATTTCTCATAAAAATTGAAAGTTCATTTATTGGTTCAGACTTTATTGTGAAACTCAAATTGTTACAAACTGTGTACTGGACAAGGTAGGTAAATTTTTGGATGGTTTGGGTGTGAATATCTACTTTATAAAAGCTATGGTTAATTATTTTTTTTAGAATTTATTTTTTAACCTTGACTTTCTCTGTATTACAGATATTGTTACCAAACTACATCAAAAATAAGTAAACCATCCAATGTCTATAACATTTAATTGTAAGTTCGATCTTGTTCGTCAGTTTATATGACTCGATTAAGTTCAATAGAAAATAGTTCTAAAGTAAAGTTACATTTAACATTTCGGTGGAGTCTGATATATGATATAGAGGGATTATATTGTTCACTCTCTATAAAGGCCATAAACGTATTGCAACGGCCAGAATGACTGATGCTAATAAATCTGGTATTAGTACAGATAAATGTAACTAAGCCTGGAGTAGTTAAATAGATGAATGAACTAATATTCCAATTATTTCATAGTATTATAATAAAAATGTTAAATATAGGGAAAATCAATGTAAACTAAAGTAATTAGAAATAAATAGACAAACTGGGAATGTTAGAATAAATTATAAACCAACACAACATTAATTAGGCTAACGGCTAATAGACCGATTTAAATGAAACAGTAAAAGTGAGACCTATGGGACCCAGCCAAAAATGTAAAATGTTAAATTAATTTTGATCAAATATAATCAGGGATAGTGAATATAAGTATAAAACTGTGCGGAAAGTAAATTAGGCCTAGCTAGGGAGAGTTGTATTTCTGTAAAGATGCAAATTTTAATTTAAAACATAATAGCCTAAAAAATTGAGGTTATCCAACATGAAGTTATATTAGTTTCGGTAAAAAACCGCGTGGTTCAGACTTTATTGTGAAACTCAAATTCAGTTACAAACTGTGTACTGGACAAGGTAGGTACATTTTTGGATGGTTTGGGTGTGAATATCTACTTTATAAAAGCTATGGTTAATTTTTTTTTAGAATTTATTTTTTAACCTTGACTTTCTCTGTATTACAGATATTGTTACCAAACTACAACAAAATTACGTAAATCCTGTTACTTTTATCCTTTAATTTTAAGTTCGATCTTGTTCGTGAGTTTATATTTCTCTCTAAGTTCAATAGAAAGTAATTCTAAAGTAAAGGTAACGTTTAACATTCCGATGGCGTCTGATATATGATATAGTGGGATTATATTATCCCCACTCTATAAAGGCCATCATCTCGTTACCCATACATAATGCCACTCGCAACGCCACATTGTAAGAAGATGAATAAGATAAGACAGACTTGTAGATAATACAAAGAAAAACACAGATTGATCCCTTGTTTTTGCGAATATTGATAGTACTTCTAGTGTCCACAGTCGGTTATATGATACTGACCTACCCTGTATATACTACCTGCACTATATGTCTTTGGTTGCCCTAATATTCAAATCGTGTTCATCTCACGGTTTCCACTCTCATTTGCGAACATTTTTTACCCGCTTTGCTTGTATAAATGAATATCTGTACTCCAGCTTACGATATGCTAATATGTCCAGCAGACTATTCACAAATATATAAAAAGCAAGTAATAAAAGTTCTCTGTCAACCTTACTATCATTTTATTTATCTGTTCATACATATTCATCCTCAGCCTTTATAACGTTTTGTCAGAGCCATACTTCTCTAAGTAAGACAGATTTTCTCATTTGTCACTCAAACTACGTCTTTTATTGCCAATCTTTTCAACGTATTTTATTAATGTTGAGTCAGTTTTACAGTTTTCTTTGCCTTTTAGATTTACAATAGAAACGTTTTAATGACCTCTTCTCTTACTTACTTTATATTCTCGACGTAGTGTTTACCCGTCTGAGATTAGAAAATGGTTAGTTAATTTTTTTGAACTAAATAGAAAATATTAAAACCCTATGTTTACATTTCATAATGGTGGGAAAACCAGGACAGCATTAAATTTTAATGAGGGAAATTTTATACTGGGAGAAGAAATGTATTTATATTCAAAATAATTATCATAAACAGAATAAACAAAAGTGTTCATTATAAATACACCTTCTCAAAGTCGATGTAGCATTTTATCACTATATCTGACCTAAAACCTAAGGGAAGCGTTCGAGTGGTGACTACCCCTCGATATAAAAACACTACCACCTACCGTTTGCACGTGTGCTCAGAGAATGGGGACAGCCTGTATTCTTATGTTAGATATGTGATGGCAAATGGCGATGAAGTCTTCCTCATGGCAAACCAAGCTTGTCAGTCAGCGTCAAACATTATCTGTTCTAATTATTCGATAGTTTAAGACCGGAAACGTAACGTTATATAACGATAAATTTTATTTATTTTTATTTAAATTGCTAAAGTGTTAAATTAAATCTGAGGGTTTTCTCAATCATTTCTAAAAAAAAAGAATCAGATTGTAAAATATTCATTTTTTGCTAAACCTAAGGGAAAAGGGAAAAAAGTACTGCAAGTAGCTTTGAGGAAAGAGAACAAGGGTATCGCAACGTCAGAAATGAAAGCAATATTCTTGAACGCTGAGTAATGAAGAAAGTGATATTTTTACCTTTTACAGTAAAAAAAATAACATTTTTGATCATTTCATAGGTATATGTACCTTAGAGTTATATGTTAGGTTTAAATACAGTATAAGGTAACCATAGTTTTTTGCTATATTTTGTTCATGATGTAGCCTATAATATTTATTAAACATTATAATTTTATCAATATAAAATTCCACTTCTAATTATTTTATTAAACTTTGCATTTGTGAATTTGACATTGGTATTGAAAATAACTAAATTTGGAAGGGTGGTATAAAATACAGCCCGGCGTTCTGAAGTGATTAACAAAAAGCCCACATGAAGTACATTCTTGCTTTAGTTGCATATTTTTTGTGTGAATAGTTATCTGATGGGTGGTTTTTGCAATATTTATTTCGAATTTATTTGAATAGTCCATTTATTTGAGGTTTTTACAAATAAGGAACATACATTAAAAATTGTTAAATAAAATGTTTTAAAAATTACTGTGCACTCTCTGATGGTTAAATTTACCGACGGTGTAAGTTATCAGTTACACTCTTTATTTGAAATACAATAATTCCATAAATCATCCTTTAAAATGTCAATTTACTCCTCCCCTTTCCCACCCCATTTATGAGCACAACCATTTATCACTGGTAAACAAGAGGTGGATTATAGTGACTTTAAACTGAAAATACTTTAAACAATCGAAATCTGATTTTCCTTTTATAAAAATGGTCAGTAGTTGCTCTTTCAGTACAGTCTATGTAGATGCTCTACATTCGTATTCAAAATACTCTAGCATTTAAATGTATCTATATACAATATATGTAAAGCATATTCATCTTGTAGTTTAGCATCGTAACGTGGTCTAAACTTGTGTTGGAGATTTTTTTACTATTTTCTTTAAATAATTGACAATTACACTTCCGGTCCTTCATCTAACTTTGTACCCGCAGAACACTGTTAATTTCACCGGTTAAAACCTAAAAATTATTTCATACTTATAAAACTGAATATAATCTCTTTACCATTTTTTATTACTCACGCTACGCCATTCCCAAAAAGTATTTTTAAGGCGAATGCGAGTAAAATTGGTTGGAATATAACTACCCAACGTTTTTAATATATTACGATTATTTCTTACGGAGTTATTTAGGAATTTGGTTAAAAGTAGATTATTGGAATTTCAGAAAATATGCGATATAATTGGTTTTCAGGATTAAAAAATTACTGGTAATGATTAATAACTAAACTGGTTAACGGGTCAATAAAGAAATTATATATTGGATACATATTAAACGTTATTTACATAATATTAAAATTTTATTTTTACAAATAAATTATATTACAAATACATTTTTATTTTTCTAAAAATAAGATCTCAAACGAATCTGTAAGAAAAATGTTAACCCTATCCATTATTTTAAAGTGAACACCAATAAAGAGATATTTTTAAAACGAAGTTCCCTTCAGAAAAAGCCTCTTAAATCGTTTAAATCTACGTAACTGCGACATAATTCCGGTAAAAATATTAATATAAAAATAATGTTGTAATTAAAATAAAATACCAAATATTGGGCTAAATAAGGGATTAAAATATAATTTAACTTGATAGCAATTCTTTTATCTGAGTATACAGACCTAAATTATATATGTTTACTTCTTTATTTATATAAATTGTTTGTCAACTAAACAAAATACAGCATGTACAACAACACTATATATAAAAGACGTAAATAGTTCAGTATTGTGTTTATTTAGTAAAATATCGAATCATCTTACTTACAAAATTATGGCTTTTGTGTATAGTTCAACGACATTATAATTTTGTTGTTTAATCATAAAAGTTTTATTATGAATTGGGTAAAAATAGTTATTATTTTTTGTATTCAGTTTTAATAACATATCTAAAGTAAATATATTTTATGTTATTAGAAAGAAATATTTCGTGTTATAGGTCTAGGTCAGAAGTATTTGTTTTTTATTCCAAAAACGAATCAGTTATTTAAAAACGTGTTTGTTTAAATATAAAGCTTAACGATAATATAATTTTGTTACTTAAAAATTAACGTTTTATCGTAACATTTAGTAAAATGAAACGCATTCTAAAATTTCCAAAATCTACCTTTGTTTATATACAACTGCTTACATAATCTATTTCCATAAACAATAAATACAGTGTAACATAGGTGTCAAACTCTGAGATAGATAATTTTAAAATGTACAAAATTTAAAACTAAAAAGTATCAAATAACATTAATACCACAGAATTATTTAGTTACGTGAGCCTATATTGAGTGTATATGTAATATTGGTACGAAATGGTCATCTTTAGCTTTTAAATCAAAACCATTAGGAGAACGCTTTAGTATATCTTGTAGGTCTAAGGAGTTGGTGATAAAAATAGCAAACGTTTGTCATAATACGTTTAGTATATTAAGCATATTTTAGTGGTCAAAGGTAAAGTGGTTAGAACTGTTGTAACCCTTGAGGAAGGTGGTATGTTTAAGCCCTGTTAAAATCCTTGGAGAAACGCATTTAATGTGGTCCTAATCGACCTAATTTAGTTTGATCCTAACGAACCTAATTACCGCGTGGCTATTTAGGTTTATTGATAATAATCGAAACATAATTATAACGTAATCGTGCTTTGCATTATTGAAACAACAATTTAATAGAAGTGTTCTGGGAATTGATTGGCTTTTGTAATAACCAATGCAAAACGCATATTAGTGTAGTAGGAGATTGTAGTATCTCAGAAAATATTCATGATGTAATTTCCGCCATTTTACACACAAGTTATGTGTTGGTAAAAAAATATATAATAATAATATTGCACAAAGTGTTTAGGGTCACGAAAAATTAAAATCTAATACTGTCCTGAGAAATTAATATAACACAAAAACCTTTAATCTCACGATTTTATTTATAAACTGGAACATTGTGTCTTCTATACTAGAATATAACTACAAAGTATCCGGATAGGCTGTTTCATTAAAGAAAAAGGTCTCACTAGGTTTTCCATCGCTTCTTGAATTAAGAAGGCTGTGGTTGACTTTTAACGCTTCAACTGTTTGCCTCTTCCATTAGTACATATTATTTGTTTACCTAACCACAAGACCGGATAAATTTCTATAAACCGCTTGTTAATTTTATCGCGCAACGCCTATGCGAATCTGCTGACTTACAAAATCACAGTGCATAGCTCCAATTAGTCTAGGCCCTACGCTACTTCAAATGTTGACTAAATGTAAAAGCTCATGGGATATCTACGTCATCACCCAGAGTGCCTGCGAACTCTATTCAGATTTCGGATTTGTTATTGCAGGAGGAGATACAAGCCTAAACACATTCAATTCTCTCCATGTTTGCCATCTCACGCTAGATCGCTTTCATTCGCCTCGATCGTCTAAACTCTTCTACATACAAGTGTCTAGATCGTATTCAATTCAAATACTTCAATGAATACTTCCATTCATATACTCAAACCTAACCATAGTCTAACCTCATTTGTTTTACTTATTTATCGTTTTAAACTCAATTGAACTTTGTATAGCTAAACATTTTGTTAGAAAGTAGTACAACACTAATTTATTCGGCCGTTAGTGGAACTTACATTTTCTCATTTGTTAGTGAATATTTCGGTAACGTTTTTTTTCTTAGTGTTTGGTGAAAACTGCACAAGACATTGTATTACTTTTATTTTGCTAATCATTTCAATGTATTTTGTAAAACTTGAGTCGCTTTTACTTTGCCTTTTAGAGTTATTTGAAAAACTGTTTAATCTCTCTCTCTCTCTCTCTTTTCTAATGTTTAAATAGAAAATATGAAATAGTGATGTTTGCATTTGATAATGGCGGGGACAATATTTTAATAACAGAAACTCAATACTGGGAGTAGAAATGTATTTCTTTTCAATATAATTACTATGACCAGACTAAACAAAGAGCTCATTATAAATACTCGTTTTCAGAGTCGATGTCCTCCCACTTCTGGATATTCTTCATCCGGATCGGGCTGTCGACACATTATTCCGTATGACAGGTTTTACTGTAATTCAATATGATGGTGATATTAATTTATGTATTTTTAATCCAATTATTGTTTAGGAACTTCTTACTCCTTTTAAAGAACTGTTTTGAATTTAATTTGTTTAGTAAACTTGTATCCAGTAAAAATCTAATAAGTGTGATTTGTTACCAGCATTGTTTAACTACAATAAGTATTAGTCTTTATTAAATACATATGTATTTTGTTATCACACCTGTCGGGTCTCCCTCGAGTGCCAAAACCAAATTTTTGTATAGTAAAATTGGAAAGGATTCTGATACATTTCTATTACAAACAAGGCAGAGAACTTTAGAAAACTAATTTCTTATCCTGAATTTTAACCTATAATGTTAAGACCAGTCTTAAATATTTTTCGCAAATTATTTCCAACAAGATAATCAAGATACTGTCCAATACAAACATCAAATATTTGCTAAACCTAAGGTAAAAGAGAAACACTAACTGGAAGTAATTTTAATTAATGCGAGCAAGAATACCACAAGACAGATATAAGAGCAATATTCTTCAGGGCTGTGAATCGAACACATTTATACATACAAGTAATATTTACAACCTTTGCACTATAAAAAGTAGCAGATTTTATTATTTCATAGGTATAAACCTTAGCGTTATATTTTGAGTTTGAAGTTGTATGTTGTAGTTATCCTTACTTTGCAATATTTTGTTCTGTGAGGTACTTTGGAATATTTAATTAAATATAATTTCATCATTATAAAATTCCCCTTCTAATAATGTCTTTATAAATTACATTTCCCTATTTGATATTTCTGTTAAAATATTCCAATATTTTATAGATGGAAACGTAAACACGTCACGAAAGATTACAGCCCTGGCCACGTAGTGACAAAAAACGCCCTCAGGGATCTAATTCTCATTTTAATTGGATATTTATCGTGGGAAGTGTTATCTGATGGATGATTTTGGTCTATTTATTTAGAATATATTTCAAAACTTATATTTACGAGAGGTTTGAAAAAAAGTACTATTTTTGAAAAAATCACTTAAGGTGGTAAATTGGATACGATTAATAACGAAAAATCTGAGGATATTTGTAAATATCAAGATTTAAAAATTATATAGGAGAATATTATAGCAATTTAAAAACCTGTTAACATACAAATGTTAAAGTTAATAAAATAGCATTTAAAATTTGTATTAAGTTAATTAGAGCTTAGCTAGTGAGAAATATTCATAGCGATAAAACTAAAATAGTTAGGCCCTTTACTCTAAATCTTACTACTCATCAGTTTATTAAAACAAGCACACTAATTTATTAAAACAAACTAGTTTTGACAACGATGTTGCCTTCGACAAAACGAGATTTAGAGTAACTATTTTAATTGTTACCGTTGTAAGCATTCATATCTCGACAATAGATATAAATGCT
Source organism: Prosapia bicincta (assembly GCA_036971475.1). Lineage (NCBI taxonomy): Eukaryota > Metazoa > Arthropoda > Insecta > Hemiptera > Cercopidae > Prosapia > Prosapia bicincta. Next base: position 65,583,173 of record JBAIZL010000006.1, on the reverse strand, counting down.
TTTACGCGTTTCCGCTATGAACTACACATTTAATCTTTCACTTAAAACTTTTCTTCGCCGCGTCGCAGGAACTACCATCTTGTGCAATAGGAGCGCTATTTCTAACAATGTATAACCTTCTATTTTCAAGTGAACTTTTAAAATAGAATGTAATAACTTACCAACATTTTTAATACAAACTTATTTCCAGGTTTTTAGTAATAAGGAAGTAATAGAAATGTTTGAATAAAAGTTTTTAGAATTACTATTTTCTCTCTTTTGGTTAAATTCACCAACGGTATTAGGTATCAGTTACGCACTTTTACTGAAATACAATAATTCCATAAATCATCCTTTAAAATGTCAATTCACTCCTCATCCCCTTCCTCGCCCCATTTATGCACAACCATTTATCACTGGTAAACAAGAGGTGAATTACAGTGACTTTAACTAAAAATACTTTATAAAATTGTAACCTGATTTTCTATTTATAGAAATCGCCAGTACTTGTTATTTCAGTGTGCCAGTATAGATGTTGTATATTCGTATAGAAAATACTACACATTAATATATTGCACTTACTATACATGTACAGTGTATCAACCTTGTAATTTAATAACATTGAATGATCATTCCCTTGTTATATACTTTTCGTTTCATTTTCTATAAATAATTGAGAATTAGACTTCCTGTCCTTCATTCAATGTGGTATCAGTTAAAAACTGTTAATTTCCCCTGTTAAAATCTATTACAGTTAAAATTAATTCATAGTTATAAAATTAAATATAATCTCTTTACCACGGTTTATTACTCGTGCTTTGCCTTATCTAAAAATAAATTTAGTTGAATACGAGCTAAATTATTTATAATACAACTAGTTAAACGTTTTAACAACTTTACGAATTTCTGAAGTTTACATAGTACAAATTCAAGATGTAGTCATTGAACTATAACGTACTTAGCAAGTTTTGATAATCCTGATACTGCCAATCAGTGAAAAGCTTCAATGTATGAAAAATAATTAAATAGAAATTCTTGTTTATAAAAGTGTTATTTAAAAAAATACATACCAACAAAATAGGAATTCCAACCAAGGATTATATATATATATATATATATATATATATATATATATATAAAGAACTAACTCAAAATACAAATACAAGATTTATAATTAAAATTACAATTCAATGCTTAAATTTAAATTTAATTAAAATTCTTGTGCTTGTATTTTTATTTAGTTCTTTACTAATACACAAGAATACATATTGCGAAATATATATATATATATATATATATATATATATATATATATATATATATATATGTGTGTGTGTGTGTGTAGTGTGTCATACTAAACTAATACGGAACTTACTAGAAGACTAGTAAACTGTAGTTATTAATTTCGTACTCAATTTTGATTACACCGGTTAAACAAATATAATTTATATAATTTGAAAGGAATATTTCGTGTTCAGATATAGAGAGCCCAGATGTAGTCATAGAACGCTAATGTACTTAGCAAGTTTTGATAATGCTGATACTACCAATTAACGAGAAGGTTCAACGTATAAAGAAAAATAAAATAAAAATTCTTGTTTATGAAAGCGTTGTTTAACTATATATATACGAATCGGTCATTAAATACGTGACGTTTAAAGTATAAAGCCCAATGCTAATATAATTTGGCTATTCACACAAACATTGTTTTATCAAAGATAAATGAATGAATAGGATGAAATGAAACAAAATCTGTCTTTCTGTATAAAAAACTATTTATATTCTTCATTTCCATAGACATGAAATACCAAGGCTGAGAATGGTAACTAAGAAAACTATAAGATGTATAGCTCCAAACATTTCAAATAACACAAGTACCGCACGATAGTTAAGTACGAGAACTTGTATGTTGTGTAGGCTACATATTCTATTTGGACGAAAAGGATATTTATAGCATTTAAAATAAAACACATCTAGAGTATCCCTCCAAATTGGTTTTTTTGGATCGAAAAGATAATTGGTGATAAAATTAACAAATGTTGTAATAAGTAATACATTTAATAACTTACATCAAGCGGTCAAATTATTACATTTAGTGGTTAGAACTGTTGTAAACCTTTACAAAGGGGAATTGTTCGGAAAAACGCTTTTAATTTGTTTTCTAACGAACCTAAGTACTGTGTGTTAAACCTAAGTTTGTTGTTAATAATTGATACATAAATATACCGTAAACGTGTTTTTGGATTAATAAAATAACTATTTATTAGAGGCGTTCAGGGAATTATTTTGCTTTTGGTATAACACGTATTAGTAACAATGTAATATTTCAGGAAATAGCCCTAAATATTTATCAAATAATTTTCGTAATTTCACACGACTTCTGTATAGGTAAAAAAATATAAATAATGCTGCATTAAGTGTTCACGCGGAAAATTAAAATGTATTATTGACGTGAAAACTAATAAAACACAAACCCTTTAAACTCACAACTATATTTATAAATCGGAACATTTACAAATCAAACATAAAGTTTGTTAAGATGAGCCAATTTGTGGAGACTTTAAGTTGGTTTACGTTTTCCATCGACTCTTGAAATAAGGAGGCTGTAGTTCACATTTAACGCTTCAACTGTTTACTTCGTCCATTAGAATAGTTTATGGTTTCAACTTAAACACATACATTTCTCTAGACCGTCGGTTAAATTTACCCTGCCTCATCTGCGGGCCTACATAGTCACAGTGCAATGCTAAATTTACTCCAGGCCCTACGCTACTTTATTCAGATGTCGACTAAAACTAAAAGCTCATGTAACATCTACGTCATCATCCAGAGCGCCTTACGAACTCTAGTTGGATTTTGGTTTTGTTAGTCCATGATAAGATAGAAGCCTAAACATACTCAATTCTCCCCATGTTTGCCATCTCATGGTGCATCTCTTTCATTAGCCGTGTTCGTCTCAACTCTTTTACATGCAAATGTCGAGATCTACGTCTTCAAGATCATATTTAATTCCAAAACTTCAATGAATACTTCCATTCATCTACTCCAACGATAGCCTAACTTCACATTTTTTTACTTATTTCTCGTTTCAAGATCAATTGAGCTTTGGTTACCTTAACATTTTGTTAGTAAACCTACGTGTTACTGTTTTAATATTACAAATTTATTTTCTCGTTAGTGAAACTTATATTCTTATTTGTTAGTGAACATTTCGATAACATTTTTGTTTTTAGTGTTTAGTGAAATCGTAAATTGTATATACATCGCCACACTTTTTTTTTTTTTTTTTTTTTTTTTTTTTCCTGGCGAAAAACCAATTGTGGTTATCATCGCCAAACAAAATCTAACAAAGAACGCAATGTTTTAAATAAAATCAAATAAATTAATAAATAAACAAATAAATAAATACAACAAAAATTACAAAACAAAATAAAACACCAACAATAAAAAACAAAAAACAACAATATAACAATTAAAAAATCCTTAAAAACTAAATAACAAAATAACAACAAAGAACAATATAACAGTAAATAAATAATATGTAAAACAATAATAGGTAACAATTTACCAATAAATAAATCTCAATAACAATAACAAGAACAGAAAATAAATTTAATTAAAATAAATAAAAGAAACACAGAGAATTATATGTATAAATAAATTTAAAAAAAAAAAATATATATATATATATTTATGTATTAAATTTTAAAAAATATTTTCAAGTGGTGCAAGAAAGCGATGACTCGGTCAATGGTCGAGGCATCGTCCCTTAGCACCACCTTTAAACTCCCTTTTAAATTAAAAAGGGCACGAACATTACCTACACTAACACAATCTACTAAAATATGTTTTATTGTGAAGATACCCCCGCAGTATTGGCATATTGGTGGATCTTCACGACGCATCAAATATCCATGAGTTGCAAAAGAGTGGCCAACGCGAAGGCGTGTAACCACCACTTCCTCCCTACGTTTTGAACGAATTGAAGACCTCCATGGACGGACGGTATCTTTAATTTCCCTCAGCTTATTATGAATCACGGTATGCCACTCGTCATTCCAAGCAGCGAGCAATAATTGTTTCGCGAAACACACATAATCAGATGCCATAACCAGTTGAGTAAGAGGCACCAAACTTGTAGCTTTCTTCGCCGCTTCATCCGCTTTTGTGTTTCCAAGTATTCCGCAATGCCCAGGAACCCAACAGAAAGTTACCCCCACACCCCTCAATTGAAGCCTGTGTACAGCACACAAAATGTCCCCAACTAAAGGGTTGTTAGAGAAAACATCCTGAAGAGCCTGAAGAGCACTTTTGGAATCCGAACACAAAAGATAATGCGAAGATCGTGATTGAATGACGGTCAAAGCTTTAAAAATAGCAAATAGTTCGGCCGTGAAAACACTGCAAGCTGAGGGCAATCCGTACGTGTAGGTACAACCAGATGCATAAAACGCGCACCCAACGCCATTGTCCAGTTTAGATCCATCAGTGAAAATAATTTCACTGTGTTGGTGAGATTTATAAATGGATGAAAATTCCTGGTGGTAGACCACAACAGGGGTATCGTGTTTTATATAACTGGACAATGAGAAATCGAAGTGCGGCGTTTTTATTATCCATGGAGGTAGATAGCACATTTGTCGTTCAAACATAGTTGGAAGTTGCAACTCAAGGTCATCCAATATTCTTAGTGTTCGTATGCCAAATGGAGCGGTCGAACGTTGACGTGTATTGTACACTTGATTTAGCTTATTATTAAAGACTATTTCAAATGCCGGGTGGTTGGGTTTGCTTCGAAGAACAGAAACGTAAGATATTTGTAGCATCTGACGTCGTCTAGAAAGGGCAGGTTCCCCAGCTTCGACAAGAAGACTAGGGATTGGGCTAGTTCTAAATGCACCAGTAGCCAGTCTAAGTCCAGAGTGGTGGATGGTATCAAGAGTTTTCAGAACTGTAGGTCGTGCAGATGAGTAGACTTGACAACCATAATCTATGCGCGATCTAACGACTGCGCGATAAAATCGAAGCATACTAGTTCTGTCTGCTCCCCAATTCGTACCACTAAGGACTCTTAACATATCCAATTTCTTGCTGCATCTCACCTTCAAATCACGAACATGTGGACCCCATGAGAGTCTCTTATCAAATAAAAGACCCAAAAATCGAACACTATCCGTGGTTTGAAGCTGAACCTCGTCAAGATAAAGGATCGGCTCCTGGTGTTGCCTACGACGACTAAATGCTACACACTGGGTCTTCGAAGCAGAGAATTTAAAACCTGTAGTTCTTGACCATTCCTTTAATCTACCTATTGCTAACTGCAAAGATCTTTCCGCAGTTGCCATGCTACGAGCAGGCACATATATACAAAAGTCATCCACAAAAAGGGAACAGTGTACCGGAGATCGTATATTGCTGATGATACTATTTATTGCAACGGCAAATAGCGTGACGCTCAGCACGCTGCCCTGCGGTACACCATTCTCCTCTGTATAACTGTTTGAATACGTGCCTCCAAGTCGAACGCGGAAAGATCTATTAGAAAGAAAGTTAGCGATGAATGCTAGGATATTCCCTTGTATACCCCATGATTTTAAAGTGTTCAGAATTCCTCTTTTCCATGCCATATCGTATGCCTTCTCAAGGTCGAAGAAAACAGCAACGAGTGTTTGACGCAAGAGAAAGGCATCTTGAATAGCGGATTCTAACAAAACCAATTGGTCAACGGATGATCGTCCTTGCCTGAAACCACACTGTTCGTTGCAAATAAGGTCATTGGTTTCTAGGTACCAGACAAGACGGCGGTTGACCATCTTCTCCAGTAGTTTGCATAAGACGCTTGTAAGGGATATAGGTCTATAACTACTGGGATTGGTTTTGTCTTTACCTGGCTTCAAAAGAGGAATTACAGTCGATTCTAACCATGCATCGGGGAAAGAGCGCTCCTCGAATAAACGATTGTATACTCGAAGGAGGACAAGTTTCGCCGATGATGGTAGATGTTTTAGCATGGAGTACACAATGGAATCAGGACCTGGTGCAGAATCCTTCGTTGACGCAAGAGCTGATTCCAATTCCCCTATAGAGAATGGAGTGTTTAAAGGAGAGTCCCCAGACGACCCAACAGTAAACGGTATTGCTTCTTCCTTCAGTTTATAAATCTGGAATAATCTATTATAGGCTGTAGTAGCAGAAAAGTTAGAAAAAGATGTTCCAAGTACATTAGCAATGTCATCACTGTTTGTGATTAATCTCCCATCTGGTTGCTTCAGCGCAATGGCTGGCAACGGAATGGAAGTACCACAAACTGATCTTAGTTTCCTCCACACTGTGGAGGACGGAGTTGTTCGTCTAATTGTGCTAATGTACTGTTCCCAAGAGTTCTTTCTACTCAGCCTAAATATCCTCCGTGCTTTCGCACGGAGTATTTTATATTCCTGAAGGTTTCCATTCGTTGGGTGTCGTTTAAATCTCCTAAGAGCTCTTCGTCGTAAACGGAGGATTTCTGTGCATTCATCGTTCCACCACGGCACAGGCGGTCGGCGTGGATGCGTAGAGGTTTTCGGAATGGTCTTTTCAGCGGCATTTAAAATTGCTTTCGTAATATTTTCTATATTTTCATCAATGGGTGTCAAATAATCCATGTCAAGTGATACAAGGTAATTCGAGTATGAGTCCCAGTTGGCTTTTCGCAAAATCCAACTGGGATTTCGAGCATAACAGGGTTGGGAGTCACATAAACTGATCTTAATAGGCACATGGTCGCTACCATACAAATCGTTGAGTACCGACCATGTGCATCTAGTAGCTAATTGTGGGCTGCAAATCGATAGGTCAACAGCTGTCCATCCACCAGTAGATGCTGCTAAATGGGTAGGCGAACCGTCATTTAGCAGATATAAGTCCAGTTCCGTTCTCACACTCTCAACAAGGTCACCTCGAGAGTTCCTAGTCGGAGATCCCCAAGACGAATGGTGGGCATTAAAATCCCCTACCAATAAGAACGGAGTTGGTAACTGGCTTATTAAATTCACTAAATCACTGTGATGCAGGTTTTCTTGTGGTGGCAAGTAGACACAACACACAGTGATTTTATACGGGACAGCTGTTTGAACGGCTACTGCTTGTAAAGGAGTTATTAAGTTTAGAGAAACAGCATCGATACAGTCACGGGCTAGGATGGCTACGCCACCTCTAGCTCGATCTTCTGTAATGAAGTCCGATCTAAAAACTGAATACTCCCTTAAATGGAAATTATGCGATTCGTGGAGATGTGTCTCCTGTAGACATACAAACATTGGGTACACATCTCGCACGAGTACTTTAAGTTCTTCTATGTGACTCCTAACACCGTTGACGTTCCATTGTATCACTGACTTCCTAAGCAAAGACATTTATTAGCTTAGCAAAGGGTTTATTTGACACCCATTGGTGCTCTCTCCTTTCTTGCCTGGGACGTTTTGGGACGTCTCAGGCTTACATTTCTCAGATTCCATATCCACCCGTTCAGGGATGGAATCCGAGGAAGTTTTGGGTTTAGGAGGGGTAGTTTTCACATTCCCTCCTTTGTTTGCATTTTTCTTAATCTGTAACGACTGTGACGATGTGGTCTGTCGTAACTCCGGTCTACGTGGTTTGGATTTTTCCAACGTCTTCTGCACAGATGGTTTACTACCCGTTGATAATTTCTTCTGCACCGAAACACAAGGCTCACTTAGTGATTTATTTCGTGCTCCAATCCCCCCAGTGGAAGGGATAGGTACACGAGGTAAAACACTATCAGTTGCTGCAGGTTGTACCAAATTTAGAGACGATCCATTTGTGACTAAGCACAAAAGGCGAGACACTTGTTCAGTTAGAGCTTCAATCTTCTTGGACAGCTCAGCACAGTTGGTACAAGACGATTTCGAAGCGGTCAGGGTAGCGGCATAAGTCTTACTGTCTGCCTTTGGCTGAGTGGATCTATAGAGTTTTTTGGCCTCTGGAAACGACAGCTTGTCTTTCGCCATGATGCCTAGGATAGCTTTCTCTTCCTTAAATGTAGGGCAGTTGTAGGATCGCGCTGGGTGGTCACCACCACAGTTGGCGCATTTCGGAGAATTAATACATTCCTTGTCATCATGGCCTTCAGCGCTACATATACCGCATACGTTCTGCTTCGAACACGTAGAGCTGATATGCCCAAATCGCTGGCACTTGAAGCAGCGCCTAGGGTTAGCCACGTATGGTCTCACTGAGATCCTTTGATAACCTGCATGCAAGTATTCGGGTATTTCCGGCTTTCCAAAGGTTACAATAAAAGACGCTGTTGCTACTTTTTCTCCTTTGTCCATTTTCATTATGGGGATAACCTCCGTAACTAACTGAGACGACAGTTCGGATTTAATTTCATCAACTGAAATGTACATTAAGTCCCTACATGTGATGACCCCCTTTGAGTAATTCAAGGATCTGTGGGGAGCCACAGATACCTTGACCTGGTCAAAGAAAGAGGTCATTTTAGATAGAGCACGGGTTTGTCTCTCGGTGGAAGTCGCAACTAACAGTGTTCCGTTTCTGAGTTTCTTAATAGAGGCTACTGGGCCTCCAGCACAAGCAGTAATAGCCTTGTTAATAAGGAAGGGAGAAACTTTGGAAAGATCTTTCCCTTCTTCGGCACTAAAAACAACTAAATACTTTGCTGATGGCAATGTCTGCGACGTTGCCACCATCAACTTTTTACTCAAATCCTTTTGTATATGATCGTCAGGAGAATCCTGGCGTGTCCTCTTCAGACTAGTCATATTTGACGTGGTTTTGGAATCCATAAATATTTTTTGCCAGCCATCGTGTCAAGCGTTACGGGCGAGACTATAGGAACGGGTACACCCTTGGATCACATTAAGATCATTTCCAACCCTCAGAACTCTGAGGCCTATAGCTTTTCTCCTTAGCTCGACTGGATGGGCATCAGTCGAGGACTCGTAATACTGTGCACAGGCTCCGACACCCATGCACCGCGGACACTCCCTGACCAAGGACCGAAGCGGCTGGTAGACCAGAAACCGCGCTTACGTCTTCGGCAGAGCAAGCTCACATCAGCGTCCCAGACCAGAGTTTGTCACGCTCTGGACTTTTCAGCACTCCCAACGCGCAACGGTTCTGACCAGTCAAAATTCCCTATGTGAAGTTGTAAGTGTTGAAATGTGTATGGATTGTGTTGGTGTGTGTATGGGTGTATGTGTATGCTTTGTGAGTGGTGTTGTGTTAGGCTAGGGTACCGCGAGGGACGCCAAATCCCTCGTAGGTGCGGCTAGTCCGCACCCCCCTGCGGGACATCGCCACACTTATGGAACGAACGTGCACACTACAGGCGATTCAACATTAGCTTCAATTTCACATACCATCATTAAAAGTAAATGTCACAGAGTAATTAATTATAAGTTCATTTAATTTTATCAAATTACTCCTTACATAAATTCTTTTGCCCACTTTCACATTTACTGGTGTAGTTTCCAAGAAATACAAAATCAGTCTAATTTCTCGGCATATACAATGAGGTTGTACGTCCCAATCTTATGGTTTATTGTATTTATTTGTTATTTTGAATATTTGATATCAGTTGTTGTTTAAGACTAGATATAATAAATAATTATTTAGCTTATGAAAAGATTTACTGTTTGGAATCATAAGGTAGATTAATGTTTTAATACCAATTACAAGTTGTTTCAAATTTTACATTGAGTGTAATTGGTTCTTAAAAAAACTACAAATAAAGATAAATGATTTAGTTGCAGACTTAGGCAGATTTATTGAAAAGTGTAGCTACAAACCAGAACCGTTTTATAAGATTCGCCTATTAAATTAATGGGAAGCTTGCTTCTTATATAAAATTAAACGTTTTTCAGTGACTATAACGTTTGTTTTATAAAAAACAACATTATGATTTTAAGATAAAATATTTAATAATTTATCAAGGATATAGCCCTTAATCCATGTATCGTAAAGTTTAATAAAGATTTATAAGTGTATACATCATTTTTAACACGTTCGCTTTCGCAATGTTAACAAAATAACTTTTGTTATAGACCAGCCGGCACACATTTGCGCCGTACGGTCGCTCGTCGTGGACCGACGGCTCACATGTGCGCCGCTTTGGGTTGTTGAAATGGACCGGCGGCTCATATTTGCGACGCTGTTTGCGTGTTACTTTTATTCGGCTGACCAATCAGTGGTTTATTTTAACGTTTGATGTATTCGTATCGGGCTATAAACATGTCTGACGTTAATGTGGTACATTTGGTCTCTCAGTTATCAAGGTCAAAATTCTTCTGACACATTGTTTATTCCTTCGTGCTTCTGCAGCCCATTCCAGGAAAATATTGAGTCACTATTCTATTCCATTAGAATCACAAAAAATGTACTCTAGATGGCATTTATCAGCACATGATGTAAACCTGTCCCAAGTGATGAGAGCGTTTGTAAATATTTTGTTGGCCTACTGTATATGAATACAAATGTAAACTAATTTTGTCTCTGATAAAATATTGTTTATAATCTCAGCATCTTTTCAATAAGATATGTAGCCTATATAAGCAATCTGTCTAGCATGAATAGCCAAGGCGATTGAGTTGGGAGTTTGTTGATATAAGCCTTTGTAATGCATTTTTGTTTTTACATGTATATAGTGTTATTTCTAATATATTTCACATCTAAGCCCTGTTTTATGTGAGTAGAAAATGTTAAAAGCCTATAAACTTTTTATAATTTATTAAATTGTACACTTTTAAAAATTTGTTTTCATCAAAATCATATTTGGTTTCGGATTTGAGGGGCTACACTGTTGTGTCTCATACTTGGGAAGCTCGTAACATGATAAGATTTTCATGCTATAGACCTAACGGCTCATATATGCGCCATCCTAAAAACTCTAAAAACAGTAAAAACAAAAATATACAACAAACACACATACGCCAAGGGTTTGTATGAACTATAATAAGTTATTATAACAACTTTCCACTTTTGGTCTGTCGTGAAGGTCAGGCTCACGTCGGAGGATTGAACATCGAGATTATTATTATAAAAGAAATAGGATTTAGAATATCCCCCCTTAAAGAATTGTGACAAGTACTGGTACTTTTCTTAGCTTGATTCTTTCAATGTAATAAGGGACCGGAAGATACATTTCTATTACAATCAGTTGTTTATAACCGGTCCGCTAAAAAATTGTGATCTCCCACAGCGACCATTAAAACTAATAACTATCTGTCATTTATTTTTATCGCGGTTTGGCGGTAATATATTAAAAAACCCGTAACAATGTTAATCAATCACTTTTGATATTTTTTTTTTACTATTTTATCCGTTGTATACCTATTTGCCGTTTATACGCCCCAAACTCTTCAACCTCCTATCTGCATATGAATCTGCCATTTTTGCCGTTTTTGCATGACTTCCCTTATTTCTGTATTCCTCTCTCTCATCTAAGCCTTCCTCTTACTCTTATTCCCGGTGTTTTCCATTTTCACACCTTTTTGGGCAATGTGTTTATTCATTCCCCTCATGCGACTGTTTGTTCTTCATGTCAGTCAGTGTTGTATCGACTCTCATAACTTCTATTATATCGGGGTTTTCTATTTTATCTATTTTACTGTATTTACTATATCTTCTCTAGATCAGAAACGGTGGCTCCTTTGTAGGATAAAATAAGATCGTGCGTAGGTATGAAAAGGATCAAGCCAAGTACGTACTAATGTATATTGATTCGCACTTCAACTGTTGCTAGGATCACCCTGTCAATGCTAGATGAGATTCTAGTGAAACTTCGTAAATACCATCGTATAAATAACTTCGTATACACTGCAAAATGAACGGATGTACACCGGATAGTAACTATTTATCATACACACACACACACACAAACATACACACACACACACACACACACACACACACACACACACACACACACACACACACACACACATATATATATATATATATATATATATATATATATATATATATATATATATATATATATATAAAGAGAGAGAGAGAGGGGGGAGACAGACAGACAGAGAAAGAGGGTAAAATTACTTGCTAAGGATATATCAAAAGGACATGGCTGAAGTGTGTGGGTTCAGATTCCAGAGGTAGACGTGTTGTGTATTGGGTGGCATACGGACATGTCGAATCGTACTCAAATCATGGACAGATAAAATTAGGTTAGAACTTGAGAAAAAGAAAAAAACTATAATCTGATATTGATTGTAGAAAACAAATATTGCTCGTGTGGTAACCACTATACAATGAAATCTATTAGGGCTATTAATGTGAAATTGTTTTGCGGCTATCAGAAATACAATTTCCAGGAACAATACGAACGAAAAATATGTTGTTTTGCCCATGACAAGTTGAAGCAAGACAACAATAACACAAGAAGGACTAAAGGACCAAGACAAAGGGCCCAGCATTGTGTTGGCAGGTCATTGTCTTAAGGCGAGATAGTGCTCTGTGCGGGGCTTAGAGACGTCAGTCACTTGAGAGGGTGTTTAGTGGGCTGCTTTAATTACAGAGTGCCTTAAAATAGGCTGATGAGAATTAAACGGAATAATTAGAAACACAACTTTAGTTTATTTTCAAAACCTCTCCATTTTTCACAATATTTTGTTAAAAGGTGGCTTTCGGAAATATTTTATTCAAGAGGGTGAAATAAGATTTGTTTAGACAAATACGCCTAAATTTTACCTTAAAAATATTCTGGAGGTTTTTGTTTAGTTAAAGTAGTTTTTAGCGATTGAAATTTCAGAGTGACTGCTTGTATTGCAATCATATTTCAAAAGTTATTTTTTAAAGAATACGAACAAACTACTATTCTTTCAAATTAACATACGCGTTTAAAGGTAAATGTATCATCACATTCATCAGAGACTTTAACTACGTGAATTCCATGTTAAACGTCAGTTTAATCCTACATTTATGCCATAGGCGTAGCTACACCCACACAATCCATCTCATTTTTGTGTAGGAGGGATATCTCAAATAATAACTTTATTCCCAAGCTAAGCTCAAATGTTGGAATGCATTAACAATGTATAGAATGTTTTTCTCTAATAGCATGGAAGTTAATGTTTAATTTTCAATCTTTGTTACTTTACTAACTTACTTTACAAATATTATGTATAAATAAATTTTCAGAATTACAGCCCATCGACATTCGGAAGCGACCCTGAGGAATAAGGTAACCCTAAAAATCTCCACTCGCACACACTCTCAGACGCTGACTTGCAGCCAATGGTTTTCCATGAGTTACCTGTTAGCCTTTGGTCTACAAAACAAAATTTTTTTACTATTGCAATTAGAAATATTTCTACAGACATTTTTTGATTGTACATTTTATTCTTTGAAAACAAAGGCCAAATATAAATCGAGATTATGTTTATATATAATTCATTATAATGCAACGTATAATGCAGCTCAAAACTTTAAATTTATTCTTCTATAAAATTTGCTAAAAGTGGCTTACGAGGGAGGTTCTTCCCCTGGACCCTTCATTTCCAAATGCCTACATTTTATCGTGCGATCGTATTGCGTGTCTTGAGAAATTCAAGCGCCCATCAAGCCAGAACGTGCAATGTAGAGAGTACAATGTCGTCTTCATGTCATATTAGATTAGTTTTGACGCAGTTTACGCTGTAAGTGACAATCTGTACTTTGCTATTACAAATGCCTACATTTTTCGTGCTATCGTATCGCGTGACTTGAGAAATTCAAGCGCCCATCAAGCCAGCACGTGCAATGTAGAGAGTGCAATGTCAAGTCATCATGACACATTAGATTAGTTTTGACGCAGTTTGCGGTGCAAGTGACAGTCTGTACTTTGATATTACAAATGAACGTAACACTCCGGACTCCTTAAACCCGCTTTGCGTTACAATTGAGTTCTAAATTATGTTATTAAAAACGTTAAATTATGTTTACTATTTTAAAATTACGGTTTTCAACCCATTTCATGTAAGTTCGTTTGAGTCCTTCATTAAAGTTCTCAACGGGAGTGTATTTCTTCTAGAATCATAGATGTCTGGTCTCACTTCGGATTACTTACATCAATTTCAGTTGAAAAATTAATACAAAACCCCATAATACAAAAACCCATGAAACTAATAATCCCATATTTTTCATGGCCATCCAAGACTCATCTATAACTCAGGAAGTGAGTATCTAGCCAAAGCAATGAGTTAGTTTAAAGTGAATTATAAAATGTGTACTCCAATGACAGGAAATAAATGCGTATAAAATGGGTGACGCGATAGTAAAGTATCTCTCGTAACTAAAAGACTCCTGTCACTTGTGACATTATTTTTCGTGAAATTTTAAAATAGGTTGATACGAATATATTTTATGGTATAATATAAACCAGGGATAATAAATACTAGAAAATGAACCAAAGTTAATTATGGTGGTACAGGATTATATTGTAGCTATGGGTTCTGTAAAGATAAACCTCTTAAAATTATAATTTGCAGAACTAATTAAAGTTTGCTTTAAGAAACCGAATGAGACATAACGTTTTGAGTGGACGAGGGGATATTCATCAGTCGCTGTCTAAAAGTAAATAGTTTGGTAATTTATTTCTTCTTCAGGTTTTATTTATGAACATTAAAGGACTTGCAAAACCAAAACGAACGTTGTCAATGACAAGGTTTAATGACAGAGGAGGGTAGATAAGGAAGGTAGATAAGGAGGGTAGATAATCGGAAAGATTTAACTTTTTCAATCTAGCTTTAATTACATTTTAGGTAAAAAGATTTTAATGCCGAAACTTTACGTTTTACAAAACCTTTAAGTTTTAATAATTTTTTAACATTTTTAATTTATATTTGTTTAATTTTCTATTAACTTACCAAACAAATATAATTTGTTCAAGTGTAATGTATGACCCAGTTATTTTTTTGGTCGTATGATAAAATATAAGTAAAGCAAATACATTTTACTTGGTAGTACGTTATTAGATGTACATGTAGGGGAACAGACATGATATCTTAGGTAGCGCCGGTAGACACCTCTCATCACTGCGGATGAGAACAGGTCTTCTTCAGATAATCAACTCTACTCCTTCAGTATTTTAATTTTTCTAAAGTCAAAGGACTATGGGATCACTAAGTGGCCCGCTAAGGTTGATGTCTTTCTTCAACCTTTCGTGGGGTAAAAATATACCTTCTTTAGGGCGCATGCACTGAACAATGTGAGGAAAACACGGTGGAATCTCGTCTCTGTAACGAGTAGCTGTCACGAGAAATCTACCCTGAAGCTTCATTAAGTCTAAGAGTTGTCACAATTACTAATGTAGCCACCAGGGAGTTAAGCTCAATAAATTTGATTAAGCATTATAAATAGCACACGCCCAATGTGACCTTGCTGCTCTAGATTCATTTAAAATTTTTCCAAAAATAATAATTATTAAGAATAAAACAATATTTGTGCGTTTGTTAACCGCTCGGTTCTACAAATCATTCGTGTTTAAAGTTAGTAATATTTTTTCCAGAAATTAAAGTAAATTTATATAATAATTACTACAGTATATTTTTTTAAACATTACACCAATATGTCTAGACATCAACAATGTATAAAGGACTAAGACTGACTGTTATTCATTTTTTAATCAAAATAATAAAATAATAGTTACATTTAAACTAAATTTAGACAAAAATATGATACAACATTTAATTGCACGTAAACATGGGCAGTCAATACCTACAAAAAAAAATATATATAATATGGCGTATATTCCAGTTCACTAATATGGTCCCTCTTCTCTACCCGAATTTGTTTGTATAATCAGTGTTTGTATGAAATTGCTTACATCAGCTTCAGTGCAATTTCATTGCGTTACATTTCAACACATATTCCTGTCGGACACATCCAATATTGACGGTTATGTCTTATTTTGAGTGAAACATTTTGATAATCATGTCTTCTCATTTATTGTTATTTTGTTTAGCTAGTGTGTTGATTGTTTTATCGCTATCGTTTTACTAAATTCCTTTAGCTGGATATTGAATTTAAATTGGATTGCTTATTTGTATGTAAATCTTTCTAAATGTTATAATTTAGTTAAACTTCAAAAAGATATTTTTTACAGAATGTAACAACAAAACATTTTGGTCACATTTTATTGACAGCGTTAAAATCATCCAAAATTCATGCTTTCATCAAGTGCCTTTGTAAATGCTTGAATTAGTCGTTTAAATCAGATCGAGACAAGCATAAAGTAAATTAAAGTTTTATAATGTTACCGTTGGCTCTAGCAACCTTGGTTTCTAAGAGAGGAAATGCTGAACGACTTCTTTTGAAGAAACAGGCTAAAATTAACTTTATATTTTTTTATTTTTCTGTGTTATGAAACTTTGTTAAACTTTCTTTCGCGATTAACAGCATTCGTCAAGAACTGTATTACAGTGCCTTCACTGTAAATTCTTTATTTATTTAGTGTAAATGGTTGTATTGGACTCAAAATTAGAGAAACACTATTTAATTTTGTTTAACGAAAAACAAAGAAGGCTTGTATGCCCTTTAAAACAAATATAATATAATTCAAATTCAAAAGATTTAATACTATAGTGGGTTTATATAATCGTTAAAAACAAGAATCCATCCGGTGTGGATTGAGATGTGGAATATATAGCAATAATGAGTTATATAATACAACCAATACCCTATAATTACGGTATACAATATCCACAAACATTAACTCTCTAATAATTAATGGTTATTACGCGAACCAATGCACCGCCAAATTAGAATGTTTACCGCCAAATGTATCCTCATTATTCTATAATTCTGTAATCATAACTGGTGCAAATTGTCTGTTTCATTAAAAATGGCGCAGAATTTATCAACAGATTATGCGTAAACCCAACCAAGCATAAGAATCTCCGTCCACCTCTGCGCTTACAAAAGCATACAGAGGCGTGACTATTTCGTGAATTGGGTTGTGAACAAGGAAGAGCTTCCTGAAAAACAAGTCGGAGGTGAAGAAAGGAATAAATGAGAGAAAAATAACGCTCAAAAAGGTTATACATGTAACAAATTTAACAGATTAAATAGCGTTTTGTATATGAACGGTATTATAGTTGAATTATCAATGCCCTAGTAAGGTAATAATACTACAATAAAACAATTGTAAAGGAAGTTTACTTTCTAAGCACGACTGTAAAACACGATATACGACGAATATTTAGTTATTTGGAAAAATAAGTACATCACTAACATGGATAAAAGACGAATACAGAAACAAGTGACACGCAAAAAAGCGACAGGAATGAATGCAGAGGAAGGTACAAGGATACATCAGAAGGGGGGGAATTGAAAGGTATAGAAAAGAAACCGGTGACAGGAATGTGCTCAGAATAACATGAACCAACATCTGCTAATTGAAGATGAAAGAAAAGTTAGTAAAACAGAACAGGATCTGTTACAAAGATCGGTTGAAAAAATGGAAAGGTCTTAAAACAGCTCGTCGAACACGAGAGAAAACTGAAAGAAACAGAAAAAAACGGAAATAGAAATTGGTCCATAGTTGAAAGTTAAAAACAGCTAACTGAAGATAAAAGGATAGTGAAAGAAACGGTAACGAATCCTAACGTAGAAATTGGTTCCGAAAAGATGAAATTTAACAATAGCTAATTGGAGATAAAAAGAAAGTGAAAGAAACAGAAAAGAAACCTTACCGAGAAATTGATCCAGAGAAGATGAAAGTTAACAACAGCTAATTGAGGAAAAGAGTAAAGTGAAAGAAACGGAAAAAACACAGAAATTCTTCCAAAGAAGATTAAAGGTAACAACAGCTAACTGAAGATTAAAAGAAAGTGAAAGAAATAAAAAAAGAAACCTAATATAGAAATTGGTACAGAGAAGATGAAGGTTAACAACAGCTACGTGAAGGAGAAAGAAAAGAGAAAGAAACAGAGAAGAATACTGAAGATGGAAATTGGTTCAGAGAAGATGATGATCAACAACAGTTTATTGAAAATTGAAGGAATGTGAAAGGTACAGAAAAAACACGGAATAGAGATTGGTGTAAATAAAGTAAAATCAAACAATCGATATGTGAGGAAGGGGAAAAGGTGAAAGAAACACAACAGAATCCTGCGACAGGGCTTTGCTAAAATAATATAAAGATTCAATTTCATAAAAAAAATTGCTTAAGATATTAGGAAATACACAGTGGCAGAAGAAAATACCCATCTAAATCATTAGAAGAAAGTTTTAAAACTGATCGTCTGACAATGACACAACCCAAAAAGATAAGATGAGAAAAAATCAAGCTTCAAATGTTGATACCATCATGTTTAGATCATAGTTATGTTAGGTATCATTGAAAAAGTGTGTGTACGAAAATATTTGCTTACGTCAATATCCATATGATTGTTCAATGAAATGCTGTACAATAAAGTGAGAAGTAGCATTTGAGAAATTAAAGATTAGGAATGGAAACAACACGTCTGTGATACTCTGAAACGAGAATAGAAGACTGGGAGACTATTCAGATACCTAACGGGCCCACGTGCAAGGTCGTATGAAAGATGCCTGGAATAATAGTTTATTGTGAATCTAAAGGATATATATGATAGAAGATTAATTTCACGATTCGAGGGTTTACATTCTACTGTAATCCGTTCTATTCCATGTCACTAAGGAAAGTAAATAATTTAGAAACACACTTCGTAACCTACAAATCGCCACAACAAGAGTTTCGGCAAGAAAGCTGAAATAGAGGTTCTTTGTAAAACATGTAAGAGTTGCCACAAAGCGTGGATTAATTTTGTTTCTTTAAAGAAAATGTATTGTTTATATTGGTGAAATATACTAGATAACTAGTATATATAGACAAAAACATAAACATATATTTGCGAATTATAAATATAAAGTAAATTCAAATTAATGAAGCAATAATTTCCATTACATTTCACAAATTATTCAATATAAAGAATAATAGAGCTGGCTGGTGAGTTAAGATTATAAACAAAATAAATATACACAACTCACAATTATTACACTTTAATTTCATACGCGTTTCGATGACTCATCATTAGTGATGATACTGGGTATGGTTTAACACAAACTAGTTAAAGTTATATTTTTGTAGTACCATCACCAACGATGATCACTGACGATTACATAATTCATCGAAACGCGTATGAAATTAAAGTTTTATAATTGTGAGTTGTGTATATTTATTTTGTTTAAAAATAAATCAAGTACAATATTAAAATAAGACCTACACAAATATTTTTAAAGGGCATTCACATAAGAGATTAATGAGTGTAATTTGTCGAACCTTTACAAAAAAATAAATACTAGGATTGAAAATATCAACTGGAATATATTCGATATAGGAGTGTTAAATAAAAATTGATTCAAATGAATGAAACAAAATGTTTATTTCATTTCATAAATCAATCAAGTACAATGGTGAAAATTTACCTAAACAAATGTTTCAATATTAATGTCTATACATTTCATTAACAAGAATATTTATGAAACTATATGTATGAAGCTATTAATCGGTGTAAGATATATTTTTCAAGGCCTTGGTTTATTGTCAACAGCAAAAGCGGCCTGAATATCGTACACGCACTGTCACGTACCCCACAACCACCACACGTACATAAATATATAACTATATTTGTTTGAAAATAAATAATATTTCTTTACATTACTGAAGACTGTACAAACGTAAACAGTAGTTTTTAGAAATGTATTATTTTAACCGTTTCCCCTCTAATGGTTATTTTTTTATTTGTTTCACTAAACAGCCTCTACAAGTATATATAGATATCTACAGAAAGAAAGGCTAAAGTCAATAAGCACTAAGTGATGGGCGCGGGGCTAATGTTTTTCAGATATCAAATATCAGTGATGGCAACATTACAGGGAGGAATATCTTTCCAAATACTCAACAGCAACCTCTCTTCTTTATAAATGCAATAAAATAATTTATTTTACAAAAGTGGTTCCTGTATAGGCTCCACAAAAACTGTTAGATTAGGTTTACTTTTATTCTGTCTCTAAGGTAAAACCCAAGATATACCAAGTGTATGAAGAAAAAATCTCGAAATAAGCTACAATCACAGAAAATTCTACTTTTTCACTGGACAATCTTAAGATTTATGAATTTATAAGCTCTTAGAGTAGCATATATGGGTAAATGAGGAATTCAACAAATCCTAGGAAAACAAAAAACTTTTACAGAATTTTCGATCAGATTAGGGCCTATAGAGATAAAACTGTAAAATAAATACACTCCGTAAGTTGGTTTACATAATTGCTGCAGCATATTTTTTAATTATCTTTCTTTAACAAAAAAACTGTAATTGAAGATAAAACCAAACTTTATTCCAAAGCAAAATCTCAATCTATGCAACGAAACAAGACCGTTGAAGAAGAAGTGACGGTAGAAAATAATGTTAAACTGGAGAAAAGATACGATGTAAAAATTACTTGCTAAAAAAGTGAAAATATAGCTCTGTAATTTGAAAATATATCCAAATCGTATTAAAAAAATCATTACATGTTGACATCATCTGACTACACAGAATTATGTTAACCAGGATAGTTCTTGAAATAGCAGTTATAAAAAGCCAAATGTATGTGCTGTGATGTTTTATGGATTTACACATTTTACAAGGGAAAAAGCGATTGTAGTTATGCTGCGAGTGGTCGTTCGTCCTATTGGATCTGGCTTATCTATGAGGACACATGACGGCTCCACACTGCCGAGTAGTCTGCAGGGGACTATCTATATCGAACGAACCCTCTACCCAAACAAATCCAACCTCAAACTTTCAGCTACTCAGACCTGGAGGACATGCGTCAAAAGGGTCTACTAGCTTGATGCCAAGTCCCATGATACCAGTACATGTTGGCTCAAGGGCCTTATTCACTAGACTAGTCACGTTAGGTAGTTAAAGACTGGGACCAGTCTTTAAACCGTCATTTAGTTTCACCCGTTCTTCCACAACTACCGAGGTAGAATGCTCCGAACTTTCCGGTTTTCCGTACCAAGACACCCTTCTGATTAGTTCGTTCCAGCTGGTGCAATTGAACCTGAATCCAATCCCGGTTAATCTTATTTAAAATCCAGACCCACAGAATGGGGTCTTGGATTAGGGCAGTAGCAATCGACCTCTCCACTAGCTCTTGATGGGAGAGAGTAATCGAGAATAAAAACCTGGAATCGGTCATTGGCTGTTCCGTAAGTTCTGAGACAATTGAATATCTTGCCAGCAAGATAAGCTGTCTTTAAGGGAAATATTTTAATGATATATATTAAATCTGAGTTAGGAATTCTAATTTTTCCCTTAGGTTTACTCATATCCTCTAATTAACAATTTTCTGTGACTTTATAGAGATCATGTTTCGGTGTTTTCTAAATACTATTAAATTGATCTATCTTCATTACAGACGTAAACTTACAAACGAGTATTTGATAAGCTGTCTTTAAGGGAGTTATTTTGAGTTAGGGATTCTAATTTTCCCCTTAGGTTTACACATACTCTCTAATTAACAATATTCAGTGACTTTAACGAGATCAGGTTTCGATGTTTTATTAAATTGATATCTTCATTAATCACGTACACTTACAAACAAGTATTTGTAAAACCTTTAAAATTAAGGAAATATACATTATTTTCTCTGTAAAACCTTATAAATTAAAACCACAAGATGTTGCATTAAAATATATTAAATGTATATAATGCCTCAAAATAAAGGGTTTTCTTCTTATTTTGACATAATACAAGGAGAAGAAGTAATTACATCTCTATTTACAATGAAATAAATAATGATATCCTCTTGCGGGAATTATACTTAGATGAAACGTAACTGGGCCTTAAATATTTAATCCGACTCAGAAAGGAACAAATTTAAATGTCTCCTTAACTGTCGAGTAATATAGCGACTTTCTAAACCATCCACAGAAATCTTTTAACGAACTTCAGAGGTATTTAAATTCTAGGAATTATGTTTATAAAATATAAGCTAATTATTTACTAATTATTTTACGTGAAATAAAATGTATGAAATACTTTTGTTTGTAAATCACAGTAATTATCATTAAAAAGCAATAATAAATGTTAACAAGGTAGCTGAGTGGCCTAATGGGTGGTGCACTTCACTACTAAACCGGGTGCTAGCTTCGGTTCCCAGTAATGCTTCATGTGATTTCATCCCTTCTCTGTAATAATGAGTAATTAGGGAACTAGTCGATAGTTGAAGTTTTAGGTACCGATAGGCCGATACCTAAAATTTTGGCTCCAATTCCAAATCCGATCTCGATTCTAAAATGTTTCTTTCGATTCTCAATTCTTAAGTTGATTCTCGATTATTTAAGTTTTATAGGCCTACATGATATTTTCTAATAATGAATTTATTCAACATCCTGGTCGTATGGAGAAGCCTTTTAAAAGTTACGTTTTAATATAATAGGCTACACAAAGCGTTCGACCTTGATTTATGAATAGGAATTTCTGCAAGCATGACAAACATATCAGGTGAAAGTAACGATTTATTTAAAATTATAAATGTGAACTTTAGTTCACAATTACAATATAACTTCAGTAATATTTTAAAATATTTGACAACACATACACACACACACACACACACATATATATATATATATATATATATATATATATATACATATTAATAATTTTAATTTGTTCTAAAGATTGAAGCTACTATAATGTTATATGTATATTTAACAAGGAAAACGTTTTCTAAAACAAATAACAATGTTTTTACAAAAACAAAGCAGGAGAAATCTTGCGTCGAGAATAAATACTAGATACCAACTTAGCTTAGAAATAAAATCAATATAACATTATTTTTATTACTAGGCTACTTCAAGTATTTGTTTCTATCCTTGCTGTAGTTTCTACTAGCTTAACCAAACAGTCGTCTAAAAGCCTTTTTGTCGATGTTTTAAGGAATAACAAAAGGATGTATATATGTAAAGATTGGGATCATAGAATCATACGTTCTTTGTAAGTTTTATTAATACTTCAAGTATTTGTTTCTATCCTTGCTGTAGTTTCTACTAGCTTAACCAAACAGTCGTCTAAAAGCCTTTTTGTCGATGTTTTAAAGAATAACAAAAGGATGTATATATGTAAACATTGGGATCAGAGAATCATACGTTCCTTGTAAGTTTTATTAATACTTTTTCAAAACTAAATGTTATAAAAACAGTATGAATACTAAATAAAATAAATCTTGTATTTTTAAACAAACATAATATAAAATCCTCGATATTCTAGTCATTTACTCCAGTAATATTGCGGGGCCAAGTCAATATAATATTCCAATCACGACTGCAAGAGAACGTCTCGATAAAATAAAATTGCACAACTAAGGAACACGTGTTGCTGAGGGTAGAGCCTGAAGGAGACGTGCTTTCCTATGTTTGCGCAAAGTTCTCTTTGGTCGTGCGATTAAGAAATTCTCCGTCCTAAAAACATTTAAGGCATCTCCAATTATTGGTGATTATCTTCTTTTTAATCAATATAGTCGAACATTAGTGGCGATGCAGAAAGTCTTCAGTAAAAATAAAAAAGCATGGTGACTCAAATTTTTTTTTTAATAGAAAAAAGGAACTTTACAATACACAAACAATTTTTCAAATCACGTATAAGACAGAGCACTGTAATATACCACATTATCATTTAGCTAAAAAGTATCCGGATGAGTTAGATTTGAATATATATGTAAAATGTATTAAGAAGCATTATATACAATAATGCTAAGAAGCCAACATGCTGACAAGTGAAATAGCCTCAATTTTTTAATACGTTTCTACATCTTTTTAAGTAACAAGGAAGCCGTATTTAACTCTTTCAATTGTTTACCTCTTTTATTAGTAAGTATTATTTTTTATAAAAACAAATATAATCTAACTAGATCGATATTTAAATTTAAAATAACACAGCGCTTATTTTTAAAAAAAATCAAGATTTTTAAAAGTTGTGTGTCAAATATGTTTCTATTTTTTATCTTTTAGACTGACTAAGGATTTTTATTTTTCCCGCGTTCATCAAAACATTCTGCATCACCACGTATAAAGTTTGGATTACCAATTTACGCTTGAATGTAAATTAATACCCAATCAGTTTTTTAATAAGAATTACAAACTATTTTATCAGAAAAACAATTTATATTCATTTATTGAAACTCACACTTGGTTTGCTTGGTTGAAACATTTGGTTTGCTGCAAAATTATATTTAAAATATTTCATGCCTACATCCTCTCCAGCCATTTGCGTTCCAGAAAATTCAGTTTGTTCAAGATCAGCAGAACGTCACATACACAACGTATATAAAATTGGATTCAGTCTGGACCACAGATCGAGGCTACAACTAAATCCCATCCACACCACAGATCTACGCTAGCGCACAATTCTACAAGATAGATTTTGGCTACAACTGAATCCAATCTACACCATAGATCTAGGCTGCAACTAAACCCTAACTGCCCCTAAGATCTAAGCTACAACTGCACCACAATTCTAGACTGCAATAAAATCCAATCTGTGCCACAAATTTAGGTTACAACTGAATCCGATCTTCACCACAGATGTAGACTACAATTGAATCCAATCTGGACCTAAGATGTAGGGTAGAAATAAATCCAATTAACACTACAGATGTAGGTTAAAACTGAATCCTATCTACAAGATCGAAGATCCTATCTGGACCCCGGATCTAGGCTACAACTGAATCCAATTTATATCACATATATAGACTTCCACTGAATCCTATCGGCATCACAAATCTAGGGTACAACTGAGTCTATTCAGTACCACAGATCGAGGCTACAACTCAATCTATTCTGCACCATAGATATAGGCTACAAACGGTTACCGCCCTTTGATACAAGTAAGATTAATATGGAAAGGTGAAAAAAGATTAGATATGCTTTAAGGAAAGTGCATTGCTATACTATAGTCGGTCACCTGCAGTACTAATACACACTAACACAGTCAGAAATAGGTATATATTCTAACCATTACAGCCCCTTGCAAGAAGGAATGTTTTAATATGTAAATAGGATTAGACATGCTTTACAGATAGTGCATTGCTATACTTTAGTCGGTCACCTGCAGTACTAATACACACTAACACACTCAGAAATAGGTATATATTCTAACCATTACAGCCCCTTGCAAGAAGGAATGTTTTAATATGTAAATAGGATTAGACATGCTTTACAGAGAGTGCATTGCTATACTTTAGTCGGTCACCTGCAGTACTAATACACACTAACACAGTCAGAAATAGGTATATATTCTAACCATTACAGCTCCTTGCAAGAAGGAATGTTTTAATATGTAAATAGGATTAGACATGCTTTACAGAGAGTGCATTGCTATACTTTAGTCGGTCACCTGCAGTACTAATACACACTAACACAGTCAGAAATAGGTATATATTCTAACCATTACAGCCCCTTGCAAGAAGGAATGTTTTAATATGTAAATAGGATTAGACATGCTTTACAGAGAGTGCATTGCTATACTTTAGTCGGTCACCTGCAGTACTAATACACACTAACACAGTCAGAAATAGGTATATATTCTAACCATTACAGCCCCTTGCAAGAAGGAATGTTTTAATATGTAAATAGGATTAGACATGCTTTACGGAAAGTGCATTGCTATACTTTAGTCGGTCACCTGCAGTACTAATACACACTAACACAGTCAGAAATAGGTATATATTCTAACCATTACAGCCCCTTGCAAGAAGGAATGTTTTAATATGTAAATAGGATTAGACATGCTTTACGGAAAGTGCATTGCTATACTTTAGTCGGTCACCCGCAGTACTAATACAGTCAGAAATAGGTATATATTCTAACCATTACAGCCCCTTGCAAGAAGGAATGTTTTAATATGTAAATAGGATTAGACATGCTTTACAGAGAGTGCATTGCTATACTTTAGTCGGTCACCTGCAGTACTAATACACACTAACACAGTCAGAAATAGGTATATATTCTAACCATTACCGCCCCTTGCAAGAAGGAATTTTTTAATATGTAAATAGGATTAGACATGCTTTACAGAGAGTGCATTGCTATACTTTAGTCGGTCACCTGCAGTACTAATACACACTAACACAGTCAGAAATAGGTATATATTCTAACCATTACAGCCCCTTGCAAGAAGGAATGTTTTAATATGTAAATAGGATTAGACATGCTTTACAGAGAGTGCATTGCTATACTTTAGTCGGTCACCTGCAGTACTAATACAGTCAGAAATAGGTATATATTCTAACCATTACAGCCCCTTGCAAGAAGGAATGTTTTAATATGTAAATAGGATTAGACATGCTTTACAGAGAGTGCATTGCTATACTTTAGTCGGTCACCTGCAGTACTAATACACACTAACACAGTCAGAAATAGGTATATATTCTAACCATTACCGCCCCTTGCAAGAAGGAATGTTTTAATATGTAAATAGGATTAGACATGCTTTACAGAGAGTGCATTGCTATACTTTAGTCGGTCACCTGCAGTACTAATACACACTAACACAGTCAGAAATAGGTATATATTCTAACCATTACCGCCCCTTGCAAGAAGGAATGTTTTAATATGTAAATAGGATTAGACATGCTTTACAGAGAGTGCATTGCTATACTTTAGTCGGTCACCCGCAGTACTAATACAGTCAGAAATAGGTATATATTCTAACCATTACCGCCCCTTGCAAGAAGGAATGTTTTAATATGTAAATAGGATTAGACATGCTTTACAGAGAGTGCATTGCTATACTTTAGTCGGTCACCCGCAGTACTAATACAGTCAGAAATAGGTATATATTCTAACCATTACCGCCCCTTGCAAGAAGGAATGTTTTAATATGTAAATAGGATTAGACATGCTTTACAGAGAGTGCATTGCTATACTTTAGTCGGTCACCTGCAGTACTAATACAGTCAGAAATAGGTATATATTCTAACCATTACCGCCCCTTGCAAGAAGGAATGTTTTAATATGTAAATAGGATTAGACATGCTTTACAGAGAGTGCATTGCTATACTTTAGTCGGTCACCCGCAGTACTAATACAGTCAGAAATAGGTATATATTCTAACCATTACCGCCCCTTGCAAGAAGGAATGTTTTAATATGTAAATAGGATTAGACATGCTTTACAGAGAGTGCATTGCTATACTTTAGTCGGTCACCTGCAGTACTAATACAGTCAGAAATAGGTATATATTCTAACCATTACCGCCCCTTGCAAGAAGGAATGTTTTAATATGTAAATAGGATTAGACATGCTTTACGGAAAGTGCATTGCTATACTTTAGTCGGTCACCTGCAGTACTAATACACACTAACACACTCAGAAATAGGTATATATTCTAACCATTACAGCCCCTTGCAAGAAGGAATGTTTTAATATGTAAATAGGATTAGACATGCTTTACAGAGAGTGCATTGCTATACTTTAGTCGGTCACCTGCAGTACTAATACACACTAACACAGTCAGAAATAGGTATATATTCTAACCATTACAGCCCCTTGCAAGAAGGAATGTTTTAATATGTAAATAGGATTAGACATGCTTTACAGAGAGTGCATTGCTATACTTTAGTCGGTCACCTGCAGTACTAATACACACTAACACAGTCAGAAATAGGTATATATTCTAACCATTACAGCCCCTTGCAAGAAGGAATGTTTTAATATGTAAATAGGATTAGACATGCTTTACAGAGAGTGCATTGCTATACTTTAGTCGGTCACCTGCAGTACTAATACACACTAACACAGTCAGAAATAGGTATATATTCTAACCATTACAGCCCCTTGCAAGAAGGAATGTTTTAATATGTAAATAGGATTAGACATGCTTTACAGAGAGTGCATTGCTATACTTTAGTCGGTCACCTGCAGTACTAATACACACTAACACAGTCAGAAATAGGTATATATTCTAACCATTACAGCCCCTTGCAAGAAGGAATGTTTTAATATGTAAATAGGATTAGACATGCTTTACAGAGAGTGCATTGCTATACTTTAGTCGGTCACCTGCAGTACTAATACACACTAACACAGTCAGAATTAGGTATATATTCTAACCATTACAGCCCCTTGCAAGAAGGAATGTTTTAATATGTAAATAGGATTAGACATGCTTTACAGAGAGTGCATTGCTATACTTTAGTCGGTCACCTGCAGTACTAATACACACTAACACACTCAGAAATAGGTATATATTCTAACCATTACAGCCCCTTGCAAGAAGGAATGTTTTAATATGTAAATAGGATTAGACATGCTTTACAGAGAGTGCATTGCTATACTTTAGTCGGTCACCTGCTGTACTAATACACACTAACACAGTCAGAAATAGGTATATATTCTAACCATTACAGCCCCTTGCAAGAAGGAATGTTTTAATATGTAAATAGGATTAGACATGCTTTACAGAGAGTGCATTGCTATACTTTAGTCGGTCACCTGCAGTACTAATACACACTAACACACTCAGAAATAGGTATATATTCTAACCATTACAGCCCCTTGCAAGAAGGAATGTTTTAATATGTAAATAGGATTAGACATGCTTTACAGAGAGTGCATTGCTATACTTTAGTCGGTCACCTGCAGTACTAATACACACTAACACAGTCAGAAATAGGTATATATTCTAACCATTACAGCTCCTTGCAAGAAGGAATGTTTTAATATGTAAATAGGATTAGACATGCTTTACAGAGAGTGCATTGCTATACTTTAGTCGGTCACCTGCAGTACTAATACACACTAACACAGTCAGAAATAGGTATATATTCTAACCATTACAGCCCCTTGCAAGAAGGAATGTTTTAATATGTAAATAGGATTAGACATGCTTTACAGAGAGTGCATTGCTATACTTTAGTCGGTCACCTGCAGTACTAATACAGTCAGAAATAGGTATATATTCTAACCATTACCGCCCCTTGCAAGAAGGAATGTTTTAATATGTAAATAGGATTAGACATGCTTTACGGAAAGTGCATTGCTATACTTTAGTCGGTCACCTGCAGTACTAATACACACTAACACAGTCAGAAATAGGTATATATTCTAACCATTACAGCCCCTTGCAAGAAGGAATGTTTTAATATGTAAATAGGATTAGACATGCTTTACAGAGAGTGCATTGCTATACTTTAGTCGGTCACCTGCAGTACTAATACACACTAACACAGTCAGAAATAGGTATATATTCTAACCATTACAGCCCCTTGCAAGAAGGAATGTTTTAATATGTAAATAGGATTAGACATGCTTTACGGAAAGTGCATTGCTATACTTTAGTCGGTCACCCGCAGTACTAATACAGTCAGAAATAGGTATATATTCTAACCATTACAGCCCCTTGCAAGAAGGAATTTTTTAATATGTAAATAGGATTAGACATGCCTTACAGAGAGTGCATTGCTATACTTTAGTCGGTCACCTGCAGTACTAATACACACTAACACAGTCAGAAATAGGTATATATTCTAACCATTACAGCCCCTTGCAAGAAGGAATGTTTTAATATGTAAATAGGATTAGACATGCTTTACAGAGAGTGCATTGCTATACTTTAGTCGGTCACCTGCAGTACTAATACAGTCAGAAATAGGTATATATTCTAACCATTACAGCCCCTTGCAAGAAGGAATGTTTTAATATGTAAATAGGATTAGACATGCTTTACAGAGAGGGCATTGCTATACTTTAGTCGGTCACCTGCAGTACTAATACACACTAACACAGTCAGAAATAGGTATATATTCTAACCATTACCGCCCCTTGCAAGAAGGAATGTTTTAATATGTAAATAGGATTAGACATGCTTTACAGAGAGTGCATTGCTATACTTTAGTCGGTCACCTGCAGTACTAATACACACTAACACAGTCAGAAATAGGTATATATTCTAACCATTACCGCCCCTTGCAAGAAGGAATGTTTTAATATGTAAATAGGATTAGACATGCTTTACAGAGAGTGCATTGCTATACTTTAGTCGGTCACCCGCAGTACTAATACAGTCAGAAATAGGTATATATTCTAACCATTACCGCCCCTTGCAAGAAGGAATGTTTTAATATGTAAATAGGATTAGACATGCTTTACAGAGAGTGCATTGCTATACTTTAGTCGGTCACCCGCAGTACTAATACAGTCAGAAATAGGTATATATTCTAACCATTACCGCCCCTTGCAAGAAGGAATGTTTTAATATGTAAATAGGATTAGACATGCTTTACAGAGAGTGCATTGCTATACTTTAGTCGGTCACCTGCAGTACTAATACAGTCAGAAATAGGTATATATTCTAACCATTACCGCCCCTTGCAAGAAGGAATGTTTTAATATGTAAATAGGATTAGACATGCTTTACAGAGAGTGCATTGCTATACTTTAGTCGGTCACCCGCAGTACTAATACAGTCAGAAATAGGTATATATTCTAACCATTACCGCCCCTTGCAAGAAGGAATGTTTTAATATGTAAATAGGATTAGACATGCTTTACAGAGAGTGCATTGCTATACTTTAGTCGGTCACCTGCAGTACTAATACAGTCAGAAATAGGTATATATTCTAACCATTACCGCCCCTTGCAAGAAGGAATGTTTTAATATGTAAATAGGATTAGACATGCTTTACGGAAAGTGCATTGCTATACTTTAGTCGGTCACCTGCAGTACTAATACACACTAACACACTCAGAAATAGGTATATATTCTAACCATTACAGCCCCTTGCAAGAAGGAATGTTTTAATATGTAAATAGGATTAGACATGCTTTACAGAGAGTGCATTGCTATACTTTAGTCGGTCACCTGCAGTACTAATACACACTAACACAGTCAGAAATAGGTATATATTCTAACCATTACAGCCCCTTGCAAGAAGGAATGTTTTAATATGTAAATAGGATTAGACATGCTTTACAGAGAGTGCATTGCTATACTTTAGTCGGTCACCTGCAGTACTAATACACACTAACACAGTCAGAAATAGGTATATATTCTAACCATTACAGCCCCTTGCAAGAAGGAATGTTTTAATATGTAAATAGGATTAGACATGCTTTACAGAGAGTGCATTGCTATACTTTAGTCGGTCACCTGCAGTACTAATACACACTAACACAGTCAGAATTAGGTATATATTCTAACCATTACAGCCCCTTGCAAGAAGGAATGTTTTAATATGTAAATAGGATTAGACATGCTTTACAGAGAGTGCATTGCTATACTTTAGTCGGTCACCTGCAGTACTAATACACACTAACACACTCAGAAATAGGTATATATTCTAACCATTACAGCCCCTTGCAAGAAGGAATGTTTTAATATGTAAATAGGATTAGACATGCTTTACAGAGAGTGCATTGCTATACTTTAGTCGGTCACCTGCTGTACTAATACACACTAACACAGTCAGAAATAGGTATATATTCTAACCATTACAGCCCCTTGCAAGAAGGAATGTTTTAATATGTAAATAGGATTAGACATGCTTTACAGAGAGTGCATTGCTATACTTTAGTCGGTCACCTGCAGTACTAATACACACTAACACACTCAGAAATAGGTATATATTCTAACCATTACAGCCCCTTGCAAGAAGGAATGTTTTAATATGTAAATAGGATTAGACATGCTTTACAGAGAGTGCATTGCTATACTTTAGTCGGTCACCTGCAGTACTAATACACACTAACACAGTCAGAAATAGGTATATATTCTAACCATTACAGCTCCTTGCAAGAAGGAATGTTTTAATATGTAAATAGGATTAGACATGCTTTACAGAGAGTGCATTGCTATACTTTAGTCGGTCACCTGCAGTACTAATACACACTAACACAGTCAGAAATAGGTATATATTCTAACCATTACAGCCCCTTGCAAGAAGGAATGTTTTAATATGTAAATAGGATTAGACATGCTTTACAGAGAGTGCATTGCTATACTTTAGTCGGTCACCTGCAGTACTAATACAGTCAGAAATAGGTATATATTCTAACCATTACCGCCCCTTGCAAGAAGGAATGTTTTAATATGTAAATAGGATTAGACATGCTTTACGGAAAGTGCATTGCTATACTTTAGTCGGTCACCTGCAGTACTAATACACACTAACACAGTCAGAAATAGGTATATATTCTAACCATTACAGCCCCTTGCAAGAAGGAATGTTTTAATATGTAAATAGGATTAGACATGCTTTACAGAGAGTGCATTGCTATACTTTAGTCGGTCACCTGCAGTACTAATACACACTAACACAGTCAGAAATAGGTATATATTCTAACCATTACAGCCCCTTGCAAGAAGGAATGTTTTAATATGTAAATAGGATTAGACATGCTTTACGGAAAGTGCATTGCTATACTTTAGTCGGTCACCCGCAGTACTAATACAGTCAGAAATAGGTATATATTCTAACCATTACAGCCCCTTGCAAGAAGGAATGTTTTAATATGTAAATAGGATTAGACATGCTTTACAGAGAGTGCATTGCTATACTTTAGTCGGTCACCTGCAGTACTAATACACACTAACACAGTCAGAAATAGGTATATATTCTAACCATTACCGCCCCTTGCAAGAAGGAATTTTTTAATATGTAAATAGGATTAGACATGCCTTACAGAGAGTGCATTGCTATACTTTAGTCGGTCACCTGCAGTACTAATACACACTAACACAGTCAGAAATAGGTATATATTCTAACCATTACAGCCCCTTGCAAGAAGGAATGTTTTAATATGTAAATAGGATTAGACATGCTTTACAGAGAGTGCATTGCTATACTTTAGTCGGTCACCTGCAGTACTAATACAGTCAGAAATAGGTATATATTCTAACCATTACAGCCCCTTGCAAGAAGGAATGTTTTAATATGTAAATAGGATTAGACATGCTTTACAGAGAGGGCATTGCTATACTTTAGTCGGTCACCTGCAGTACTAATACACACTAACACAGTCAGAAATAGGTATATATTCTAACCATTACCGCCCCTTGCAAGAAGGAATGTTTTAATATGTAAATAGGATTAGACATGCTTTACAGAGAGTGCATTGCTATACTTTAGTCGGTCACCTGCAGTACTAATACACACTAACACAGTCAGAAATAGGTATATATTCTAACCATTACCGCCCCTTGCAAGAAGGAATGTTTTAATATGTAAATAGGATTAGACATGCTTTACAGAGAGTGCATTGCTATACTTTAGTCGGTCACCCGCAGTACTAATACAGTCAGAAATAGGTATATATTCTAACCATTACCGCCCCTTGCAAGAAGGAATGTTTTAATATGTAAATAGGATTAGACATGCTTTACAGAGAGTGCATTGCTATACTTTAGTCGGTCACCCGCAGTACTAATACAGTCAGAAATAGGTATATATTCTAACCATTACCGCCCCTTGCAAGAAGGAATGTTTTAATATGTAAATAGGATTAGACATGCTTTACAGAGAGTGCATTGCTATACTTTAGTCGGTCACCTGCAGTACTAATACAGTCAGAAATAGGTATATATTCTAACCATTACCGCCCCTTGCAAGAAGGAATGTTTTAATATGTAAATAGGATTAGACATGCTTTACAGAGAGTGCATTGCTATACTTTAGTCGGTCACCCGCAGTACTAATACAGTCAGAAATAGGTATATATTCTAACCATTACCGCCCCTTGCAAGAAGGAATGTTTTAATATGTAAATAGGATTAGACATGCTTTAGAGAGAGTGCATTGCTATACTTTAGTCGGTCACCTGCAGTACTAATACAGTCAGAAATAGGTATATATTCTAACCATTACCGCCCCTTGCAAGAAGGAATGTTTTAATATGTAAATAGGATTAGACATGCTTTACGGAAAGTGCATTGCTATACTTTAGTCGGTCACCTGCAGTACTAATACACACTAACACACTCAGAAATAGGTATATATTCTAACCATTACAGCCCCTTGCAAGAAGGAATGTTTTAATATGTAAATAGGATTAGACATGCTTTACAGAGAGTGCATTGCTATACTTTAGTCGGTCACCTGCAGTACTAATACACACTAACACAGTCAGAAATAGGTATATATTCTAACCATTACAGCCCCTTGCAAGAAGGAATGTTTTAATATGTAAATAGGATTAGACATGCTTTACAGAGAGTGCATTGCTATACTTTAGTCGGTCACCTGCAGTACTAATACACACTAACACAGTCAGAAATAGGTATATATTCTAACCATTACAGCCCCTTGCAAGAAGGAATGTTTTAATATGTAAATAGGATTAGACATGCTTTACAGAGAGTGCATTGCTATACTTTAGTCGGTCACCTGCAGTACTAATACACACTAACACAGTCAGAAATAGGTATATATTCTAACCATTACAGCCCCTTGCAAGAAGGAATGTTTTAATATGTAAATAGGATTAGACATGCTTTACAGAGAGTGCATTGCTATACTTTAGTCGGTCACCTGCAGTACTAATACACACTAACACAGTCAGAAATAGGTATATATTCTAACCATTACAGCCCCTTGCAAGAAGGAATGTTTTAATATGTAAATAGGATTAGACATGCTTTACAGAGAGTGCATTGCTATACTTTAGTCGGTCACCTGCAGTACTAATACACACTAACACAGTCAGAATTAGGTATATATTCTAACCATTACAGCCCCTTGCAAGAAGGAATGTTTTAATATGTAAATAGG
>JBAIZL010000006.1:65160897-65543397 GCA_036971475.1 Prosapia bicincta | reverse complement strand
ATTAATGAAGAAACTTTTTATTAGACATCATGCTTCCCCCGTGTTCGAATCATCTTTCAGAACGACATTTCGCACAATTTATTATTAAATCCGACAAATCTAAGTCAGTCAGATAACAAGTAATCCTACAGGCAATAAACGATCTATACGATGCTGCAAAGCTGCGGGCACAATCCCTTATATGGAGAGAATTATTGTAAAACACAAATGTTCAAACCTCACATTTCTCTCTTTGTTTATCTACCATCGGAATCTAATAACACTTGCTTTCTCTCTCCCTTCATGGGATATTCAAGAGCAATAACAGAAAGCGGTTTATGTGGTAGGGGCTTGCTCCAATCAAAATGTATGAAATAAAAAAAAAACACGCTGTTGTAATATTTAGAGCAGATGCCGTTTCACACTTATTTTCTAAGCTTTTCAATATAAATACAGGAAGCTATTCAACTTGATGGATTTAACTGTTTGGTAAGGACAGTAATAGTTTTACATTTTGTTATAACTTTATGTTTACGGTAATTAACGAGTTAGGGCGACTGGTCAGTTACCCATGGAAATGTATAGAGAGTAATACACGCTTAGACGGGTAAATGAGCACAAGAGTACTCTTTTTTCTCTTTTCCAAGAGTACAAGAGAATAAAATAGGGTGTATGACGACTCTCCAAAACCTTACTACAGAGTAAGTAGGATTTTTGGCTGGGTTAGGATAGGTTAAGGAGTGTTAGGGTAATCTAGGTTAGATGGTTTTACCTTGCGGACAAAGTTCGCCTTAGTTCCAGTACTACAAAAAAAACTATGTTCATTCATTCACCTTCCCTTTCTATCACCGATCTTCCTTAATACATCTTTTTCACCTGAGTGACAAGAGCAAATCTTTTTTCACCTCCCTATATCTAAGACCAAATGATTTAATCGATCTGCAATCCTCCATCTTATATTTATTTTTCTCCTAGGAAAAAATAAAATATTAATAAGTGGAATTTTAACAGCCCCCTCACATACACACACATACCCACAACATAATATAAAGATAGTAGGCAAGCATTTGATCTATATAGGAGCGACGTAAAAGTGTTTACCCTCTACACGGACACTTAATAAAGAAAAAAAAATATTCTGTATTTTTAACAGACCCCGTCACCACTGGAATCTTAAATTAAAAAGAAACAATTTTAAAAAAGAAAACCTATATTGTTTAGGCAGGTCCCGTAATTAGGAGATCAAGTACGTGGAAGTTTTGATAATATTTGTCAAATTGTTCTCACAATTTAATATTTAATCTACGATAAAAACTTTGATACATTAGGTTTCGTACTTTCAAAGAAATATTTTTTATTTGTTTTATATAATATACCATCTCTTGTTTGACTGAGCCGCATTGTTGGACGACAATTGTGTCGATCTCTCTTTCCTGGACTTGTCCTTTTTGTGTTTCTGTTGTTCTTGTATGATATGACTCACTGAGGGTTGTTCTTTCTCAGGTTTTGCACCATGAGATGTTGTTTCACAGCTTGTGGCTTCATACTTGTGGTGCCATCACTTGTGCTTCCATTTTCATTTCTTGTCTCTTTATGGCTTATGCTTGTAGTGCATTGATTATCTTTATTTCCATGGCTTTGTGCTTCTACTCTCATTGTCTTGGCTTCCTCAGCCTGTGGTTCATGGATTGATCTTGAACTTCCATATCTTGTTCTTCTATATAGTCTTTCCATAGATAAATTGAGCTTTTATTGCTTTGTATCTTCATGATATGCTTCCATAGCGATTCATACTCAATCCAGGATTGAGTATCCATGGATTGAGTTTATGCTTCCATTCTTTATGCTTTTATTACTTATGCTTCGTGGTTTGTGAGTGCAGACTTGAGCTTTCATAACTTGTGCTTCAATAGCCATTATTTCCATTGTTTGAACTTTCAATATTTATGATTCATGTTTTGTGATTCCATGGCTTTAGCTTCCATTACTTGTGTCTCATGATTTATGTTTCCATGTTCTGACCTTCCATAACTTGTGCTTATGAGACTTCCATTTCTTATGCTTTACTGTTTGTGATTACATGTTTTGCTGCAGGGGCTATTTCTCCTTATAACCACAGCTAGTTTCGAAATAGTTCTGTCTTTTTGGGGGATTTTGTGTAAATTAGTTTTGTCTTTTTGGGGGATTTTGTGTAAATTAGTTTTGTCTTTTTGGGGGATTTTGTGTAAATTAGTTTTGTCTTCTTGGGGGATTTTGTGTAAATTATTTTTTTCTTTTTGAAGCTTTTTAGTATTTACTTGTGTTTCCGTTGTTGTTTTATTACCGGTCCTTCCTTTTACTACCGGTCCAAGTGATACTCTGTATTGTAACTATTTAATTATGTTATTAAAATGTATACGTTACTTTTCCGATTGCGTGCTCAGCTGGTCTTGCCACCTTAGGTCCAGAAAAATTCATTCTGTCTGCATTTCCCTTCTACTTATCACCTACAGTTACACACCCGTTACCTCGGGATGGTTCTAGCGAGATATATCGCTCCATAAATCTGGTAACTAGATTTATTTCGGAAACTGTAACTTACACTCTCAAGCTGTAAAAACCAGGTTAACAGTAAATTGTCCCTTTACTTGCCCAACAATATCATTTGATTGGATTAACGTCATCATCACTGCACACTGCGCTATTCTCACAGCTACTGGGTTGTATTTTACTGTTCGTAACTCTCCCATAAACTACCTTTCAGTCATTGTGATTTTCGTGTTCAATGATCGAAACTATTACGGAAACCTCTATGAAAGACGTAGGTAAGGGTTTACTTAATTTTTCTAAAAGGCAAACCAATGATATTTATAAACATAACCTTTCTTTACAACCTATTTCTCAGTTTTGCGTTTTGTTTTTTTTTCTTTTTGCTTTGTCTTAGGTATCTTTTGGAAAATAAAGATAAAATATCAATCTTTACCATCGATCTGATCAGCTTGTGTGTTTTACAGAAGTGAGAAATTGTTAAAATGAAGTACTAAATCTGTTTGTGGTGGTAGCGAAAATGTAACCTAGTTAGTTCTCATTACTCGTTTTAGCTCTTAAAAGAATATATAGATATAACATTGTTTTGCTTAGAAAAGAACGTCACCTTTAATGCGATCTTAAATTTCAGATTAAACCGGACGACGACGTTGCAAAGAGGACTAGTTGTCATTCTCCAGAAGCGACTGAATGAATTCCATAAGAAAGCCTCTTCCAACATCGAGGAGTCCAGGATTAATATAAAGGAACACCATTGCGCGAAGGAGAATGAATGGCGCTACAGGCCAGAAGATCTCTTTTGGCTATATTACTCCCAAAGACACTGAGGATTCTCTCCTTAACTTTAATGTCATGGGAAGGAGGTTTAAACGAAAACATCTATCCTATCTACACGGTAAGGAGATACAAAAACATAAACAAAAAATTACTAATGTTAACCTTTATGAAAATGAGTGAATATAAATGCCACTACCAGTGAAAAACTAAAACAGCTCTGTTTTAATAAAATCAGACAGTCCTTTAATTTAGCTCTGTTTACCATCGCTCAATCTATCCAACAATCCACTGCGTTCTTATTTCTGTAAAAAATCAAAGAACTCTATGTTACAGAGGATTTATAGCATAAATGTTTCTCACCAAACTACGCTTATGCTACTAAATTTGATGACGTCACTAATACACACCACCACCTGCTTTAAAACGTCCTTAAGCACTTTTACAATGGTTAAACGTTATAAAATATAACCACCCATAAATTTTAACATAACGTTAACTACTGGATAAACGTAGTTACGTTCTTACATAACTATATTTTAACCTTATAACCCCTGACGTGTTACCTGAAGCCGCCACTTAGTGCTTCTAGTGTACGATTACACTTAAAGCTTGCATAATGTAGGTGTTGAGAAGTACTTCACTTGCTATTATGATGACTAATAAACTAGTCGAGACATGCAAATCTACTGAAATTATTTGCAATTATTTATTTTACGAGTTATTGTTCCCAAAAAATTTTTTCAGGTCCTGGTATTTTTGTGGTATATTTCATATTAAAATTATGGTATAAAATTATATTCAATATTTTTCGGTACCAATATTTTATTTTATGCACGATATAAATTAACTCTGTAATTGTAACTACTAACATATCTCATAAAGTATGTTTGTGAAAAAGATGAAATAATTTGACAGTTTAAAAATACATAAGCAATATTTTTTTACAACAGTAAAAAAAAACAAAACATTCAACCTAAAATCTCCCCAAAAATTAGTTTTTAATAAAACAGTAGTTCATAACGGACTAGTTACGGCGACGATTTGGCTTTCCTCAGTGCTTCGCTACTACTAACATATCCAGTCAAGCTATCGTACAACAATAAAACATACAAGATAAAACATAAAAAGTTAAACAATAGAAGTGATCTAACTACTGTACACAATAGAAATGAAGAATAGCATTACCTTTCTTGATGTAATGGTGACGAGAGCAAGCGGTAGGCTTTCTTCTGATGTTTACAGGAAGCCTACGCAAAGTTTCAGGTGCATCGCATATGATTCACACAACCCGAAAGAGCACAAATTAGCGGTATTTCGTAGTGCGGCACACCGTTTAGATCCTTTCCCATTACCAAGAGAAAACTATTTGAAAGAACTGAACATGATACATGGAATAGCTGAATTTAGCGGATTCGGGTTTGATCTGGTACGAAGTATCATAAGAAAAGCCGAATTAAAGAACAACAGATTGGCTAGAACAACCTTACCCAGGGACAAACCAGAAAACAACTGGGCTAGGTTAGCTTACAACCCTCTGCTATATAGCGTTGTCAAGAAGTGACTTATGAAGTTTGGAAGACTTCGAGTCTCCACAGCTTCAGGATGTGGTTTGAGTAGAATGCTTGGCTCTTCTAAGTACTTCACACATATCTGACAGAAATCTGGAGTTTAGAGCTTAAAATGTGAGACATGCTATGCATTGTATATTGGCCAAACCCGTAAGAGTATTAGGACAAGAAGCAGGGAGCACTTTTCTCGTTATAAAAACATCAAGCCGGAATACTCATTGATGGCTAAGCATTGGCTAGACAAATAGCATTACTTCACGTCTGACCATCCAAAGTTGTTGCAGCAAGTTAAGAGGTACAACACTATGGATGCTTAGGAGATCTGGTTTATTAAAAAATTTCAAGATGTCTCAGTAAACAAGGAATCGGGCCCGGTCCAGGGTTCCTTCCTTCTATTTCCTAATTCTGTGTTGTTCCGCTGATCATGTGATTCATAACTGTGTTTTCTAATTCAGATGTAATAAGTGATGATTGAGTTTTGATGTTTGTTTATTAATCTTTGACTTTGCTATGTTTTATTTATAATTTTGTTTAAATCGATTTCATAAGTGAATTATTTATATCGTGTATTTATACCACATATAATTGTTATTTCTTAAACTTTCTGCATTGTTTAAGGTTTGTATGTTGATGATGATGCGAGAGAGGGGGAAAAAGAACACAATATTAATAATAACAATAATGTAAAATAGATAACTCTCCTGAGTAAGGAGTTTTGTGCTCCGTAGTTATATTATTTGCATTTTTTATGATTTACCTTGTGTGTTTTATTGTTGTACGATAGCTTGGTGTAATATATTAGTAGTAACCAAGCACTGAGGAAGACGACATCGTCGCCGAGACTAATTGTTATGAACTAGTGTGCTTGTTTTATATAAAACTAAAGTTTGGGGTGATTTTGAATTGACCATTTTGTGTTTTACCGTTGTGAATAATTCTCACTAGCTAAGCCCTAATTAAATAAATCTAACTTTTACCTATAACTTTTAACTATAAGTTATTAGATATATTTCCCTTTAATCTACTTACACGAATGTTTATATCTTATAAATTATATATTGTGTTAAACCTTTGCCGTCTTTTTCACTGCAACTATTTGTAGTATAGTTCAATATCTTTTGTCGAGTATTTTCGTCATGATTATTTCAACAGTGACTTCCTATGCCATTAGAAGAGCTTAGGAGTGATAAGGATTTGTTTCCTTAAATGTAATATTTTGTTTCTAATTACTGACAGGATTTTTGAATTATTTCTTAGTAACATTTTCATCCATTCGTAGGCTCGCCATCATTTAATACTTGATGGGTTCCGGGGTGCTCCCATCTACTTAACGTATTTTACAGCTCCTAATTATCTGAAAATACACGAGTGCTGTAAAATATTTTAAATAGATGGAGGCACTCCAAAAACCCTCCAGT
The DNA here is from genome assembly GCA_036971475.1 of Prosapia bicincta. Classification (NCBI taxonomy): domain Eukaryota; kingdom Metazoa; phylum Arthropoda; class Insecta; order Hemiptera; family Cercopidae; genus Prosapia; species Prosapia bicincta. The sequence continues at coordinate 65,537,129 of JBAIZL010000006.1, read as the reverse complement.
ATAAAAGTAATGAAGCTAGGTACGGATGATATAAGTACTGATTAATGCTAGAATTGCCTTACTTGGCCCATTTAGTGAACTTTACTTAACTTTACATGATGCTCCAGGATCTTTTAATTGAACCACACGAGTAGTGAAGATTTATATAAAGCTATGTTAGGTTCGTATTGACGCGTGATGGTTTACAACATTTTAACATCGTTTCTTGTCATATGAAGCTCACACTTCGATAAACTTCCATTTTTAATTTTTGTACAGGTCTTGTTTACTATATAATGTAGTGTGGTGTGTATTAGCAACTTACAGGCTCTCACCCTGTCCTTTATTGCGTTATATAGGCTTTAGTGTTCGTTCAGTATTTCTATTCTCATTGTTATAGTTTGGTATTTTGTTTTACATTTTTAAAAACCTCGAATCGATCGTTGCTTTGATCAGCTGATATCATTTAATAGAATTCTTAAAATTACAACCAAATAGAATTCCATTTTATATTTACCTGTTCCTTTTTTAATTGTATATTAATTACTTATGCAATTCTTAATCGAAAAGTATAATTCAAACTCATAATAATTTGTAACTTTTTGTATTTAAAGCGAAATAATTACGTTGACAAATATCTCGGCGTAACGACGCGACGCGACGGTTTTAATATTTTATACTAAGAATATGTCTCTTTTACTGTGATAAAAAAAAATTGATTTGTAAATGGATATTTATTAGGAGTTTTATAATTTGTTGATTTTTATAATGTTTTATATAATGCTGTGTATTTTGTAAATAGTAAGTTGTTCTATAACTGTTTTTTCTTTTGAATTGAGCTCTTGAAAAGGAATTTCGGAGAGAAATTCGAAACGTTGAGTGTTTTAAAAAAGCAAAATTGTCTGTGATCTGTCATTAGCCTACATACAAAAATTAATAGTTATTAACAGACATTAAATAAAAATATTATTCTATACTATCGAATGTAATCCCGACTTCAGTTGCAATGCATTTTAAAGAAAGACTGTAATTATTTTAAGATTCACTGTAAGCAATTTACGTCACTAAGTACAAACAATACAATGACAGCATTTACATTTATATTACTGCACAGAGAAGCAAAATGAGGACATCGCAGTCTATTCATTTAAAAACCTGTTCACGATTGTCACTCCACCGATCGACGTTTTGTCGATATGTCTGCAGTGTGGCCTTTGTTTTAATGCATTTCTCCATTGTCGCTAGAAAAGAAACATGTTTTGATAATACATTTTATATTTTCAAGGACAAAAGACCTGTCAAATTATGAGTCCGATTAATTTGCAGGTTTTTAATTTCGGTCACTGTTATCGCTGCAATAAAATTATTGTTTAGACAAAGACAGATATGTATATATTTAAATAAAAGATTGTGTGCGGAATAATTAAATAAAGGAAATAATGTGAAACAGGGTTATTAGATTTATTTTAAAAATTATTAAAACAAAATTAAAATTGTATAATCAACACTGATTGTTTTAAATTTGTATATTGTGTTTCTCCAAGCAAATATGTTTACTTTAACCCTAAGTAAAAGAGTTAAAAAACGAATCACTGGAATCAATTTTAAATACCAATAATAAAATTACAGGCTTTAAAAGTGCTCTTAATTAATTAATTCGTAGCTAAAGTGGTTTTACTTTGTCAATGGTTCTCAACTGTGCCCTATTAAAATAGCCCTTTTATGTACGGCGTAATAATTGCGGCTTTGAATCGCGCGTGCTTACAAAGGTAGCATTGGCTAACTGTTATTCATTACAAAAACTCCCGCCACCAATGAGACGTTCGTCTCAATTACCACCGCCATCTACCAATCAAGTTTTCACTGTAATTTGTGTTTTATCAGGCGATTTTAAGGACAGTTCAAGCTCAATAATAATAAAATTTACCTACAAATTGATAATAATTACCCTTTATAATTATTTCTGGGTTTAAGTGACAAAACAACTTTGGTCCGTATCTGATTTGTACAAAGAATAAGACATGTTTTCATACTAGATGATAAAACCATGATTTTGGAGAACTTTTAACCACCCGGTTATCTAATAACTTTGTAAATAATTTTACCTAAAATAATTTAAATACTTACTCGGTTAATTTCTCCCTACAAACAATTACTATCCTTATAAAATGACTCTGGTGGTTGAACCCCTTTGACCACTCGCTCCTTTTTCTAGTAGGGCAACCATGGTTACATTTAATAAAAATTAAAATAGCCATGGTTATCTTGGAATCAAAATAAAAAGTTTAATATTTCAATTCAAATATATTTCAAAATAACACCACTACAATAATCCACAAGAAGTAAGTAACAAATTTACATATTAGTCAAAATAAGTAGGACGATATAATGCGATTCAATCAATACTACTGTCTGTCTGTAAAATAAAAAAAAATAAAAAATTGTTACAACATAGTTTTCCTGTGACAATGTATATTAGTATAAGATAATTTTGACATACTTTTAATCTGTTTACTTTACCATCTGCGTTATTTACCCGCAAAAAAAAATAGAACATATAAAAATTACTTGACCACTATAAATTTCACTTTAAATAATCCGTCTATTAAGCTTCACCCTAAAATATTTAGTAAAAATAAACCAGTTATATAAAGAAAAAAGTTTAACTCCAATTCCTACTTAGGTGAAGAAACAAAAACTGTATTGTAATCATATTTACAAGTAATTACAAATATATAAATAAAATAACATAACCTATAAGTTCAAACACCTGTTCTAGCACCTAATCTATAAAATAAAACAGCTGTTTTATAAAATCATATGTTACCACTTAATTAAGGAAAAAAGAGCCGATATAACTATATTGCATATCTTGCTCCTTATGTGAATCGTTTTTCTCCCATATAAAACTAAAATTAATTCCTTAAATTTAATTAACGAATTTATATTTGAAGAAACTGTATTAATATCAATTGTCATCCACTACAAATAAAAGAAATGTATTTAAGCATGAGTGGATGAATAGAAAGTATTTTATTAAGGAATGAAATTTTGAACCTATATAAGGAGAGTGTGGAATAATAGAAGTACACCAAATCCCTTTTGAAAGTAAACAATGAGTTTAAGTAATATAATGTTATGAAATGAATTTGTAGATAAAGCCAAAACAAAGCATACATGTGTTATGTCGAAGCCATAAAGTCAACGGCTTGACTTTCGGGGATGTGTAGGGATGAATGTTAGGTGAAGCTACCCTAAGTAGGCACGGAACACATTTTTCTATATTGTGCGTGCAGCAATTTGTTTGGTAAGAATTAATCATGCGAAATACGCTCTTATGTATCAAATCTGCAATTAACAGAATTTGTGAGTTTGCTATAAGAATTTATTTTTCTTTCTATACTCGTATTTTCCGTTGAAATGATTTGCAACCTTTAATATTGCACCAGACTGTATCTATTTTTACAAGTTCAAGTCATTCAACATACCTTATAGTAAACGTCATTTAAACAAACCTAGACTAGGATTTTTTTTAAACTCCTATCAGGAATATATATATATATATATATATATATATATATATTAATATGAAACAAACCAAAAATCAAAGTAAATGATACATTTTCTCTTTCTCTGCATGGAAAGACAGTTTTGCTAATCATTAAAATTGCTTTTTTTAAAATACCTTATGCCTACCTAAGTTAACGACATTTGCAATGGTCCATTATACATGATACATAGTACACAATATCAAGAGCACAGTGGTACAATATATTACAATAAAAATATTGAAAAGAAACCCAATACCACAAAAATAATCAAAAATAACAAATAAAATAATCTTAAGTAACTTGTTTTATTTGTTATTTTTTATTATTTTTGTGGTATTGGGGTTCTTTTCAATATTTTTATTGTAATGATACATAGTATAAAAAGCTCATATTTTTAGAACTGACTCGCACACTGCGTGCCCAAACCTCTTTCTACATGATCAGCTCATCTTTCTGCACTAACATGCCCTGAACACGCGTTCAGCACCCTATCGTGACTACAATAACGTGTGAGCAGTACATGGTGAAGATGGGTACTGTAGAGCAGTAACGCGCCTGTTCAACCGCAGTAAAGTATGATTGCACCCAAGTTATATCCTGCTACCTGTGGTGTGTCGAGCGTGGTCTGCTATTGTAAGAATAACGGGAAAAAGAACCAAAATGTTCCTTCTCTTTGATACAGTTTTATATTTATTAATAATTTTGGTTTTTAGTTGTAAAATTAATTTACTACTTTGTTTTTGCAAGAATACTCTTTAACGAATATTTTTTCTAGCTTAAATTATTTACTTCTACAATTGTTGATGGTTGGAAAAATTTCAGAAATGATATTTAGTTGATTCACCACAAGGTAATTATTATAGTTTTAGACATTATTTTTTTTAACATGATTTATTAATATGAAAATTAAAGCATAAAACTAAAAATTACTCTTCAAAAAATGTTACAAAATTTACTTTAATTTTACTGAATGTTTGCTAATTTTTATAATTTTGAGGAGCAGTTATTTAACATGAAACAAACTTGAATGGTTCATAAAGTTCACAAATGTTCATGTAACCCTGCATTAAATTATCAATTATATCGTTAACACTATTATTTAAAACTCTTGAACATTTGTATGTATTTATTTAACAATTTAAAATATTATTTTATAGGTGTATAATGTGTAAAATCTGCCACTTTGAGATCGTTTTAGCCACTCAACACTAACACACACACACACACACACACACACACACACACACACACACACACACACACACACACACACACACACACACACACACACACACACACACACACACACACACACACACACACACACACACACACACACACACACACACACACACACACACACACACACACACACACACACACACACACACACACACACACACACACACACACACACACACACACACACACACACACACACACACACATACACACACACACACACATATATATATATATATATATATATATGTATATAAACCATGTTGAATTTTTTAATTTTATGATGCTCTTATATAAAGATTATTGTTAGATTGATATTTAGCAAAGAATATTTTCTAGTTGAATGTTATAATATTTTCATTATTGTAATTAATAACTGTAAATTTCTGTCAAATTGTATCATTCATATAAACACTTACATTAAATCTTTTGACTCTAATTTAGAATTGAAACACATTTACCCTCTTTCATTTGTTTTAATCATTTTATTACCGGACTTCAAAAATACAGGAGGTTCTGTACTTGTTCTGTATGTTTGTTTTATGTTTGTTCCATGATAACTTTGGAAGCATTGAAACGATGAAAAGGATTTTGCTTGCAAATGAAAGAGTAAACCTTCACGATGGTCCCATTATAGTTACATCCCAATTCGTCCAAACTAAAGATGATAATAAGCATTTTGAAATGTTTTAAAACTTTTGAGTGAATTTTGTTAATAAGGATTATGAATTATAGAATATTTATTATGCATAATAATTTATCACAGCATTTATTTTATGTAGTATTATACCACATATAAAATAAAATAGAAAAAAATAATAATAAAACGAATAAATATTTTTCAAGTTTTTGCTTGATAAAGCTGTTAAGAACTATCATCCATGAATACTAATGGATGAAATTACCTCATCAAAGAAGTTTCTTCTATGGTCCACACTTATTGATGTATAACTTGAAAGAGGTGTGCTAAAATAAATACACTGGAAATACGATTTAGTTTACCATAATCAAGATATTTAATAGTGAAAGGGAAAACTTCATTACTTCACTTAATATCAAGAGATAAATTAGTTAAATAGAACTTTACTACCAATTTTCACTTTTTTTTATTAATATTTTATGTATACAAAATATTTTTTATAATAATTATTTAGGACGGCATTATTTTATTTTTACCTGAGATATTGCATTACATGATTATTTCCACGTTTTTAAACAGAAATGAAAAAGAATAACTGCAAGATATGAAATAATATGTAGAATATAAGGAAAACTCGTCAAGAGAATTTCAAACATAAATTACTCTATGTATTCGTCTGACACACTGACATGTTTATCTTATTCTTCTACAGCGTATCAGTTATATAAACATCGATCATGCAATATGATTAGAAGTATATACACGCCTGGAATTTGTGTGGATAAAAAGTGGCAATTTTGCCAACATATTCAACGGCATGAAACGCTGTATATAACATTTTGACTAACTAAAAAGTCAAAAAATAATTTTCCAACAACGAAAACATTTTATCATACGCTTATTACCCACAAATGTTTGAAGTCGTCACCACAATCATAACTTGTATTTGCTATTCCATAAAATCTATTGCATATCCATTTCTGAAACAATCAACATTCGGATTGCTACATTTCCCATGAATACCCATAGCGAGCCATAGAATCTACTCAAGAAACAAAAACTTCTTGTGTTCGACATTATAAGAGTTTGCGAGACGACAGTTGATCTTTGTTCTCGGCAAAGACCATACAATATCAGATTCGACCAATAAAAAATAGGTGATTGCAATTTTTTCGTTCAGATGTTTGAGGGCTATTCAACGCTCTTTGGATGATTTACGAGGAATGTGATTACTGTAGATACCTATATAAATATGAGATATTATTTAGTTAATCCTTTGGTATCATGAAGTGAATAAATTACTTATATCTATAAAATGAGTCCATGGAAGATATGATTGAATAGCCTGTGTGTATATGTTAATTTATATCCCAAGGAGCTCCAACATCATATAAAATCACATCGTTTGTCACATACAGTATGTTAAATATAGCCCAAGTATGATATTTAGCGCCGACTTCAAACTTTCGTTGTTAGTCAGCTAAATAAATTATCTTTTTGTTATTGGAAAATTATTTTTACTTTTTATTTAGTAAAAGTTATATATTCAGCTTCTTTATTTGAAGTGGGTTTTGTTTTTTTCAATTTCTTTGATAGGAAAACTAAGTTACATGTTACAACCTTTCGTCAAAATATAAATAACCTAATAAAATGTAGGGCTTCATTGACTATATAGATTACATTACCCGGTTTATCTTTTTAGGTTTCATTTAATTACTATGAATCAACGCTAAAATTTTATGAAAATTATTATAAAAAAATGTGTCAGTCAGAAGACATGGTCGAAACAATTGCAGGCTTTATTTGCAGAATATAGGTAATAAAAGTACCAATAGAACCTAGTTATTGTGAAAAGCCTTTATTAGAGGAAAAAATTACCGAATACGTAATTCAATTTAGCACACTTAATCGGTTGTGAAAAAGTGACAGATGCGGCTAAGAAAGAGTTCAAGTGAAATAGAAATATATAACTTATTATCGCCATATTAAATTATTTGTACCATGATTTTTTGAAGTATATAATTTATTATATTAATTAAAGGTTATCAAATATTGAATAATACTATTTTAAGGTAATAATGTACAATAAAATAGGTAACATAACCTACGTGTTGAAACGGAAATTTTAGAACATAACCTAAACATAAAAACAGCTGTTGTATGAAATCATATGTAATACCATTCATAAATACAACTATATAGATGTGTCAGAGATCTTGTGACGTGTTAGAGACGTCAACTTGGAGATTTTCTCGTACAGTTCTGTTTAGGGTTGGCAGAAAAAGTAATTACCTCAAATATAGAAATTAATATAGAACAAATTATTTTTTCACGAGATGAACGGCAATTATCATCCTCTTTAAAATAATTCTCACAGTATTATTCCTTTTTCAAGTACAAATGTAATACTGGGTCTTTTGATGGCAGCACTAAAAAATAATTTGAAATATTGTTTTTACCGACCAAACAAATTTACACTATGCTCGCTTTGACGTCACTGCTACGCCCTACATGAAGTCAGCGTCTCACGGACTACATGTTTACAGATTAGTTGTTAGTAATTGCCGATGTACTCATTGTTACACAAAATCTATTTGGGACAAATTTATGATATCTTGCTTTTTACCCACGAATGTGAAATACCTCTCAAACTAAATACCCTACTTGAAGTAAACATGTAACATGTTCAAGATATTTAAAACAAAGCACGTAATGACAGAAGCCATTTGGTTAAATGATACGTGACCAAAAATTACAGGTATTCCGAAAAAGAAAAGGTATTATTAGAAAGTTGTAGTTTTCCAGGTTTAAAATATATTACACACCCTAGACCACTTTAGGTTCTTTTAATATCCAATCAATTACAAACCCCTACCATTATAAAACCTATTTTTTAAATCTAATATAGATGTTGAATGATGTACTCCAAAATTAAAATCTGCATATATACGAAAAGAGAAAGAGAACTTGAAGGGTCGGCAAGAAAACAAAAAAGGAAAAACCTGAAAATTAGCTGATAAAATACTTTACATTTTTCCAAATGTATCTTTACATTATTTATAATCCAAAATATCGGTTTACCGGATTTAAATCAGTATTATAAGTATTACTAAAATAGACATATTTTTGAGATTTACGAAATTCATATACATTATAATTAAACATATATATTTGTCTTACCCATTATTTGCACCTATTTCTGGACGTGCTTTCATGTGCTTACATTTGTTCACTGCGTCCTAAAACAAAACATAGGCACAGTAATTAGAATCAACCCAAGTTTAAAACCAAATATTCTTTCTATAAAATTATATGGGTTTGATCAATGGGGAGTAATGTTAATAATTACTTGGAGAGAAACGAAGGATAACACTAAAGGTTATTGGTTGACCGGGAATGACTTTAATGCCTATTTGGGAGGTACGAATGATTTGAATACATCTTTGGCGAGGAACGGAGAATAGAACTGAAGGATACAGTTTGACGAAGAGTGATTTCAATACATGTTTTGAAAGACACGATGGACGAAATTATAGCTTATTTAATGACTGTGGTTGATTTGACTGGGTGTTTGTAACGAAACGAATAGTAAAAGTAAAAGTGTAATCGTGTTGAAAAGAATACGTCATTAACGAATAATTACGAAAACTAACTTTTTATCAAAAATCAATATTCTACAAATAATTGTAATAGTTATTATTACTGTTATTAACAATAATTTAGTCCTGTTGTAATAGATATTACAATTTCTACTCTGTATTCTGTAACCTCATTTCTTATATTGTAATGTAATATATTCAGTTATTGAGGTATGTAAAACTCAATATTTCTAACTCATCGTCTATGGAAATATAAAAATATTTTCCTCGTTCAAAATTTTCAAACAAATACATGTCGCCCCTCTTTTCAACGGTGACCTACATTTCAGAGTATAAATATTAGTGTTAAAACCACAAGACCGTTGCTTATATGTTTGTAGCAATACGTAGCAAATAAGTCATTTCTGGAACTAAAGTCATAAATTCTACTGGACATTGTTAGAGAGAAGATATTGTTTCACAGAATCAAAACGAATGAGAATTGTAACATTATTCTGAAATCCTGTGTGTGTGTGTGTGCGCGCGCGTGTGCGTGTGCGCGCGCGTGTTTGTGTGTGTGTGTGTGTGTGTTGCAACGGGGTGAAAGACCGTCGCAAGTGGGAAATAAGTAATTTCCTGTTTTTTAGAAATAAAGCTGTTTTTAAAATAATCAAGTAGGGAATTATACAATTATTAAAGAGGGAAAAATTAAATAAAACAGTAAATAGAATAGTTAAGCCAAATTAAAGAATGTTATAAAATAAATTTGTAATAACTAACTAAATTTGAACATCGAGAGTGAAGCGAAAAAATTCTAAGTGCCTAAAAAAGCTATTTTTCGAACCAAACCACGTAGAACTTTCATCGACATTTCAAAAGAACCACAATAACCTAGAATGAACATTAAAGAAAACAGAATTCAAAAAACTTAAGAAACAAAAAAGTTACAGCCGTTTAAATAAAATAGACATTTTTCAGTGTTCTAAAATTAATTATCAAACTATGCAAGCTAAAACAGTTTCGTTGCCCGACTTGCCTGTACAAGGAATAAATCGAGCGATAGCAAACTTGCAGGCGGGGTGCGGTAGGTTAAATTCACCGCTATATATACTTGGTCTCTAAGCCTTTAGGGACAGTCTGTAAAAATTTTCTAACACGAGGTGCCGCGGGACGCTATGCTGGACCGCGAGTAGAGACCGTCAGCAGGCCAGATGGACGATAACCTCAGCGCTTTCGACATCCAGGACCACCAAGGATGAAGGCTCCAGACTCAGCCTCCAGGACGCTCGAATAGAGGGAAACCACCACCGACGAACCAGGGATGGCGACTTCCGGTGTCCAAGGACCAGGGAATCCAGACGAGGGACCCCAAGGACCGGCAAGAACATCTTTGGCAAGTCATTTCCTTTATTCGAAATCATTCACGTCAAATTTAGTTAGTTAATTTTATTAAATTCAAACAAATTTGCAAGCTTAAAACAATGACTTCACTCTTTATAAAATTTAAATAAATTGTATGCTAAGTAAATGAATTTATGTGCTCAGAATATTTAAAATAATGAATATTAAAATTACAAAAGGTTTTTGGCCATAAGCCGTTTATTTAAAGAAAATGAGAAATTTTCGAATATTATAAATTTAAAAATTAAAGGTTACAAAATATGAATTTACCAATTCCATATAGTAGATAAAATATTATTATGTGTAATTTTGAAAATAATTTTATGTTATGTCTATGTTATTAATCTATATGCAAAGTACAATTTGTTAAAGCATAAGAAACAAGAAGTAACTCAGTGAATTGTTTTGCTAATATAATTGTGTAATACTTTAAAAGATAAATTTTCTTTTTTATTTCAATAAATAGAGTTAAATATGTCATAAAAATCAACATTATTTGCATTCCATCCTGTGTCAAATAACCAATAAAAACTGTTTAGCTTTTTCCAACTAATATAAAAATGATTATCAAATCAGTAAACAAATTCAATTAAATTTCATTAAATGGCAATAGATAAAGCCTAATGTTTTAAAGAGTTTCTCTCTACTAATTTCATGAGCTAGCCTAAAGATTAGTTGGTTTTTTGTAATAAAAGTCCAGAGATTTATCTACTGGCAGATTGTGTTTAAGAGGACACAGGAGCCTTTTAAAATAGGTATTTTTAAACACAATCATATTTTGCACGTTCCCTTGCTGTTTCTGCAGATCATCATCAGGTGGTAAGACTCTGTGTTTTTTATGTGTATTATTCTAAATGTGTTTCTTTCCAGCTGACTATTAATTTGACATGTGTGACTATACTTAGACCATACACAATTGATAAACTTATTTAGGAGTGTTTATACGGTTTTTAAATAGTAGTCAGCGGGAATAGGCTTGTTGTGGGTTTGGCCCTACGAGCAGGAAACATACACTTAACTCTGGGAGTTTAGCACGGTTTTACCAGCAGGGTGATAGGCAGAGGTTTGGTTGTTTATAAATATGTTTTCTTGTAAACAATTAAATTCTAGTATTCTGCAAGAAAGGATTTAAACAACACAACAAAACGACCGCGTAGTGCTGCGGTGGTAGGGACAGAAGAGGTGAGCAGAGGTGGGGGGACGTTGCAGAATTGGCGCCCGGACGGTAGGGACTTTGAACAGGTTCCCTATATCAAAATTGAATAATTAAATAATAGAAATGAATCGAGATAGTTTAAATAAATGAAGTCAAAATGTTTTAAATAATGTAATTAAATTTTTAAATAATAATATAAATTGAACAAATCTAAGAGCGTACAAATAAAAATAAAATAAATAAATAAATAAATTTGAATGAAGATGTAGTCGAAAGAGCGGGTAGGAACCATCTGGCCTAAACCAAATCGAAAAGAAAGGAATAAGTACATAAATAAATAATTGTATATTAAATAGTAAATCAAAATGTCAAAACCCGAGATAGATAAATTGATGGCCTATTTCAAGGCAAAGGAGGAAAAAGACAAAGAAGAGCGAGAGAAAGAGAAGGCGGAAGCAAGACAAAAAGAGAAAGAGAGAGATGAAAAAGAGAAACGATTGAGAGAGGAAGCAGAACAAAGGGCGAAGGAGAGAGATGAAAAAGAAAAACAATGGAGAGAGGAAGAGAAACAATTGAGAGAGAAAGAGAAGGAGGTAGAAAAACAATGGAGAGAGGAAGAGAAACAATTGAGAGAGAAAGAGAAGGCGGAAGAGAAACGATTGAGAGAGGAAGAGAGACAACTGAGAGAGAAAGAAAAAGCCGAAGAGAAAATGGAAAGACAACGGTTATGGGAGGCTTTCCAGGGAAAATTCGAAGACTATCAAAAAGAAAATGAGACTAAGACAAGTCATATATATGAAAAGTTAAGCGAACATGAGACAGAAATTGAGAGACTAAAAACTAAAACGGAAACAAGAACGGCTAAATTAAACGAGAAAGTACAGGATATCCAAGAGGACATTAAAACGGTAAAGCAACAAGTTGCAAAGGTAAAGCAAACCGCTGGAGCGGGAATAGTAACACAAGTTTGCTTACCAAGGGTAATAGACAGGAACGGGGAGGCCACGTACCGTAGGATTGAGTTCTGGGGGAATGACAAGGAAGATCCAATGACATTCCTAGGGGAAATAGAAGATCTATTTTCTGAAATAGACAATACTATGGACGAGACTGCAAAATTAAGAATTGTAGAGCGATATCTGAAAGGGGCAGCGGATGCATGGTGGAAAGCCATAAAGAACAATACAGAAACTTATTCTGAATTCAGGCAGGAATTCACGGAGCATTTCTGGAGTTATCGCCAGCAGGATAGGGTACGAAGACAGATAAATCAAGGGCGCTACCATAATAATGGACCATACTCTATGGCAGAGTATTTTATTATGATGGTAAACAGGGCGAAAAACTTAGACCCGATAATCCCAGACAACCATCTAATTTTCATGTTAATGAAACACTTTGGGAGTAACGTTCAGCTAGCTAGTGTGGGGAACCCCACAAATAACATCAAACAAGCGATAGTTTTCCTACAACAGCTAGACAGCGTTACTGATAACGGAAATGGTAATGGGAACGCTCAAAGAAGTCAACAGAGGCAGGTTGCTCCAAACCAACAACCTAACCCTAACCCAAGGTCCCATGGTGATACCGCAAAATACCAAGAGACCAAGTATCCTAGAAACCCTCATCCTAAATCGCCTATCCCCGGACCAAGCGACCACAAGCCAAAAAACTAAATATAAGGATCTCTGGCAACAATCAGGGAGATAAGTTAACCAGGTTAGAGATCCGAAGCAATAAGAAACCAAAAATAATTCAGAGCGAGAGACCGAAGGAAAAGCCGGTTTACCGTCATAATAAGATCAGCCTAGACGGTTTTTCCATGTCTATTAGGGACGATTTGTTAGAGGAAAGGATTGACTCGGTTATAACACTAGAGAATATAGACCAGTGTCCAGTGATAGAGTGCGAAATTAAAGACCATAAGTTAATTGCACAAGTTGATACAGGTGCCCAAATGTCTGTGATTAAAACAGAAAAATACATAGCCCTAAAACAAAACGGGAATTTATTCTATGAGCTACCTATAGCTAACGTAGCGATAGTCACAGCATTAGGGTCAACCTGTAAACGAGTCAAGTTACAAACGATGCTACCTCTAACATTAAACGGACACACAAAGGAATTTGTTTTCTTGATTGTGGACAATCTACGGGTTGACCTCATCTTGGGAGCAAATACTTTGTGTGCGTTAAAAGCCCGGATAAACATGGAGAGATCGTTCATGACGTATGAAATTGATGGATATCTGCTGCACCAGGAGTTTCTTGTAGCGAATAATAATAAAAATAATATAAAACAAGAGATAGGATGTAATAAAATTAATAAAATAACAAACAAAAATACTAACAAAAATGTAATATGTTCCGACGTTACAAGCGGGGAACAGGGAATAAATATAATAGATCCGTCTTTTATAGACGGGCAAATTAACGACGGCAAATTAACACCTGTAGAGCCGACATTGGAGTGCCCGATAGTGAATAGCGTGCAGAAGGGGCTGTTCACGGGAAAGGATCAGGAAGATGGGTCCTTGTGCGAGTTAGGCGATGACAAACTAAAAAATAAACAAACACGAAACAAAAATATAACTAAAAATGTAAAATGTTCCACCGATACAAGCGGGGAACAAAAAATAAAACCAAAACAATTGTCAACGAATAAGGTTAAGAACGAGGTTACCAAAAATTTAAATAACAAATTGTGCGAAAATTCGAGGAAGAGTGAATTATTAAACTGTGAAAGAACGGAATCAAGTAAGTTAACGGGATTAAACAAAGCAAAAAATGGGTTAACCAAGCCTACAACAAACAAATTAAATAATGACGAGGGAGGATTCAACGAATTAAATAAAAATGGCTACAAGCCGAAACAAATAAAATTCCAACAAGTTAGGGAAAGACCTAATTGTCGGGAAGCAAATCCGTTAGACTTAACAAGAATTCCAAAGCACTTTAATTCTAATCAATCTTGCTTGAAAACGAAGTCCAAATTGTTTGCTAAAAATAAATTTAGAAGTAAATCTCACCAGTATAAAAATTATCAAAATAAACCAAGTAAAAATAAATCAAAAATAAAAATAAAATACAGGAATTACGCACAATGGCGTAACACAAAACGCCGAAAGAAAACCAGAACGCGTAAAACGTATCTTAAAATAAATACGATTAAGTTGGAGAATACAAATAATCATTGCATCTTAAACAAACAAGAAATGTTGAAGTTACAAGAATTGATAAACAATTATTCAGATGTGTTTAATGAAAAACCAGGTAGATCCAATAAATATAAACATGCGCTCAAAATTAAGGAAGGCACAACTTTTGTGAACAGGAACTATCCTATTCCAATGAACTTCCGCAAACAGGTTCAGGAAGAAATCGACAAAATGCTCCGATATGACATAATTGAGAGGTCAAGGACGCCGTATGTTAATCCTATGGTTGTTGTCATAAAATCAGACAATACGGTTCGACTTTGTTTAGACGCTAGGAAGTTAAACGAGATAACTGTACCCGATTATGAAAGTGCACCTAGTATAGACGACATCCTAAGAAAAGGAAGGAATAAACGGTATATTTCAAAGATTGATATGACATCCAGTTTTTGGCAAGTGCCATTGACACACGATTCCAAGAAATATACCGGCTTTTTATTCGACAATAAGGTGTACAATTTTAAGGTCGTTCCATTCGGGTTACAGAATTCTCTAGCGGCCCTAGTAAGAACAGTCGATTTGACACTTGGCGTGGAATTAAGCGACAACATATTAGCCTATGTTGACGACTTGTTATGTCTATCGGAGACGTTTGAAGAACATCTCGAGCACTTGCGTATAATATTTTCCAAATTCAGGGAGGGAAATTTAACAATAAATCCCAATAAGACATTGTTCTGCCAACAGGAAGTGAAGTTTTTAGGGTACATTTTTGACCAGAAAGGGGTAAAAACTGACCCAGATAAGCTCCAAGCGATTCGCGATTTTCCTAGTCCTAAGAATAAGAAACAACTACAATCATTCTTAGGATTTGTGAATTATTATTCGCGATTCACAAGTCGATACGCCCGAGAAACTTCACCCCTGTTGAAGCTATTAAGAAAGGGACAACCCTGGGTTTGGGATATAGAAATGCAAGATGCATTTAGGAATGTAAAAAACCTGTTTGTGGAAGCCGTTACTTTGACACATCCGGTGGAAGGTCGGGGAACGTTTTTACAAACTGATGCGAGCGATAACGCTATAGCAAGTCAGCTGTACCAGGAAGACCAACAGGGCAGGTTACAAGTAATTGGATTTGTATCGAGAACACTGAAACATGCGGAATTAGGGTATACAGTGTGCGAAAAGGAGCTTTTGGCAATAGTGCATGGCCTAAAGAAGTTTCGGCCATTGATAGTAGGGGCCCCATTAACTATCATTACAGACAACAAAGCACTAAAGTTTCTCTATTCATGCAACTATACCAATGCACGCATAACTAGGTGGATTCTCGCGATACAGGAATATCAGCCAAAAATGAGACACTGTCCAGGTAAAGAAAACGTTCCTTGCGACACCATAAGTCGGATGTATCAAAGTAATACAGGAAATAATAGCGGGCAAAAGGGATTAAATGTAGTTAAAATAGGACAAATTAAAGTAGAATGCCCTACAATAGTACAAAAGATGTTTAAAGAAATGAGACAAGTCCAGGAGCAAGAACCTGAACTTTCTCATATAATAAATCACATAAATCAGTTTAATTATTATAAAATATGTAACAATATATTATGTAAAATTGTAAACAACAGAACGAAGGTTGTGATGCCAAGGCAAAATATCGTTCCATTTATAGAGCATGTACACAAACAATATGCACATTTAGGTAGAAATAAAATTGTCAAAATGATAAACAAACATGTTTACATTAAAAATATACATAAACAAGTCATAGATGTCATTCGGAAATGTCGAATCTGCCAGTTTGCAAAAGTAACAAATCGATATTTGCAAGCTAGGACTAAACCTATTTTAACACAACAGCCGGGAGAGATTGTTGCTGTCGATTTTTTAGGACCTTTGCCCCGGAGCACAGGAGGTGCAAGGCACATTTTAGTGGTTGTAGACGTATTCTCGAAATTAATAAAATTATATGCAGTTAAGCGCCCAAATACGACGAGTACAATCGCCAAGCTGTCGCATTATTTTCAGACAATAGGGAAGCCTAGGCGAATACTCTCAGATTTCGGATCGGCCTTTACGTCTCGACAATGGAATTTATGGATGCACGACAACAGTGTTGAGCATACATTAATTCCGGTCAGGCATCCACAGGTAAACCATGCCGAGAGGATAAACCGAGATCTGGGCAGGATTCTTAGGACCTATTGTCATGAAGCGCAGTCATCATGGATGAGATATCTGCCATATATGGAACAGGTAATTAACATAACTCCCCATGAAGTAACTGGATATTCACCTATCCAGGTACACCATGGGGAAGTACCGATATATATATGGGAGAGATTTCTGCCAGATGATTGTAGAAATGCGGAACAAGCGACACAAAGAGAAATATTACAAAATGTATTCGATCGTATAAGGACAGTGGGAGAAAGACGGGCTGCTATGAAAAATATAAACTGCCGAGAAACGTCGTTTCAACCGGGCGATTTAGTCCTAATCACTAGGCACAATAGATCAGATGTGTCTAAGAATGAGACAGAAAAGCTGCTGTTAAGATACCAAGGTCCTTATAAAATTAAAAGGAAAATGGGTCGAAAAACCTATGAAATTGCAAACATGGTTACAGATAAAATCCGAGGCATCTATGACATAAAAGATATTAAAAAGTTTTATGAATGAGTAAAAAGTATTTTAAAACTAAATACTATTAAGAAAGGCAGTACCAATAATAACCTCTGTACTTTTAAATAAACCAGAATTGTCTAGGTTGAAATAATTCATAATAAAATAGTCAGATGTTTGAATGAAAGACCCACCGAGTCGAACAAATGTAAACAAAGGCTCAAGGTTAAGGGCAATCACTTGTGTTTGTAAACACGGCCACGCTGAAATATCCGGTGGACGGGCGGGGAACGAGTTTATAAAAACATTCCTTGCAGCAAAATAAGCCGGACGTACCAAAATAGTAGAGGGCAGAAAAGCCTAAATGTATTTAAAACAGGACAAAGTCAATAAGATGTTCTACGGAATTTCCAAAATGTTTAATGGGAAAGTTTAAAAGATAAGAAGCAAAATTAGGAACAATAACTTGAGTTGTTACAATTAATCAAACCAACTGTGTCAACAATTATAAAATATCTTGTAATGTATTCTGTAAAATTGTATATGATGTTAAAAACGTTAAGAAGTTTTATGACAAGTAAAGGGATCCTACAATGTGATCTTTACACTGATTATAATAAAAATACGGAAATGCCAAATTAGAATGTTGTTCAGTAATAGAACCAGTACGCGAGCGATAAGCTAAGTTAGGCAGGAATCAAATTGTCAGGATGATTAACAAACTGATTTAATGTAAAAACAAGAATAAGCAGTAATTGAACAAGGCTAAATCTAGACTTTAAGATTAGCTACGTATTTGTAAAGGGACGAATGTTAAAATCTAAAACAAACTATTTAATAACTAAATCAACATTACAAAAGTATTATTCAGGAAGTCTTTGTGTATATTGAGCAAACATTGCCGAGCTACATCCACTGCTTAAATCAAACAAGCGGGTTAAATCAAGCAACAATCAGGAAGATAGCAGGCGAATCTTAATGACTTGTACAACAAATACGCGGTCAGGCCTTTGCAAAATCAAACAAGAAATTTGTGTGCATGAAATAGTGGGTCGTTAGATCAGACCATCACTGTACAATATAAAACAAGAAAACTTGTGTACTGACGATCAAGGTCGCAACAATAGAAACTTTGCATGAATAACAGAAGCAATCAGGGTTTATCAAGTGGACTTCGATAATCGAGACACAAGCCAGTTTCATAAATTATACAATAGGAAGATAGAGAATTTAAAAGGCAAGGTTCGTTCCGTGTAATATGATAAGTCGAATTGTTGTCGTATTTTATTAGAATGTTTACAAGCCAGCTCATTGACCTTGCCAGGTAGTTTGGAATGTAGAATCCACGCAATAGTTAGCCGCTACAAAAGGTTTATCGGAAAATAAACAAATTAAACTCGATAAACGGTACTTCCACAGCTGACCCAATAATACGTAATAGTTAAGATATAAATGGAATATGTTTAAAAAATTGTATTGTAAGATTAGTTAGGGTTTTAATTGCAAGTCATTGTTTTTAAAGCCATAACTAGTATAAAATGAAATTGACGTGGTAAATATATAAAGGAAATGACAGCCATTAGTGTGGTGAATAAGGTGTAATTTGACAAAATAAAAGTTAGTGTAAACAAAAGTGACTAAAAGATTGCTAATTGACTTGTGTTTGAAGTGTTTCAGGGTGAAAACTTCTCAAGAAACAAGAGAATAATAATAAGAAAATTTTGTAATAGAATAAGATAGTTTAAGTAATAATAAGATAAGGAATTGGTAAAAAACATTTTAACAAAGTAAAACATTTTTAACCTCTCAAACGGGGAAATTGCAACGGGGTGAAAGACCGTCGCAAGTGGGAAATAAGTAATTTCCTGTTTTTTAGAAATAAAGCTGTTTTTAAAATAATCAAGTAGGGAATTATACAATTATTAAAGAGGGAAAAATTAAATAAAACAGTAAATAGAATAGTTAAGCCAAATTAAAGAATGTTATAAAATAAATTTGTAATAACTAACTAAATTTGAACATCGAGAGTGAAGCGAAAAAATTCTAAGTGCCTAAAAAAGCTATTTTTCGAACCAAACCACGTAGAACTTTCATCGACATTTCAAAAGAACCACAATAACCTAGAATGAACATTAAAGAAAACAGAATTCAAAAAACTTAAGAAACAAAAAAGTTACAGCCGTTTAAATAAAATAGACATTTTTCAGTGTTCTAAAATTAATTATCAAACTATGCAAGCTAAAACAGTTTCGTTGCCCGACTTGCCTGTACAAGGAATAAATCGAGCGATAGCAAACTTGCAGGCGGGGTGCGGTAGGTTAAATTCACCGCTATATATACTTGGTCTCTAAGCCTTTAGGGACAGTCTGTAAAAATTTTCTAACACGAGGTGCCGCGGGACGCTATGCTGGACCGCGAGTAGAGACCGTCAGCAGGCCAGATGGACGATAACCTCAGCGCTTTCGACATCCAGGACCACCAAGGATGAAGGCTCCAGACTCAGCCTCCAGGACGCTCGAATAGAGGGAAACCACCACCGACGAACCAGGGATGGCGACTTCCGGTGTCCAAGGACCAGGGAATCCAGACGAGGGACCCCAAGGACCGGCAAGAACATCTTTGGCAAGTCATTTCCTTTATTCGAAATCATTCACGTCAAATTTAGTTAGTTAATTTTATTAAATTCAAACAAATTTGCAAGCTTAAAACAATGACTTAACTCTTTATAAAATTTAAATAAATTGTATGCTAAGTAAATGAATTTATGTGCTCAGAATATTTAAAATAATGAATATTAAAATTACAAAAGGTTTTTGGCCATAAGCCGTTTATTTAAAGAAAATGAGAAATTTTCGAATATTATAAATTTAAAAATTAAAGGTTACAAAATATGAATTTACCAATTCCATATAGTAGATAAAATATTATTATGTGTAATTTTGAAAATAATTTTATGTTATGTCTATGTTATTAATCTATATGCAAAGTACAATTTGTTAAAGCATAAGAAACAAGAAGTAACTCAGTGAATTGTTTTGCTAATATAATTGTGTAATACTTTAAAAGATAAATTTTCTTTTTTATTTCAATAAATAGAGTTAAATATGTCATAAAAATCAACATTATTTGCATTCCATCCTGTGTCAAATAACCAATAAAAACTGTTTAGCTTTTTCCAACTAATATAAAAATGATTATCAAATCAGTAAACAAATTCAATTAAATTTCATTAAATGGCAATAGATAAAGCCTAATGTTTTAAAGAGTTTCTCTCTACTAATTTCATGAGCTAGCCTAAAGATTAGTTGGTTTTTTGTAATAAAAGTCCAGAGATTTATCTACTGGCAGATTGTGTTTAAGAGGACACAGGAGCCTTTTAAAATAGGTATTTTTAAACACAATCATATTTTGCACGTTCCCTTGCTGTTTCTGCAGATCATCATCAGGTGGTAAGACTCTGTGTTTTTTATGTGTATTATTCTAAATGTGTTTCTTTCCAGCTGACTATTAATTTGACATGTGTGACTATACTTAGACCATACACAATTGATAAACTTATTTAGGAGTGTTTATACGGTTTTTAAATAGTAGTCAGCGGGAATAGGCTTGTTGTGGGTTTGGCCCTACGAGCAGGAAACATACACTTAACTCTGGGAGTTTAGCACGGTTTTACCAGCAGGGTGATAGGCAGAGGTTTGGTTGTTTATAAATATGTTTTCTTGTAAACAATTAAATTCTAGTATTCTGCAAGAAAGGATTTAAACAACACAACAAAACGACCGCGTAGTGCTGCGGTGGTAGGGACAGAAGAGGTGAGCAGAGGTGGGGGGACGTTGCAGTGTGTGTGTGTGTGTATGTGCGTGCGTGTGTGTGTGTGTGTGTGTGTGTGTGTGAAAGAGAGAGTGTGTGTGTGTGAAAGAGAGAGAAAGAGAGAGAGTGGGTGTGTGCACGTGTGCAGGCTTGTGTGCGTGTTGCGCTCGTGTGCGTCTGTGTGACCGTGCGTTTGCCTCTGCATTTTTCTCTGCATCTGCGTGTGCGTGTGTGTATGTGGGTGTGCGTGTGAGCTCGCTTGGACGGTCAAATCTGTGTAAAAGTAGCAGGTCCTAAATAATATTAGAATTTTTAAAATAAAGCAGCTAGAAGCTGTAAAACTAGACGAGAAAAAGCCAGAGGTTTTGCCAGCCGCTTACAGGAGTGTGCAAACGGGTTATGTGGTCCTGCAAATCGACAAGCTTTTTTTGTAAAGAAAAGGATAGAAGGTACAAGAGGATAATTTTATTTATATTCAGAAGTAAAATATAATTAATTTTTATTATTGAAGGATATTTAAATTAATAATAAAATTATATAAAGAAAACCACCAGAGGTTAAGCAAACCGAAAATATAAAACAAATATTTCCAGCACATTTTAAGAAAAATAATAATACAATAGTTGAAATTAAACATTTATATTTCTCACTCTCTCTCTCTCTCTCTCTCTCTCTCTCTCTCTCTCTATCTATCTATATATATATATATATATATATATATATATATATACATCCCGCTATCAATATGGCAGCATTTCATTTTGCAACCATATGGCAGCCACTTGAAAGAGTGAAGTATATATGTTTTTCGTCGTGTATAATTTATATCTAATAAACATTATACTACTCCATATACTTTAATTTCATAAAATCTTAAAAATACAAAATTGACTGAAGTACTATCAATACGGCAGCATTTCATTTAGGCATCAATATGGCAGCCAGTGTATATTTTCGTTCAGTCTAATAACAATATGGCAGCCGGTGTGTATATTATTCCCACGCCACTAACGATACGAGAACCAACAGTGTTGCCACTATGGTGCGACTGTCTGACTAGTCAAATGTTTAGACTGTAAGACACTGGGTGTGTAATCACGTTGAAAACATAAACATTAAAATGTCCCTTCTTCATTTCAGCTGGCCAATTATTTACTCAACTAACGTAAGTCCTGGTTGTTAGTTTTCATAAACGTGTACAACTATCGAAAGCTGACGGGGATACAAGTGTGTGCCTCTACATGAGTAGCAAAAAGATCAATTAGGGTAGAATATCAGAACCCCAGAAAAGCTAGGAAATAATCAATTGGGGTGTTTTTAAGGATGCTGAGTCCACTACTGTGAACAAAATAAAACGGGGGTGAACGGGTTGGGCTCTATGGGAGTTGAAAAGGAGTGACTTAGGGTCAAAATGAAGGAAGGCAAAAAAAAAACTAGAAAATGATCAGTCAGAGTGTTTTAACGGTGCTGAGTCTTTTACCGTTAACGAACGTCATAGGGATACATAGGTGATCCTCTATGGGAGTAGCATATAATGATTTGGAGTATAAAAGTGAGAACGCAAAACAAAGCTAGAATATGATTAATTGTAGTCTTTTGGAGGTAGCTGAGTCCAATACCGTCATCCATATTAATCGGGAATGCACGGATGTGGCTCTACGGGAGTAGAAAAGGGGCGAATTGGGGTACAATTGTCAGAAGGCAAAAAACAATTGAAAATTATCATTCGGATGGGTTTTAATGGCGCCGAGTCATTCACCGTTATCGAACGTCAATGGGGATACACGGGTGACCCTCTATGGGAGTAGCTAACGATGAATTGGGGTATAATTGTGAGAAAGCAAAACAAAGTTAGAAAATGATCAATCGTAGTGTTTTGGAGGTTGCTGAGTAAAATACCGTCTTCAATTATATAAGGGGATGCACGGGTGTGGCGCCACGGGTGTAGAAAAAGGGTCAATTGGGATAAAATTGTCAGAAGGCAAAAAAACCATGGAAAATTATCACTCGGGGGGTTTTAATGGTGCTTAGTCTTTATCCATTATCGAACCTCATGGGGATACACGAGTGATCCTCTATGGGAGTAGCAAATGATGATTTGGAGTATAAATGTGGGAAGGCAAAACAAAGCTAGAATATGATCAATCGTAGTGTTTTGGAAGGTGCTTAGTCCAATACCGTCTTCAATATTAAACGCGGATACAAAGGTGTGCCTCTACGGGACTAGAAAAAGTATGATTGGGGGTAACATTAGCAGAAGACAACATAACAAGAAAAAATGATCACTCGGGTCTTTTAATGTTGTTGTCTTTTACAGTTATCGAACGTCAATGGGGATTCACGGGTCATGCTCTATGCTAGTAGCAACTGGTGAATTAGGGTAAACATTTCAGAAGGTAAAATAAAGGTAGAATATTATGACTTGTAAAGTGAAAGATTCAACCAAATAAGATTTTATTTTGGTATTTTTATCTTTTGGAGGGAATGAACTAGCTGAAGTAAATAGATACTATCATGAAGTAACTATCATGGTCCCTGTCACACGATTAAAACTGATAACACTGAATGATGTGGTCATCCTTCAGATATCGAAAATAAACATTACACAAACACGTTCATGACGGGTTCGATTCCAGGCGCAAATTGGTCACTTGTTACAACGTGAAATTTATACCACCATTTCTCCATCTACTTTCAACATACAACCACACGGGATGTCTCTTTACAATCAGTTTCGTTTCGGCTACAATAGTACATAGTTGTCTTAGAAATTGTCACATTGATTGTTACAATTCTATTATTTGTTGTTATTTTTAATATGAATTAACGAAATGAAACTTAACAAATTTATTGTTTTTAATAAAAACAAATGTTCACAAATAAATTTAAACCCTCAATTTAGGTCATTTCTTTATTTAGGTTAGTACACACGGCACTGTCTTATAAAAGGTATTAATCTCTTTTACGTATGTTTGGAAAAAAAGGGAGACACTTGCTAAATCTATGCCTTACGGGTCGCGTTCCTCGTGTCGGTTTCTTCCAGGCCATTGGAAAAAATTAAAATTAATAAATCCACCGCCGCTAGGTTGCTATTTTAAAATTTCCCCGCCTCATTAAAGGTGTTCAGTGCTCTGTCGAATTTTAGGAATAGTTCTCCAGTTCTGTCAGTAAACATAGTGTCATAGTAACAAAAATACGGGAGTGCAAGTAGACGATTTTTATTGTGAATCAGCAGGTTAGGTGTAGACCGGTATCCATCGATCGTTTGGATTGGTTACATGTTTTCAAAACCCTCAATAGATCTGCAACTAAATGAACGGTTTCATCTTTAACAATATTCAATCTAGATTTCCAGGCGTGCACTGCACGGGATAAGGGATAAAGGCTTTTTTCTTCTGAATTTCTCATTTAACTATCAGTCTTAGAGTTAGTACACTAACTTCTCCTATATTCTTACTTTACGAAAGTACATTTATTCTCAGTAAATTTATTTTATCTCATTGAGCTTTCTGCCACAATTTTTAAATTCTATTTCTTTCGTGTTACAATGTTTTAAGAGTTTTTGCAGTTTAAGAACGATTTTTCAGAATTTTTAGACTAATTCATCGAATTTTCTTCAACATTTCTTCTTCAGTGTATTAAAAAAATGAAAATTTCAATTTTAAGTTTTTCTGCTTGTAAAAAAATGAAAAAGGATAAGTAAAGGGTTGGCATAAAGTTTATTTACAGTAAGTTTTTAAAGTGAGGCCTATAGTAGAAAAACAACAAATATTGTATCACCTTTACCTCAGGTAGGTAACCAGAAAAATCTACCTATATTGTACATTGTAAATAAAAGAAGGCTTTTATTTGGTCGAATCTCATCTAATGTTAATTTCTTGTTCACGTAGGCCCATTGAACACGTCTCTAGTTTATAGGTTCAAACGAGCACAAATTACCATTTTCGAATAAAAAAATTAAACATTCAAATAATAGTATTTCTGTACTTACGACAGCCAAATGTAACAAAAAAACTGTTTTATTTTTCTGTGAGCTTATGCTTTAAGAGGGTGCATATAGTATTCTAACAAGGAATAAAATTTTCACGAAGATATGACATTTTAGTGCCAATACCAATCAGTATAAATATTTTACCAAGATAAGGGCAAAACATTTTAAGTATTTATTCAAGGATTCATGTATCATAGGTGGTTTTGTGCCAATAAAACTAGAGAGCAGTTCAGGCGGTTTAAGCAATGGTAAATATACTTCTTTACTTCTACGTCTCTAAAGAATATAATATTATGTAAGGATATAGTTCTTCCCAATGTATATTGCATTGTAGCTAGGCATCACAGTGAAAAACGATTTCGGTAAGCAATGTAATACATCTATTTTATTTATCCACCATATTTGATTTGTCATAAGTTATTATAGGTATAATTGTGTTTGAGTAAAGACCTATTTTTTCTAAAAGTTCTTTTTTAACTACATTCATTAAATTTTCCTGGCAGTCGTTGTTGCCAGGTTAAAAAATTTATTTAATTCCTCCCTTAGATATGTTCCTAAAGGATGACATTTCACCTTCATTGTGATGTTACTTTCATCAAGACACGTTGAATGCACCTGAAAATATATCTGCTAAGATTTAAGTATATTTTAATCTTCTTCTTTAATTCTATCTTTAACCGTATCCCTCCTGGCTCGCATATCTACAATTTGATTTATTATTATTATTATTATTATGTTGAAAACATTTACAAATATTTTGGCGAATATAGCTGAGGAACCAGTCTTCAAAAACTAGCTGTAAAATAGCGTTATGCAGAGTGACAGAATGAAATTAGTCACTATGATGGTATTTCTTGTTAAAAAAACAAGACGTAAAAAACAACTGTTTTGTAGATTTTTTTTCACTTTAAAAAATCTCTCCGTTCCTCGGTCGACATGTTACATACATTTTTATAGTTAGTATCAGAATGATTTTAGTTCGTTCGGCTGTGTCTAATCTCAAGACAAAGTCTGCTAATACTCAATCACTTCTCAAAACTGTCTCCTTTGTTTATATATTTTACGAATCCTACTACTAGCAATACCAGTTAATAAATAACTCCTAATTACAAACTTAATATTTCAATTTGAATATTCTCTATTTTTCGTTGATAGAAAATTACTTCAGTTAAGCAACCCTAACCAAGAGCTTATAAAACGTTTTGTAGTCAATCTTTAGACGTTGATAATCATAAATATTTACTACCGATGATCACGGTAATTTTTCACTATACTTTAGATTTACTGAAATTTTACTGATAATCTCGTTTCATTTTTATGGTAGGCGAACAAAAAGACTATCTACGATCAAAACATTGGGCGTCCTGATAAATATTACAACGGGCATCGGCTTTTTTTTAGCTATAATTGCTGACACTTAGTATGGTATTTATATCATATGATATCCCCGCAAGCAAAAATCAGTACAGTAGTCTTGAAGAGCCAAGCAACATTAATTTATGAATGTACTGTAATCAATAAAGTTCTACATACGTATTTTGTGCATTCTTAATTATAGTATTAGGGTTCAATAGAACTCCAGTTTTTTTTCTAGTGTAGGCCTACAGGAAGCTATTTCCGTGTAATCCAAGTTGTCGGTAATCCGACGGTGTCTCGGTCCCATCTACCTCGAATTATCCATGCACTACTGTATTTGTTTCCGTACCAATGATCACCGTACTTAAAACAGTTTTTCATGCAACTCTAAAGTGAGTGAAAATCCCATAGACATCAAAGTTACTCTTGGGACTAGAATTTCGAGGATAGACATAATAGATTTATTACATTACTTACTGAAAACGTTTTGATTCCTAGCTACACTGCAATATACATTGGGAAGAACTATATCCTGATATATAATCTTCAGAGATGTAGAAATGAAGGATTTTAAATATTTACCATTGCTTAAACCGCCTGAACTGCTCTCTAGTTTAATTGACATATTAACACCTATGATACATGTATCCTTAAATAAGTACTCAAAATGTTTTGCCCTTATGGTCATAGAATGTGTGTATATATCCACGTGTTCAATCTTTGCTACATTATTTATATATTTTTCAAACTATTTATGAGTAATTCTGATATGGAAACATAAACAGCCGACACTCTGAAGCCCATTCTGACGCGTTTGTTTACTAGATGGCAGACCAAACTTATCTTAATGTTCCGGTCAATGCATCTCATACTTTTCCCTTGGGGTTCTTAGATACTATATGATCGATTCAGTATTTATTTCTTAACTTAACTTGCTTTTCAAATTAATTGTCATAGCATCTCTATCCAATTTTAAGAATCTAAAATTGCTATTATTTGCTGTATATTGTTACAATTTGGTAACATTTCAAACATGTTACCACAAGTCTGCAACACATGTAACATTTAATATGGCCTACGCCATAAATATTCACTAAAAGTTAATACCAATGTATTCAATAAACATATTAATAAAATAAAATATAGACTACCAGCGGCTAAAGTCGAGGATAGAAACAAATGTTTCCGTCTTTATACGACCATTTTGACGTTGGGAGAATACCATAAATTATTTACGTATACGCCGTATGTAAATGAGAGAAAGGGATGGAAAAGATAGAATGCACAAAGTCAGTTTTTCGGGCCTTCGTCCACGAGAGTACTTGTGGAGTGCGAGCCTTTATCTTTGTTTGGCTTGGACCTATGTTTGTTTACACCAGACAGCCTGATATCGTAATATAAACTGACAACACTCGCACAGATGTCATTTAGGTTCTTGTATACAATACAGAGATTAACGAAAGATGATTCAGTATTTATTAACTACTACTTAACTACCGTCCTGCAATTTCTGTCAAAATACTACTGCCGTTGTAGCTCACAGGCACGAAATGACTAAGTGTGATTTATTGTGTGGTTTAACAATTTATCTTGCATTTACTTTATAAAAATTGTTTTTGAATATTCTGATTGCATGTGACTAGTAGGGTAAACGTAGTTTTATGAGATCAGTCATATTTTATTTACTAATTGAAAACTGTAGTAAATAAAACCTACAGGTTTTAGCGCAGTTTAGCTAAAAAGACTTATAATCGCACGATAATTAACATACACTAATTATTTCTTGTTCACTGATTGTACACACTTAACTTTATATACAAGATATCATTTGACATATTATAAGCTTTATTTATGGAAACTGGCATTAAAAATAATAACTCAATTTTGACAGCAGTATTTATACAGCGGCTCAGAACATTCTAGACATATTGGCTGTACAAAGACATCTTACAAAGTGTAACTAGTCTTTCTATTTTTTGTTGGTCATTAGATACAGCACCTGAATCATTGTCTTCTTCGGCTAACCCGTCGCTGATGGTCAGGCACGATGACGGTAGTTAAAGGTTTAGCTTGGAATTTGTAGATATTGGCATAATAGGTTTTCTGGATATATAAGCTAATAAAGATAAGTCGATGAAATGATGTGGGTCAACAAATTCTTTTTGTCGTTTATTCTAAGTTGTATAAAGGTTGAAAAAATATAAGGTCTATTTATTCATAGTTTTTTTTAAAATTTACGGTTATAGTACAATTTTTTTCATTAACGATGGTTGAAAAGTAATTCCGCTGCCCCCGCTAACGATACCATCCTTTTTAAAAGAACAAAAGAAAATAACACGAAAAGAGAAGAAAATTAATTACCCGAAGAAGAATGAGAAAACAAACATAAATGTTTAGATAGTCTAAGTAAAATTGGAAAGAAAATATATGACAATTAGGTAAACAAAATACATTTTTTTAAAAATTAAATAAAAAATTTAATTTTTATAAAATTATCAATTTGGGACAAACGGTTATCTTTTTAAGTTGAATCGTTCAAGCATACAGTCTTTAAAATTGTTAAAGCACATGGACAGGCTGCATTGAAACACTGCTCCAAGTTATAAAGATTAGTTTGACAGACATGAGGTAAACAAACGTGCTAGAACTGCTATCGGAGTGCCGCCTGTTTATGTTTTCATATCACAAACATTTCTGTAAATAGTAGTAGCATAACTTCTGTCCAAGACAAGGTCGCGAACCCGACTCTTTCTGTAGGTTATGTTGCATAGTTGGAAACATGCCAATTTCGGGCGATTTATTGTCAATGGGATATACACCCCAAATCACCCCTTGGTAACTCCGTACATCCCCGACGAATTTTGATGACAAGGGACTAGGACCTTCGAAAATCGTCGAATGCGCATTTTTGAGCAATATTTTAGATTCTGGCAAGTTTTACCTCAATTCACCCACAGCGACACCCGCAGTCCCTTCCCGGATTGTGCATGGCCAACTTCGGTGCTAGGATTAGACTCAGCATTATTAAAAACCCCGAGTGATCATTTTATAACGATCTCTTAACCTCTGACCTTTTTACCCCAATTCTCTCTTTGATACTCCCGTAGAGCCCACACCCGCCCAGCCCTGGTGACTTTCGATGACGGTATTGAATTCAGAATCCTAAAAAGCCCTAAGGCAGTTATTTATCTGACAATTTCAACCCAATTTATCCCTTTGGTACTTGTGTAGAACCATCGCAGTACATGTCCGGCGACGGCATTCAATTCAGCCTCCTCAAAAACCTCAGAGTGGTAGATTTCAAGTAATTTTTTGACTTTTGACATTTTTACCCCAAATCATCCCTTTGGCACTCACGTAGAGTCACACACGTCCATCCCCGGTGACTTTCGATGACGCCATTGAATTCAGCACGCCCGTCTAGATGTCGTCATTGAATTTAGCATCCTCAGAAACCCCCGAACGGCCATTTTCCCGCGATTCTTAGGCATCTGACATTTTGACCCTAATTCAACGCCTTTGGTGCATGAGTTTAGATTCACCAGAACATCCCCGGAGACTTTAGATGACGGATTTAAATTCAGCATCCTCAAAAATCTCCGAGCTGATATTTTCCAGCGATTTTTTGACTTCTGATATTTTTACACCAATTCACAAATTTGGTAGTCGCGTGGAACCACACCAATGCATTCCCGGTGACTTTCGGTGACGGCATTAAATTCCGCCTCATCATAATTCCCCGAGTTGATATTTTCTAGTATTTTTTTTTTATTTTTGATATTTCTACCCCAAATCATCCCTTTGGCACTCACGTAGAGTCACATACGTCCATCCCCTTTGACATTCGATGGCGGTATTGAATTCAGCATCCTCAAAAACCCCCGAGTGTTTATGTTCCAACGATTTTTTGACTTTTGACTTTTTCACCCCAACTCACCCCTTTGTTACTCGCGTGGAACCATACCAGTGCATCCCCGGCGACTTTCGGTGACGGCATTAAATTCCGCCTTACCAAAAACCCCCGAGGAGATATTTTCTAGTAATTTGTTGACTTTTAACTTTTAACCCCAAATCATCACTTTGGTACTTACGTAGAGTCACATCCGGTCCATCCCCGGTGACTCTAGATAACGCAATTGAATTTAGCATCCTCAAAAACCCCCGAATGGTCATTATCCCGCGATTCTTAGGCATCTGACATTTTTACCCTAATTCAACCCCTTTGGTACATGAATTTAGCCTCACAAGTACATCCCCGGAGACTTCCGATGACGGCATTGAATTCAGAATCCTCGAAAACCCCCGAGCGGATATTTTTCAGCGATTTTTTGACCTCTAACATTCTCACCCCAATTCACCCCTTTGGTACTCTCGTAGAACCACACCAATGCATTCCCGGTGACATTCGGTGACGGCATTGAATTCAGCTTCATCAAAATTCCTCGAGTTGTTATTTTCTAGTAATTTTTTGACTTTTGATATTTCTACCCCAAATCATCCCTTTGGCACTCACGTAGAGTATCATTTGTCCATCCCCGGTGACTTTCGATGGCAGAATTGAATTCAGCATCCTCAAAACCCCCCGAGTGGTTATGTTCCAGAGATTTTTTAACTTTTGACTTTTTCACCCCAATTCACCCCTTTGGTACTCGCGTCGAACCACATCAGTGCATCCCTTGCGACTTTCGGTGACGGCATTGAATTCTGCCTTACCAAAAACCTCCGAGTGGTTATTTTATAGTTATTTTATGACTTTTGACTTTTTTACCCCAAATCAACCCTTTGGTACTTACGTAGAGTTACATCCGGTTCATCCCCGGTGACTCTAGATGACGCCATTGAATTTAGCATCCTCAAAAAACCGCCGAACGGTCATTATCCCGCGATTCTAAGGCATCTGACATTTTTACCCTATTTCAACCCCTTTGGTACATGGGTTTAGCCTCGCCAGTACATCCCCGGTGACTTTCGATGACGGCAATGAATTCAGCATACTCAAAAACCTGGAGTGGTCACTTTCCAGCGATTCTTTGTCCAATTCAAATATATACATTACGTAGTACGATTGATATCTATGTGGATGCCAGCAATGTTGCCACGTTTGTGGCTGCCATAATGTTAGGGAATGGTTGAAATATACAGTAAATTTATATACAGGAAGCGACCACGCTGCCCCTGGCGGAAATGTTACGAACTTGTGATATACAAATCCCGTTTACTCTGCTATCAATACGAGTACCGTTTGGTTATTACAAATTATTTTTTAAAAATTCAGAACGACCATAGAACTTCCAAATACAGTATAGCTCCAATAAAACACTTCTTTTTACACTTATTGACATGATTTTTATTTCGATTATTGTCAAAGGGTGTTACATTATCATGGATTACTATGTGGCAGCCGTATACGGCTGCCACAAGTACCCGGCTGCCAGTTTGAATGCAAAATGACCAATGTATGGTCTCCGTATTGTTAGCAGGCTGTATATATATATATATATATATATATATATATATATATATATATATATATATATATATATATATATTAAAACAACATAGGTTATTCAAATACAAGAATATTTATTAATTTATATTCAAAGCTTTTCGTTGGTAAACAGTACCAACATCATCAGGAATGAAAATTACAATAATTTTGTAATTATAATTATATTATATATATATATATATATATATATATTTGTTTTTTTTTTTTTGAAAACTTATTAAATATGTACAAGCCGTTACTTCATTTGGAGCCATATAGTCAAGAAATAGCATTTCATTAATAAATAACTGGATTTGTACAACAGAATTTGTAAAAGAAAGTGATAAACAAGTATCCAATAAAAAATAATTTGAAGTATATTTTTGCAAGAAGGAGAAACAATAATATAGAAATTTAATTGGTGGTAATATAGTAAGAGAAAAGCATAAAAAGAATGCCAGTTTTAGGTTTCGAAATTAAAGTTATCGGAAGCCAGTTAAAACAGGAATTATTTCAAATCATTTGTAACATTAACTAAATAAATTCAGCCTAAGTAATATAAAGAAATAGAATGAAAAAATCACAAAGAAAATTAATAATTATTTAGCATTTACTTAGGTGCATATAACAAATTTAGTGTATATATGAAATATATTCAGCAACCAGGATCTAATTATTATAAAATTAAAATTATTATGAATTTGTTTTTCTACAAATAAGATTTCTAAAGAGTAATGCTTGAGATTTATGTTTGAACGGACCATCACTAGGAAGTAATTTCACCTAACACTTCTAGAAATATATTTACGGAAATTACTTTGTCATTTCATCTGTGTAGTTTTAAGTATAAAACACCAACATATTGTTAAATAAAGACAAATGATAAAGAACTTTAAATAATAGTGTCAAAAATATAATTGACGACCACTCTACCAGCATTCTAAAGACGTTAGATTTTATTCAAATTAACTAGCAACTCGTCAAAGTAACGAAAGATGGTTGTCTAAATTAAAGTAAACGTTTAATAAAATTATTATAAGTTTTATAACATACTGAGAAGTATTTTATTTTTATATTTGTATTATAATTTTATTTTTATATTTGAATTTCAATTTCATTCAATCAAAATAGAAAAAAATCAATTTTTATTGTAAGTTATTGCAATTATCGAATGGGTAATGGTGGTAACCAACTGAATAAACTTCCTATAGTTTTTCCAACTATCTACAAAAGCAGAGGTTAATCAAGTTAGATTAAAATTTTCAAGTAGTATTCCTACTATAGCATAATAATTTATTTCTTTTACAAATAAAGAATTCTTGTACTTCTATAATTTGATCGAGGTGGAACTGGCACGCTTCAAATCTACAGTAACCTTAATCACTATTTCCAAATAAGGTGGAAAACACATAAATACGGTGACTTTTAGGGTAGGCTGAAAGTGTTGAGGGGTATGCTTTGCAAAATTTTAGGTTTGGCCGCGGCAGTGTGTGTGTTTTAATCAGCACAATAAAATTTAATTTTTAAAAATTCTGGTGTTGAAATTGTTAATGAAGAGAAATTGGCTTTCATATTGAACAAGTTACTCGTTTTATGCATCAAATAATTCCACGTAAAATGATGTTCCACGAGGAACATTTTAGATTTCCTTATAAGAAATTTTCAACACGGTTTAATTTGCCCACTGATATATACATATATATATATATATATATATATATATATATATATATATATATATATATATATATATATAATAATCATAATAAATTAAAAATATTTCAAAAACAAGAATAATTTTAATGAATATATTCTTGTTTTTGAAATATTTTTAATTTATTAACTATATTACAAGAAAACATAACACCGTATTTAATATATATATATATATATATATATATATATATATATATATATATATATATATAAACCATTCCAAATATTTTTCTACGAGGAAAGTGGAAATAAATAAAGGGCCCTTCACATTTCACCACTCCACATCGGTACAATAGAAGCGAACATCGGGGAAATCACTAATTTACTCGGAAAACAATGCCACCACTAAAACGCAGCGGTTTAATCGATGCCATTGTCTTGTTCACTTTGTTCGTCCATTGTCTTTTCCACGGTCCTGGTTTATTAATTTTGAAATATATCGTACAAACTTTACTAAAACCCATAATTGTTATTTGCAAGGGCACGTTTCGTCTAAATTGTAGTCATCACACGGGTTGATAATTTTATCCAATAATAAGTAATTAATTCATCCGTGTAACTTAAAACTATACAAACAATTACCCTTGTTAAAAGGAAAAGAACTTATTAGGCTAATACTTACATATAGATCGAACACAAAGCTATTTCCGATTGTATTAATCTATCCTTAAAAGCTCTCGGGAAATCCATAATATTATGTAACTTGTAGATTCTATGGCCCTTTAGAGAATAGCTTTACTTTAGGTAAGGAACCTTCCTCAGTGACGTCGTAGTTAATTTTTATTCTTTGAATCTTTATGTATTTTTATTTTTCCTTCTTAATTTCGCTTTTCCTTACCTTTGAAGCAGCTCTTAGAGAATATACCTATCTGCAATCACGTGACTTTGCACAAGTGATGCGATATTATCTTCACTATTCATGCAAGATGATATTTTACGTTTCTTACGCCTACAATTCTTTCCAACCGTTCAAAGGCCTTAAAACTACTCAGGTAGCTATTTTTTCTACTATTATATAATAGCATAATATATTCATTCCTAACAAAAGACGCAAATTTATAATAAATATATTCAAGTTTTTATTTTCACTAATAGATCCTATTTTATTCAACTAAGAAGAGTACTTAACAGTTGCTTGTTATTTTCAAATTGCATTTTCATCTGATTATATACACGACAAACAGGTAAGATCCACATTGTTTCTACTGTTTTATTATATATTCAACTTTCTTGAGTTTTAATCAGGCCCCCTCAATGATTTTATATCTTTTACACAAAGTTCTTATATTAACTTGTAGGTGCTGTCACTTAGGCCGACCAGTAGTCACTTATAATTAATTCCCTTTTGTTTTTTTCTGTTACCATGCGTATATTCATTTAAAGTTTCATTCATTGCTTATTTAGGTATTCAACCTCTCTTTCTTTCTCTCTCTCTGTCTATGTCTGCCACTCTCCTTCTAACTCACTCTGTTTTTTCCTCTCTCTCTCATTACTAAACACATATTTTTTTCCTAAAGTGGGAATTCACATATCCATAATTAGTATATCTAAAAATGTTCTACAACACATGATGTAGGTTGTGTTAAAAACATAATAAAAATTCCCTCCACTTTGAATTGTTAAATTATATAAAGAACTACGAATTATTTTCGCATATATCAGTGTGTATTTAATCTACCCTGTTTTAGAAGTATTTTCTCAACTTCGGAAAGTATACGAAACAATTATTTAAATGGATAGGCTGTATGCAATTGAAGTTTATGGTGATTTTAAATCTTTTCCTAGAAACAGATAGCTTATACTTTTACATTTAAATACGTATATATAGATAAACTACCAATGAAGTTTAAAATTGATCCCATTAAATATTTGATCCCAAAATTATGTAACACTTTATTCCATACAATCTAATTCGAGATCATCTTATTTTTACAGCCATTGTGTCAAACCTAACATAACCTAACCAAAGTTAAAACAGCGGAGATTATATTTGCTACATTAGGTTTTCCACAGTTACAACTATTGAGTGGTTTTACATTGCCAGACATACGCTAAGAACATATGTTAGATTTGTGTCAGTACTTAGACCCTGTTCTTAAACGTAAATTAAAAGGATCCTAGGCATTAAATTACTGAACACGTTGAGGGTAATTTAGACTGTTTATACTCGTACATCGAAAAATTACGTTTAAACAACGAGAATGAAGAATTAAAAAAGAAAAACAAAGAAAGGTAGCAAAGAAAGAGAAATGTAAAATACCAGTGAGCTTGACGTGTCTACGAGTAACGCTTCCTAATTGTAGTATCTACTAACAACACTAATAGTGGTAACAGTTACTATAAAAACATCGTTACGACTATGGTAGTGAGGTCGTCACGTTGTGTTGCACGACTTACAACGGAGCCAAATTTATAGATGTAGACAGTGCAGGGCCACAAAGCAGTAATGGTAACAGACGAACCGGGCAACTGTCTGAAGCTTCGCGCCAATGAAATCTCTTTAAAGTAACAGTCGACATGAACACACCGTAAAAATATATCTAAAAACTATTGTTGTCTTATGCGTTCATTTGTTTATCTCCTTACTTTTGTTTCTGTTTAAAATTTACCGTTTCAAGTTTTTTTCTCTTTGCGTACTCTAGTTAAAGCGATCATATGTAATTGAGCTAAGGCCCGCAAAATCTATTTCCGCTACTGCCACAAAGCATGTGAGGATTTGAGTTCAGGAATGTTAGGAATGTTCAACTAAATAAGAAATTTACGAAAGTCAAGTATTTACGACACATACTTCAAAAATTTAATAACTTTCTTCTGGTTTTAAATGTAAAATAAGTCATCAAAATGTAATACTTTAAAACAAAAGTCTCACAAACTCTAAATACAAAATACATTCGATTATCAAAATAAAGTTATTTTTTAAAAACTTTGCATTTTTTAGAAGCTTCTTGTCGTAAAAATTTATTTCCATGTATTTCAGTTACGTGCATGCATTCATTAACATCGGACAGTTTTGTTCAGTGAGCGGACGATGTGCGCGCTAATTCCCTGCGAATAAGGACAAAAGAACCGTCGTAAAAGATTAAACAAAAGATGGCGGCCATGTAAGCCTTTTAGAGATACAGCTTCCAGTGTTTATGTTGTCAGAATGTAGCCAAAGCAGCCGCTGTCAAACGTTTTCACGCCCGGCAGAATTACATTTGACAGTTCGCCAGGCTCTGATCTCTTCTGATGAAGTTCATCTAACATTTCTTTTCTTTCTCTCTCTTAATTTATTTATTAAATGTGGAAATATATAAACTACATATATATATATATATATATATATATATATATATATATATATATATATATATAAATTGGGACTGACGATTTCTTGTTAAATATTTGTGTGTGTGTGTGTGTGTGTGTGTGTGTGTGTGTGTGTGTGTGTGTGTGTGTGTGTGTGTGTGTGTGTGTGTATGTGTCTGTGTGTGTACGTGCATGCGTGCGTGTGTGTGTGTGTGTGTGTGCGTGTGTGTGGATTTGTGTGTGTGTGTGTGTGTGTGTGTGTGTGCGTGCGTGGATTTGTGTGTGTGTGCGTGCGTGCGTGTGTGTGTGTGTACGAGCGCGCGCGCGCGCGTGTGTGTGTGTGTGTTTGTGTGTGTGCGTGTGTGACGATGGACTGTGATGGATATTGCCACACATTATTTTTTAAAGCTTGTTTGTTCGATGAAGCGGGTTATTGAAGCTTTATGTTCGCACAACGTGCTCCAGACGAAGACAGTGAAGATCATTGACGACTTCAAGTTTAGGTGTGGGAAGTTTGTTTTATTGCCAAAAATAGGCCGGAAAAGTGAGGGTGGAGGGTTTCAGCCAAAGTCGTTTCGTTTTTAAGTGAATCAAACTGAACATAAACCAACTCGGTGTAATATCGACTTTGTACCCACCAAAATACCTTTAAGGCAAGCACCCAGGTTAGATTAGGTCAGGGGAGGTTAGGATAGTTTATGTTATGTTAATTTGTTTTTACCGTTAAAAATAACTTCAGATTCGTGTTCAGCATGGTCAAATTGATCAGAAAAAATATTTCACCGATCAGAGCGGAAGTCGCTGATTTTAATAATTACCTTTAAAAAAATTTAAGGGATTGCTGACTGACCAAATTACTCTATACGTCAAAGATGAATAAGCAAATTTATCAATATACGTCAATGCTGTTTACGTATACTTCTTGGGGCTAGTTAGTATTTGTAAACTTATAATGCTTTTGTTAAACATTATTCTTATTTAAAATAATATTCCTAATATTCCAGGTTTATTTGTAAATTATACTGCATGCTATACTATTATGAAAAGCCATTATATTTTGATATTTTCAACAGAATTGCAACAATTGCAAAAATACATCAAATTAAAATGTTGATACTGTAACATGTTATTTCATTCTTGGATGCATGTAGGCAAGGTATAACATAGTTTTACAGCCTATTTCGTCATAGCTTTATCCTACTGCCGTTTATTACGTCATTCCGTTTAGTCCGCTCTATTTCTGTAGAAACATGAGAAGGGTATTTAAGTGGTTTTATTGCTTTTATAACCAAGGTCATAGAAAAACCGTTTTCTGTAGCCATTGATTAAGTGAAGAGCAAAGTTTTAATAGCTGCAACACTTATAAAGGCTGTTAATATTAAAGCAAGCTTTTGTGTTTGTTTCAGACAATATCACGCGAGCAATAATCTATCCGCAAGTGAGAACGCCTCGCCTTTTGTCAAGTTTTATAAATCAATTCATCGCTTTACTTCGTCCCGTAACTTTACACTTAGACGGATTAACAAGTTACCTTGGCTGTACTCAACTTTGCTTAACTTGTTTATCCTCTAAGCGCGATTGTTTCTATTGTATTATGTTACTACAAACTTTATAGAGGTGGAGTATCTACTCGAAACCGTTTCTGACTCTAATACCCATTCTTGGCGCATATTGGATTCTATTTCGCTTGACGTCATGTGTGACGTCATCTGGCTTGCTAAGAGTTTAATGCTAGTTGAGTGACAGTAACGACCGATTTGAACCGTGACTTGTACTCTTTACCATCAATTTATAAAATGTATTGTCTGAAATTATTTTTATTCGAGAATTTTTTTAAAGTTATTCGATGTAAACTGTCAAAATCTATTTTTGCTATCCATTAACATCAAATAAAATATGATATATTAAAATACAAAGATAAAAACTCACTGTTATCTGATGATAACTGAATATATAGCCTACCTGGTAAAATAAAAATATAGAAGTACAAATCATGTCTGCTGTAATAGAATCTAAAAGCTTAATTAAATTAGTTAAATTAAACATACGGACGATAACAAGTATGGAAAGTTATAGGATACATATAACATAATAATCAATTTTTATCAACGAAAACGTATATGAGAAAAGAGTACATGTGGCCTACGAGTTTAGAAAAAAACAATAATAAACCTAATGGAAGTACAAATTTAAAGAGAATTAATTAATGAATTAGCAAATTCGTCTCTATCGATGGGCATAGCTACACAAATTTTACAATATAAGTATAGGTATTGTATAGAATTTGTGCAGCTATGTTCGATGATGATGATGACTTTGTCACTGAAACGAGTTTCTGAAATAAATTATTGGTTTACACTTGATGTGCTTTAATATATAATTATTACCTCCACTCATAAACTAAGCTCAAATTTTATTATAACGCATGACCTATTAGGCGATAAATCAACTGATTTGAGACAATACGATATTAGAAATGGCGAAACTATTACTATGCAAACATTGTAATGGAATCAGCTGAGACATGGAAGACATAACGAAGAGAGTTGGCTAGATAACTGGACGCAATGCTTGGAGATTTAAAAAGTAGATAACAAACATTCACATTTAATAACCAACGCACAAGAAAATTGTTTTTTTTTAAATTTAATTTGAAAGACAAAGAAGAACATATTAAAATGAAAAGAAACGTGTAAAAAGAACGGGTGATAATAAATTGCTAACAATAATGGAAAAATGGATAAGAAATTAATTTGGTGTACAAACAATACCAATAGCTTAGAAAAA
This sequence comes from Prosapia bicincta, assembly GCA_036971475.1. NCBI lineage: Eukaryota > Metazoa > Arthropoda > Insecta > Hemiptera > Cercopidae > Prosapia > Prosapia bicincta. Next base: position 65,497,358 of record JBAIZL010000006.1, on the reverse strand, counting down.
CAGTACATAACAGTAAAAATATGAAAGATCAGAAATGGCAAGAAAGAATTAACAAAAGTTTCAAGAAACCCTGACTCTTAGTAGTGGTAGTTAGAAACTAGCTTTATGAGAAAAATAGAGAACGTTTTAAAACTAAACCTTGTTCCAGTATTCCATTTCATAAGTATTCTTACCCAACCTTAACATTTACAACAACAATTCCGAAACGAACATTTAAAAATAACACTCTTGCTGGCACATATTTTAGTGCAGGTGGAATAGCGTGATAATTATTAAAACATTAATTCATTATTCCTATTGGATCCAGGTTGAACAATTGTTATTTGAACTCAAAGTAAAATTTAAAATGGTGTGAAAGATGTTCCTTATAAAAAACAACTGAAACTGAGTTTCATGTGACCGAGGACGGCGATCTAGGATGAACACCTGCGAGGCGAACATCTGAGGACTGAGTCCAGTTATGGTTCAAGCTCCACCGTATATGTAAGTTATTTATTTGAAGTTTCAAGGTTATCAACTAGTATGACTGGTATTAGTTAAAAAATTTAGGAAAGCTTTGTGATTTTAGAAAGAATTAAGGTAGAGAGATAAAACCCTTTCCTGAATGATATGAGTAAGATATCAGGTTTCAAGACTTCTTAGAGGACCTACTCTTTATCTATGGCATAGAGAGACTGCCCACACGCTACAATCAGACATCTGTTGTTTTTGTTGTATTTTTAGGGCGCCTATACGGTATGAATATCCTCCCCTGCGAAAGATAGAAATAATTTTTAATAAAGGCAGGATAAAAGGAAGGTAATAAAAACTCCTGGTACAGGACATAAGCGAGTTATTATACCAAAAAAAAAAATCTACCCCCTATCATGATCACAAAGAGGTGTCTACACCCTACACCTGGATGACTATTGAAACAATAGCTGGAATAAAAGATGAAGTAAACACAGTTGTCGACACCGGGTTGTTCAGGCCATAAGCAATTCGCTAGGTGCCTCCTAAATATCCCTAAAGTGATCTGCAGAGTTTACTGAACAGGTCTATCAAGATGGTGTGCCCTATTATCCAATACCGACAAAACCAGAACCACTCATTAGACTATTTTAGTAGTACAAACGCCTAACCTGATATATTGTATGAGACGTGAATTGGTGCCTCCATTTTTCACGAATGTTGATCTAACCTTAGAGCAATCGTATGCATGATATTCTCGTAATCGGGTTGATATTTCTTGACCTGCTACACATTCGACTCCTCGCTTGTTTCCTTATTCTAGCTTCCATCGTAAAATAAAATATTAATACGTCATTAACTTAAATTATTTATCTTCTCGTTCTGTTCATGCCGTTATTGGTGTTCTAAGAAGTAACAATAGGCTAAAGCACACATTGAAATCCTGTTTTTGTACAGAGACGTCAAGTCTGTTTGCGAAAATTCAGCAAAGTATTAAAAATTCGTTTTATACCATCCCTCAATGATATCGGAAACTCCTATAAAAATTAATTATATCCAGGTTTAAAAACAGATGAAAGTGAAATTTCCTTCAAGATGAACGGCGCCTTGGGGATGATTAATGGACGCCATATATTTACAACCCTTCTTGACGTTTCACTTGCTGAAAGTAAGGTTTACATATTCATGAGCAAAGTTAGCTACGGTGCAATTTTCTGCTTCTCAAGCGTTAATTTTAAATTTGCAAATATAATTCATAGTTTCTACCTTTTGGACTAGTTCCAGTGTAATAACACGGAACTCGGATAGACTTGCCGTGACGAGACGGGAAATTATTCCGCTTCTGAAAATAGGCCGATTCAAGGCAGTAATTTTACCGACGGCAATTCTTGTACTAATAATCACTTTATACCAAGGTTGACTATCTTCAATATAAAAATTTATCAGAACATATTTTATATCCTACCCACTTCTCTCTTTTCGTCCGCTCCAAAAACTCAATGCAGTAAACCGTCTTTAAACCTTACAACGAAAATTCTCATTCATAAGAAGTAACAATTTGCGTTACTCTCCTCCAGCCCACTTTATCTCAGTCTGTTGTCCCAAATGAGACACAAATAAATCCTAGTGAATATATATCTTCAATATCCGTTGTTGCGACAACACCAAACTTAACTTCGTTTCGAGCTGCCCGTGACGTATGTCTTAGGGAAACTTCCGCAATGCCTTTCGTTCAAGTCTCTATAACGAAAGATTTATATTGTAGCAAATTATTACTTCTAAATTGTTCAAACATCTTAATACAAAATAAAATATAGTTTTGTAAATAAATATTGTTTAATGTTTTTATAAAATAAATTAAACAAATAAATAATTATGTAGTCTATTTTTCTGTTAAAATTAAATATTTTTTACTCTACATCTTAATAGTTTTTATTTGAAAATGAGTACATTTTTTTAAGGAAGCTTTACTTTGATGATACATGCCTTAGACTATACCTATCCCTTTTGTTTGTGAAGAAGTATCTTTTTATTCCTGGAGTTATATATTTTAGGAATATCAGGTTGTGTAATAACCCGGGGTTATATTTTGTAACACATTTTAGATGGTGTTACTTTATAAAATAAAAGATTCAGAAAACAATCGTGAATTAATTACAAAATGTAACAATAAATGAATTAAATAAAAAATTGTGAATTTGTAAATTTAAATCTATGTCCGAGACTGACCTATAGGTAGAAATTTTGAAACTATAATATGCTCAGAACGGTGCGCGGAAATTAAGATCCATGGCAAGAGCCCACAGCTCTGTCTCTTTCCGATTTTGACCATGTAGTCGACTGCACGTACATCAAGACCGAAGAGCGAGGGGAAGTTTAGTTTGAAATTATGTAACAGTTATTATAATAATTTTGTTTGTTTAGTAGAAGAAATGCTGCGTTACGGTACAACGCCGGGACCAGATTCGGAATTGCGAGCGAGCTGGTACAATATTAAATGCAGAATCCGGGAACGTACGAACGAAACGACGGCATGGCTGCGAAAGCTTGTAGCGACAGCTAAGTTGTAAAATTTAAGAAGTTTAGTGAACAAAATTGCAAATTTAATCTTTTAAACATTAATCATTCAAAATTTAAAGACAGACTTTAAAGTTAAATGCTATCATTCTGTTCGTAATAATGGAGTAAATATAAATTCTTGGTATCATGTAGCAGATCTTTTATAAATCGAAATCATAAATTTAAATGTAACTTGAATACGTAAAGCAATCTCGAAAAAGGGTCATTATCTCAGCCATAGTTTTGTAGCGTGTAAATTTCTAAATAAAATATTAATCTGTAAAAGTTGAATATTTGTAACTAGCGTAGTATTTCTTTAATATGGTTTGTTTGTGATATAATAAGTATTTTTCTTTAATAAAGCAAAGCTTGATTTATTTAAATTAAACATCTGTGCCTTGAATTATTTAACGAACAGAATTCTTATATTTCAATTAGATTTGACTTTGCAGGTCAATCATCTCATTATGTATGGATTATTTTACATCAGCCTTAATTCCTCAGGAATTAAAGTTTAAAATAATTTCAGTTACATAAAATGCTCAACACCGCTTATTCTGTTGTTTTCTAAAATATGAGTCACATAGATTGCGCATAAAAATTCTAGAGGAATTAATGCTCCAAAAATAAATGTGTTACAATTTTAAACTTACATAACTGTTTAGTTGTACAATGTATTTTACAATAGATTGAAACGCTTACATCAGTTGAAATTCAAACCACTTAGTAACTCTAAAATGTTACTCATTAAAAACTTTTTTTCTATTTACCCACCCAAAAATCATTATCAGAATTAGTATTCCTAAGCGTGGCGTATTAACATGTTATTTTAACATAATCTGGGCTTCAAATCTCTACAAGATAACAGGATGTAAAGCTTCCAAGATATAGTAAAAGACTTGATGTGGGCAGAAGTGTAAATCGCCGATCAGTTTAGGTGGAAGACAAACCAAATGCCTAACCCTCTCTCGTATCTAGGTACATTGTCATCAAGACTGGTTGTAGTGTACTGATACATATTCATCAAACACAGGATCGGTGGACTCCCCCACCTCTCTAATGTCAAGTGATACACGTTTTAATGGCCCGACACAAGTCTCGAGATTTGTATATCTGTATTAGACAGACTGCATACATAGTTGTACTCCTAAAATAGGGTTTACACAGAATACTTATTTCCTTAGATAAATTTAACAGAATAATAACTTCTGAAAACTAATTCTGTGAGTGATGATTGCAATTTTGTACTGGGAATTTTATCTTGGGTATGCACAAGGCATTTTATTTACGGTTCTCTTCTTGTGTTCAACCAAACCTCTCACGTAATAGTTTAAGTATAAATACGGAATTAATTCGAGCAATATATTAAAGCCATATCGAGAAATTTCATCATGTTTGTCTTTTGATAAACGTTATCAGTAAAAGTTAACAGGAATTTTACCCAATAAGAGATCATGTTACCTGTGTTTTGTTTTACGCAATCATATGAGAATGTCAAATAGAAGCTATAAAAACCGTAAAAGTAAACAGCCTGGTAGGGCTTTCTATTATTTTTATTCCTCTGATTTATTAACTCTGGTTTTTGTGTGCAATTAATATTAAAGATATGTAACTAAGCCTTGAGACGGAGGTTTACATTGTGCAATGAAACATGGTGCATTACAGGGAGATTTTTAAGCTGTTTGTACTTTTAGTTTTGGCGGTAAGTTGAACGATTGGGTAGATTGGCATTTGCTTTCTTGGTGTTATAAAAGGAGGTGTTATCAAGTTGAAGGTCAAAATACCCTAATTTTATTACGAATAAAAAAGTAAAGCCTTTGAAAATAAATGTTTACAATAACTATTTTATAAGTGCAATTAATTATGAATTTATAAACAGGTTAAAAACTATGTTTATACAAGAGGTTTGAGTAAGGCAAGGAAATTATAGTTTCAATTATTCTGTCAACTACAGAATTTTGAAAACATTTCAATGCTATTCATTATTGAAAATTGTTAAAATAATGAAAGTAAAATTAAACAGCTACTTAAAATGTTTCCATTTTTCTAAAATTACATTCTGTTTTTTCATACGTGAATATGTACCTACAAGAAAAAACTGGCTACTTCTACTTATGGATTTTTTAAAAGAGAATTTTGTAAAAGCTACTTTCATAAATGGATTCATACTGTCGACCTAAAATGAGCTACTCAAAAAAGCATACAACAGGGTGAAATAATAGGGGGGATACGTTTAGGGGATAAAATAATGCTCCGTTTCTTACGGCTCGTTTGACGGAAAATCTTGAAATACGACTACATGGATATACCGAGTTGTATCGGAAATAGTTTACAGTATTTTACCGCCGTTTACCCAATTAAAAATCGGCGAGAACGCCTAGAAATAGTTTGACTGTAGCTGAAGAAATTGTCACGTCATGGCTTTAATTCACCTGATCTTGAACATTCTATTACCATTACAATAGATAACTTTGTTCTTGCTCTAGTATGCGTTTCAAGTTATTTCGTGGAACCTGAACAGGCAGTCATAACGCTTCAAGTATCTGTGTACAACGGTCATCGTTAAATTTGTTTATTTTCAACGCGTTTTCAAATATAACAAAGAATAGATAAGAAAAAATTATCTCTATAAACTAGGCATTTTTTTAATATAAGCTTATTTTTTATATAAAAAAGGACGAGATATAATGAGAAACAAAATCATCTATAGTTGAGTTGCACAACCTTCTTATCAGGGGAGGGGGCAATTTTATCTTTAGATAATACGTGGCGGCCCGCCAGTAACGCTTCTACATAAGCACTTGCCAAACACTACCGCTAAAGCATATCGGAATAACGTATTTTACCAGCAGACAATAAATGTGCTTCAAAACCACTTTTGTGTACTATAAATGTTTTAATGCGATACTGTACTAATACACAAACAACTCTGCACGACAAAAATGATAATGCCCAGTGCACGACGTAGCGTCCAGTGAGATAAAACAATCATATAAATAGCATCGCATTATAACACTTGAAGCTCAAAATGCGCAGTCATCATCTACTACCCGTGTGTCTTTCGTGTGCTAACTCCACTTGTATACAGTGACTACAGTCAGTCTAAACCTTCCAGCAGTCTGTTTATGCAAGACTTAAAATTTGTCAAATAGTTGTTTACATTTTAACTTATTTTTAACGGATCAGTTTTATCATTTTCTCGTTTATATAGGCGTATAGGGACACAACTCATCAGTGTGGCTTTGTTGTTCGAAATGTTGAAGAAAAGATGATTAAACGGAAGAGTGTAGCTAGCTAACACTCGGCTCTTGTATCCCTGCCAAAGAACACATTTTTAGCCATAAAGTTGGGGATTCTACTAAACAGTTAATGAGACCTCTACCCCCCATCGTATATATATATATATATATATATATTAAAACAACATAGGTTATTCAAATACAAGGATATTTATTAATTTATATCCAAAGCTTTTCGTTGGCAAACAGTACCAACATCATCAGGAATGAAAATTACAATAATTATTGTAACTTTCATTCGTGATGATGTTGGTACTGTTTGCCAACGAAAAGCTTTGGATATAAATTAATAAATATTCTTGTATTTGAATAACCAATGTTGTTTTAAATTATTAAACAAGAAAACGTATTTTGTATATATATATATATATATATATATATATATATATATATATATATATATATATATATATATATATATATATATATATATATTCTCGTTTTCAATATTATAAAATATTTACCCACCGGCCGCATAAACCGACCGCTAACTCTTTTTTAACAAACTATTCGTATATAAAGAAAACAGATGTTATAATAAAAGGTAATCCAGACATTAGCCTTTTTTTTTAAACAAAACCTATTTTACTTTAATTAAAAACTGAATAAGAAGATATAAAATAGTTTTTCTTTTAAAAGCTAATTTTAATTATAAAAAAAGAATTGGAGATGGTAAGAAAAGATTAAGTGGTAAAGGCCTACGTTTATGATAGTTGTATTAATTTGTCTTTATAAACCAATATTATTTCAAGAAGTTCTATAACCATATGTTATGTGTAATGTATAAACGGTTATGAAGGTTTCTTGTACGTAACTATTACTATTGAATCTCAGGCCGACAGCTGGTAGAATTCTGATGACGTCATACAGTCTGGGGTTACCAGATATAAGAACTTCGACGATAGAATTAAAGAGCTTGAACTTTTAATCAACGAGGCTTATCAATTGGCGCAAAGTACTAACCGATTAACAGCTAGAGTTGACCAGCAGTGGATCAAAGAGAGATTGAAAGTGGAATGGAGTGTTACAGAACTCCGAGACAGAGTGGCAAATATCGACAGCCAAATTCGAGACCAGTGTTATCTTGAAGTGCTCAATTATGAGTCCCATTATTCTGACTCAGGTAAAAATACAAAGCAGCGAAAGTATTTGAATGCAAATGACTGACGGCGATTGTGAGGTACAGTATTATGTTTAATATATTTCTTGTACACTGTGTACTATTTTTAACTAAATAAATACAAACTCACTATCCGCAATAAAAAATCTTTTATTTTACTAAAAATTACTTAATGTACATTTCCATTGCATGGTAATCATATTCAGAATTACTATAACGATTAGTACGTAATCGAAATGTACATAAAGTAACTACAATAAAAGGTTTTTATAATGTGGTTAGGACGTTTTTATTTATTTCGTTAAAATCACCCTACAGTGTACAAGAAATGTATTACTTTTAATGACTAGCAGGTCTGTGGAGCTTGATTATTTCCGAAAATTAAATTAAAGTAATAAGATCGATTATAAAAAAAATGTAAGAATCAACATATTTTACCTAATTTTGTAAATGATACTAAAATTAAATTGAGATATCCACACAGAGAGTATTAGAGTTCGCTAAACATAAATGAGTTATTCTCGAGATGAAATATTATGAGATTAGGATTATTGAACATAAGGATGAACCATTGTAGAACTTTATGAAGATGATCATCACGTATTCGAAATGTGCATTAAATATATTTTTGTAAAATAAAATATTTTTATATTGCAGTTAGTGAGTTTTCATTTAGTGTTATGATTGTAGAAATCATAAAAAAATTGTGTATGTGCTTTTGCTTACGTGTTTACTTAGTCAGTAAATTCCAAAGTAATTTGAACATATTAAAACAGGTCTTGTTGTGAAGAAGTGTTATGTACTAAAAATAAATTAGAGTTTATCCTCTGGACATGAACCTATATTGAACGTTTAATCAAACTTATAATATGAATTGTAATTTAAATTGATACAAGGGAATGTAAAAAGAATATTTATAAATTACTTGATTTTTTTATTTTATATTTTGACAACCAGATTATGAAACAAATATAAATTAAGGTTTTCTAATAAAATCTAAAACTACCACAAATGTTTATTGTATGATTTTCAGAAGCACCAGTAGCAGTGTACTGTTTGGAAAAACTAATGGAGCTTTTCTTTGGAACTCCAAAGTGTCGTCACATCCGGCAACCTGCGCTAGGGACCCAAGCGTATCGCCAAGTGTTGAACAACAAATAAAACTTTTAGTTTTTTCCAACTAATAAATAATGATTGTTAAATCACAATTTTAATTAAATTTCATTATTTATTAATATATATATATATATATATATATATATATATAATTAATAAATTAAAAATATTTCAAAAACAAGAATACTTTTAATGAATATATTTATTCAAAGCTTTTCACCGAAATAATAGTATCAGCATCTTCACGAAAATAATTATCTAATAAAACATTTTTACAAAATTAAATCATATGTACTACAAAGAATCATATGTTTATAAGTATTGCACTTTATGTAAATTTTTCTATAACATCAATGACTTTATAAATAGTTTGGTGCCTTGATCTCACTTGAATTTCTTCATCAATTAATTTGTCTTTAACTTTATGCTTATAAATTTCCAATGTTTCAAATATATTAATTTTTAATCCTTTATTTAATTCTTTTATTAATTTCATATTTTCTATTTCCGGAAACTCATGTCCATTATTAATACAATGCGTAGTTAAATTTGATTTGTATATGATTGGTTTGATATAAGCGTTTAAATGTTCTTTGTATCTTTCTTTTAATTTCTTTTTTGTTTGTCCTACATATAATTTATTACAAGTTTGACATTTTATATTATATACTCTATTTCTTTCGTGCATATTATTTTGATTTTTGTTATTGTTTATTAAATTTTAATATCAGTTTTTTATGTAATTTGTAAATTTGTTTCTTTAAATAATCTTGTGATTTTATTTTTATCGTTACCAGTGAATGTAAAAGTTGTCCAAATATTTTCTCTGTTATAAGGTACAAAGTTATTTTCGAGTTTCTGTTTTCTTTTTATATTAATATTTAATTTATCTATAGTTTTTCTTTTATATCAATGTTCTAAACCAATTTGATATATTATATTTTACTCTTTTATTTGATCATTTAAGTTCATTGGTATTTTGTGCATTCTATGTAGTAAATTATAAAGCGCTGCCATTTTTTGGTTGTATGGATGATTTGAATAATTAGGTATTATTTGATTTGTCTGCGTTGGTTTTCTATATATATTATATTCAAATGATTCTTTATTTCTAGTAATTGTAATATCCAAATAATTTAGTTTATTTTTTAATTCAAATTCATGAGTAAATTTTATATTTTCGTATATATTATTTATACATTTTAAAATTTGTCACTATTTAAACCATTATTATTTGATATGTATAATCCATCATCTACATATCTAAACCAGTGTCCATTTTGATCATATGTTTTAATAATCTTATCTATTTCAATGTCAATATTTTGTAAAAATATTTCCGATAATATGCTGGACATTGGAGAGCCCATTGTTAATCCATCCTTTTGTTTATAAATTTTATTATTATATAAAAAGTAATTTTGATTTTAATGAATTTATTATTTCTTGTGTTAATGTGTTATCTTTTTCAAATGTATCTATATTATTTTTTATTATTTCAAGTGTTTTCATTATAGGTATGTTATTATACATGTTAGTAACATCAAATGATATTAATTTTGAATTATTATCAATTTTAATATCTTTTAATTTTTCAATAAGCTCAATCGAGTTTTTTATATTATGAGTATTATTTAATTTTATCTTATCTTTAAGTAATAAAGCCAAATATTTTGAAATTTTATAAGAAGGAGCAGTTGTAAAATTAACTAATGGCCTAATTGTAATGGTCTCCTGAGGACAAATTTATAGTAAAATAAATGAGCTACTCTGAAAATTAGTTGGTTTTTTATAATGAAGTCCAGAGACGAGATCTACTGGCAGATCATGTTTAAAGAACACAGGAGCCTTTAAAGAAGGTAACTTAAACATGATCATATTTTGGACGTCCCCTTGCTGTGCCTGCAGATCTTCTAAGATGGTAAGATTCTATGGAAATTTTGTGTGTTCATGTTAATAGTGTTTCTTTCCAGCTGACTACTTTACTGACAAGTATGACTATTTAAAGACCCAACAAAACATGTTAACAGTTTGGGGGGGGCGTATACAAACTTTAAGGTAGGAATCAGCGGGAAGTGGCTTGCGTTTAAGCGTGGCAAATAATGGGTGAACACAAGACAAATTTTAAGAACGCTTGAGGCTATACGAGCACGAGAGCGGAACGGAGATTAGCAGGCGCGACTAAAAATAATAAAAAGTAACAACTCCGTAACACCATTAACGTTACGATAAGTAAAAAGTAAAAGAAAGAAAAAGAAGACGGAGTGGATGTTGCAACACAGATACACATGCAGACACAAACACACACTTCATTTTATATAACGAACTCTAAATTCGCCATCGCAAAGTTTTGCTCTACTCTGCTACCATAGCCATATTCCTCCCTTATTGCGCCATCTCTCGAAACGCATTTTCCAATACGCTCATTTAACGGGAAGATATATAGTAGAGCAACCTGCGCACATGAATCCCTAGATCAGGGGCATATCATGACATTATTTCTACGGTCTAATTTCATCCTAATCCATTTTACTAATACTTTCTGAATTTTTCATAAATTTTGTAATATACGTTTCATATTAAAATCAAATCTACTTATTGCTGGAAAACATCGAACTCGAACTCTCTCTCTTTCTGTCTCTCTTTCTTTTCCACTTTCCATCTACCTATCTTTTTCACTTACTCACTCTCTCACATTCTTTCTCACTCAACCTGCTACTAACTATGCTAGAAACATCCGTTCACTTTGTCATACCGTGAACTGCACATCAAGGTACTTCAATCGATAAAAATACTATTTATTATTACTTTTACTGTAAATAAACATAAAACAAAACCTAACGAATGAAACTACAGCATGTGTAAGAGTCACGTGTTTTTAGAAATGGAGAATTTTCCTCAAGCGCCAAGCGGGTTGGGGTGGGGTGGAGGATTGCCCTTCTTCATATTGTCGGTGAGTATCTAAAACCACCACCAGGGCCGCCCCACTCATAAAAAATCTACACTTCTGGGAACCCTTGAATAGTATTTTGTATTAAATTTATAATTAGTTCCGCCATCAACAATTTGTTTACGTGATACCAATTTTAAAATGGCTGAAGTAAATTAAACTTCTAATAATCGTCTACAGCTAATTAAATTAATTATTTATAAACACACCCCCATATCCTCCCTAAACAACTTGCCTTGAGGTACAGCCAAGAACATTATCATTTTAATTAGCTGTATACATTTCAATTTCGTTAAAAATTATAAAAGTTCTCGTGTCTAAATTATAGGTAAAAAAAAGCTTTTCTATTACTGAATGATAATTACATTGCTTATAAATACACATTAGTATTGAGATGATATTTGATGAAAATACTATCTAAATTTTGAGCTTTCATTAAATTCCGCATAAATCAAAATGCCAGGGAAAGTACAGTAGAAAAGGTAAATCCACTAACTGAATAAATCCACTAACATATGTGACTTGCATTCTTACCAATTACCCGCTTTGTAGATGTAATAGGTATTGACATAATAAAATTATACTTATCAATGCAGAATGTCCTAATTAATATTGACAAGAAAAAAACTAATTTATTTTCTCTGCAAAGAAAATGTTAATGCCTTTTACAGAACATTGCACTATGTTCTGCTTTACTTGGAATATTGGTAAAAAGTATACGGATAGGGTAAATTTTGTTATAAACAAATGAAATAACCTTGGCCAAGATAAGTGAACACGTTAAGAATTGAAGCGGCCTTTTTTTACCGCACGTTTATCGATCGCCGCACTGAATAAGGAGGCCGTGTTAACACTTGCAACTATTTACCTCCTGAATTAGTAAACATTATTTATTTTAACAGCCAAATGATTTTTAATCGAAACTTTCTGTGCGTCTGAAGTGTACGTGTGCGCGCGCGCGTGCGTGTATAGATGTGTGTGTGTGTGTGTGTGTGTGTGTGTGTGTGTGTGTGTGTGCGCACGCGCGCATTTTAAATATTTGGGGAGACAACAACATTACTTGTCATTATTCCTGAAGACTCTCTCTAACAATTATAAATAATTTCACCAATATCTGATATGTCTAGATAGCCAATAACCTAAATATCTCAAAAGCGAGTAATTAACTAAATATTCCATTATTTCTTTTTGTAGCAAGGTACGATATTAATGTGGCATTATCGTCCGGTGACGTTTTTTTTTGTATCGCAATATATCATCACATTTAACTTTATTTTCGTAATATATAGTTGGTGTTCAAAGATGTTCATGACTGTTGTGTTTCAAATAAAGAATATTTCAGCTCTTTAGAGTAGTTTATGTTCCCATAAGGGTAGGTATAATCGTATTTCGTCTCTACAATATTTTGCTAATGAGAACATTCGTTTTATTTGTTAAAACGAACTACAAAATATCCCAAACTCTATCTTACAATTCTCATGCAGTTTAAATAAGTGTTCAGTAAGTAATTAGCTGAGGTCATCGAAAAATAATACTTTTCTATACATTTAAACGCATTGTATGCCAGGGTAGGAAAGGTGTATAGTAACTCCTGAGCGGAGGCAGTGACTCTGGTCAGATACTGATCCATGTTGGACAAGATCTTCTCCACGCATTGAGGCGGCGACTGGAACAGGTCGTTGGCGCACTTGGCGATACGCTCAGGTCCCTTGCGCAGATAGCCGGATGTGACGACACTTTGCAGCTCCGAGGAATAGTTATACTGGTAGTCGATGCCGTCTAACCGCTTCGCGAAACAAGACTCAGCAATGTTTGCTTCTGAAATTTAAACATCGGAAATGAAAACCGTTATTTTCTACCCTCTTAGATATTGATAGTAAGGTCTGTAATGTTTATAGTTTAAATAAAATTAAACATTCAATTATTTTAATTTATCATTATTAAAAAATAATATTTAACAAAGAAATTAATATTTTTAAATTCTTATTTTTAGATTTGATTCTATAATGTAAGTTAAAGTTCACTTGATGATAGGAACATAAATTTTTTATGTACGAACTTTATCCTAATGTTATCGAAATACGTTATTTGCATTATTATTATTATTATTACTTACAACAAAACTTGTTTTTTATTTTGTCTACATTTATAAAATATGTTGCTGTAAACGCTCGTATATTGGTTAAGCTTAGGATTTTTAGTAAAACCCTACATTTACTATTAAGTCTCTAAAATCTGAATTCTTCTGTAAATATCTTTTTCATTTCGAACTTTTACCGTCAGAAAAGCTGTAAATGTTTAACGCGGTAAATATCACCAAAACGGAAGTAATCTTACTACACACGCTTGTGAGAAGGGAAATTCTCTTTGTTTAACCCTAGATCCTGTATTTATAAATTTTCATGGGTAAAACGAAGCATCTAGCAAATTCTAATAAACCTCGTAAAACCTTTTCTTATTTATCAAATGCCCTTATTTATGTGCGGTTGTTAAACCTAACATTTACTAGTAAAACCTAAGATTTACCAATTGTTAATCTAAAAGTTTGAAATCTTCTTAGATAATCGATCATTTCGAACTAATACCAACATACATTGTGTAAATCTTAGGTTTCACTTCAGACCCACTGTAAATGTCACCTTACTTACAAAGAACCTGCCTAATTTACGTAAATGATTAATTCAGGCTAATTGGTAGCATCTTAAACCTAGTATCTCCCAAACTCTATGGTTAAAAGGCCGAAAACTCATCTCTTTATAAAATCCTCTAATTTACCAACTCCTATCGTTGAATATTATGTATCGTTGAAAACAGACATTCATCAATATACGGGTCATTATAGTGATATATTGACTGTGAGTCAGCAAACTTAAAAAAGAATAAATACTATTAACATTTCTTTCAAATGACCTTAGAGAGTTTACCCCTCACAATCCCCATCGGCTATTGTCTTATAAATGGATTTCGTTACTCTGTTACTCTCAGTATGTTTACCTACTTCAGCCAATCCGGTCTCATGATCAATAATTTTACTGTAACAATCTTGTCGAATTTGGCTGTTAACCTGTGCCACGGCGTCACGCAAGCTTTCTGGAACACTCCAGTCCTGTTTGAATCTAGCTTTGATCCAGTCACGGTCAACGCCTGTTGTTGACCGTTTAATCCCAAGTGCCAGGTGATACACCTCGTTGATTAACAGTTCAAGTTGATTGATCCTATCGTCGAAGCTTCTATATACGTCGACTCCAGACTGTATGACGTCGGTAGAATTTTGCCAGCTGTCGGCCTGAAATGTAATACACTAGTTATATAATACGACGTAACATTGGTTTTGCAAACATAGGCTATGTAGGCTAGAACAAGTTGGGTAACCTAAATTACTATTCGTTTATGCTAACATTTTGTCCTTTTGGTTAATGACGTGTGCGATAAAAATGACAATCAGTAAAACTGATCAACAAAAGTGAAAACTTCAAGTTATAGTAAGATTAATTGAAAAATAAAATAATATAACAATAAACTGATAAAACAAATATTGGATGGCAAAATTATGCCACAATAAATGAAGTAAATCAGCTCAGACATTAAAAACAGCTGTTCTACATTAAACAGCTGTGGTTGGAAATCATAAATTATCACATAATTTAGGATAAATCTTACATGCTCAAATCTGTTATTACACGTATATTATGTTCGTGCTAAAAATAATTTTGAGTAAAAATAATAATATTTATACGTAAAGTGTTTTTTAACTGAAATACTAAAATGCTACTTATTTCAAAAACATTTCTAACTCGTACACTCGGAGAATTAAAGTTCTCAATGAGTATTTGCAGCGTAGACTTGAGGGGAGGATAAGAATGGCTGTGTTACGTTGTAACTTTGAAGGTAAAGCCAGAAAAGTTGGCACCCACGTGTTCAATCACAGTCAGGCCTTCGTGAACCAAGATGTCATCTAAATTGACAATGACTAATTAACTAGCAGCATTTTCAGCGACATTTTAGATGTGCTTTATTTACGCCTCAAGTTTAATAATAACTTGAAAAAACACAACAAATTAATACCGGAAACACCTTGTAATTAATTATTCTTGATTAGTTAAGAAGCATCTTTTTATCCTAAATGTTGATATAAAATATTTACGTTGACGTACTCTTATAGTACGTATTTAGTAGAGAAGCGTCTCTAGCTGTCTGGTTATATACCGTCGATACAAACTGACTTATTTTTCTGATTGTTTTTCTAATTCTTTACAATCCTAAAATGAACTATATATTCATGTCCTTCAAACTGAATCTCTGTTGGAAGGGTAAAGTACTTGGTAGATAAAACCGTGAGTTCTGTTGGAGAGGGTTCAAGTAATACGTGGATTTGGAACTACAAAAACTGAAATTTACTTTTTTTTACTATTACAATGCGAGGAGCCTTTGGCATATATTATCCCATTAAACAATCTAAGGGAAATAGCAACAAGTCATCTATATCTAAGTAATAAATAAGAATTAAAACAATAACCGTCTGTTGATAATTACGATTCACGTTTTTGTTGAAACGACAACTTTTCCACTAAGTATTCATTCATGCTCTATACCTCTATTACATAGTTCTGAATTTTATTCTCACAAAAGCGTAATTAATTATTCAGAGAAAAATTAATTACAAAACTCTAATTCCAGCTTACTTTATTCAATGCTTCCACTATTAATTTCAAAACTTCTTTCTAGCTCGAGACAAATTTAACCTAGTTTAGTAAAATAGAAGACATTTATCTTTTTTTCTATAGTATGTATTCGTATTTATTCATAACTATAATAAGCATATTCATTTTACATAGAGAGTTACAATTTGATTTTTTTTTAGTATGGGTGTGGATTGAATTGTTCACTTCCTACTTTTTTGATGTTTCAACGTGTCTGCAGTAATTCGTCCCATCAATTTGTCCCACCATTGTCTTCCCACTGATCATCTTCCCATTGACGACCAATCTTTCTTTGTTTTTACCACTCTATCTTCAGTCATTTTGCTTAAATGGGCGTTCCAATCCCGTTTTTTTCGCCACTCGTTCATTTTTTTCCCACCCCGTATCTCCTTTTGCTCTGTCCCTCAGTGTTTTTCATCAATCCCTTCTAAACGTTTACACTTCACTTGTTTTCAGTATTCTTTCTGTCCTTGCTGTGTCTTGTCATATTTCCCACAGCCTTGTCTATTAAGCGAGTTAGGTTGATTTATTCAATTGATCTATTTATGCCTCTAACATTTTTACGTGAGAGAGTGATGCGCAGGTATTTTAATTCCTTTACTTGTACTATTATCCTTCCCTGGACGTCTAATTTGCTTCGTTTTTCACAACCATGCTCTTCCTCTTTTCTGGGAATATGATCATGTTATAGTCTACTTCCCGGACTAGATAGATCTTCTATGTGAATCTTTTTCGCCTTGGGCAACTAATAGCTGCATAAAAAATTATTTTAATTTGTTTTCTTGCTATCTGTTATCCTTTCTTTGTTTTTTGGAAAGACATATTATTTTGATCATTTGATCTAAGTGTATTCTATTGTTAGTAATTGAAATAAATATGAACTTTAATATTAATTGTAACTGAATTTTTATTAATAAAAACTCTGTAGATTTATTAATTTCCGAGAATTTTTTTGTGAATAACTAAATAATTATGTGTTCTCTTTTTACTGCAGTTTTACGAAACTCTTGACGCTAATCTAAATTATTATCATATACTTAAATGTATTATGTATTTCATTCTTCTTTATGTTACAATCATTTCTTTTCTTTATTTTATTTTAATCTCTGTATTTGGACCTTCACTGAGTGTGTCACATTACCAATAAAACGTAAAAATCAAGTCTGTATTTCTATCCGATCATTTAAATGCAACTTACCACCAAGCCCAAAACCATTAAAAGCTTGACAATTACACTGTAAAACTCCATCTTGTGTCGCACTAGCTCAACCACTCCTTCAAGTCTAAGTTACATATCTTTAAAAACTTCCAAAAAAAGCAAGTGAAATAAATCAGAGAAGTAAATATGAGAAACAATTGCCCCAACTTATATCAGTGTGTTTGCCCTCTTCTTATGCTTTTAATTAAAAATTCTTTAAAAACGTACCGTTGCATAGATAAAAAAACGTTCTGTCTCGAACGTTTATGACTTTGAAGTAGCTATTTATCTTTCCTGATAACGTTTAGCAAACACAAAACGCTGACAAATATTTTCGATATCTCTTTAATATATTGTCCCAAGTATTTAAATTCTGATAATCAGGTTAAACATGTAGAAGAAAATTAAAAATAAATGTATAATATTGGGTGCGAGTTCAATTTAGAATTGAATCACCAAATTGTTGAAAAGGTTCAGAAACTTAGTGTAAATTTTGTAATTGAATTTATTTGTGGTTTTTTATTGCCTAAATTAGGATATTCGTGTAAATTCGTGTTGTCCTAATTTTAACTAATTATAAAGATATTATTTGTAATAAAATTTTAACAACCTCGTTAAAAAAAAATTTTTTTAACTACTTCGTTTTATTTTTTTTAGATTTCAATTCTAAACCATTAAGCTTTCAGTCTATTTGATATTTTCTTCCCAATTTCTACCACAGACTTTCAACGTTTTTGTTTGGCATATACGCTCTTCAGACCCTTTCAATACCGTAAAATATCTAACCAATCAAATAGTTATAAATATATCTGGTTAGGATGTTCTATAGATAAATAAAAATATTTATACATATAACCAATCACACAGTTGCCCGAGTGTATTTCTTCCTCGCTCCATCGAGAACTGTCAAGCATCCTACATATTAGTTACCATGGTCTTTCTACAGACCCATCGAGATCTGTCAATCATCCAATCAATCAAAAATTTGCTCCACTAAAGTTTTCCTGGATAGACCATACTACAGCCCCTTCGATTCCTGTCAAGTCTCCAATCAAACAGTTGCCCAATTGTAAATACCTTTGGCCCAGCCGTTATACATATATTTCACGTACAAATTATCTGACAGCGGTATTCAGAATAAATATGTAATAAATCTATCCAAACGTTGAAGCTTCCACTTACTGTAACGGCTCTAGCATGACCTTGAAACAATAAATTCCAGGGTACACCAATATGTATCCAACCAAGAGACACACGAAACTAACCTAAACCCGGAAGTCTAGAAATGAAGATATTTTAAAAATATTACTTCAGTTTCTAATTACGCAATTGTAAATAATCTTTTAAACATTGCGAAATCTCTGTAGACATCAATATACTGGTAGTCATACTTTCTATAACTTCTTAGAACTTTTCCAGGACGTTTTCTGAAATGCCTCCATGATTTTAGCAATTGGGATAATACACCTCTTTTTGTGAAACAATAATGTGGTATTATTATAGATTATGGCCAAAAAGTCACCTATATTACCAACATTTTTGCTTAGACAAATATAATGAATAATATTTCAAACCTTGATTCCAGCTCAAATACACAAACAGCAAAACAAACAGCTCAAAACAACACAAACATCGGCCTCTATTATAACAAACTGAAACTATGTGTATCTAGCGTGACCTTGAAACCGTCGCATTAAGTAACAAAATAATTCTGGCCATGGACTGTCTCTCCTCAGATGTACGGTAAGATGACGACTTGTTTATTATTGACTTGCTTTTTTACATGACTTTAAACTTATGTATGGGTTAGTTATTAGCCGAAGGTCACCGTTCCTTTTGTAGTCCATAACAACGCAGTTCCACCGACTAGCCAGTACGTCATTTAGTATTGACTGTTCTTTAGCTCACCACGACAATTCTGGAAAAGATTGTAGCGAAACATCGGGACTGGGTATTTATAGAGGCCTCGAACAAATTATTTTCTAAATATTCTTTTAAAATATTTTATACAATTTTATTGTATTACAAAAAGTATTAGTACATTACACACACACACACACACACACACACACACACACACACACACACACACACACACACACACACATATATATATATATATATATATATATATGTACATTAAAGTGCAAGTGTTAAGTGAATGTAAGAAAACAGTTTTGATAATATATATATATATATATATATATATATATATATATATATATATATATATATATATATATATATATATATGCTCATACATAATCCTTCACGGATGGAAAAATATGATGAACATTTATAATCTGGAGTACATCCGTACATTCAGCAGTGCTTAGAATCGCAGTTCTGACGTTTCGCTAGAATGTCATCTAGCATTGACGAGGTGAACCCAACAACCGTTGAAAAAGCTCGCTTGAGAGTTGAAGAGAAACTGTGAATCTATATACTGCAGAATGAACGGATGTACACCAGATAATAACATTAATCATATATATATATATATATATATATATATATATATATATATATATATATATACCTGCATAAAAATTCTAATAGTATCGATGTAGATATTGTTACCCTGTTACTTTAAGACGTACCAGTATAATATCAGTCTAAAGCAACATGTAAAATTGGGATAGAGCTATGGAATAAACGGGGAAAAATTCTTACACACAAAGACAAAGTGGATATAGTGAAAAAACACTTACATTGTTTGTCTGTCTCCCATAGAATCTTATGATTTATAGATTAGCATTATCACATGACTATATAAAAGGAGTATTTATTCAATCACAGAGGAAATGCCTAAACATATAGCTTTAATAATACTGTATTACTAGTTATTTTCATTTTAAAATTTTGATCATTTTCTCACAAACCTTTTCAGCCGTGTAAACAAATTAGTGAAATAAATGCAAACATTAAAAGAACGCGCAAAGCTTGCGTTGGAAAAGTTTTCCCAACCAACGCCCTGAAGCGTATTTTAGTGCTCCAATTGGATTTCACCCTTATTCTGTGTGTTATTTACTTTGCATTCACCCAGAAGCTTTCTTTGAGAAAATACGATTTATTCGCTCCGCTCATTGCGTCTGTCATCTCCAATGACAGCTTTCATTTTCTTCTCTGAAATGCTTCCCTTATACTAAAACCTCCGTTATAAATATATACTTGAATAAGTTCGACATTTATAATTCTGTAACGCTTTCTAATATGTAATGAGCGTGCACCTAGTCCTTACTAACTGACAAGATAAAATGACCAGATTTCTCAATCGCTTTAAAATTACTGCCTAATAATGACTGCTAATTAATAGCTGCTTTGGAAACACACTCCTGTGAAAACGTGTTTCTATTTATAGTTTATATTTGATACCTTTACTACTGTCGTATATTTGGTAGATGTTACGTATATAATGCATAGGGTTCCGTTGATAGAAATGCATAGCACTTCATGTTGAGAGTGAATACGGAACACAATATCAAAGATATATTTCTAACGAGTACGGCTGTAGCTTGATCGAAATGGTCTACCTGGCTCTATACCATATTGATCCTGTTTAATCATATTTATATATTAACTAATTTCATAGTTTATTTCATTAATTTTTCAAATCTTCAAGAAAATTGTGTAAGATCATAATTTTCAAGCAGAAATGTACTTAGTTGTTAGCCAACGCCCACCCTTGGCAGTTGAGCCATTAGGGTGACGCGCTGAGCAGTAGAGATAGGCCTCCTTGAAGATGCTGTAATCTTGGGCCCGGTCAGAACAAACCCATTGAGATTTTACCATTGTCTCTGTTATTGTACTCCTATACAGTACTTAGTCGATTGGGTTATCGTTAATATGTAATAGATAATGTAACAAGGTACACACACACGCACACGCACGCACCACCAAGCGCACACACACGCACATGCACGAGCACGCACGCACACACACACACAAGCGCGAGCGCACGCACACACACACACAAGCGCGAGCGCACGCACACACACACACACACACACAAACACACACACACACACACACACACACAAATAATCAAAACCTAACAACATTAATCATCTAAATAATTTTCTTATACTAAAATTAATGTACACGGAAATCAAAAATCTCCGAATGGAAATACTTTTTTCCAAAAAAAACGGCAACCAATATTCATAACACCATTAGTACTGGATTGAAATGGAACTGGAAGTTGTGGCATAAGGAACTATATATCGTTGGCAAGTGTTGGTCGAGAGAGCAGCGGCTGCAACATTCATACCCGTTTCCATTATTCATGCGCTTCTGAGCCACTCCGTAATGAAATTCATTGAATCCTTCCTATGTTATTTATATGGAAATTCTTCTTGCAATCCGAACGTATTCAGAAGGAACAGAGCGCGTCATAGTTCTTAGTCTTAGTCTGCGGTCATTTCAGGTTCTATCTTAGAACAAGATCATTTATGCATTACAGTTGGATTTTGATTGATACTACTAAACTCTTAATGTCCATGAAGGCAGATACGGAAACTATACCAACAAATACTTTACATTCTCTAAAATATAAGGTTTAAAAAAAACATGTCCGGTACATGGCGTTTTCCGTTATTGACTAAATATTGAAGTCTTTCCCGGACGTTTTTCAAAAAACTTATCATCACTTTTGGCGGAATGATGGCCACAGCCTTGGTGATTACCTCTTTAAATGCTTGCAGGAATGTGTCATCTTAAGTGTTGTCTCCTTGCGTGCTTGCAGGATTGTGTTTCCTTGAGTACTTCCAGGATTGTGTATCCTAAGTGATTCCAAGGTTGTTTCCTTACGTTTTTCTAGGATTGTGTCTCATTAAGTGATTGCAGGATTGTGTTCGATCAAGTCCTTGCAAGATTGTGTCTCCTCAAGTGCTTGCAGGATTTTGTTTCCTTAAGTGCTTCAAAATTGTGTCTCCTTAAGTGCTTCCAGAATTGTGTATCCTAAGTGCTTCCAAGATTGTTTCCTTAAGTTTTTCTAGGATTGAATCTCATTAAGTGATTGCAGGATTGTGTTCAATCAAGTCCTTGCAAGATTGTGTCTCATCAAATGCTTGCAAGATTGCGTCTCCTTAAGTGCTTCCAGGACTGTGTATCCTAAGTGCTTCCAAGATTGTTTCCTTAGGTGGTTCTAGGATTTTGTCTCATTAAGTGATTGCAGGATTGTGTCTCCATAGGTGCTTCAAGATTGTGTCTCCTTGAGTGCTTCCAGGATTGTGTATCATAAGTGCTTCCAAGATTGGCTCCTCAAGTGTTTCTAGGATTGTGTCCCATCATGGGCTTGCAGGATTTTGTCTTCTTAAGTGCTTGTAGGATTCTGTCTCCTTAAGTGCTTGCAGGATTCTGTCTCCTTAAGTGCTTACAGAATTGTGAGACGGTGTTAGTAGACTTGTGCCTTTATGGTGATGAATCGGTTGGCCATCTGGGTTGGGCTACATTTCCTCTGAGAAGACGTCCAGAATACAACTTTCTTGAAATATCGAAAGCGGCGAGCCAGTCTAGCTAAAACTAGACGTCTGCCTCTTTATGGTCCTTGACAAACTGGCTAATGTCTAATGAAGGTCTGGATTAGGTAACTGTAGATATTCCGATTAACTGTTACCGCTAACTTAACTTTTTCGAAATAAATACGAATCCCAAAATAACACAATCAGCAAAACCTCACCAATCTAACACATTATGTGAACAGCTTGCTTCAAAGCTAGATACCCAATAATTATTGGGAAAAAAGTAGAATTCAGAAACTCAATTACTAGACTAGTTAGGGTTTATTATAAATTAAAATCTTAATTTTTTAAATGAAATAAATACAGCCTCCCTCCTCTTCTCTGTTCCTCACTTCCTTTAACCCATTACCTGCCAAATTTTAAAAACTATTTTGTTCATTTTAAACACTTACTAATACCTTTACGAATAACCAAAAATATATTTTTTAAATTGTTTTTTTTTTAATTTAGCTGTTTTAGGCTTGCTTTAAATAAAAGTCCCAAATGGGGATCATGGCAGATACGGTTAAAATAATTTGAAGATGCTGTCAAGTTAAATATTTATTATTTTACAAAGAAAACACTATATTGAACACATAAAAGTGTATATTTTACAAACAAAATACTATATTTGTAAGATAAAGGCGGTGTTAGTTCAAAGAGTCGTTGAAGTCACTTTTGCAAAACCTGAGAACATTCAAGATCAGCGTTACACTTGGATCTTTGCTTCCTTAAACTTGTCTTGCATATTACACACTTTCTTTGCTTTCCTTTGATTGTTCTTCCAGTGTAATTTCCTGCAGGATCAAACCTTACATTTTCCAACACTTTTTTGTTACAAGGATTCTGTAAATTTGGATTGGATAAAGAGGTCAAGTTCTAGCAGTTGTCTCCTAAAGTCTGGCATTGCCATCTTTTGCACTGATATGTAAGAAAAAATCTGAGTTCTGGCCACCGTCATGCGAATAAGGTCGGTGAATATAGGAAAGTGCCATACTTTAGCTTTGATTTTTACCCTGTACTTGTTTATAAACTAGTCCATTTTATTAACTCCACCCCATGGATTTATTATAGGTAGTAATGAGCTTTGCTGAGAACGTTTATCTTCTCCTTATCAAGTTTTGACAAGCTAGTCACAGCTTATTGTGGCTTGATAAAACTTTTAAATTGTTGTTATCTTTCCAAGTAATGGCAACAAGTTTGTTCTATTCATCAAAACTATAGCTACTTGCACCACGTTCCTCTTTTTCAATTCTCTATCTGACTTGATTAGACAATAGTTCATTTTATTGTTTCCTGCTGCCCCTGTGGCACAAATATTACTTTCCGTCAGGCTTTTTATCAAGTCAAAACTTTAAAAAAAGTTGTCAATTAAAAATATAATTTTGGGGAGTATTATGTTCAGAAACTTTGGACATAATAATTGGATGAGCCTACAGAGATGGTTAGCATTGGGTATCTGTACATTTCCCCTCATAGAGTTCGGTATTAAAACAGTAACCCTTTCTCCACAACATATTAACCACTGTTTGAAGCCACATCTGATGGGTTTCCCACGTGTAAATTATTTCAAGACATGGTGGGCGTAGTAGCGAACCACTCAGGTTTGAAGGAAACGAGGTATAGTATCATCTAAAATATTTTCATCAACCTTCTATAGGTCAGAAAGATCATCAACATTATCCGGTGGCAATAGAACAATATCCATTCCACTGTCATCATCAAGACAGTCTAAAAGTTCTTCATCATTCACAACTTATACTAGTTGCTTTGGACTCAAGAATTCCTGTTCAGCCACGTCTGTAATCGGAATTGAAAAAGTAGTATGAGCATAGCTAAAATACACTGGATGTTTCATGATTCCCAAATGGGTTTCACTATTAAAATGTCCATCATTTGTGAATGTTGGTAAAATTAGGAAACCGACCATGTTACTGGGTTATAGAAATGTGACCACTGTAATATATGAAAGTGAAATGATATAAAAAGTGTTTACATACTGGAAAATGTATAAAAAAACTAATAACCATATATGTAAGCTCCTTACGTGTATCAAGATGTGTAACTCATTACAAATACCGCAAAATTACACCATTCCTACCACTGTAATGCATGAACATAACCTCAATGAACGTAAAAATGCCAAATTGCCAATTGGGGACATTGCAGGAAATGAGTCAAAGAAAGAATTCTAAGTCATTTTGCATCCTAACCTAACTTAATTTGTAATTTATCTGGAGTGTTTTTAAATTACATTGTTAGATTTTAAGTCACGTAGTTCATGTACAATTTTACAGAAAAACAAAAAAAAATTAAAAAACGTCAACCAGCCAATCTACCCTCAGATTAATTAATAACATCCCCCCAGTATCATAACAACTTTTAAACGTCTCAGCCTGTTTAAGAGAGGTTTCCCTCCTAAAAGAAAATCCCTACATTTTGAAGTGTCAGAACAAAACAATCGTACAGGAATTTCTCGGAGTTAGGATCACGGTAAAATATTCATGCTCTAATACAATATAGTTGTATGGCCCTGTATGTGTTTTGTATACAACTATTTAACCTCGATTAAAGATAACAATATGATTTAACAAAACAGCTTGTTTTATGTTATATATTATTTTGTAGATCAGCGGTTTTAATACGTAAATTACGATGCTTTGTTTATTGCATATTGCTAACTTAAAAAGTTTAAAATCTAACATTTGAAAAATAGGTTACTGTAAAATAAAGTTAAAAAGTGAGAAACTTCATATTTTCCATCAGTTTAGAAATATAATAATCTGTTTATATTTTAATTTTCTATAATTAATTCAACATAATGTTAACGAGTTACATATTCAAATAATTTAAATGAGTTGTATTCTAAACTTTTACGTGAAAAACATTCTAAGGAACGTATAAAAACTGATATGAGCCGATTTCAACTACATTTTTACTCAGTAAATTTTTCAGTAGGTTTTCTAGTAAATACATTATTTTATTATTAACTAGTTTCTATTGAAATCTCTTTTAACTACGTTCTTCAAATAAACTACCCTTTTCTATCCATCAATTTTAATGACTACCACTTTTCTCTACTAGCCAACTACCAACAGCCTTGATGTCGTATCATACGTCAACCAATGATAAACGACGTAACCCACCATGGATACCGAGCCCCTAACTTCTCTGAGTGAATGCTACGATGGCTTTAGCTGTCAGTCTAAGTCCGACAGTTCAACTATGGAGGAATACGATCAGTTTTCTGATACTGAAAGGACGGACTTGCGAGCGTGATATATATATATTAACGTAATTTATCTTTGTATGGATCATATACGTACATTTTCAAAGTACATTATTAAGTATAAAATCTGAAAGTAATAAAAAGGAGTACCTTTCAAAAAAAGGAGCTGTTTACAAAATTACTCTCAACTCTGCTCATTAAAATTAACTCTTTGCAACTGTTTCTTATCAGTTCATTTCACCCATTAACCTAAAAACCCGTTACTTTCTGGAACGCACTAATGGAAGCTGTAAGTAAAATCCAATAACATCATCAGTTACTGAACTCTCCCAGACTCTGTTGGCTGCCTTTAGCTGCAGAGTCAATCAATAAGGGAGTATTTTAAAGTAACATTTTGTTTTAACCTCTTGTAAGATAAAAACAGAATCGTTTATGATGCCTTGTTCTTTAGTTTTTTTTATTCATTACTCGTATAGTGAGAGTTTAATTAACATGTGAAAATTAGGTTGTAGCTTAGAGTTTTATATATAATTATTAACCAATAAAGTACATTACCACGATCACAATAATATACATACAATTTTGCAATAAAACGATTGTTTTTTCCTAATAAATCACCAGAATTATCAATATTGAAACAACGATATGCCAACACAGGGTAAATAAATTTAAATTTCAAATTTTTAACCCAAACATAATCTTAAATACTTGTTATATCTAACGTTAACTATAGAACTTCTCCTCACATCCGATACAGTATTCCACCTTACATCCGTTACAGTATTCGCCCTTAAACCCAGGTCAGTGATTTACCTTACGTTCGGTAAAGTATTCCTTATTACATCCGTCAAATTAGTTCAACTTAAATCCGGTACAGTATTCCTCCTTACATCCGGTACAGTATTCCACCTTACATCCGTTACAGTATTCGCCCTTAAACCCAGGTCAGTGATTTACCTTACGTTCGGTAAAGTATTCCTTATTACATCCGTCAAATTAGTTCAACTTAAATCCGGTACAGTATTCCTCCTTACATCCGGTACAGTATTCCTCCTTACATCCGGTACAGTATTCCTCCTTACATCCGGTACAGTATTCCACCTTACATCCGTTACAGTATTCGCCCTTAAACCCAGGTCAGTAATTTACCTTACGTTCGGTAAAGTATTCCTTATTACATCCGTCAAATTAGTTCAACTTAAATCCGGTACAGTATTCCTCCTTACATCCGGTACAGTATTCCTCCTTACATCCGTTACAGTATTCGCCCTTAAACCCAGGTCAGTGATTTACCTTACGTTCGCTAAAGTATTCCTTATTACATCCGTCAAATTAGTTCAACTTAAATCCGGTACAGTATTCCTCCTTACATCCGGTACAGTATTCCTCCTTACATCCGGTACAGTATTCCACCTTACATCCGTTACAGTATTCGCCCTTAAACCCAGGTCAGTGATTTACCTTACGTTCGGTAAAGTATTCCTTATTACATCCGTCAAATTAGTTCAACTTAAATCCGGTACAGTATTCCTCCTTACATCCGGTACAGTATTCCTCCTTACATCCGGTACAGTATTCCACCTTACATCCGTTACAGTATTCGCCCTTAAACCCAGGTCAGTGATTTACCTTACGTTCGGTAAAGTATTCCTTATTACATCCGTCAAATTAGTTCAACTTAAATCCGGTACAGTATTCCACCTTACATCCGGTACAGTATTCCACCTTACATCCGTTACAGTATTCGCCCTTAAACCCAGGTCAGTGATTTACCTTACGTTCGGTAAAGTATTCCTTATTACATCCGTCAAATTAGTTCAACTTAAATCCGGTACAGTATTCCTCCTTACATCCGGTACAGTATTCCACCTTACATCCGTTACAGTATTCGCCCTTAAACCCAGGTCAGTGATTTACCTTACGTTCGGTAAAGTATTCCTTATTACATCCGTCAAATTAGTTCAACTTAAATCCGGTACAGTATTCCTCCTTACATCCGGTACAGTATTCCACCTTACATCCGTTACAGTATTCGCCCTTAAACCCAGGTCAGTGATTTACCTTACGTTCGGTAAAGTATTCCTTATTACATCCGTCAAATTAGTTCAACTTAAATCCGGTACAGTATTCCTCCTTACATCCGGTACAGTATTCCACCTTACATCCGTTACAGTATTCGCCCTTAAACCCAGGTCAGTGATTTACCTTACGTTCGGTAAAGTATTCCTTATTACATCCGTCAAATTAGTTCAACTTAAATCCGGTACAGTATTCCACCTTACATCCGGTACAGTATTCCACCTTACATCCGTTACAGTATTCGCCCTTAAACCCAGGTCAGTGATTTACCTTACGTTCGGTAAAGTATTCCTTATTACATCCGTCAAATTAGTTCAACTTAAATCCGGTACAGTATTCCTCCTTACATCCGGTACAGTATTCCACCTTACATCCGTTACAGTATTCGCCCTTAAACCCAGGTCAGTGATTTACCTTACGTTCGGTAAAGTATTCCTTATTACATCCGTCAAATTAGTTCAACTTAAATCCGGTACAGTATTCCTCCTCACATCCGATACAGTATTCCACCTTACATCCGTTACAGTATTCGCCCTTAAACCCAGGTCAGTGATTTACCTTACGTTCGGTAAAGTATTCCTTATTACATCCGTCAAATTAGTTCAACTTAAATCCGGTACAGTATTCCTCCTTACATCCGGTACAGTATTCCACCTTACATCCGTTACAGTATTCGCCCTTAAACCCAGGTCAGTGATTTACCTTACGTTCGGTAAAGTATTCCTTATTACATCCGTCAAATTAGTTCAACTTAAATCCGGTACAGTATTCCTCCTTACATCCGGTACAGTATTCCACCTTACATCCGTTACAGTATTCGCCCTTAAAACCAGGTCAGTGATTTACCTTACGTTCGGTAAAGTATTCCTTATTACATCCGTCAAATTAGTTCAACTTAAATCCGGTACAGTATTCCTCCTTACATCCGGTACAGTATTCCACCTTACATCCGTTACAGTATTCGCCCTTAAACCCAGGTCAGTGATTTACCTTACGTTCGGTAAAGTATTCCTTATTACATCCGTCAAATTAGTTCAACTTAAATCCGGTACAGTATTCCTCCTTACATCCGGTACAGTATTCCACCTTACATCCGGTACAGTATTCGCCCTTAAACCCAGGTCAGTGATTTACCTTACGTTCGGTAAAGTATTCCTTATTACATCCGTCAAATTAGTTCAACTTAAATCCGGTACAGTATTCCTCCTTACATCCGGTACAGTATTCCACCTTACATCCGTTACAGTATTCGCCCTTAAACCCAGGTCAGTGATTTACCTTACGTTCGTTAAAGTATTCCTTATTACATCCGTCAAATTAGTTCAACTTAAATCCGGTACAGTATTCCACCTTACATCCGATACAGTATTCTTCTATACAACCGGTACCCTATTCCTTCTTACATCCGGTACAGTATTCTCCTTACATCCAGGTCAGTGATTGTCCTTACATCCGGTAAAGTAATCCACCTTACATCCAGGTCAGTGATCGTCCTTACATCCAGGTCAGTGATCGTCCTTACATCTGGTAACGTATTCCTCCTGACATCCATCAAAGTAGTTCAACTTACATCCGGTACAGTATTCACTCTTACATCCAGGTCAGTGATCGTCCTTACATCTGGTAACGTATTCCTCCTGACATCCATCAAAGTAGTTCAACTTACACCCGGTACAGTATTAACTCTTACATCCAGCTCAGTGATCGTCCTTACATCCGGTAAAGTATTCCTCCTTACATCCGATACAGTATTCTTCTATACAACCGGTACCCTATTCCTTCTTACATCCGGTACAGTATTCTCCTTACATCCAGGTCAGTGATTGTCCTTACATCCGGTAAAGTATTCCTCCTTACATCCAGGTCAGTGATCGTCCTTACATCCGGTACAGTATTCTCCTTACATCCAGGTCAGTGATCGTCCTTACATCTGGTAACGTATTCCTCCTGACATCCATCAAAGTAGTTCAACTTACATCCGGTACAGTATTCACTCTTACATCCAGGTCAGTGATCGTCCTTACATCTGTTAACGTATTCCTCCTGACATCCATCAAAGTAGTTCAACTTACACCCGGTACAGTATTAACTCTTACAACCAGGTCAGTGATCGTCCTTACATCCGGTAAAGTATTCCTCCTTACATCCGATACAGTATTCTTCTATACAACAGTAGATGTCAAAACCACAGTTTCGCCACAAAAACAGGTGGTTTTGATGAAAAATACGTTACTTTTCCGTTCAAAACGGTTAGGTGGGGTATGAGGGGTTGGTTTCAGCGATTATTGGAGGGTGACGTGAATGGTAGAAGGTATGGAATGTGCGGTACATACTGTACCGAATGTAAGCAAGAATACTTTACCGGAAGTAAAGAGAAATACTGTTGATGGTTTAAGGAGGAATACTGTACCGAATGTAACCAAGAATACTTTACCGGAAGTAAAGAGGAATACTATTGCTGGTTTAAGGAGGAATACCGTACCGAATGTAACCAAGAATACTGTACCGGAAGTAAAGAGTAATACTGTTGCTGGTTTAAGGAGGAATACTGTACCGAATGTAACCAAGAATACTGTACCGGAAGTAAAGAGGAATACTGTTGCTGGTTTAAGGAGGAATATTGTACCGAATGTAACCAAGAATACTTTACCGGAAGTAAAGAGGAATACTGTTGCTGGTTTAAGGAGGAATACTGTACCGTATGTAACCAAGAATACTGTACCGGAAGTAAAGAGGAATACTGTTGCTGGTTTAAGGAGGAATACTGTACCGAATGTAACCAAGAATACTGTACAGGAAGTAAAGACGAATACTGTTGCTGGTTTAAGGAGGAATACTGTACCGAATGTAACCAAGAATACTGTACCGGAAGTAAAGAGGAATACTGTTGCTGGTTTAAGGAGGAATATTGTACCGAATGTAACCAAGAATACTTTACCGGAAGTAAAGAGTAATACTGTTGCTGGTTTAAGGAGGAATACTGTACCGAATGTAACCAAGAGTACTGTACCGGAAGTAAAGAGGAATACTGTTGCTGTTTTAAGGAGGAATACTGTACCGAATGTAACCAAGAATACTGTACAGGAAGTAAAGAGGAATACTGTTGCTGGCTTAAGGAGGAATACTGTACCGAATGTAACCAAGAATACTGTACAGGAAGTAAAGAGGAATACTGTTGCTGGTTTAAGGAGGAATACTGTACCGAATGTAACCAAGAGTACTGTACCGGAAGTAAAGAGGAATACTGTTGCTGTTTTAAGGAGGAATACTGTACCGAATGTAACCAAGAATACTGTACAGGAAGTAAAGAGGAATACTGTTGCTGGTTTAAGGAGGAATACTGTACCGAATGTAACCAAGAGTACTGTACCGGAAGTAAAGAGGAATACTGTAGCTGGTTTAAGGAGAAATAATGTACCGAATGTAAATTGGACTACTTTGAAGGATGTAAGGAGGAATACGTTACAAGATGTGAGGACGATCATTGACCTGGATGTAAGGAAAATACTGTACCGGATGTAAGAAGGAACAGTGTAAGGGTTGTATAGAGGAATACTGTATCGGATATAAGAAGGAATGGGGTACCTTTCTTAGAATAGGGTATTAGAAGAATACTGTATCGGATGTAAGAAGGAATAGGGTACCGGTTGTATAGAAGAATACTGTATCGGATGTAAGGAGGAATACTTTACCGGATGTAAGGACGATCACTGACCTGGATGTAAGAGTTAATACTGTACCGGATGTAAGTTGAACTACTTTGATGGATGTCAGGAGGAGTACGTTACCAGATGTAAGGACGATCACTGACCTGGATGTAAGGAGAATACTGTACCGGATGTAAGAAGGAATAGGGTACCGGTTGTAAGTAGATGTCAAAACCACAGTTTCGCCACAAAAACAGGTGGTTTTGATGAAAAATACGTTACTTTTCCGTTCAAAACGGTTAGGTGGGGTATGAGGGGTTGGCTTCAGCGATTATTGGAGGGTGACGTGAATGGTAGGAGGTATGGAATGTGCGCGGTTGTGCGCGGTTGTGCGTAGGTGTATGTGGCAGGTGTTTTTTTTTAGAAATACGTTAATTTTCCGTTAAAGACCGTTAGGTGAGGTAGTATGGGTTGGTTGGTGATATGCGTGTTGGCTGTTGTGTGATGTAATTAGAAGCATGTTCGGACATGTTGGGGGGTAATGTAAAAACCGTTGTTTACCTAGAGAATGTGTGTATTATATTCTGTACCCAGTTCGTTGCTGACCTATATTTTTACAATAACGTCGCGTGTGTACGGTTGAAATCCGTTACGAGGTGATGGGATTATTTTCGCTATAAATGTGTCAGTCGCAAAGACTGAACGGTGACTTCTCTGTTTGTTCTCCAGATCTTTACTGGTTAAAAAATGTAAAAGCATGTTAATTTATTGATATAGGTTCCTCGCTCGTGAGCTAATGTGTTTACATATCGTTGTGCTAGCGCATGTTTGTTGTAACAGGTATTTGGCCTGAATAAATTGTTTTTAAAAACCTACCTCTGTTTCGAGTTATAAACATGTTCGGACCATTGAAAAGTGTTTTTAAGACTTTACCTGCGCGCTTGTACGTGCGAGTGCTCACGATTGTGTGACGTAATTAAAAGAGTAGCGTATATAAACTGCAATAGCTATCAAAAAAGTAACATTTGCCGTTCAGATTGACTAGCGATGGACATCGTACAAATGGGAAAAAGCAAGGCATTCGTTCCCGTTGACAGTTTCAGGGAGAAGGCTTTAGTTACTAGGAAGACCTCATTGGCAGCAGATATACTTCGTGCAGAATGTAAAATCTGTCTATCAGAAGAAGTTCAAGTGGTTTATTTACCCTGCAGACACGTTATTGCTTGTTTGCTTTGCGGATTAGCCTGCAAAACTTGCGGAATTTGCAGAGAAACTGTTGACTCTATTATGAGAATTTATCTTTCCTAACATTTGTAATAATTTTTTGTTTAACAACAATATTTCTTTTTAATAGTATAATTATTGTAACTTATTATTTAAAAATATATATATTATGTCTTGTAGAAAAAATGTAATTTTGTGTTTGCTTTGACCAAGCTTAAGTCATTTTACACCTTTGCTCAACTAAAAATCCTCTATTTTATTAATATTCAAACATCAAACAATACACACACACACACACACACACACACACACACACACACACACACACACACACACACACACACACACACACACACACACAAGTGTTGGGCATAGTTGATATCCACGACATACTTGTGTGTGTTTGTTTTGAAATACAATGCAATTACGTTAGGATTAATAAAACTCACACTGACAGGTGTTAAGACAGGTGTTGTGGGGGACGGGTAAAACTAGGTTTGATGAACTCATAGGGGGGCAGGTGTTGCACTGCATGTAGGTATTAGCTCTATATAAACGAGCGAAACGTTTAGAGACTGTTCACTTCTATGCATGACTTTATAGAGTGAATACTATGTTCTTGTTAGCTTTTAAGATATTTCAATGTTTTAATATATTTTTTATTCCCTTGTATTTTATATAGGTTACTTTGGTTTTATGCTTTGTAAAGAAGGTATGCACCCAGAGATAACGGTTTTTTGCGGTTCAAAATAAGTAACCATGCTTGAAACCCAAAAAATCTGCGAAAATATCGTTTGGTGCCCATGCCAGTTGTATATTGTTCGCATATCTTGGTCATATCTTATTTCCAAAGCATATAATTTGAGATAACATCTCTGTATTGTGAGTTTTTGTTAGCTTGTTAAGAAATACAATTATAATATATGTTTATTCCTTGTTGTACTTTATATAGCTCACTTTGGTTTACATTATATTATATTATTTAATTTTTTTGTGCATGTTAGACTAAATGTTTAGATGTATTTTGTGGTTGCATGTTAAATTTTATTTTTATAATTATAGCATAAACACAGCATGTTTTTCAGGTTAAAATAATTATATATGTATTTCTTCCAGGTTTATATAAATAATACCAATATTTATTCTTGTTTCAGCAGTTTTTTCAGGTTAAAATAATTATATCTTTATTTATTTCAGGTTTTATATAAATAATACCAATATTTATTCTTGTTTATTTTTCAGGTATTATAAACAATATTACTCCTACTTTCAGGTTTACCTCAGGAATCTTGATTGTTTAAGATTTTGATCAATCCCCCCCTAATGTGATTTTTATTGGGTATCTTTTAATTACTTCAAGCCCATGTCTGGAGTATATTACACATAAGCACGTGCTATATATGTAGTTGGAACAGAATGGGGTATCTCATGAGGTGAAAATCAATTTCGTAAAATTATTGTTGATTTAGTCTTGTGGAATACATAAATTGTTATTCAAAATACCGAAAATCACATATTTGGGGGGGGGAATTTAATAACATTTTTTTATTGTTTACTTTTCAGGTAAAATAATATATGTTTCTTACTTCCAGGTTTACATCATTAATATCCCTAATACTCCTTCCTCTTTCACGCACGCTAAGGCTATCTCCGGATAGTTTGTCTGGGGGCAACCCGGGCAAAGCGTGTTCTCCTGGACATCATTGTTTCTGTTCACTGGGAGCTTGATATCCAAACCCCCACCACACCCACCTTTTTTGTCTTTTCCCCGAGGTGAGTAAACGTAGCGGATGATTGGCGAGATGAATTTCGCGTCATTCGTTGCGTCACCCGGCTTCCAATAGTCATACAGCAAGAACGAATTCAGCGTATGTCTATTATTCACTTACACCCCAATCCCTCTAGGTTGCCGTTGGTCTATTCGGCTGGTGACGTGAAGAATTG
Organism: Prosapia bicincta; assembly: GCA_036971475.1. Taxonomy (NCBI): domain Eukaryota; kingdom Metazoa; phylum Arthropoda; class Insecta; order Hemiptera; family Cercopidae; genus Prosapia; species Prosapia bicincta. The sequence goes on along the minus strand of JBAIZL010000006.1, from coordinate 65,462,342 downwards.
CGTTCCAGTCTAGTAGAGCGCCTAGGGATCCCTTTGTGCAGAGTGTTACAAGGAGGATATTCAGTACATTCTGCTTAGAGTCACTCCTTCCTATTCTTTCCCATAGTTTTAAGGAAAAAAAATTTTTAATATTCAAACGACCTTGACCCAGTTTTTAGCTGGAAGAAAATGCTTCACACATTTTCCAAAGCTTGTATTAAAGTTATAATACGTTCTGTTACCTCCTACACCGAAAAAAATAATAATAAGTTCAATTCCCCCCGCAGAGTTACTTCAATTTGTGATTTGGAACACTTCAATTCCTTCCACCTCCCCCCGATATCTTCTTTACTCAACTATTCTACTATGTTAAACCTCACCTACCTCTTCACATCCAAAACGTCATTCTCCCCCTCCCTTCCTAGTGATACAGTATAACCCCTCCTTCGTTTTAAATCGTATAAATAGCATAGACTCGCGATAACATCATCATTTTGCTTCTCAATGTTATAGCTGAAGAATGGATCCAACCGTCAGGATTTCTACAGCTCCTCTAAAAATGTCCACCATACATAGGAGAACTGAAACCGCAAGCACTTCAAATACCGCAGCCTATCATTTCAACAACCTGGTTAAGGACCTACTGCTAACAGATAGTCCTGTTAAAAATTGTAAAAACACATCCTCGACTATTTCTCCGAAACCTACTGCAGCCAAAAAACTTGAGTTTTTACCTACTCTACCCTCCAATTCCCAAAAGCAATTCCGACTTTGTACATACAGATTTTCGAAAGGGATAAAGAGAAACGGAATATGCAACGCTCGTATTGCAGGTGATGGTGTTATACTGTGCAGCCGTCATCGCGAGCGTAATACAACAGGCCTGAAAGAAACAAAATCTTCCACAAATAAGTCTTCAAAAAATATTTTGCCGAAAATAAAAATATCCAGACTCAAAACTAACACCAAATATCGACTTCTATCATACTTGAACGATGATGAGGCCATCGTGGGAACTACAAAAGGTGCCTTCATCATACATTTCCCTTTTAAGAAGTTTAAAAAACAACCTCTTAAAGACGGATGGTATCTTGAAGTAAAGTTTGCAGATCACAACTCCAAAAAGAAGCTTCTACATTGGGTTAAAAAATAATACGATTCATCTTCTCAGCAACTGTTTCCTCATACACACCCTCCTTTCCTTCCTTTGCTTTCCTTTCCAAGAATAGAGCAGCTGATGGGTTCGCCCATCAGCTGCTCTATTCTCTTTATTATAAACGACCTTGACACATATTTACCAAGGCTACTACACAAGAGCAGCATGTATAGAACACAAGCTTTTTATCTATTTATGCAACTTCATATTATATTATAAACTCACTATCTGAATTCTCAGTATTATTTTGTTTACAGGTGTGGGAATATGTCTGAGGAAAACCTTCTCAATGAAATAACCTCGCTTAGGAAATTGATAAAGTCAAAGTATAATCGGTTTAAGATACGAAAAATTGAGAGCGAAAGTAGAGTACAAAAACGTTTACATTATATTATAGAACCTATCAGAGAGTTGATTAAAATTGCTTTAGATAAAATACTATCTGAAAAAGCTTTGTATAAATCCAAAACGCTAACCGCGTGTGATTCGGGAGAACGTTTTGCAAAGTATAGTTTTATTCCTAAAGCGGTGTCATCTCCTACGACCCACTCTTTGACGGACGACACAGTGTTAGAAAGGGTGAAAACAGACCATGCCTCCTTGTTATATCCTGAATTTACAGACTTAAATGTAATAGCTGAGACATCCGATCCCCCAGAACCCAGTGTCGGCGAAGTTATATCAACTCCGGGTGCTTATGACGTAGCAACAGAGTGGTTAGAGGAGACTTTCGTTAATCCGCTCACTAAATCTTACATGAAGAAATTCATGAATGACGCTGCCGGTAATAAAAAGAGTATTGATCATACATACGGTCCACGTTTGGAGAAAGATAACATCTTTGTTGGTGACACGCAATTGTTGTTCGAAGAAGATGGTGGTCTGCGATTGGGTGATACCGTTTACAATCCGACTAAAGGATTGTATGAGCTTCTTTTCAAGAGAATACCTGATGATGACGTCTATGACGAGAATGATATCGCAGCCTATAAAGATATATTAGTCAAGACCAACGCTCATAGGATTGGATATTTGCGAAACAACAGGATTAATCGCCAAGTAAATTCCTTTAAATATAGGACTGTATTAGCTCAAATGTTTCCCACAACATACTACGGATCAGGGATGCGATACAGCAATAGCAACAGCAGACACTTAATGATAGTTCCAGCTAAAGCGGGTAACTTTACTCAAACCCTTAAAGTTATAAACATACTGAATAACGTAACACAGTTCTAGGCACTAGGTCAGTATGTCAAGGTTATATATAGTTAATAGAATAGATCAGCTGATGGGTTCTCCCATCAGCTGCTCTATTCTTGGGAAGGGAAGGAAGCGAGGGATAGAGGGATGGGTGATATTGAGAGGATTGGTTTGGAAAAGGTTTTGAAATTTTCAGTACTTTGGGTTATTACTGAGAGCTTTGATCACTGTCTTCGAACGAAAGTCGTCTTCTTGCGGAGCATACACCGTCACGCCGAGGATTGCTACTTATCGGTGTGCTAGTAGCCTGCGGTTGCCCATCATATGAATCTGTTGCATCTTCAGCATAAGACACTACATTTTCCTTCAACGAAGGATCTTCATCGTCCTCAAGTGAGCCTACAGTAGTTTGTAAAAAGTCTTCCAACGAGGAATTCATTACGGTTGTCATGTTTTGTATATCGACAGCCGTGAAAACAGCAAAAACTTGTTCAACTTCTTCCTCTGATAAAGTGGCTATCCACGACCATTCTATACAATGAATAGGTTGTTCTATATTCAGAGGAGCCATGTTATTTATAGTTAGGTTTGAACAATTATAATTCGCTTGTTTGCAGTTTTTGCTTTTTTATACGTGCGCAATAACTTTTTGAAAGGACAGTGATAGAAGGGGGGGTAACAAGGATAATGCTTTTTTTAAATATATAGTGGTGGGGGATGTAGTTCAGGATATATATATAAGACATGCATGATTTTAGTATCATTTTAGTTTCTAACTTGAATTTGAGTAGAACAAATATACTAAAAAATGGAATCTAACAATGTTTTCTGCTGTGAAATTTGTAGAGATGAATTCAAAGATGAGTTACTGTATCTGATGCATTTTGAGTTATTTCACAGAGTCTGCACACAGGAAAATGAAGACAGAGAAGTTTACACAATTCCCGACTATGAAGGAACTATTCCAGCTGATGGAGAAAGGAACACAGAAAGGAATAGCTTATTCTCGTGCGAGATTTGTGGAGAAGAATTCAACGACCGCTTACTCCTGTTGTCGCATGTTGAGATATTCCATACACCTTTTCTCGATCAAGAAAACAACGAATTATACAGCTTACCAGACTTGCCGGAAACTAGAAAGGAATCAGTAGCTGACAGAGCAACAGTCATACATTACGCTCCCCCAAGACAAAAGTTGAAACACGAACTTCTATCTCAAGCGTTACCTAGGTCATATGTTAAACATTTCCTTATAAGGAACGTAACCGAACTCTATTTGGACGATTACATAATTGAAGCGAGCGATGTTGTAGTGGAGCTGTTGAAAGAGGAGCTCATTCGTTTAAATTTTATAAAGTTTGGACTTGTGATGGAGTCCGAATTTGTAAATGTGGAAGGAGAAATATCTCAGAGAGCGTTTATAACTAGGAACAGAAAAATTACTTTTGCATCAGACCTGGAAAACGTAGTCAGGGAATGTATGCAGGAGATTGTTTTGAAAATAACCGAACACGAAAGTCGGGGGTCTGGATGGACATTAGGTAAAGTTAAGAGCTTGGTGGTAAGAGTACATAAACATGGATATGGGGATCGTGGAAGTAGTTATATCCCGTTACCTAAGAAGATAGCATCCACCTTGTCTTGCATTAATGTCCATAACTCCGACAACAAATGTTTTCGATATGCAATGCTAGCAAAATATGTTGAACCAAAAAGCGCATTTAGAGTTGACTACAAATATGAACAAGTTGGCAATAAGTACAACTTTGCTGGATTGCAATATCCTGTCTCAGTTGAGGATATAAAACTCTTTGAAAAACGAAATCCTGGAGTATCCGTGAACGTTTTTAGTCTCGACGAAAGTCATAATGTTTATCCGCTGAGAGTAGTAGAAACTGAAGATATTCGCCACACAGACTTACTACTACTACACGATGGTGATGTCTCGCATTACGTCTACATTAAGAATTTTAACAGATTGGTAAGTAAGCAAATGAAAAGATATGATAGTAGCGTGACGGTATGTAAGAAATGTTTTGCTTTCAAATCTCTTTCAATGGAACTCGGAGGGCGACGGTGGTTGACCGAACACAACCGCTTATGCGGAGTACATGCCCCATTAAAATGGAATTACCTCATCGTGATAAACGGTTTGTTTCTTTCAACAAAACGAATCAGCTATACAGTGTACCTATAGTGATATACGCCGACTTTGAATCTACTTTGATACCTATTAAAACGGTTATGGAAGATCCTGAAGATGTCACCAAACATTTATACCAAAAACACGAGCCTAATAGCTACTGCATGATGGTAAAGTCTACTTTAGACGAAAACCATCTCACGAGGTATGGGTTAACATCAAAACCGCTTGTTTACAGGGGTTGTGATGCGGTAAAGAACTTTCTACAACAGCTGAAACTTGTTGCCGAGAAAGTTGAAGGGATGTACTCAAATATTGTTCCCATGTTAGAGATGAGTGATGACGAAATACTTGCATACACATCCGCAACTACTTGTTACTTGTGTAAAAAATCTTTTACAGACATAAATCATAAAGTCCGTGACCATGACCATCTCACAGGAAAGTATAGAGGATCGGCTTGTAACTCGTGCAACATAAATTATAAGCTACCTAGTTTTATACCTGTCGTGCTGCACAATTTAAGTGGATACGATTCACATTTTATAATACATGAATTGAACTTATGGAAAGGACAAATCGATGTGTTAGCCTCGTCGAAAGAAAAGTTTATAAGTTTTTCGAAAAAGGTCGGTAAACTAAAATTGAGATTCATCGACTCTTATAGGTTTTTACCTTCAAGCCTTATGAAACTTAGCGAAAATCTATCACGGGACGATCTGCTGGAGACGAAGAAACTTGTACCTGAAGGGAAGCTTGAACTAGTGTTAAGAAAAGGTGTTTTCCCTTACGATTATATAGACGATGCAGATAGGTTCAACGAAACTTCGCTTCCTCCCATAGAATGTTTTTACAGCAAGCTAAATGAATGCGGAATTAGTGATGAAGAATACCAACACGCATGTAACGTATGGAACGGAATGGAGTTTAAGACTTTGGGAGAGTACAGTGATTTTTATGTACAACTCGACGTGACCCTTCTTTGCGATGTTATGGAGGAATTTAGAAACACCTGTATGAACGCTTACGGGCTTGATCCTCTCCATTCTTACACCTCACCAGGACTGGCGTGGCAGGCTATGTTGAGAGAAACAGGATGCACTTTGGAATTGATGATGGATGTTGATATGATCCTCATGGTAGAGTCGGGCGTCCGAGGCGGTCTAACGCAGTGCGTTAGGAAACATGTTAGAGCCAACAACAAGCATTTGCCTGACTTTGATAGTGAGAAAGAGTCTGTCTACCTGGGGTACTTCGACGCAAACAACCTTTACGGGTGGGCCATGTCGATGCCCTTGCCATCTGGAGGATTCGAATGGGTAGATCCAACTACGATAGAAGAAATTCAACATATCCCTCGTTACGGTTGTTTCGGGTATATTTTGGAGTTCGACTTTGAATACCCGGAGGCGCTCCATGATCATCACTACGATCTCCCTCTTCTACCAAAAAGCGAAGTTCCGCCTGGAGGTAAATACAAAAAGCTTTTGATGACTGTTGAATCGAAAGATCATTACGTCGCTCACTATTGGACCGTGCAACAAGCCATACAACTAGGACTTCGTATTACCAAAGTTCATAGAGTCATACGTTTTGCACAATCATATTGGTTAAAGCCGTACATCGATTCGAACACTGCTAGGAGATCCGCCGCTAAATCTGCTTTCCAGAGAGATTTCTTCAAATTAATGAACAACGCAATTTTCGGAAAAACTCTGGAAAACAAACGAAAACATATAGATGTTAGGCTTGTTACAGACGAAAAGAAACTAATGAAACTTGTGAAGCGAGACAACTTTAATACGTCTATTATTATAAATAAAGATCTGGTATTGGTTTGTATGAATAAGACTAAGATAGTTCTCGACAGACCACTTTATATCGGTATGTCCATCTTAGACATCTCCAAGACGCACATGTACGACTTCCACTACGAAAAGATGGTACGTCATTACGGAAGAGATAAAATCGGAATATCGTATATGGATACAGACGCGTTTCTCTACTGGATTCGAACAAATGATCTTTACGAAGACCTCAAGACATTTCAACATAAAAACGATTTTGATTTCTCCGAATACCCACCGCACCATCCCACTTACGACGGAGGCGTTAATAAAAAGGTTCTAGGTAAATTTAAGGACGAGCTAAACAGCATCCCAATCATCGAACTCATAGCGTTGATGCCGAAGATGTACGCTATGACTACCGCCGTAGGTGGACACAACTGTGAAGAGGAGGAAGGAGTAATAAAAAAGGCTAAAGGAATAAAAAAGAGCTACTTGAAGAAATCTATTATGTTTGAACACTACAGGAAATGTCTGTTCGAAAACGTAGAGTACAAGGCTACTTTCAACACAATTCGTAGCTTCGGTCATGAGCTTTACACCATGTTACAACGCAAAAGATCACTATCAACAAGAGACGACAAAAGAAAAATACTTTCAGACTGCATAAACACGTTACCGTACGGGCACTATTCCTTGCGAGATATATCCGAATGTTAACGTAACAACAGTTATATATAAAAAAATCTAAATTCTATTATTTGTTCCTATAGTCACTAACGGTAACGATGGAGTTAAGGGAAAAGATTGTACGCGAATTACACGCACCAGCAAGAAGAAAATTTCCTAGACGAAATACTATCTTAAAAGGACTAGACGATAAATTTTTCCAAGCTGATCTTGTAGAGATGAGACCATACGCTAAGGATAATAAAGGTTTTAATTACATACTTACACTTATAGATTGTTTTACTAAAATTGCGCACGCTATTCCATTAAAAAACAAGTCTTCGGAAAACGTTGCTAATGCTGTAGAGGGGCTATTGCTTCAAGAGAGGATTAAGAAACTCCAGACGGATGACGGTAAAGAATTTTTCAATAATCCATTCAAACAATTAATGAAGAAATATCGTATCAACCATTACTCTAGCAAGAGCGAAATTAAAGCTGCAATAATAGAACGTTTCAATAGAACGCTAAAGAGTAAGATGTACAAGGTTTTCTCAAAAATAGGATCATACGTCTGGCATGACGTATTACCTGTTTTGATAAACGAATACAATAATACGGTACACAGGACTATCGGCGTGAAACCTGTAGACGTTAATAAAAAGAACGAACGAAAGGTGTTTGATCGTATAGTCCGGCAAACAAAACCGCATACGGAAAAACGAATGCCGAAAAGGTTTTTCCTCGGTGATCAAGTGCGTATTAGCAAACACAAGCGCGTTTTTACCAAAGGATACCTTCCTAATTTTTCGAATGAAGTGTTTACAGTTTACAGGATACAACCGACGTTTCCTGAGACTTATCTTTTGAAAGATCACAAAGGGGATATCATACAAGGTGGTTTCTACGGGCACGAGCTATCACCGTCTACAGTTGGAAACGTATATTTAGTTGAGAAAATACTCCGCAGAAAGGGCGATAAAGTTCTTGTGCGTTGGTTAGGTTTCGACCGCAGCCAGTATACGTGGATAAATAAAAAAGATTTAATCTAATAACGGATGTACAGTATAATATGAGTCTGTAAGCAGGCAAGAAATGGAAATATTAGAGCAAAAGGATAAATTTGTTGTTAAAAATATAGATCTTCTGACTGCTGATAAAACCACCCACAGTGAAGGGAAACACGGTGCATTACTTCCTGACACTGTAAGATGCATAGTCTCGGGGCCATCAAACTGCGGGAAAACAAACGTAGTGTTTAACCTGCTCACGCAAGCTAACGGACTGCGATTCAATAATGTATACATATTTTCCAAGTCGCTCAACCAACCAAAGTATCTACTTTTGGAAAAGGTTATATCCGAGGTGCCAGGCGTCAATTGGTTCAAATTTGATGTAAACGAAGAAATCATGGGACCAAGTAAAGCTCGACCGTATTCTGTATTTTTATTCGATGACGTTAGCTCGGAAAGACATCATCACATAACCACGTACTTTGCCATGGGGCGACATAACATGATAGATTGTATTTACATAGGGCAAACCTATAGCAAAATCCCTAAGCAGCTATTACGAGATAACGCCAATCTCATTATAATGTTCAAGCAGGATGAGACTAACACGAGACACGTATACAACGATCACGTAGGTGCTGATATGGAATACAACAGATTTAAACAGATATGTTCTACAGCGTGGAACGATCATTTCGGATTCCTAGTCGTCGATAAGGAGCGTAACATCGATGAAGGTCGATACAGACTGGGATTTGACAGATACGTTGTAATAAACTCGCAGAGCGATTTACAATGTTAACATTACGATACAGCTATTCAACTGGATAACAAGCGCTAAGTAAATACATGGAGAAACAAAGGAAGTTGGTAAACGAAATAAAAGTGTTGAGCGATACCATCAGAAAAAAAAAATGAAGCCTTGAAATTAGGCATAAGCGAAAGGGATAAATACTTGGAGACCACTTTCAAACCGATAGTAGAACCGTTAAAGAAGATATCTGAAAAACTCGGTGAAAACGCATGGATTGATGGTGACGCGCAAGACATAATACCCTTTAAACAGGAGTCGGGCGCTGAGTTGACGGACACATCAGCAGACTATGTAACGGATGAAGATGATGGAAGAACGTCTGTTCACGAGTCAGCTAAAGACGTCAGTATATTGAGCGACAATATATCGAGTAAAGGTCCTATGGGTAAAAAGTATTTATTAAAGATGTTAGATTCAATGTCTGATACAAGCAGGAAGAAACAATACCATACGTTCGGCGCTCGGTTGGCTAAAGACGGTACATTGGATATAGGTGACGCGAAATTGGAGATCACCAACAAAGATAACATACTGGTAAAGAATAAAACTTTTCGAGGTACGCGCGGTCTGTTCGAGCTAATCTTCAATTATATTCCAGAGAAATATACAAAAAGAGATCTCGAAAATTTTAAACGCATTTGCCAACTGACCAACGCTCATAGAAAGGGATACAGTTCTAACGCACCTGTGTACAGGAACAGGTCAAAGAAATATAAAAGAATTATAGCACATCTATTTCCTCCGAGAGAAGACAAGAGCAAATCAGGAGCTGGTGTGAATTTAAAAGACACTCAGCATACCAACGTTGTTTATTACAATAATGCAAACGAGTTAGTGAATCGTCTGCGTTTGTTATATGACTCTATGTCTGCAGGACACACGGGGCTAGAGAACGAGGTAGTGTCGTTGACAGAAGAATTAAAACGAAGAAACGTTATTGCTTAACTTCATTTATAAAGATGAGCGTGGACAAGTTTGGTCGTCATCAAATCTCCAAGAGTAAAATCGCTGTTAGAGCTCAGCCAGGTGAACGGGGTCCCAAAGGACCTTCAGGCGTAGGATTTAAACTCACTAGAAACGGAAATTACGATATGCAAAACAAAATTATCGAAAATGTTGGTAGGCCTGTGTCATCAAACGATGCTGCTACATTGGAATACGTCAGGTCTGTGACACCGTTATTATCGAAAGATGGTTTCGAGTTCTACAACAAACGTTTGAGCGGAGTTGGTAACCCTATAGAACAGTTGGATGCCGTAAACATAGAAACTCTAGAAAGGTTCGCGTCTTCACTCTTCCATTACATGCATACTGGAGACGGGAGAAGAGTAGCTTTACCGGGTGTAGATGGGACGTACCTATTTAAACTGGAAGTACATCTTTGGTGGTACAAAGTTGAAGTTTATTCCAAAAGAGGAACCAGTCGCAAACAAGAGACAGAAGCAGGATTCAGTCAGTGGTACAAAGTTAAAGTTTATTCCAAAAGAGGAACCAGTCGCAAACAAGAGACAGAAGCAGGATTCAGTCAGACAACCGAAAGCTATAGCAGAACCTGGGGAAACATATAAGAACGACTTTTCTGAAGGAGAAAATCGAAAATTGAGCAGTGGAGGGGATACAACGGATAATATAAATAGATACGATAACACAAGATGCAGAGTACACACGCACGAAGGAAGTGGAGAGTTGCACCTAGTCTGCAAATAGATAGTATATATTCAAGAAAATATTTCAGTTTATAATATAGGAGATATGGTTGCATACCCGAGATACAGTACACCTGGAAGCAGGCTGGAATCGTTCAACAACACCAGATTTGTATATTCCCGCCCTTATGCTTGGCAATTTGCAGAAGCCGGTTTTTTCTTTCACTCTCCACCTGATGGCGTTATATGCTTTTACTGTGGTGGTGGTTTAAAGGATTGGGAAGCACATGAATTTCCATGGATCGAACATGGTGGATGGTTTCCGAGGTGCGGTTATTTAAAATTAGTAAAGGGTGAGGATTTTGGAGCACGATGTCATGCTGTGGGTAGGATGACGGTTTACTCATACCCAATACCAATACATCCCGCAAAGAAGAGGAAACAGGGATAAGCAACGCCTTTATTGTACAAGGCTAATGTAATATATTGTTATATAGAGAGCGAAACTAAAAATAATACATATTTCAAATTTACTTCTTGAAGAGGAAACATCCGTCATAAACTTACAAGATGGCTTTGACTGCTAGATATATAGAGTATTATCCGCTACGCATCGAACAAAAAGATGCTGTTAACGTTTTCTCAACCGAGATGAATAAGCTATTGGATCAAGGATTCAGCATGAGAGTTACAGTCGGCGCCTCGAACTATGGAGAGGATACTACCGACGCTCGTGGAACGTCACCAATATCTTATCCTCCAGAAGCGGAAAAACCAGCCGTTGACGGTATTGCTGAGGAGGGGAATTGACCGGAGAAGAGCTGTTACTTCCATTTACTATTTAGTTAAGTGTAATACAATGTAAATATTATTTTTTTGTTCAATAAAAAGTTAATGTGATACATGTGTTAGTAATTATTGTTGTAAAAAGAATAACAATTATTAAATATATGCTACAAAAAAAAATATAAAAAAATAATAAACAAAATAAAACAAGAAATAATTATTGCAAGCATTTGGATGTGATAGAGGTATTTCTTTATTTTAAAAAAACTTGGTATGAAGTGGTTCGTTATTATAAAGTAACAAGTTTCTACAACAAATGGACATTCTATATGAAGTAACCGTGTAGATAAATAATAGATACATATATATTTAATATGTTAAACGGTAAAACATTTAGTAACGGAAAGAAGTTTGTAAGAGAAGGAAGTGGTTTATCATCATCACTTGTAAGACTTGCGAAAAAAGCAGTCGGTATTATTCCAGTTAGTGCCGTAGTCAACAGGGCTATCGACGCTTTACCGGTGGAATTACACATACCGGGTGGGTATAGATATTGCGGACCAGGTACAAAGTTGAAAAAACGTTTGGCACGAGGAGATCGGGGTATAAATAAGTTAGACGAAGCCTGTAAGGTCCACGACATAGTTTATTCCCGATATTCTGATTCAGCATCACGTTCTGTAGCAGACAGGGTTTTAGCAGAAAAAGCTTGGCAAAGGGCTAAGTCTAGTGACGCTAGTATTGGTGAAAGAGCGGCTGCTTTAGCGGTGGCCGGAGCGATGAAGGCAAAAAGTGCAATCGGAGGTGGACGGATGAAAAGGAGAATAAGAAAAAGACGTAAAAGGGTGCCTGTCAGAAGAGTTGGTCGAAAGAGGACAGACAGTAAGTACAGGAGAAGACGTAGGAACAATGGTTCAAAAAACGGGAGGGGGTTGTACCTGCGACCGTACAGAAATGTGTATTAAATAGTAGTAGAAAACTCGTATTACCGAACAAGGCATTGACGAATGAAGAGCTCGAACGTTACGCATACTGCCTTTCTATACCGAATTTCAGAGGCGTCTTTATGAGAGACAATCTTCCGTCAAAACCTCGTGTAAACGAATCAGCTATAGTGAACTTGGACAGCACCGTCGGGTCGGGAACGCATTGGGTCTGTTACAAAAAATTAGGAAGCACAGTGTTTTACTTCGATAGTTTCGGCAACTTGCCACCACCATCGGAATTGAATCAGTATTTACGATCGGCAAAAACAATTCTATACAATTATGAAAGAAGACAACCGGAAGACTCGTTAATTTGCGGCCATTTATGTTTAGAATTCCTGGCAAATAAAGTCAGTGTCATTTAAGATGTCTTCGTACACGGTATCCCTTACTGGGGACGAGTCTATACTGAGGAGCGTGCTGTTTCCACCTTTAAGGCTGCACGAAGAAAGCCAGTGGGAAGCGGCTCTATTAGAATTCACTACATACAATTCCATACCAAACGTCACCAAAGGCATTAACAACAAATTACACTACAGCAAAGCGGGTGACGTAAAAAACAATAAAATATACGAGATAGAATTGCCTACAGGGTCTTACGAAATTGACGAAGTGAACAGAGTGTTACAGAGGTCCATAGGTTACAGCAACTTTTCGCTTACGGCAAATAACAGCCTCCTTCGATGCGAAATAGTTACTAAATTCAACATACATTTCGATCAACCACATTCTATAGGATCGCTGTTGGGGTTTAAAAGAAACCTCGCACCGAACGAAGAAAAGAAACCTCATTTAGGCGATGAAGAGGTCAATATTATAAAGGTAAACAACATCGAAATTTCCTGTAACATCATAGACGGTTCTTACAAAAACGGAAAGAGGGAACATATTATACATTCGTTTTTTCCATCGGTTCCGCCGGGATATAAAATAATAGAAGTACCACAAAATCTGGTTTACTTGCCCATAAAATTCAGTTTGATTTCAGAAGTCGTAGTGAGAGTGCTTGATCAAAACGGGGATCCAGTTGATTTTAGAGGAGAAACTATAAGCATCAGGTTGCATATAAAACGCGTATGAGTATGGGGTTAGACTTTATTAACGATACTCTTGGTGGAACGAAATTCAGTTCTTGTGAACAGATAGAAAGGATAACAAGTGAGAACAAGACGTTTCTAGAAAGAATAGGTTTCACAGTTCTTAACGATGGATATATTAGACATAGGCCACGGTCCGGTGTTCGACGAAACGATTTGGGAGAAGGAGTATCACAGCCACAACCCTTACGCTTCATCCAGATTAGGAAATAACGACGAAATCCGTATTCCTATTCAATCGCAAGATGCGTACACTCTGCCGTCGGAGAACTACCTGTACATCGAAGGAAAGGTGACGAAAAAAGATGGGACTTTGGGAACGGAAGTCCCGTTTGTGAATAACGCGATGTCGTATCTGTTCGAGGAGATTAGATATGAAATTTCCGGTGTTACGGTTGATTCCGTGAAACGCGTGGGAATAACCAGCACTCTAAAAGGCCTAGTATCTCTTTCGGCTTCAGATCGCAACATTATAAGAATGTCCGGTTGGTTGTTTCCTACCGATATTAATGAAAAACCAAACTCAACAGGGAATTTTGACTTTTGTATTCCGCTTCAATTGTTGTTGGGGTTTGCAGAGGATTACCGTAGAATAATAATGAACGTCCGTCAAGAGTTGGTTTTAATAAGATCTTCTTCAGACAACGATTGCATAATAGGAGCTACCGGTGCAACCGATGCCACATTGGATTGGAAATGCGTTTTGGAAAAGATAGTATGGCGGGTGCCGCACGTGAGATTGTCTGATGAACACAAGGTCAGGCTTTTGAGAGAGCTAAACGATGACCACGAGATCGTGGTAACATTTCGGAGTTGGGAGTTGCACGAATACCCCGTACTGCCGCAAACTCAGAGACATTCATGGACGATAAAAACGTCGAACCAAATGGAGAAACCAAGATTTGTAATTTTTGCATTTCAGACTAACAGGAAGCACGTCATTACAAGATATTCAACTAATTTCGATCATTGCAATCTTAAAAACATAAAACTGTTCCTAAACTCGCAGTTTTTCCCGTACGACAACGTTAGCGCCGATTTTTCGAAAAAACGTTATTCAATGCTGTACGAGATGTACGCTAAGTTTCAATCATCGTATTACGGGCGTAAGAACGCGCCTCTGTTTTCTCCGGATTCGTATGAGGAATATTCACCAATAGTGGTTATTGATTGTTCGAAACAGAACGAATCTGTGAAGAGCTCAACAGTTGATATCAGGTTAGAATTTGAGACAGCAGAAAATATTCCTGACAAAACGGCTGCTTACTGTTTGATTTTACACGATACGATAGTAACTTATACGCCTCTCACAGGGAGTGTAAAGAGAGTGTCGTAGAGGTGTTTTGTTTTGATCAGTGGGAGGGGGTGGCGATGTATATAAGAAAGTCGGATGGAGTTGTTTTCATTTAAAACTTTGATCTCGACCAGTCAAGATCACTTTCCAGACATTCATAGTTAGAAAGGACCTTGAACGCACATAATGAACACATGTAATGAGACGGACGCACCTTTAGCGGGTGGTGTTAAGTTGGACGAAAACGTGGATGATACGGTTTCTAATGAAAATTCAAAAGAAACTCGTGTAGAAATACCAGAGTTTAAAGACGTTGACAACGCTCTAACCTCGCTCTATAACAACGCAATACGTCTAACGGAAATGAAAAGGAACAGGGAAGACGATCTTGAAGACGACATAAGCGATATGTTTATCGGTGCCTATCTCCGTGCTGTGTACCCACTAACTGCGTGCATGGGAAAGAACGTGACAGTAGGGGTTTTTGAGTCTCTGTCTCTTTTGCCAGGAGTGCTCATCAACCACTCCAAAAGATACATATTATTTACAGCGGATTCGTTCAAGACCTTTGTCGGCTACTTGAACGTTTTTGAAACCTTCCTAGCCTGTCGAGAAAGCGGAAAGAAGACACGTTTGATATTACCCGGAACAGATATCGAAGTTGACACCGTAAAGATATATGGCAAACACTACGTTCGTATTAAAGATTATCATCGGAACGGGCAAAAGGTTATGTTGACGCCTAGAGAATTTTACGTACTAAATGGTGTGGTTCCTGCCGTTGAAAGGTACTTGGAACAGTTGAAGTTGTCTGAGGACAGTATTAGAGACTATGTAGAGGCTTGTTTAAAAGGTGGGATTGGTGAGCCACCAGAGTACGGGTACATTGATTATAGCATATACAACCGGTTGCCACAAGAGGTTGAACTCAATAGACAGCTGTTGCTTATGCTGGATCAAGAAACGAGCGTAGAAGACGAGGAGGAAGATATCAAGAACGTTGAACCGATAACGTCGGGGGAAGATGAGAACGCTACGAGCATTCTTCCTAAGCAGGAAGAGGTATAAAAGGCGAAAAGGATCGAGACCTATTTGCAGTCTGCGTCCGGACGTTTTGGAGAATAGAGGACAAGGAAAAAGAAATAATGGAACGATCTGCTTGCGTGTTAGAGATGCAATGTTTTAAAGGAGAGTGTAACGCGTTTATAGTGAAGGAACTCGTATTATTGGACCTACAAACAAACGCTACCTACACGTTCCTGTTTAAACCGCCTTTCGAATACTCTACCTTGAGCAATAAATACAAGAAAACCAACAATTGGTTGAGTAATAATTATCATCACATATCGTGGGAGGAAGGGTTCACCGATTACGTAGAGCTTCGTAACGTCATGTTACACTACGTGAAACAGTTCGATCTGATATTTACAACGGGCGACGAAAAGGCGAAATGGATTCGTGGTTTCACTTCTGCTGAAGTTATCGATATCGGTTCCTCAAGAGAATGGACCTTCCTGAGAGGAATCCAGAACGTTTGTAAAAGCGTTATAGCCCCGCAACACAAAGAAACGAATTGCGCGCTTCTACGTGCGATGAAAGTCGCGACAGTCTAAAGACTATGACTACAATAATAAGGGAGGGGGAAACGCATTATATAAACCAAAGAGAGCGGTGGTTAGACATCATTTCCTTATAGACCTCAGGCAGAGCTACACGATACAGTTACTTCTCCTCCGTAACTATGAACCGCGAGGCAACTTTACAGTCAATAATTCAACAGTTCAACTCAAAGTCTAAAGCTGACGGGTTGCCCATAAAGAAATGTTCAGAACTGAAGGAAGGTAAAAGGTATTCGGTGCACTACCTCAGAAAAGTCGACACTACCTACGGGGAAGCAGTTGTTGCTGCGCTCGGAGGTTTCCCATACAAGGAAGGAGAAGACCCGAAATTCCAGATATTCCTACCTAGATGCTTCATCACGCTGTTGGCGAACATGGATTTGGATGAGGTGGGTGCCGGCGAATTTCACATAGTCTCCAACGGACCGTCCGGATGTGGGTCCACCGAACTGACTTTACATCAGTAGCTGTATTAGTCTAAAAAAAAAATTGTATTTTTGTTATAATATAGCGTTGTAATTATAAGATGCTATTGTATTTGTGTAAAAAAAAAATAATAAAAAAAATAATAAATAAATAAATAAAAAAATTAATATTAATGTCGCAAGCACTTCTGCTTGCGACTCTTTTTAAAAACATCTTCCTATGACCTTGACATACTAACCAACTACTTATCCCCACAACTATAACACAAGTATGTCGTCGTCATCATCTATACAAGTTCCCAATGACGTTTTACGCGAGGAACCTATATCAATAAATTAACATGCTTTTACATTTTTTAACCAGTAAAGATCTGGAGAACAAACAGAGAAGTCACCGTTCAGTCTTTGCGACTGACACATTTATAGCGAAAATAATCCCATCACCTCGTAACGGATTTCAACCGTACACACGCGACGTTATTGTAAAAATATAGGTCAGCAACGAACTGGGTACAGAATATAATACACACATTCTCTAGGTAAACAACGGTTTTTACATTACCCCCCAACATGTCCGAACATGCTTCTAATTACATCACACAACAGCCAACACGCATATCACCAACCAACCCATACTACCTCACCTAACGGTCTTTAACGGAAAATTAACGTATTTCTAAAAAAAAACACCTGCCACATACACCTACGCACAACCGCGCACAACCGCGCACATTCCATACCTCCTACCATTCACGTCACCCTCCAATAATCGCTGAAGCCAACCCCTCATACCCCACCTAACCGTTTTGAACGGAAAAGTAACGTATTTTTCATCAAAACCACCTGTTTATGTGGCGAAACTGTGGTTTTGACATCTACTTACAACCGGTACCCTATTCCTTCTTACATCCGGTACAGTATTCTCCTTACATCCAGGTCAGTGATCGTCCTTACATCTGGTAACGTACTCCTCCTGACATCCATCAAAGTAGTTCAACTTACATCCGGTACAGTATTAACTCTTACATCCAGGTCAGTGATCGTCCTTACATCCGGTAAAGTATTCCTCCTTACATCCGATACAGTATTCTTCTATACAACCGGTACCATATTCCTTCTTACATCCGATACAGTATTCTTCTAATACCCTATTCTAAGAAAGGTACCCCATTCCTTCTTATATCCGATACAGTATTCCTCTATACAACCCTTACACTGTTCCTTCTTACATCCGGTACAGTATTTTCCTTACATCCAGGTCAATGATCGTCCTCACATCTTGTAACGTATTCCTCCTTACATCCTTCAAAGTAGTCCAATTTACATTCGGTACATTATTTCTCCTTAAACCAGCTACAGTATTCCTCTTTACTTCCGGTACAGTACTCTTGGTTACATTCGGTACAGTATTCCTCCTTAAACCAGCAACAGTATTCCTCTTTACTTCCTGTACAGTATTCTTGGTTACATTCGGTACAGTATTCCTCCTTAAAACAGCAACAGTATTCCTCTTTACTTCCGGTACAGTACTCTTGGTTACATTCGGTACAGTATTCCTCCTTAAACCAGCAACAGTATTCCTCTTTACTTCCTGTACAGTATTCTTGGTTACATTCGGTACAGTATTCCTCCTTAAGCCAGCAACAGTATTCCTCTTTACTTCCTGTACAGTATTCTTGGTTACATTCGGTACAGTATTCCTCCTTAAAACAGCAACAGTATTCCTCTTTACTTCCGGTACAGTACTCTTGGTTACATTCGGTACAGTATTCCTCCTTAAACCAGCAACAGTATTACTCTTTACTTCCGGTAAAGTATTCTTGGTTACATTCGGTACAATATTCCTCCTTAAACCAGCAACAGTATTCCTCTTTACTTCCGGTACAGTATTCTTGGTTACATTCGGTACAGTATTCCTCCTTAAACCAGCAACAGTATTCGTCTTTACTTCCTGTACAGTATTCTTGGTTACATTCGGTACAGTATTCCTCCTTAAACCAGCAACAGTATTCCTCTTTACTTCCGGTACAGTATTCTTGGTTACATACGGTACAGTATTCCTCCTTAAACCAGCAACAGTATTCCTCTTTACTTCCGGTAAAGTATTCTTGGTTACATTCGGTACAATATTCCTCCTTAAACCAGCAACAGTATTCCTCTTTACTTCCGGTACAGTATTCTTGGTTACATTCGGTACAGTATTCCTCCTTAAACCAGCAACAGTATTACTCTTTACTTCCGGTACAGTATTCTTGGTTACATTCGGTACGGTATTCCTCCTTAAACCAGCAATAGTATTCCTCTTTACTTCCGGTAAAGTATTCTTGGTTACATTCGGTACAGTATTCCTCCTTAAACCATCAACAGTATTTCTCTTTACTTCCGGTAAAGTATTCTTGCTTACATTCGGTACAGTATTCCTCCTTAAACCAGCAACAGTATTACTCTTTACTTCCGGTACAGTATTCTTGGTTACATTCGGTACAGTATTCCTCCTTAAACCAGCAACAGTATTACTCTTTACTTCCGGTACAGTATTCTTGGTTACATTCGGTACATTATTCCTCCTTAAACCAGCAACAGTATTCCTCTTTACTTCCGGTACAGTATTCTTGGTTACATTCGGTACATATTCCTCCTTAAACCAGCAACAGTATTCATCTTTACTTCCGGTACAGTATTCTTGGTTACATTCGGTACAGTATTCCTCCTTAAACCAGCAACAGTATTCCTCTTTACTTCCGGTACAGTATTCTTGGTTACATTCGGTACAGTATTCCTCCTTAAACCAGCAACAGTATTCCTCTTTACTTCCGGTACAGTATTCTTGGTTACATTCGGTACAGTATTCCTCCTTAAACCAGCAACAGTATTCCTCTTTACTTCCGGTAAAGTATTCTTGGTTACATTCGGTACAGTATTCCTCCTTAAACCAGCAACAGTATTACCCTTTACTTCCGGTACAGTATTCTTGGTTACATTCGGTACAGTATTCCTCCTTAAACCAGCAACAGTATTCCTCTTTACTTCCTGTAAAGTATTCTTGGTTACATTCGGTACAGTATTCCTCCTTAAACCAGCAACAGTATTCCTCTTTACTTCCTGTACAGTATTCTTGGTTACATTCGGTACAGTATTCCTCCTTAAACCAGCAACAGTATTCCCCTTTACTTCCGGTACAGTATTCTTGGTTACATTCGGTACAGTATTCCTCCTTAAACCAGCAACAGTATTACTCTTTACTTCCGGTACAGTATTCTTGGTTACATTCGGTACAGTATTCCTCCTTAAACCCTGAACGGTATCACTCTTTACTTCCGGCACAGGATTATATTTCGGTACAGTATTCCTTCTTAAACCCGAAAGAGTGTTCCTCTTTACTTGCGGTACAGTATTCCTCATTACATTCGGTACAGTATTCGTTATGAGGTTTTTAGATTATTCCGGATACTACTTGTGACGATTCAAGGCCGGATGAGGCTTTTTCAACTTAAGAACACAATAAAACATAGCAAATCGCCTCACTTACTGCTAGCGGAGAGTATTCTTAAAAGTTTATAATTATTTTTCTTTGAACTAAAATATTTTTACAATATTATTACCCTGCCATTGCTAAATTGACATTTTATATAAACAGAAATCCCTAATAATTTAGGCAAAGAATATAGTTTAGCTTGTGTTTTTTTCTTTTAGTGTAAAGTCGATCCACCATAGTGATTATTATCTCCTACGCAAAATCGGAAAGAATTTTAAATATTATTTAGATCAAGTGGGAACATTAAAGGATTCATTAGAAAATATATGGAAGATATTATGGCAACAAGTAGGCAGAATAACAAATATGAAACAAACATTCTTTCAGTCGGTGTCGTAAATAGGTAACCCCCTATACTCTCCTTGTGGGAAGCGTAGATGGAAGTAGGTAAAGCTGAGGAAACGATATAGTGGTCTCTCGAAACGATATTTGCAATCATCACTTTGATGTTGGGTAATCACAGTCAGTCTCACTCTTGACACCGCTGCCTTAATCAAGGGTTGTCGCTGCTGAACTCCCAAATACTACAAAGAATTGCGTTACGATACTTATGATTACTATAAGAAGAATGTTCACATGGAATCTTTATTGTAGGAAATTGCCCTTGCCTTCTGTACGTGCGACTTTAGACGTTGATATTTCTTAAGCCTTTAGAATTGATTTCTCACCATTAGGACAAATATTTACGATGACCCTGGTACCTTTTTCGTCCGAAACCATTGGTCATGTGAATAGTTGATGATTTATCTCGGCTTATCCCTGTGTGCTATTACCAGGAAGGTAGCATCCCTTATGAGGATGCAGATCTGGATAATCCCATCATCGAGCCTAGGATCTTTCCTACGCACTCAGTAGCTTTAACTGAAACCTGCTACTGATAGTGCTTCTAGAGGGAATTTATTGGCATCGTACATTCAAACTCGCTTAACTGAAGTAGGCCTGCTCCACCTTACCCTTTATACTTGTTTCTGAAAATCTTCAATATTAGTAGTTTTATTTTAATAAAACAGTCTGATAATTATAATCTGGTATTATTAGTAAAAGGGCCTATTATTGGTATCTTTTGTATTAGTTATTTTTAATTAATTTTATGACATAGAGCTTATTCATAATGAATTTGTTAAGTAGATTAATCATACATTTAAGTAGAGACTGTACACGTTTCTGTTCATATTGTTACTTTGGAATTCTGAATTTTAAAATGTATTATTTAAAAGTAGTTTTATTGTAGAACCGGTTTTCGCAAAAAGGTTATTGGTTAGACTCTTACTATTGCAAAATTTATCTAAACATTTAATTAAATTTTAATCTCTAAAAACAGACGTAAAGAATTGTGTTTAGATTTATTTAGAACGTTTATAGGTTCACGTTTTCACTCATGTATGCCTACATAGATAAATGATTATTTTTAACAATTTTCTTTCTACGGTAATTTAGACAATAAATTTGATTAGGGAGAAAATCTACAAAATTCCTCTAAGCTCTTATAAGGAGGAAACGTGTTGCAAATTATAATACGTTACTCTATAGTCTCCCCCATGCCCTAGCTTGACCTAACCTAACCCAACTATTATAACCTAACCTGACTTGAGCTAACCTAAAAAAATTAAAACTGGCATAACCTAGCCCCAGGAATGCTTAAGACATCTACGCCTCAACCAAAGTCCTTCCTATTCTCACAAACCTTCAATGTCTTCTTAGATAATGAGTCATACTTACTAATCACCTTTTAGCTGGAAAATATTACTGTTATTGAAACCAACGAATCATGTTAACAGTAGCTACGACCGGTGGCCTCACCACGTCCTTGTCCCACACCCCAGAGTAAACTAACCAGTGGTAGACAGTAACGTATACTGTGAAGTAAATATACTTCTGTTTATTTTTACAGCCTCTCCGGTAATAGCTCTTTTCCAATTCCATTAAAGTTTAACATAAATTAAATTCAATTACTTTGTTTAATGAAATCAGTGTACACGTGAGTACTAACAATTACATATCCAAGGGCTTTATCCTCAATAGACTTCGTTTCTATTTTAAAGATAACTCTTGAAATCACTTTGAAAGAAAATTAATTTTTTAACGTCATTGTACTTCCTGTGGCTTTATATCGGTGTAATTTCAGTGATTTATTTGCCGTAAGTAACAATGTAATATGACAACGGCGACTAATTAATTACATTTTGCTAGCAATAAAGCGGATTCTGTTTTAAAGTTTAAATTTCTAATTAAACCCGCCGCTCTGAACTTGTACAGAAGCGCATTGTGTTTAGTTTTGTGTCCAAGTTTTATGTCTTTAATTAACGCTCCGACATAGTCCAAGAAAGGTAACCTAGTCTCGGCTTTTTGTTTTTAAAACAAGAACAAATTATAGTATTCTTTGAAAAAGACAATATCGTCTCCTTTTTTTGCTTTTATATATGCCCCTGTAAAAAACTAAAAGAAAATGTAATTTTAATTATCGCAAACGTATAGGCATGACATTGTGTGATACTTATAAAAATTATAGTTTTATAAACCTAACTTCAATGTTAAAGTATAGCCCCGTTAAAAAGCTGACTTCTTCATATAATGGTTATTCAGGAATCTCAGCTTTTGTCATTTGACTCTAATATATGACATCTATATTAAAACAGACCTACAAAGTATTCATGTAGGATAGTTTTCGTTATAAAAATAAAGTTACATATGATAACTAATCGATTGCTGATTTGAACGACTTACTTCAATTTTACTCAATCTTACAACATCATGCGTATGTTGAGTAGTAGCTTTTTCCCAATTTTTACGTTCACAGACATTTGTTATTTTTTTTTTGACCAAACCTATCTTGACCGTATATTTTATAGGTAGCCTACATTGTAGAACTGATATAGCTGTATATAATGCTCTGTATTTATAAGATACTAGGCCTAAATGTATACAATGTGTTTATATATATATATATATATATATATATATATATATATATATATATATATATATATACCACAATATGTATGCAAAACAATACAATATGCATGAAAAAAACTGTGTATATAAATTGGAATGTGACTGTTGTAATAAAGTTTATATAGGGCAAACTAAGAAAAAACTTAAAGATAGATATAAAGCGTATATACATATACATATAAAAAGCCAGAATTTTATAAATCGAATTTTGCTAGTAATTGTATTAATAATAATCACATATTTCCTAATATAGATAACATAATACTTGTAAATACACAATATTTGTAATACTTGAAATTAACAAATGCCTAAGAATAATTAGTTCTGAAGCTTTAGAAATACATAAATATAATACGAATAATGAGTTGATAAATGAACAAATAGAAGTAAAATCTAAATTTGATACTATATTCAGAGTTTGTAATGTTGGGGCAGCAAAGTAATAGTTTGACAACATTGTAATAGATTTGGCAACGCTGTTTGTTGGATCTAGTTTGCACATGTATGGTTGATTTTAATTCTTTAGTATTCCTGATGCCCAGGGCTTACCTCGGCTACTGGGCGGGTCCACAGGTGGCGGATAGTGAAGTGACCTACAGATATGTAGGTTAGCTGCGAATAAGGATTCCAAATAAGCAGTCCCGGACCAGAGGTGGCAACATCAACAGAGGTGGACGTTCAATCATTGGCACGATGGTACGTATTAGATACCACATAACCCGTTGCCGATGTTGTGGCATGGCGAGTAAGTGCCGCCATCAAATAAGCACTGCCCTGTGCTGTCTTGCACGGTTTGGGAGGGGACCCCAAAGACTAGGATAGTGAACTCCAAAATAAAAACAAGGGTAGCTTGGGCTCTTAGTTGTAGGGAAAGTAACCAAGCTAGGGGATGGAAACCTTGATAAAAAATGACCTGGCCCACCAGTTAGTGGTTAGTAACAACCCTACATCGTAAAAAACCCTTGCTACGAAACCAAACAATGTAATAATAAAGCATGGATTAAAAGGCAAAAGAAAACGGAACTCGAACCTGGTTTTAGCAACATGGAAAGTCCGGACAATGTTACAGCCTGGAAAAATGGCTGAAGTGGCTGAACAGCTATTTAAATTTAACATTGACGCAGTGGCCCTACAGGAGATTAGCAGGGTAGACTAGATAAGAAAGAATATACCATACTGTACAGTGGAGCAGCAAAAACTGGACAAAGAGGAACAGGATTCATGCTTACAAAGAGACCATGACGTAGTTTATTGCTATTCAAACCCATTATTGATAGAATGTGCAAGATGCGCTTGAGCGGAAAATTTAGAAATACAACTTTGATCTCTGCCTATTCACCAACTGAAGACAGTGATGAAGATGAAAAAATACTTTTCTACTAACAATTAGAAAATGCTCTTCTATGTAGTCCCAAATATGACACAAAAATTATACTTGGTGATCTAAACGCCCAAGTGGGTAAGGAGAATTTTACACAAACTGTTGCTGGAACCTACTCAATTCATAATATAACGAATGACAATGGTAAACATTTGTGTGAATTTGCTGAAGCAAACAACATGATAATAAAAAGTACTTGCTTACCGCACAAAAAAAATACACATTGCAACTTGGAAAGCACGAAATGGCACATTAACCCAAATTGATCACGTGCTCATTTCAAAACGCCATTCTTCTTCAGTAACTGATGTCAGAACGGCCAGAGGCCCAAATTGTGATTCAGACCACTTTCTGGTGAAAATTAACTATAGAGAGCGACTGGCATGATTGCGATAAGAGAATATATATAAAAGAAGGCACTGGAACCTAGACAAATTTAAAGATCCGGTCACATTAGAAGGATTTAGAGAATTGGGCGATAGAAAAATGTTAGAAGTGTTACTATAAGAGGGTATTGAAAATGAGAAAACAGGGATAGAAGTAAAGTGGTCCAAAATCAGCAGAGTCATTGAGGAGACGGCGAGTGATGTGATTGGTGAGAAAATGAGGGGACGAGGTGAGGAATGGTTCGATGACGAATGTCGTGAAGTGCTAAGAACAAGAAATGCATATAGATTGATAATGTTACAGCGCGCTACAAGACAGAACACCTCAGATTACCAACTAAGCCGTAGAAGAGCAAATAACGTCATACGTGAAAAGAAAAAAGCCTTTCTAAGGAAGCAAGTAGAGTAAATTGAGGAATTGAGAAGTAATAACGAATCCAGGAAATTCTATGGTGCAGTTAAATATATAAATAGAGGTTTCCAGCCTAAAATCGACTCATGCAAGTATAAAGATGGTAGAGTAGTGGAGAGTAAGGCGGAAGCTATTGGCAGATGGGCAGAGTACTTTGGTGACCTGTACAACGCGGGAGCTCAGACGATAGACACGGACAAAAATACCTTGAGCCGAATGGAATTGACAAATGAGGATGACAGTGAACCACCGGACATGGATGACTTCATGGAGTCGATCGAAAAGCTGAAAAGCAACAGAGCACCTGGTGAAGACTCACTTGTAGCCGATTTTTTAAAAATTGTGGAGAAATTGTACAGTCACAATTATATTCCCTGATCCTAGACATATGGGAAAGAGAACGCATACCTAGAAAATGGAGAACTAGTCTCATATTTCCTGTTTTTAAAAAGGGTGACAAATTGGAATGCAGTAATTATCGTGGAATATCTCTGCTCACGGTAGCATACAAAATATTCTCAAACATAATACTGAAAAAGCTCAACGTCTTTGCTGAAAACATCATAACAGATTATCAGTGGGGGTTCCGACAAGGAAGAGGAACTACCGATCAGATATTTGTTTTAAGACAGTTACTCGAGAGGTGTTGGGAATATAAAATTGACCTTCATCTTCTTTTTATTGACTATCGGCAGGCTTTTGACAGTGTCAACAGAGTAAAATTGCTCGAAATCCTAAAGGAGTGCAACGTACCAAACAAGTTGATCAGACTAATCAACATGACATTGTGTGATAGTGACGGCAAAGTTGTCATAGGCGGCGGTATTAGTCCCGAATTCCCTATTCTGACTGGCGTGAGACAAGGCGTTGCCCTGTCTGCTACCCTCTTCAATCTCTCCTTACATGGCGTTTTGAGGAGGATTAACGTTTCAGGGAATAGCATGCATTCATGCAGTAAAATATGTGCATATGCTGATGATATATGCTTGGTTGCCAGGAATATTCCATCGCTCAAAGAAACTTTTAATTTAATCAATAATGAAAGCAAAAAGATAGGGCTCTGCATAAATGAGGGAAAAACTAAATATATGAGTATAAGCAGAGGGCGTAGCAGTACGACTATAGATATCGATGGATATTCATTTGAAAAAGTAAGAAGTTTCACATATTTGGGCTCGGAAGTCAATGATGAAAATAAAACAATGAATGAAGTTCAGAAAAGAATAATGACAGCTAATAGAGCATACTTCGCAAATATAAAGCTTTTTAAAAGTAGGCTATTGTCTCAAAGCACTAAGGTACGACTCTATAAAACCTTAATTCGGCCAGTCCTAACGTATGGAGCGGAGACGTGGACTTTAACCGCCGCGATGAAAAATCAGTTTTCATTGTTTGAGCTTAAGCTTTTAAGAAAAATTTATAGTCCAGTCCACGATGTACAGACAAACCTGTGGAAGCTTCGATCTAATGCCGAGTTGTATTCCTTATACGTAGACGCAAATGTGGTCCATTTTATTAAAACGCGACGTCTAGAATGGTTGGGTCACATCATAAAAATGCCCACCAATAGAATGCCGAACAAACTTTTACATGGCACTATGATTGGCAAAAGAAGAGATGGCCGGCCAAGAAAACGATGGCTACAGGACCTTGAGAAAGATTTAAGAGTACTCGGCATTACAGCATGGAAACAGAAGGCTAAGGATAGAAGTGCATGGCGGAACATTGTTAAGGAAGCCAATGCCCACCACGGGCTGTAGCGTTACGTAGTAGTATCCCTGATGATGGTGTTACTGTTTTTCAACGAAAAGGTTTGAATTGTACATTCAATAAATTATTCTTGTATTTGTATTTGTCTTATTTCTTTATATATATATATATATATATATATATATATATATATATATATACATAGTATGCAGCTTTTTCCCAATCTTACAACATATATTTATATAAGTTAAGTTTGTTATTTTTTATATTTTTAGCCATTAATTATGTCTACTAATATTTGAAATTATATGTTTAGAAATGTATTTTTAATATCATGGGGAAACAAAAGAAATCAAACACGGCGATGTCTTTGTTTAAATATAACGGGAATATATAGCAATACAAATGTCGTTTCAGACCTTAGCAGCGTTTGCAACATTGGCTTTGATTCAAAGCCTTCTTTTAATACATTTAACGCAAGGATTTAGCACTGCGAAACACTGTCGAACGGTTTCCAACGGGGATTTTAACGTCCGCAAAGATGCAATGCATTTTTGTAACGTTGGTAATTAATAACTTAGCAATAACGTTCTCACATATTACTCTTACATTGTGTTCTCATAAAGTAGGCCTGATATATGAGCTGGCTTGTGAGTTACGGTTATAAATAAATAAATTGTTGCAGTTGTAATGTTGTGTAGTATGATTTTTGATGATAATATACATCATCGAAACATGTATAACAATAAAGTAAATGATTTTGTGTATAGTTATTTATTAATTCAATTCATTGGCAGTTCTAAAGAGTTATTTCTAATCATTTCTTATTCTCGAAACTTGAAACGAACTTTAGAAACGTTCTCACTGTAAGTTTATAGACCCAATGAAAGCATGAAATGTATTTTATTCCTATGAATCAAGTGGAACAGGGGTTAGGAACTGACCTAAGAAGAAACTCTGCTCACAGATATAATCATTCACCTCCCGGTCGAAAGGGGATATTATATGCTTCTATAATATCTCCAAAGGTCGGTTTGACCATTCCACACAAATAACATAACATCAGGAGCTTTACACACCTCTATAAATTAACAATAGGACTATTTCTATAATTTCTTTTCTAGTTGTAAGGTGGTTAAACAGTGTGACTACAATCGCCTACAAAAAATAGAAAATTATGGTGCATGATTATGGAATTTAGGTAGGGATAGAAACTTTTGGTATTAATTTAGGTTTTAATCCTGTGCTTCTAAAAATTAAACAAAAAAACGACAATGAACAAAAACGTTGATATATACGATTTGTTTTCATGAAAAGGTTAAGTAGATTAACACGACTGTTCAAGTTGATAAAGGACACAATCACCCATGACAGTTATGAAAAATGTAACTTTACTTATTTCACAACATCTGCGACTCACGTTCCGCTCGTCGGTAAACAGTTTATACAAAAAATAATTTAAAAGAGCCTCGAACGTTGCGACCTGGTCTTGTGTTGACATTATAATACTGGCGGAAGATTAATGGTTCCTTTCCGCTGTTCCTTCTCTTTTATCACCGGTTTGGGTCTTATTTTTCTATGTCAATGAGTCTGTTATACGCAAACTCAATTTTTACATACCATTCTTTAAAATAATGTATAGTTTTATGTAACTGATATATAATGTACAACATTCATATAGAACACCGTTTCACCTAACCTAACAATTAAAATGTAAAACGGTAGAACTCACAATATATATTCACCTACCACGCACAAAGAACAGTGGAGAAACGAATACAAAATGTAATTTGTGATTTGAGAAACACCTGCTTTGGGAAAGAAAAATAGAAACTTTGACGTCCAACGTTTCCTAGTCGGAGACAAAAAAGACAGCTCACGCCATTGTCAAGCTCCTTAGAGTGGAATTAGTTTGCATGCAAACAACCAGGTACCAGCACTATCTCCGGCTGTCGGTGACGTCATTGAACATTCCTCCCACTTGGACACTCCATCGTTTTATGATAAGAAATGGTGAAACTAATAGCGTGAATATCGTCACGAAAGGGCGTGATATCGTAACAGCCTCCTGTGACGTAAAATAATGAAAATCAAATTTTAAATACATCAGCAAAAATCCTGAAGAATTCTTTTAAATAAAAACACCCGTGCACTCTAATACAAACGCTCACAAACTCGTACATAAGCGCTCGCTCATAGACTCGTACACACATGCGCACACGCGCACGCACACACAGACAGGCACACACACACACACACACTTTTCAACTTGCATTGAAAATTACAGTAAAGCAAAATACTTTAGGGGAATATTTTTATATTACGGTTCTTGTATAAGTGAACACAATGGCGGGTGGTAAATCACTCTATAACTATTACGAAATTAAGTGCGGTTTTCAATAAATAAATACAATTTATAAGTCGTAATTATTATTAGTTTTTTTAGTTTTAAATGCGTTTATACACACACACACACACACACACACACACACACACACACACACACAGACTCACACTCACACACTCACACTCACACACACACACACACACACACACACTACCACACACACACTCACACACAAACACTCACACACATACACACACACACACACACACACACACATTTCCTTGCAGTCATTTTTCTTTTCCCCCTTTTTTTAGAGAGAATATAAACTTTTCAACTTGTATTGAAAATTACAGTAAAACAAAATACTTTAGGGGAATATTTTTATATTACGGTTCTTGTATAAGTGAACACAATGGCGGGTGGTAAATCACTCTATAACTATTACGAAATTAAGTGCGGTTTTCAATAAATAAATACAATTTATAAGTCGTAATTATTATTAGTTTTTTTAGTTTTAAATGCGTTTATACACACACACACACACACACACACATACACACACACAGACTCACACTCACACACTCACACTCACACACACACACGCACACAAACACACACAAACACACACACACTCACACACATACACACACACACACACACACACACACACACACACACACACACACACACACACATTTCCTTGCACAGTCATTTTTCTTTTCCCCCTTTTTTTAGAGAGAATATAAACTTTTCAAATTGTATTGAAAATTACAGTAAAGCAAAATACTTTAGGGGAATATTTTTATATTACGGTTCTTGTATAAGTGAACACAATGGCGGGTGGTAAATCACTCTAAAACTATTACGAAATTAAGTGCGGTTTTCAATAAATAAATACAATTTATAAGTCGTAATTATTATTAGTTTTTTTAGTTTTAAATGCGTTTATACACACACACACACACACACACACACACTCACACTCTCTCTCACACACACACACACACAAACACACACAAACTAAATAGGCCGCTGAAAGAAATAGTGGCTACGTAGAGCTTGTTAAGGCTCCGTCCTCTATAAATCTTACGCCACATGTTCCCGACGCAACAGAGTCGTGTTCATGGAGCGTGCACAAACTTTCGTAGATATTTCATAAAACTAACATCGTCTTTGCTAACGGCACACGTATAAGTAGCGAATGGCAAGTTATAAAACAATTGGGGGGGTGTCTATTTATAGCCGATTTTAAAAACTTGGTGCTTTTGCTGTTGGAAGTTAAAATACGAGTGTTTCAAAAACATATTTAGTAGGAATAACTGGTATGACGTTTTACATAAAACTACAACAAGGGCGGTCTTAATTGATAGTTGAACAATTTAGTGATTTAATCAAAGTCTTTTGTGAAAAACATTTCATCACTGTTCCACTAGAATCACATGACGTATTACTGAACTAATATTACAGGTAATAAGGCATTCATATTTTACTCAAAGAATAATGTATTTAAAATTGAATTATTCCGCACCGATAGCGGTTCTAGTAACATTACATCAATGCAAATCGTAATAATTTAGTTGGGACGAATATCAGGTCCTCTGTGCAATATATATATATATATATATATATATATATATATATATATATATATATATATATATATATATAGCGAGAGAGAGAGGGAGAGGAACATGACTACACAACATATATTTTGTACGCAAAACGTTTATGTTGGCAAAATTGAGACCTAACACACAGCTGTTGTCTGACATACTTTATTGACTTCCCGAAGCCACTCCAACATGAATATCTTATGAATACATAAAAGTCAATATTGGAATATGTAGAGAAATTTGTACACGGAAAGCCAGAACAGGAAAGCTGTCGCTGGAAATATGTGACGTAGTAACGGTAAAGGTTGCTAAATTCAATATTTGTTTTTATCAAAGTGGATTTTCCAAAATATATGCTTCCCAAACCGTACACAATGAATTCTCAGGGATGCCATTTACACGTTAGCTATTTTGATTATTTAATAAAATATTATTTACAAAATTAGTGTTTTTTTTTGTTTATGTAGACTGATTTCTGGGAAAAACTTCTTGAACTGTTAACAAAAATGTAATTATCTCGGCAATCATCGTTTGTAGATTTTAACTCTAGACTAATCGAGTTTGTGAAGAACCTAAAAAAAACTTTTGAAAAATATAATTCGTTGAAGTTTTTATTTTAATGCTTGGGAGCAATAATTGAGCCCAAATTCTTGGCACACTTTAGTAGCCAGTATTCCAGTTGGGTGTTCCGCAGTCTTTAACTACATTCTTCTGTAAAAAATAGGTTTTTCACATCGATTTAGGAAACAATAATTTAGGAAACAGTTGTTTTACTTGGATGTTATAAAAATCCATATAATTGTAGTAAGTATGAGGTACAACTAACCATACTGACGTTTTTGAGATAGACGTTATTACAACGATAAATTAATTACTTTTTATATAATTTTACTTTACAAACTGTAATATGTTAGAAATGTAACTTTATACGTTTAATATAACATTATCTTGTTTTTAACATAGTATTTCGTGTGCCAGATAGCAGATGTATCAATACGTTTTATTTAAACACATTAATAAGCTGTTATTACCTTGTTTTTTGAAACAATGGTTTTTTTCGGCAAATTTTTGTAGCTAGACCGTGTTTATCCTAACGGTATGGAAAAAAGTGTGTGCACAGTTTTATAATCAATATTTGTCTATATTTTTAGTTACTTTAATGCCTTATAAACTTTATCATTAACTATATTCTACTTATTTCCACAAGCATTTCAAATTATTTTTTAATATAATACGTTTATTTTGTATTCATCTTTCATAACTTTTAGCAAAGTGTGAATTAAAATTTCTCACTATATTTCGGGAGAAACTCAGACTTCCTGGACTTCCCATATTTTTTTTAATATATTCACGTTGTCTTCAACGTGAAATATAAAACTCGCAGCCAGAAATACCTAAAAACTAGTATAAATTTAGGTATGAAATTGTAATTCAATAAGTTTAAAATCAATTAATTTTCAAATAGAACTAATTTTCAACTATAGCGTATAAATGTATATAGATGTCTCTTCGTGTTCCTGAACATATTAAATTATCTATTTAAAGTGGGTCACCCAGTCTAACCTACTTATGCTATAGTGCCTCATGCTTTGAAAGTTTTAAGTACGAATTATTACGTGTAAGTTTGTAGGCCTTATGCTGTTATAAAAAAACAACTAAAGACCAATGTCTTTATCAATATTTAAACATCCAGCCGTTATTAAAACACAACACTTAGGTTGCAGGTGTCCATTGAAACAAACAGGAAATCGAAAACCTGTGGTTAGGTTAGATTAGGTAAGATAGGTTACAACAATAGGACTCACAACCAAATAAAACGAAAATGGTGCAATTTCGATTCAAAACGATGCTAATTTCCGAGCCACAAGCATTATATTAAAACTGGTTAGGTAAGATAACGTTAAGTAGGTTAGGTTTGGTTCGAAAAGTAAGAATGATTGGACTGATAATCGATTAACACAAAAAGACAGAACAGCAAATTATTTGGCGTGATATGATGCCGGTATTCACTCCCACAACCAGGATATTGAACTTGCTTCGGTAAGGTAAAGTTAAGTAGGTTAGGTTAGGTAAGTAAGAGTGATTTGGCTGATAACCAAATAACACAAAAATGTCACAATAGCAAATTATTTGGCGTGATATGATGCCGGTATGCACTCCCACAACCAGGATATTGAACTTTCTTAGGTAAGGTAATGTTAAGTAGGTTAGGTTAGGTAAGTTAGAATGATTGGACTGATAAACAAATAACATAAAAATGTCACAACAGCAAATTATTTGGCGTGATATGATGCCGGTATGCACTCCCACAACCAGGATATTGAACTTGCTTCGGTAAGGTAAAGTTAAGTAGGTTAGGTTAGGTAAGTTAGAATGATTGGACTGATAAACAAATAACACAAAAATGTCACAACAGCAAATTATTTGGCGTGATATGATGCCGGTATGCACTCCCACAACCAGGATATTGAACTTGCTTCGGTAAGGTAAAGTTAAGTAGGTTAGGTTAGGTAAGTTAGAATGATTGGACTGATAAACAAATAACACAAAAATGACACAATAGCAAATTATTTGGCGTGATATGATGCCGGTATGCACTCCCACAACCAGGATATTGAACTTGCTTCGGTAAGGTAAAGTTAAGTAGGTTAGGTTAGGTAAGTAAGAATGATTGGACTGATAACCGAGTAACACAAAAATGACACAACAGCAATTTATTTGGCGTGATATGATGCCGGTGTGCAGTCCCATAAGCGGCATATTGAACTTCGTTAAAGTAAACTTAAATAGGTTAGAATGCTGAGACTGAATACGACATGAATCAAAATTGGTTCAAATAAGATTGCTGCGGCGTGTTACGATGCCGGTGCCCAACATGACAGCAGTATATTGACAAACCGTGATTAAAGAATATTGGGTTAGGTAGATTAAGCTGTAACACTGACAACTATATAAAACTAAATGAATCCACAGGGACTAATTTGGTGATGTAACGCCAATTATGTTCGCTAAAGTATGAACTGAAAAATCTAGTTAGTTCATAATTTGTAGACGAAAAACCCGATTAAACAAAAAAAGTTGCAAAAACTAAAAAAACTAACTATACATTTTTATATATTTATGATGCAAACACACCGCGACCTCAACACACCCGCATAAGTTAATTAACATTTGGTTTTATATAGGTTATACAATAATTTATACATCAAATACACAAGGCTTTGGTTAAACACAGTCTGCGAGAACTTGAACCATTAATCTTGTGACGGAATGAAGATGTCAAACGCAAGTCGGAAACTACCTGTGTAAACTTGATTTATGTTTGCTCTAAATATCTGCTGCCAGCATAATACGGTCGTTGTGTATAGTCGTAATTTCGTTTTGAAAACGTTTGGCTCATTCGATTTGGCTGGAAACTGTTCATAAAAACATTTTGAAAATATCGAAATCTTGTTGCTGTTCATGATGAGATGGTTGTAAATTACAAATTACACTTTTGCTATTACTTGCGACCAGACATTTGTTAACTAAAAGTTGTTAATTGTTAACTTACACTTGGAGGAAACGTTTTCGTCTTACGTCTTCTTCAGCCTCGTATTTATGCCGCTAGGAATGCTAAATGAATAAACACGGCACAGATCACACATACTTTTCGATCACATCACTTCTAACTTTCAAAAAGATGGTACCGAGGAAACACAACAGCAGCATTCCTAGCGGCAAAAATACGAGGCTGATGAAGTCGTAAGACGAAAACGTTTCCTCCAAGTGTATGTTAACAATTAACAACTTTTAGTTAACAAATGTCTGGTCGCAAGTAATAGCAAAAGTGAAATTTGTAATTTTGAAAATCGTAAATTGTTACATATTTTTTAGAAAAATTTGAAAAGATTGTGTTAAAAGATATTATGATTTAATTACATTTAAGTAATTTAACCGGACTTTTGGTGGAAAACCAACTGTTTACAATACAAAAGAATAAATTTAAATACAAAGGTAAGTCAATTATTATTTTCAATGTAGAAATAAAAGTTTATTGTAATCAAGTAGAAAACTTATATGTACATAATTTTTTGACACAGTCCCCTTGCTTTTCAACGCATCGTTTTACTAGCTTCTTGATGGGCTCATAAAAAGAAGGTTTTGGTTGAGCTCTCAGTCAGGATATACCGCTTCTTTCATGCTTCGTCTGAAGTAAATCGACGGCCCTCAAGGCTTGTCGCACACTGGATCCGTTCAGTTCAGTCCGGTCAGCTCAGCTCAGTTCAGGCAGCTTTCCAACACATTGCGTCCGTTCGGTTCGCTCAGTTCAGTCGTTAAGCTTGAGCGCCAACCTTTAGTGGACGACAGACACTATCAATGTTCGCTTGTAAATTAAATTTGTGTCGGCTTTTCCGTTTGTGCGGTTATGAGTTCCAGCAGTAGTGACGAAGAAACTGTTGTAATAGCATTGATACTAGCTGCAGAAGAGGATGATCAAGTATCAAAGAATAAAAATGTTTTGGGTGCACAGTATTAATGCCGTACGGGATAATGAGGGATATTCATTGTAATATTATAGTAATCCTTGTGTGACAGGATCCATACAACATTGGATATACCTGTACTGCTGAAATAGGTTGTTCATCAAAACTCATCTTAAAAATAAATAAATCAACAATCCAAAAATCACAGCACTGAGAACATGTGTCAGACCGCTCGAGTTCAGTTGCACAACACTACTGACTATCTGTACTCTGCGCATGCGCGGCGTCTCGGTCATTCCGTCGCTTCCGCAAAAATCGCTCGCTGACCGGAAAGTGGCTGAGTTGGACCGAGCGGACTGAACTGAACTGATGAAACGGATGATGTGTGCTGTTCTACATTTAATTACATTGTTTCCGAATTTTCGCTGAAGCGACTGAGCTGAGCGGACTGAACTGAACGGATTCAATGTGTGACAAGCCTAATCCTTCTTTGAGTATGCCAAACAAGTGATATACGGAGGGTCAGGACTATATGGAGGATGAGGAGCAAGCTCTTAAAAATGGAGTTTCTGGAGCGATGCGGATGAGCTTGTCGTGCAACAACACAACACCTTTTGATAGCGCCCTCACTGTATCCTCGGCGTTTGATTCGAATTGCTGGCTTTAGCTTGGCAGTAAGCATCTCACTGTAACGTACACTGTTTATTTCTGTGCCCCTTTCCTAATCTTCTTCCACTACTGGACCCTGTAAGTCCCAAAAAATTGAAAGCATTAGTTTTCCTGCGGTCTGTTGGGACCAGAACGTTTTCATGCACGCCAACTTTGGATGTTTCCATTCCATATCCTGCCTCTCTGACTCTCTGGCTCACAATGATGTATCCATGTTTCTTCGCCAGTAATGATCCTGTCTACGATGTTGTCCCGTTTGTTAGTATAGCGGTCCAAAAAAGATCCGTTTTTGGCAGATCTCCAAGCTCGTTTATTTATGCAACGGTGTCAGTTGATTTATGACTCATCTTTCAGAAACTTTATGAAACTCAAGTCTGTTGTGAATGATTTCATTGGCAGAACAGTGATTAATTTTCAGACGATGTGCCACATCGCCAATAGTTACTCGTCTGTCTAAAAGAACCATTTCACGTCACTGCTCATTGGTTTCCTCAGTTGTGGCGGTAAACGGACGTCCATTTCCTTCATCATCTGTAACACTTGTGCGACAATTTAAACATTTTTCAAACCAATTGTAGACACTCTGTTGTCGCAAAACGCCATTCCCGTACTGTATTAAAAGTCTTTGATGAATTTCGGTCCTGTTAAATCTTCTGACCACAAAAAACTGATCACTGAACGTTGCTATCATTAAACATTACAGCAAATACACAAGGATGAATCATCAACGCAAAACGACAGTACTACAAACAAAAACAAAATATGAGTAAATTGCACATAGTAATTGACTTTACCTTTATTAAACATAAAAAATTACCTTAGTCATAGAATGAGAGGTTTTGGTGAGCTTTAAGGTTAGGCAATGTCTACCTGGGACAGGATTACTATTTGAGGAAATATAAGAACAGGCTTTCATTATAGGACCTGCATATGGCCTAAGGAGGGTTCTGCCATGGCGAAATCAGGAAGGTAAGACAAGAAACTTTTTCTGGAAAATTACGTTGATTTAAACTTCAAGGGCACTGCCGTACTGATGGGCAAAAAACTTTCGCTTTTGACAAACGAAAGTTTTATTTCTACGCCGTAATTTGCATCGTCGAAGAAACACGGTGGTTTGAGGCATGTAATATACTGGCATTTCCAGTATAGTCAAGGACTATACTGTGTCCTTGTGTTAAGGATTACTTGTACGCTTTATTACTGGAAGAGTATACATTTTACTGTAAAACCAAAAATTTATTAACAAATATTTCATATAATCTAAAGTCTCATATGTAGGAATCTACTTGTAATATTAGGATTTTGACAAATGCACAAGACACAATTGTAGGATTTTGACAACGGCACAAGACTACTAATGTATATGAGGAGTATTTAACACCCGGTATAAATACTTTCGTTTTGTAGTACATAAAACACAGTTGACGCAAAATCACATCTAGCGATGACGAGGTGAACCCATTTACATGTACTTTGTATGCACAACAAAATAAATGGATGTACTCCGGATATTAGTTATTTATATTTTCCATCCGGGAAAGAATACGTATCAGCAAGCAAATACGTTCAACAAAACATTTGAAAATTGAAATTATATGTAATTTTTCAGATATATAGTAGAGAATTTATCCTAGATTTATAAAAGATGACGTTTTGTAAAAATAAATATGTACTAACTGAAATAAAACAAAATAAATATAGTAAATCATCCCCTAGCTAATGTGGCATGTAACTTCACGATACTTAATGATTATCAATATTTTGCAGGACATTTTGTAGGCCAATAAACGATTTTAAATAAACGTTTTATTCAAAGCTGGAATTTAATAACAAATTAGATGTACATATTTATTAAAAACATTATACATTTATTACATGATTACATGCATAATAAATAAAAACTCTGTTCATCTGATTTTCTCTGCTGTGCAATCTGTTTGAATTTATTAAAATGACAATGTCAATGAAACAATGAAATACGCCCTGGCCCCTGTGAAACGAGGTTTCAACCCTCTAAAATATCGCACGGCCAGATTTAAGGTTAATTTACTAACCTGAAGTTTTTAAAAATTTCGTTTCTTTTAAACTTTATTCGTTTCTTTAGCTATTGACAGGTGCAAATGTAAAATAAAATGTCATTTTCACTTAAATAAAAGTAAGTCTCCTCTAAGCTGCAGTTAGCACTAAAGCTTATAAACTTGAGATAAACATGACTTCAGTAACTCCAGTAACTTGAGGTAAACATTACGGTACTTGGCAGAAACTTTGTGAATTCCACTTTCAGAAAAATCTCTGAGAAAATACATTATGGGAACCTAACAAGGGTACAATACAGTTATTCACTTTTCTGGTTCCATAAGAGAAGGGTGAAGTGTTTTCTGCGTAAGAGTCGCTAGAAAATAAGGACACTATTCACAGTTTTCAGTATTCTAATACAAAGATTCCATGAAATCACTCTCAGTAGCTCTTCAATCACTCAAAAGACCCTTGGGATTCCTTTACTCCCTATTGGATATAGAGAGCACGGGAAGGGAAATACGGTAAATAGCGTTGTGTCTGTTTGACATTTACCCATATCGTAGTTTGCCTTGCTAACACTAGTAGCATGTAGTTGGGAACAGTTTGAATCCACGATGCATGTTTACTAATTTGAATGAAAGATTAGAAAGCAACCCTGACACACACGATGAAAGGTTTTGACTTGTAAGTATTGAATTAATTAAACTGAACACCTTCTGAAAGAAAAGATAAAATCTAGTAAAAATGAAAGAGTTTTGAAGCTACCTTATGGTGTGGAATTAAAGATTAAGGTGACAGACTAAAATATTAAGAGCTTTGGGTTGTCTTTTTAATTGTTTGAAATAGAAGTACTAGGGTAATTCATAAAATAATGTTTCCTATACTGATAAAAATGAATGCGACATGCTAGGAGAAATGTGGTAACACTGACTTACTTATCAACTTCTCCTCTCTCTATCTCCACCACTCCCGCCTCGCCACATTGCTCAGTGCCGGGCTAGCTGCCTTCAAAATGGGAGCCCCCCATTGTTATTGTCGCCAGTTGCGAAATGTGTGCTATGATACGTTTTCTTAAATGCTAAACCGATTTCACCTATTGACATTTATCGTCAGTTATTTGAAGGTTATGGGGAAAAGTGTATATCTGTTCAACATGTTCACAAATGATGTAAAGAATTCAGTGAAGGCAGTAAAAAAATTCATGATGAAGACCGGAGCGGAAAGCCTTCAGTTTCAGACGGAATTCTTGATAAAGTTGAAAGAATATTGCTTGAAGATCGGAGGGTTCATATTAAGGAACTTGCTTTGCGTATTCCTGAGAGTTCCAACACCACAATTCATAACATTTTAACCGAAAAATTAGGATATCACAAAGTGTGTGCGCGGAGGGTACCGCAAATGCTTACATAAACCCACAAACACCAACGTGTCGAGTGTGCCCAGCTTTTGCAACAATGTTAAGAAAACAAAGATGAATTCTTGGATTCCAATGTTACAGCCAATGAAACATGGACGTTTCACTTTACCCTCGAAACCAAGCAGCAATCACGTGATTGGCATCACTACTTCGCCGAAGCCGAATAAGTTTAAACAAACGCAGTCTGCTAGGAAAGTCATGGCAACTGTCTTTGGGACATGAAGGGCTTGCGTTTAATCGACTTTTTGCCTCGTGGAACAATATTCAGCTCCGACAGATATTGCGACACATTAAGAAAACTGAGACTTTCGATCCGGAACCGCCAGAGGGGGAGATTGTTCAGTGGTGTGAGGCTTATCCACGACAACACTCGACCTCATGTTTCACATCAAACTCAAGAACTGCTGACAGATATTTTCTGGACTGTTGTGACTCTCCCCAAAGTGCTTATCATTTATTCCCAAAATTAAAGGAACACTTGGGTGGCTTACGCTTTAGTACCGAATATGAAGTCAAGGAAGAGGTTACTCAATTCCTCATAGGTTTAGCGGCAGAATTCTGTAACATGGAGGTAGAAAAGTCGGAGCATCGTTTTCAAAAGTGTTTGGACAGAAACGGTGATTATGTGGAAAAATAGCATAAGTTCTATGCTTTAAAATGATGCATTACATAAAGAACAAAAATAATCCTGTCTGTGTTTAAACATTATGGGAACCTTATTTTATGAATAACCCTCGTATTAAACAATAAAACCACATTTAAGCACTTATAATACTTAACGAATGTTATAAATAAAAAATTCATTAGATAGAACACAGAATATGATGAAAGCACTACATTATTGATCAAGAAACCACACTTCTAGATGTATTTATAGGCTTTAGTCAGAGACTATTATGCCACTCGAAAGGTAGGAAAGGTTGCGTTAAAGGCAGGATTAAACTAGGGACGTAAAACTCCTGGTAGAGAATATACGCAAGATGTTATGGAGACAAGTGTGCAGGCCCGCGTGGCTGAAGTATTCTCTCTATGAGCTTAATATAGATGTATATTCCCGTTAAACCCCTTTGTTTAACTAACCGCGACTAGGTTAGGTTAGGGTTAAAGTTGGACTAAAAAAGGAAATATTCATCTACTGTTACTAGGAATAGTAGTGCATTGTGGGATTGCGTCAGGAACGCCACATACCCAAAGTAGACCTACTCTCAGCCGAAGAAGATACAAGTGTCTACTGACTATTAAGATTATGTGTTTGCTTTGGAACGAACGATGCTCTACAGCCGCCGAGAATTTCTTTAAAATCATTCAGGAACTCTGGATATTTGTGATGTTCTGATTATTATATAAAACCATGTTTGAGAAAAAATGATAAAAAGTATTATACAATTTTTTATTTAAAAAGAAAGCAACGTTCAATTTAATATTTGAAATCTGGCATCTATATTTTAAAAACCATTTAGGCCTATGTGTAACAAGTCATTTGAGAAATTTAACAAACAAATTTAGAATACCCTTACATCACTTTTTTCCCGCTTTCCTTACGAGTTTCAGAAACATTTTACCATCTTCAGTATATTGATTTAGAATTTTTGAATATATTTACATGTTGGGATATTGCAAACAAAAATAATACCTAGAAATCGAATACATATAGCGGTCCATTAAATCTTAGACTGGCGGTAAACACTATTTATTAATGATGTCTTTGAATAAGTTAAAACTCCCAAGTACTGAAATTAGGTTACATTGGAGATGCTAAATATTAGATAACACTAAAATACAAAATATACAACCAAATTTGTCAATTGAGTTTTAAAAAGAAATCCCAAACCAAACTTTTTCAAGAAAACTTTTCGGTGTTGCCAAATCTCAACTCAGTTCCTGATGTGATATTTGATAATCAAAAAGACCTTCAGCTCTCTAGCACCAGGGGAAAGGAACGACTGACTAAACGGGACGTTTGTGTAAACTTATTCATTTTAAAATGTAAAAGTAAAATCTGTATCATTGACATCTGATTTCAATAAACTTTATTTAAATGTATGACCCAATAGTTTTATTGGGCGAACAAAACGTCAATATTCTAAAAAACAACAAATTTCCTGACAAATACTAGCCAATGGTGTTTTATCACAAAGATTTCTAGCTCACTAGCAAGCTCCTTATGTTGTCAGCTTTGATGTCAGGGAAGCCGAATTAGGGTCGAAAGTTTACGCTGTACTGAATAGAACGTTTCGATCCTGCCCCTTGTGTATAGGCAACGTCGCTCAACTCTAAAGTCGCATTTAAGTGGAATGAAATATTGTTGGATCGTTTGAAGGAAAGTAGAGACCGGACAAACCTATTTACGATGTATTCTGGCCATAGTTCTAAGTTCGAATGAAGGACTAAGCTGTAGTTTTCTTACGGATCACTTTCACAGAATTATTACCTTTGAAAAACAAGTAACATGAATTTTTTAAATAGTCAATTCCTACTTAAATCAACAAAGAAAAAATTGATTTTAGTTTCTTTTTATTTTATGAATACAATTATTATAAGTTATGTACATACATATGTCAGAATAACTACATTAAGAGGCAAAATAGAGAGTTAACTTGCAATTTTCCATTTTCCTTTCTATGTATGGTGTTGGACTATTATTTTTGTTTGTTACTATTTATACGCTTTCTTTCGTCGCTTGCATTGTGTTGTAGTTTCTTTAGGAAACGAGGTTCGATACTGTTACGCAAGTTTGTTTATTTTATTCATTCCATTCATTACTAACCATACAGTACTATTTATGATATTTTGTGTTAACCATGACAACAGTTGAAGGTTGTACAACGGTGGCTTCAATAAAACCAGATGGGGGGGGATTCATACATGTCTTTGAAAAATGTATTTGTAAGTATTGGAATATTGGGGCAGCGCCAAAGCGCACTAAACATAAAAATTTACAGTTCGAATCCGGCTTAGCTCACAAATTTGTATAATTTAATTATTGAATAAATATTTGAAAAACTGTATTAACATCAATTGTCATCCAATATAGGTTTAAAAAAGTGTATGTTTAACTTCACGTATTTTAATAATGGTTCAAACTTTGTACAAGATACATATCAGGAGAGTGTGCGCTAATAGAAGGAATTTAATAAGGTAACGACTTATTTTTAACAAAATAGAACGTTTCCTATCTAATTGTTTACATTAATTTTGTCTGGTTTTTTGAATAAACGCTATCTGTCTGCATTGCATTGGGACAGAAATAACATTGATATATTTTAAAAAGAATTAAAATTTTTAGGAATGTGTTATCAATGACGATCAGCAAAACTTGCTTTTGAATTTAACGAATTACCTATAACTTACCGAACTAAATAAATCTGTAGAAAACACTACAGGCTGTAGAGTGTTGGAAGAACTCCGAGCTTCGGGTATCGACAGACCGACATTTCTTACCCTGTTTCAACCGTCCGCTTGTCCTGCCAATTAGTCACCTATTCTGTACATCTGTATGAAAACCTTTTTTATATACTTGCCAAAAACATCATTAAAATTGTAGTTTTATGCAAGTAGAATACGAAATAAAGAAAAATAGTATAAAATAATACAATTACTATGTAACACTCTTAAAAATAAGGTGTTACATATAAATTCATTTATATATTTAATTTTTATTTAATAATTATATCTTCCCAATATAAAAGAAAATTTTTGTTTTATTCGTGCTCATTGTGAAACTAGCATAGATAGTAGCACCCTTAGCGGGTAAAAATGTAAAATATCGTACGAGTAGTAACTCAGGGTAATTAACTGACATCACCTCATGTGACGCAAGCATGGTCTGATATCGCCAGATCCAATGCACCAATCGAAAAATTCGAAATAATAACCAAGGGTGGGATTTCCGTTGGCGTGCCCGTTCAGAAGCCCCAGTTCTCCGAAAGTCTTTGAACGAGACGGACGTAATGGCATTTTCGGACATAACCTAGAAATTTATAAGCCTCCAGCATTCAAAATTTAAGATGTCAAGGCCGGTACCAAATTTTATTAACGCAACAAAAGAAGAAGTCAGAAGCGATTATTCATATGTTTCAAATAAATAAAAGTTAATATCATTTTTGTTTAAGTGCGCTGATTTGCAAGAGCGATGTGTTAAGTGTTTAGTGATTCCAAAAGCCATGGGCAATGTTTAATATGTGTTACAGTGTTTTTAAAATAAGTAATGTGCACAAGCAGGTATGTTTTAGATAATAATAAAGAAAATGTATTTTAATGTTAACTAAGTTGAAGAATTTTTAATTGATAAACGGTTAACACATGAACGGTAGAAATTGTCCTTCGAATATTCATTTCAGAATTAATTTGGAAAACTTAAGTTACTATCTTGTCGATATATATAAATTTTAAAAGATAATAAGTAATTAAAATGTATGGAATAATTAGCAGTAATTAAAAGTAA
Source organism: Prosapia bicincta (assembly GCA_036971475.1). Lineage (NCBI taxonomy): Eukaryota > Metazoa > Arthropoda > Insecta > Hemiptera > Cercopidae > Prosapia > Prosapia bicincta. Next base: position 65,418,374 of record JBAIZL010000006.1, on the reverse strand, counting down.
ATTACTCGACACATTGCTGTCTTTTGTTCTTATGTAATTTGTCACTGATTAATAAATTGTATAACATTGTATTTTAAAACTTTATATTTTCATTTCAAGTAACCTAGTTCTACCTTCCGAAGATATCAGAAGATCGTTTACAGAAAGACATTATTATGCCTGGCTGGAAACGGGGAACTAGATAGAGCCATGGGTAAGTAAGGTATTTAATTTGTTAATTAGTAATTAACACGCATTTTTAATAAAGCCCTGATAAATACTTACCCCTGGAAAAAGGCTCATGTGTTACAACTATATTACCATTGTATAGAGGTTAATTTGTGTGAATAATAGCTCAACAAGATTAGGACCGTTATAGTCTTTTTAAAAAATTATATATTTTGTTATCACTTTTTTTATTTGTTATTCTTTTCAATGAAACCAAACTTTTTTTCTTAGCTGAAATTAAAATTTTCGGCGAATTGTTCGCAAATTAAGTTTACTTTAAACTTTTTTGTTTCAAGAGCACGTCAGCTCACTAACAGCCAGTTCAAGCGGTGCAAGGATGGTTTGCGCTGCTTTATAAGGGTCGGCCGTCAGCCTGAGGGTAATATTTGCAGACGCATTCAATCGCACTAAATTTTCTTTATCAGTGCCTAATGATAACGATACTGCAGAAAACTATTCAGTGCGTCGGAGAACGTCATGTTTCAGGAATATTTTCACACGTTTACTACAACTATAAGTACGATAAGTTACGGTAAGTACGGTTAACCTAATGTCACTAATTGATTACTATTTTGGATAAATCCTAAAGCATTGAAACACTGATTAGACACGCTCGTTGCGCTTTCCGGTCTGACTATGGAGATTACTCGGCACGGTGAGGACATAATACGGAACGTTACATATTATGTAGACACAGCGATGCTTACTCGTAAAATACGCAACGTAAAAATTTTAATAAGACGGAATGTTTTAGGTCTCTTCGTTTGAATAGGTTATTTTACATCCCTATATACTTACACCCATTTGTACGTTTCAATGCCCAAGTCAAAAGAGAGTACAACCATAATAATGTTTTTTTTTTAACATGTTTAACCATAACTGTTGCGATTAAACTTAATTAAGCTGTTGAGATTGACATGTCGTTATCATAAGGCATTATAACTGTATAAAGTTGTAAAACAAACTTTAAAGTTTAGCCTTAACTTTTGAGTTTAAACTTCATTTAACTGTTGAGATGGACAAGTTATCATCATAAGATAGTATAACTATATTAAAGTTGTAAAACAAACTTTAAAGTTTAACCTTAACTGTTGAGATATACTTCATTTAACTGTTGAGATGGACAAGTCACCATCATAAGATAGTATAACTATATTAAATTTGTAAAACAAACTTTAAAGTTTAACCTTAACTGTTGAGATATACTTCATTTAACTGTTGAGATGGACAAGTCACCATCATAAGAGAGCATAACTGTATTAAATTTGTAAAACAAACTTTAAAGTTTAACCTAAACTGTTGAGATATACTTCATTTAACTGTTGAGATGGACAAGTTCCCATCATAAGAGAATGTAATTGTATTAATGTTTTACAAAAAACTTTAAAGTTCAACCTAAACTGTTGAGAATATACATAATTTAACTGTTGAGGTAGCCGAGTCACCATCATAAGAGAGTTTACCTATACCGACGTTTTAAAACGCATTTCAAAGATTAAACATAACTGTTGAGATTAGGCTTCGTGTATCTGTTGAGATAGACAAGTCATAACCATAATAGAGTATAACTGTATCAAAGTTTTAGGACAAAATTTAAATTTTAACCATAAATGTTGAGATTAAACTTTAAAAATGTTTATAAACTTATAAAATAAAGTATAAACATTTACAAAGTGTTTAATTTATATAAATGTTTTAATGAATTACTTAGGTAATGTATTGTATTGTGAGTTTCCGTGTTTTGTTATTAAATATATTTTTTAATATAATACAAGGAAACCTCTTGCTTTACTTGATGTATATGTAATATAACACTGCATGCATAATGCCTATAAACCTTTGTAAAAGCTCATCCAGATATATAAGTACAGCTGTTAAGGTCACAATACAATTTTCTTCCTTTTTGTATTCAATGCGTGAAGTCCCAAATGACGGAATTAGGCCATAGTCCTTGTCACATTAATGTTGTCGACAAGTTAATGGAACAGAAACCCAAACAAGTTTGTCCCGCTACACCTGTAACCTCTGAGGCATTGTTGAGTTTAATCGACTACGATAATAGGCTAAGTTACGGTTGGCCTACTAGAATTAGTGATAATCTCTATTCGAGATTTTAACGCTGGGGAACAATTTTGTGTTAATTAAATCTTCACAATAATTTGGAAATTGTAATAAATTCTGAGCTTACCGTAGAGATCAAAAGACACAAACTTATGCGCTCATATGCACAACAAATAGACCTACTTTTATAATTAAACACAGGCCTTATTGTAATTCCTAATACACTCATCTCTATTTAAGTGTATAAGCATTCATACATTAACATAATACATTTCACTAATAAGTTGATTCACGATATTTATATTACTCCGAAACGTTTTAAAAAGGAAAGAGAAACAACAAACTTAAAAAAACTCTATCAAGTAAGGAAACAAAATTATAAAGGACAATTGTTGTTTCAACACCGAATAATAACAATAAATAAGTAATAATATATTTAAGTCAAAGACGAGTATATGATCACGACGGTTGAAGAACAAATAGAAAAGAGTGAAGCTCAAATTTAAGGAAAAAGATCTTAAAGACTTTAAAATCCTTAACCTTAGATGCAGGTACTCCGAAATAATTTCTTCCACAAGTTAAAGAACATTTATTCGGCCACATTCTCAAGACTGTATAGTGCATTGTTTTTGTTTGAATTTAATTTAATTTTCCGTTCGAACGTTAATTGCATGAATATGTTTGGAATTCCAAGTCCATAATAAATGATTACATAAGGTAATTTAGGTATGAAAGGAAAAGACATAAAAGATCTAACAAAGGATTATGCCAATTTGCCCGGCTCGTAGCCTCCATAGTGTTCCCCTAAGCACTCATTAGCCCATTGTTAGTTGATTGTCTTGCCTTAATGATATCAAGCCAGCTTTTGCGGATTACCTCATTTTTCTTTTGTAGACATTTATATCCTTATTTTAAAAACTTCCCCTCATAATTTCGAGTAGAATTAAAACGACAAGTAAAATATTTCATTCCCATATCAGGAAGATATTTTAAAATGTAAAGTAGTCAAACTGGGTGAATAAAATAGATATATGATAAAATAAAATATTACTTTGGAATGAAATGAAGCATTTTCTTACAACTGCATAAAAATTAAAATTAGGTAAAATCGTTTAAATATATATCAGGAAATAATTTAATTTCATTATTTTTCAAGCAGAATATTTCTATTATTCTAAATTTATAATTCTAAAATTATTTTACGATTTTGCATACCTTCAAAATAACACTAAGTAATATAGACTATATATATATATATATATATATATATATATATATATATATATATATATATATATATATATATATATATATATATATAATATATTTGTTAATTTAATATGTTAATTTTAATTGTTTAATATTCCTGATGATGTTGGTACTGTTAGCCAACGAAAAGCTTTGAATTGTAAATTCAATTATAATTCTTGTATTTGTATTTAGACTTTTGTTCTTTATTAATACACAAGAAAACATACTGTGATATATATATATATATATATATATATATATATATATATATATATATACATATATATATATATATATATATATATATATATATGTGTGTGTGTGTGTGTGTGTGTGTGTGTGTGTGTGTGTGTGTGTGTGTGTGTTTGTGTGTGTGTGTGTGTGTTTGTGTGTGTGTGTGTGTGTGTGTGTGTGTGTGTGTGTGTGTGTGTGTGTAAGCGCGCGCGACCGTGTGTGTGTTTGTGTGTTTTATTAACACCCTAAAATTAACAACCTACAGCCTAACATAAATTTCAACATGGAAGAAGAAATAAAAAATAAAATAAACTATTTAGACCTAATAATAACAAGATATACAAAATAACAAAAAATAAGAGAATGCTAAAAATCCAACTAAAAAATAAAGAACAAATAAAACGAATAATATATCAAATAGGTCATATGTATACATTAAAAAAGCAATATATAAATTAGAACTTTACATATTAAATAAATTAAAAAGTTAAAAACATGAACCATAAACAACAACAAAATGGGTTATATTTACAAACACAGGACACAAAAACAATAACTAAAAAATAACAATAATACTACAACATACATACAGATATACAAGAAGCACAATATGTTAGGGAAATATATGTGACACACCTAATAATAGAATTTATAAAAACTAATGCCAAGCATGTGACAAATTATATATTCGCCTAACAAAAAAGAAATTAAAAAAACATATATAAAGAAAACCTTAAGGTATACATCAAACCAAAGGCACAAACGAAACTTTATCACACACACCATCAAAAATAAACAACACTCCCCACATTAGAAAACATATCCTCGTATCTAATAAAAAAAAGTACAAAAAGGCCTTAAAATGACAAACTGGAACCACTGTAAATTTATAAACACAAAATTAATTTACTAAACGAAAAAATACACAATTATTTTTTTTAAAATTATAATATTTTGAACCCAATAGACAAAACTAATCCTGAGACAGGGTATAAATAACCAACAGTGCAGTGAAACCGAAAATATAACAGTTCCGCTATAACATGTACCAGTGGAATTCTACCACACACTTGCCTAACTACAAGAAGCCGCTAGTCTCAAAATAAGTTTGAAAATGTGAATACGTAATTAATAGTTCTCTAAAGTCAACTCGTAAATTTACCAAGGAAGATTCTGGTTTAAGTTTATTAAAGTATAAGTGATATATATATATATATATATATATATATATCATTCAAACTTTAATGTACTTAAACAAGAATCTTACTTTGTATAAATGCTAAGACGACTTTCGATGACTAATTACGTGTCCTCATTTTCGAGCATCAAATTAGACTAAGAGTATCTTGTAGTTAGTTGTCAGTTGTTTGGTATTTCCGTTGTCACGTGATATACTGGTATTGTACTTTTTTCGGATTCACTGCACTGAGGGAAAGTTAGTTTGTCTTGAGGTTAATTTTGTCTGTTAAGCTGAATAATTTATCGGTTTTTAATTTTATTTGTATTTGTTAGTTTATTTTATTATTTTTTTTTTAGTATTTATAAATGTGTAGCTGTTTTCAGATTGTCATTTTGAGGACTATTTGTACTTTTTTTTAGAAGATGTATGTTTTCTAATGTGGGGGATGTGTTGTTGTTTTTGATGGCGTGCGTGTAATTGTTCAGTTTGAATTGTAAATGTTTGGTTTAATGTATGCCTTGAGGTGCTCTTTATATATGTATAGTTTGGTCCATTTGATTTGTCCAATGTATAACTTGCTACAGTCTGAGCATTCGATTTTATATATTCTGTTATCAAGTGTAGGGCATATTTTTCCTGCTGGTTTATTTTGTTGATTATTCTTCCTGTAGTTTTGTACACTATGTTAATATTATTATTTTTTAGTATTTTAGTCATCCTTTGACGTCGTATCCTGTGTACGTGAATGTGGTCCATTTTTTGTTTGTTTGCGGTTCATGTTTGGGTTGTTTTAATTTAATTATTATTTTTAATTCTAATTTATCTATTGTTCTTTTATTGTATACATTTTTTGGGATATTTAATATATTATTTGTTTTTTTTCTCCATTTTTCAGTGGTAGTATTAGCATTAAGTCTAAAAGTGAGTTGTAAGCAGCTATTTTAAATTGTGGGGGTGGTTAGATTAGTTTGGTATTGTATTAATGGTTTGTGTGGGTTTCCTAAAAATTGAGTATTCAATGGTATTTGTATTTATGGTTATTGTTAGGTCTAGATAGTTTTTTATTGTTGATTTCTTCTTTAGTGGTGAATTTTATGTTAGGGTGTAGCTTGTTGATTTAACCTATGATTTTTATTATTGTTTATTGTTTTATTTTGGGAGATGTATAGGCAATTGCAAAATATCGTATCGAATGTCCGTTGGGGTCACGTGGTTTTACGGTTTGTGCGATTATTTCGTTAAGGTTTTGGAGGTAAATACCAGATATTATACTTGAGACGGGTGATCACATTGCTAAACCATCTACTTGTATATATACTTTATTATTAAATACGAAATATTTTTTGTTTGGTATGGTCTTTGAGCAATTTTTCATTTGGTTTTTGTATTTGGGGTTGGTTTTAAGATTAGTTAATATGTTTTCTATTATAAGGCTGGTTAAGTTTATTAGTATGTTAGAGTACATATTTGTGATGTCAACTGAAATAAATTTAGTGTCTTTCGTTATGTTTATTGTTTTTAGTTTCTCAGTTATGTATATGTATGTGTACACAATAAGTACACGTATATATAAAATATTATATTCCCACCTACGTTATACATTTTTATCAAATTTTGAATTTTTTTTTTGTGCAAGTCCCAAATCAAGGCCTCTAGGCCTACAGCATTATCTGCTGTAGGGTTAAATATATTTATATATTATACACATATTTACATTAAAAGTTTATTAAAACTATCTGATGTTCAACTGGCCTAACCAATCCTGCTAGAGTAGACGTGGTCTCACATCAATGTTAAAAGAAGGGGGCGCTGAGCCTGAAAAATTGAGAGCCCCAGCTCTGAAGAGTTTTGTAAGCCACTACATATATCATGCTCATATACAATATTTATTTTAACCTTCGTTAGAATTATCATTCTGGCTCATCGCATTAAATCTTTAAAATCATCCCCAGCTTACGAAACGGAAAATGGTTCTTGGTATCTCTGTAGCGAATCTGTGCAATAAACTTGTTACAACCTATGAAAGGAAACACAGGCGTCGGAAAAAAAATGTCCAGAAATCAAATTATTGATAGCTGTTGTAGATGACTAATAACAACGTCTATCAAAAGCTCAAATTTGGACTTTTAGCTGCTATTTCTCAAATTTGCAACTTCCAATGCGTCACGTGACAGACATGTTTTATTTCTCTACTCTCAACGAAATTTAACTTTATAATGTAATTTGTGAACTTCATGATTTCGTAAATTTAGAACTTATTATATTATAATATTATGGAATGTCTGCATTATAAAATATATATATTATTTTCCAGAAGAATTCAGTAAGGCCTATAGTTCTTTGAAGTAATATATAAACGTTTTAATAAGCAGTACAGCAGGGCACACAATACGTGGAATTTTGTTACGTCGAAAGGAAAATTCGACGTTCCATAATAATGTAAAATGTCAAGATATAATTTATCACGTGGACGAGTTTGTTGTATTTGTCTGCATTTCCTTGCACAGTCATTTTTCTTTTCCCCCTTTTTTTAGAGAGAATATACACTTTTCAACTTGCATTGGAATTTACAGTAAAGCAAAATACTTTAGGGGAATATTTTTATATTACGGTTCTTGTATAAGTGAACACAATGGCGGGTGGTAAATCACTCTAAAAGTATTACGAAATTAAGTGCGGTTTTCAGTAAATAAATACAATTAATAAGTCGTAATCATTATTAGTTTTTTTAGTTTTAAATGCGTTTATACACACACACAAACACACACACACACACACACACACATACTCACACTCACACACACACACACACACACACATATATATATATATATATATATATATATATATATATATAAATATATAAATATATATATATATATGTATATATATAAATATATATATATATATATATACATGTATGTATATATATATATATATATATATATAAATATATATATATATATATATATATATATATATATATATATATATATATATATATATATATATATATATATAAATATCGCAATATGTTTTCTTGTGTATTAATAAAGAACAAAATTCAAAATACAAATACAAGAATTATATTTGAATTTACAATTGATTGAATTGTAATTGATTTGGCATAACTATTTATTTGATCTAACTTGCACATATGTTAATTTTAATTGTTTAATATTCCTGATGATGTTGGTACTGTTAGCCAACGAAAAGCTTTGAATTGTAAATTCAAATATAATTCTTGTATTTGTATTTTGACTTTTGTTCTTTATATATATATATATATATATATATATATATATATATATATATACGTATCCCTTTACAAATGGAAAAATATGATAAATAGTTATTATCTGGAGTATATCCGTTCATTCTGCAGTGCATAATATCGCAGTTCCCTCGCTCTTCAACTGTTGTTGGGTTCACCTCTCATAATAACTATTCATCACACACATACACACACATACACAAATATATATATATATATATATATATATATATATATATATATATATATATATATATAAATTACTCTAGCCACTCTATAGTTTTTTGTGTTCACTTGAAAGTTTATTCCCATAAACATGAATTTTACTTGGTACGAGTTTATGCGATAGCAGTTTCGAAATGTATATTACAGTACCCTTATTACATAGTCTTACACGCCTAACCACTTCAAGCATACACCAGTCTTCTATTGCTCGAATACCTAACCATAGCTCTAGATACTCTTCTCACATATATATATTAAATAAATTTCTTCTTTGGATATATTGAAAGTGTAAGTGATAGATATATATTATAAGGAGGGAAATATCTGCCTTTAGAATTCTATATAATTATGCCCTTTTTCATATAACAAATGTTTGGACACTAGGTCTGACTCACATAACCATTTCAATTTATGATACCAGAGGTCGATACCATTTTTAATTTAAGCAGGGTTGGTTGCCTTTTTATTTATCATTAGTCCTAACTACCAGATATAACTTTGTCCCAAGGAGCAAAAATGAACAGTACTATAAATTTCCAAGTTTTTAAATGAGAAGAATACCTTTAGAAGCACCAATGGGAGAACGTACAACAAACATGAATTACTTGAAAGTCGATTTGGTCTGTGATATTACTTTCACTCAAGCTTAGATCATACTTTAATTCTTGTAATTAGATCGATTTCAATCTATGTTACAAATATAATCAAATCTATAGATAAAATGTAATTTACGATATAAGCCCGTAGTGACACTTTTTTAAATCCTATACAGCTATTGTAAGGAATTTAAATATGAATCTACATATTCCTAGGTTTTATCTAAAAATAAATGTAGAATCGTATTTTTAAATAAATTGTCAAAAACCAAATTTATAATTTTGACCTTACAAAGACATTCAAAGCCAAATAAAGGAAATACTGGCACATGAGGACGACCATTCTCGTGGTAACATCTAAGACTTCAGCACTGCGATAATTTTAACGCCCGAAGAATAATGTTGATGAACTACATCCATGACTCCGACGCTGAACATAGAGATGATATTTTTCGTTTATCCAAGACATTACTATCCAACAACAACTTAAATATATTTAAAACGTTTTGACACAAATTTATTTCATAATTTCTCTTCTTAAGAACGAATAACGTTTAGTTTAAATAAAATCAATGCTTTTAAAGCAATATAACTGTATGAAGCAACTGTGGCGTAATGTTTATTTTTAAAAGCAAATTAATTTACAAAATTAAAAAAAAAATACTATAATATCTGCATGTTTTGTGACTACTGTCAGAGTTAAAGATTTTTTTGTGATTTCAATACATGATCTATTGAATGTTCGACAATAGGAATAAAGAATAAAACTAAGCCTGTGTCAGTAACTTATTGGCCTACTTTGCGAGTATTTCTCATCACTTTTTCTGGCTACTATAAAATAGTTTCATTAAATCATCTAACCGTTCAATAGTTTCCCTTAAATTTGAAAGCTGTCAGCACCACCTAGTCATAATTCCTTTCCCAGAACTGTAATACAATTAATAAATACCAGGGTCATTCAGAGGAATCGCACAGTACGCCACGACTACAAGAGTGATGGAAGCCAGTACGGTGTCATCCAACTCTACTGGCTACGTCATTTTAGTCGCCATGTCGAAGTAGAATGTTGTACATCGTAAGTTATGTACGATAATTATATTAAAACTGGTGAATCTGTTATCCAAACACGACGTCTCTTTCTTAGACATTTCGACAACAGCCGTCACGGAAACAAACCAGATCGCGACAGCATTGATAGTTGGGTCACTATTATGAGATCAAGAGGTCCTGTAACTGGACGCACATCACCAGGTGCCGATCTTGCTGTACGGACACCAGACAACGCTGACTGTGTGAGGGTCGCCGGAACTAAGTCCATGAAGGATTTCCTCAAGTCACGTATCTATGGAGTTACCATTGGAAGAGTTAAAGGATGCCGTTCGCAATGATTTGCTGAGAATTGATCAGGAAATGTCGGAAGATGTAATGACCGACTTCAAACGTAGGCTTGAATTTTCCATTCCAGAAAGAGGCCTCCAATGGAAATTTTCAATTTATTTTCCGTTAAGGTCCCTGCCTGCAACGCAGCTCCCTGACTGCGCGTCAGTCGTGGGTTCACCCATCCGCCTCGGCCAAAAACGGCTTCCAGTGGGGGAAGAAGAGAGCGATCGAGGCGGGGAAGATAGATATTCCTCCACACCCACACCGGCCGGCGTGTGCGTTCGAAAGTGCGTTTAAGGGTTACGTATTTCGCCCTCGCTGTTCTGCGGGCCAAAACTTTAATCTTTCCGCAGGTTCATCTACGAATAACTTGTTACGACTTTTACCGTCTCTAAGTGGTTAAGTTTGGTCATCGATTTAACTTTATGTAAGGTTGATAATGAGATTATGACTCATAAAAATCGACAGGGTGAGAATTAATACAAATGTTTTCGTATTGTTACAAGGGATGTAGGTTGGTGTCCAAAATAATTTTAATTCGCATATGTGACTATTATATATAAATATATCATCTCTCCCTATGGTATTATAAAAACAATATTTTTTGAAGTAAGACGAAGAAACGTCCACGGGGAACCACAGAAACAAATGTAAGGAAATTGGCCGTAACTTTGTAAAGAAATATTAATGACGCCATACCAATGAACGCAACGGGGGCTTAAAGCTACTGGTCTTGTATAGTGCGAGGCAGAGTTTAGATTTATCTCGAAAGTAAAACAGCCGCTGAATCCAACACTTGACGGAGACGTCGCGCAAATTATGATTTATTACGGTCGGCGAAGTTGATCTCATTGTTTTGGCGACATCTTCAAGGAAAGCGAGTTTGCTTTTAGACATTAGACCTGAATATAGATAAAAGCGTCTCTCACTATCTTTGTAAATTTTCGTAAGTTTGTAAGCTTACAAATTGTGATGATGGAGCTTTATTGAATGAATAAAATTTAGAACAGAGGTAATGTTCACCGGGAAGTGAGTACTAGGCAAGGCTTTTTTACTGCACCCTGGACAGGACTCACTTGATAAGTGATCTCTCTTCAACTCGTGCACACCATAAAGTATCTCAATTACCATGACGTACGATAGATAGTATTCCACATTATATACTCTAATGAAATAACTGGCCTTTATTTGAGGAGAACTGCCCTTATAATACAAAATGTCTACAAATATAGACATATTTAATTAATTATAACAATTGTCTACTCCTAATACCATAGGTGGCTGTTATTATTTAACATTTATTTTGAAAAACATTTAAGCCTAATATTGTAACATTTAAAACTGATTATTAATTTATTATTAATATTGCTATAATACTCTTATTTCATTGCTTTTTAATTTTTAATCACCTTTAATTCATTAGGTATTATTTAATTTAAATTGCTTTATAATTTTTTTTTATTCATCATTTTGAATTGCGATAAAAATTATTAACCAAACTTAAGGACTACGTCTTCCGTTTTTTTATGGAGCTTTTTATAACTTCCTGTAAAGTCTGAGGTTAGGGAGATACTGGTTTTTGAAACAAGGTTATTTATTTTATTCGATTTTACAGCTATAAACGTTTTTGTTTCTAGAAAACTGCTATTTAAATATTAAATTTCATAACAAAATATAGTGTATAATTCGATTTTTAAATTTATTCTTAAAAATTTTGTTTTATTACATACTTGAACTGAAAAGAAACATGATGGGAAAAGATCCTCGCAACATAATACTTGGATTGATATAATAATAACAAAACCTTCTCACTATTGTGTACTCGTCACGCCGAAAACCTACTCGCATAGTCGTTACTCTATCTTCTAAACTGGTGCAGCTTTTTCTGGAAATTCCCATTACTGAGATGTTTTAATATTTTAAATACTTAATAAATAAATAACTTATTTATAATCTTTTATAAATGTTAGGCTTTTACAAGAGGAAACAAACTATATGAGTTTTAAACTTATTTATAATTAATGTTCGCTGCATAATATTCAGGAAAATAACCTGCACAGGAGTGTTGTATTTCTAATATTCTCAGCAATTATAATGAAATTTTAAACCCTGGTGCATTTATGACGTCAATGATAATAATAAAGGGGTCATATTGCAACTTCAGATTCGGTGATGGAGATTTTCCGAATAGTGTAATTTGTTGTTTCGAATGCAACAAAAAACCTTTTTTAAATTCGTTCTATTAGCTCACACTCTCCATATATATAATATGTTTTCTTGTTTAATAATAAATATCAACTCAGGTTTTTCAATATTGTATTATTCATTACTGATGATGTTGGTACTGTTGTATTTCAATAACCTGAAATGTGTTTCATATATATTTGTAAGTCTGTATATATTGTACAAAATTTTCAGTCGTTATTAAAATTCGTTTGTACTCATCAATTCAAGTTCAAATACATTTTTTAAACCTATAGTGGATACCAATTGATTTTAGTACAGTTTTTCAAATATGTATTCAAAATATAAAATATTAAAAAAATTTGGGGACAGCCATATTCGGAATGTGAATCATCATTTTCAAAGTCTAACGTGCTTTGGCATTGCCCCAACTTTGCAATACCTAGAAAATAATTTTTAAAAGATGTATATAATTTGTTTTCCATCATCTGGTTGTCGTCGATACCTCCATTGAACAACCTTAAACTGTTACCATGGTTACCACAAAATATCATTAATAGTGCTGTAGGGTTGAACAATGTATGAAATGAATCAAATAAACAATGTGAAAAGAATCTACGACACAACTCAAGCAACAATTAGAAAAAGAATAACAAAAGCGCCAGGCAAGGTTTGTAAACAGAAGAGGCTAAGCGCCTGCGCTTAAACAAACGAAATAAAATTTACAGGATTCGTCTCAAGTGCAGTGAATTGCTCGATCGTGATAGGTGATCGTAAAAGACATGCACTATTATAAAAAGATTAAGTTCTAGAACAACGGGAATTACGATTAAAGATCTACGGCATAGACAAGCATTATTAATAGAAAATTAGACGTAAGGGCAGAGTGAAACCCGATTACAAAATATTCGTCGTAAACATGCACTATCAATAGATAATACAACTAAAGGACAACGAGAAACTCGCAAGGAAAAGAACATATTTAATGTTAATGTTTTGATTTTGTCATATCTATATACATATTTGTCTTATTTGTAATTGAAAAGTAAAAAAAAACTCATCTAATTTTTTTGCCCTCAGTACGAATTTACTTAATTTATTTTCATATTATTGCTAGTAAGCAAATGCGGTGGGCCTGCGAGTCAGGTACAACTATTTATTTAAACAGGCAACGTTCTAGCGAGTCAGGTGCAACTATTTATTTAAACAGGCAACGTTCTAGCGAGTCATGTAACACTATTTATTTATACAGACAACGTTCTAGCGAGTCAGACACAACTATTTATTTATACAGACAACGTTCTTGCGAGTCAGACACAACTATTTATCTATACAGGCAAAGTTCTAGCGAGTCAGACACAACTATTTATTTATACAGACAACGTTCTAGTGAGTCAGGTACAACTATTTATTTATACAGACAACGTTCTAGCGAGTCAGGTACAACTATTTATTTATACAGACAACGTTCTAGCGAGTCAGGTACAACTATTTATTTATACAGACAACGTTCTTGCGAGTCAGACACAACTATTTATCTATACAGGCAAAGTTCTAGCGAGTCAGACACAACTATTTATTTATACAGACAACGTTCTAGCGAGTCAGGTACAACTATTTATTTATACAGGCAACGTTCTAGCGAGTCAGGTAACACTATTTATTTATACAGACAACGTTCTAGCGAGTCAGGTACAACTATTTATTTATACAGACAACGTTCTTGCGACTCAGACACAACTATTTATCTATACAGGCAAAGTTCTAGCGAGTCAGACACAAACTATTTATTTATACAGACAACGTTCTAGCGAGTCAGGTACAACTATTTATTTACAGACAACGTTCTAGCGAGTCAGGCACAACTATTTATTTATACAGACAACGTTCTTGCGAGTCAGACACAACTATTTATCTATACAGGCAAAGTTCTAGCGAGTCAGACACAAACTATTTATTTATACAGACAACGTTCTAGCGAGTCAGGTACAACTATTTATTTACAGACAACGTTCTAGCGAGTCAGACACAACTATTTATTTATACAGACAACGTTCTTGCGAGTCAGACACAACTATTTATCTATACAGGCAAAGTTTTAGCGAGTCAGACACAACTATTTATTTATACAGACAACGTTCTAGCGAGTCAGGTACAACTATTTATTTATACAGACAACGTTCTTGCGAGTCAGACACAACTATTTATTTACAGACAACGTTCTAGCGAGTCAGACACAACTATTTATTTATACAGACAACGTTCTAGCGAGTCAGACACAACTATTTATTTATACAGACAACGTTCTAGCGAGTCAGGTACAACTATTTATTTATACAGGCAACGTTCTAGAGAGTCAGGTTCTACCCGCCTGCAGCTCCTCATCAAGGTGGTCTTAGGGAAGCAGCAATCAAGAGTGCAAAACATCACCTCCGACGTGTCATCGGTGAACATATTTTAACTCTATGTGAATTTTCCACTCTCACAACTCAAGTAGAGGCTATTTTGAATTCGAAACCTCTCACATCTCTGTCAAACGACGCCTCAGACCTCAATGCACTCACCCCGGGTCACTTCTTAATAGGATCTTCATTGGTTTCAGTTCCAGAAGAGGATCTTTTCAACGTTCCTGCCAACCGACTCAAGCACTAGCAGCTAATCAAGGCCTTTCACCAGCGTATTTGGAAGAGATGGCATCTAGAATATATCCATACTCTTCAGCAACGGGGGAAGTAGAACGTGCCAACTGTCAACCTGCGCGTCGGCGACCTCGTGTTAGTGCATCAACCTGCACCACCTCTCGCATGGCCTCTGGCTAGGGTAAGTAGTGTTTCTCCAGGAAAGGATAGTGTAGTAAGAGTGGTTCATTTGAAGACAAAGCAGGGAACCTTGGCAAGACCTGCTCACAAGGTTTTCCCTCTACCTCTACGCTCATAATGAACTTGCGCCATAGTGCGCTCAATTCTTGTAAAAGAGATATTTTTATTTTCCTTTATGAACTTTTTATTTTTATAAACTCTCAAGTTATTATATTTGTGTAGTTCTCTTTGAATCCTAGAAGGATTCAAGGCTCCCGGTATGTTACGTATTTAAAATTGCAATATAGACGCATTTCTTTTATTTTAAACCCGCCGCCAAAGTCAGACAAAGCTCACCCGTGATAAGGTTTGTTCTGCAGTTTGAACCGGCAGAGCAAGTTAGACCTTTCCAGAGTGTAGACCGATACCCCTACGTTCTAGTATACTATTATACTTTTCAATCTCCGTACCTTAGGTACTGGAATACGTGAATGTAACTATTTTATTAATTTTTATACCGAATGTGACCAGTGCGTGGAATACGAACAGGTTTTCTTGGCCAGAAATCGCTTATTTAATACGCGAGTGTGATAAGTGTGTATTCCATGATGCACGTAAGTACAAACTATTAGTTTATATAATTGTAATAATTATTGGTCCTCCGAAACTATTGTTACCAAACACATGCAACGTTTAACGAGTGAGGTACAACTATTTATTTATACAGACAACGTTCTAGCAAGTCAGGTACACTTATTTATTTATACATGCAACATTCGAGCGAGTCAGTTACGCCTATTTATACAGGCAACGTTCTAGCGAGTCAGGTACACTTATTTATTTATACATGCAACATTCTAGCGAGTCATTTACGCCTATTTATACAGGCAACGTTCTAGCGAGTCAGGTACACTTATTTATTTATACATGCAACATTCTAGCGAGTCATTTACGCCTATTTATACAGGCAACGTTCTAGCGAGTCAGGTACACTTATTTATTTATACATGCAACATTCTAGCGAGTCATTTACGAATATTTATACAGGCAACGTTCTAGCGAGTCAGGTACACTTATTTATTTATACATGCAACTTTCTAGCGAATCAGGTACGCCTATTTATACAGGCAACGTTTCATTACGGGTACGTTTTTGTTTTCAGGCCTTATTCCTCCTGCACTCTATTTGAGAAATAGATTCATGAGCTTTCTTGAATATATCACTTGTACACATGGACAAAGGTCATGTGAATTAAAGAAAGAGTATGTGCGTTCTTTTCATAAATATAATAAGGTTATATCAAGGCGCTGTTATTAATATAGTGCTGGAGGAATAAGGCCTGATGGCGGTAACCTATCCGTTATTGAAACGTTGCCTGTATAGTTTTACTTGACTTACAAACCAAACGCATTTATTTTAACAATATCCTCTAGAAGTCTAAACATGATTAATAAAAAACACATTTTCTCGCCGAGCAAGACGGGGTACTAGGATACACTAAGGGTGATAGAAATAATTTATTCTATCAAGACAATTCAGAGATTCTCCCATTAGTTATCCCTAAAAATATATCTGTTACTATTCAACGTTTATCAATTTGTTCACGATTTAATATACACCAGTCACCTACAATGATCAATCTCAAATGTCACCAGAAGAAACTAGAAAATAAGGTGAACATTATAGTTTACCATTAAGAAGACGTCCGGTGGAGAGAATCCATTTTGCTTGGCTGTCATTTTTTATTTCATTGGCTGAAGTAAACCTGGTGTTTAATGAGATGACTGTTTCGAAAAGGGTTGCCAAGTAGGTTAATAGTTTTTGCTTAGTTACTCAAATAATTACTCAAGAATGTTTCTAAATTTCAATTTCTTAAATATATCACGACAGATGAAACAATATTTTTAGTTACTAATTAATTGTTAAACAGTAGCTAATTATTCTTGGGTTTCACTTGTAGTGAGCAAATGTTTCTAATACTGTAAAATTTTAAATAATATTAAAACTCCACCGAGCAATAAATTATAATAATGTTTTTGCTTTCTGACGATTCTTTAACCCCAATCGTTCTTTTCCCCAAAGCATCTTTACAGCCTTCGTTTTTATTTCAATCCGTTAATCTGTTAAGAAACTTAGTAAAGTTTTCATTTAATTATTGAAGAAATATTTTTTAAAATATGTTTTGCTTGATGTGTTTTATAACAATAACATTTTGCGTCAATCAGGCGTAAATATAATGGCATAGGATAATTGTAACAAGAACAATATAATACCGAAAAAAGAACATTAAACGAATAGGCAAATGTTTAATTCAATTGAAATAAAAACACTATGTTTAGCGCCAACAAGAGTCTATCTCGACGAGTAACCGGTGCCCCAGTTCTATAAGTAGAGGTTTAGTATAGAAAACCACCACTTGAGTGCATCGTTTATCCCCGGTGATTTCTCGAGAGGTTTCGAATAACGAAAGGGATGCGCGCGTCATTTGCGAAAATACCTTCACTGGCTTCACAAAAACCTGTTAAAGTAAACCATTAGAAATGAGTTTATTAAATTTTGACTCATCTTGGTATAGGTGTGGTCGGTATTCTAATTTATTGTGACATCGTGTTTTTTGTTGTGATATTCAGGAAAATATCTTCAAACATTTTTATGTAGGATAATTGAAAATACCAATTTAAACTTGCCGAGATGTGTTAAATAAAATGCATTATAACTGCTGTATAATGCAATGTATTATAATTCGTTGTGGTTTTATATCTGCAGGTTAATAAGAGGTTTTTGGGAATAAATTATTCAAGTCTTTTTACAATTATAAGAGACTGAAATAATTAACTATAGTTATGCATTGGAATAAAAAAATCGTATTTAATAATAACTATTATATATATACCTCGTAAGTTTAGATTATTGTTGAAATTCTATACAAAAATGGTTAGGAACAGGGTGGAATTGCGCAAGTGGTCTAGCAATTGGTAAGCTGATTATTTCTGGCTCCTGGCTCGAGCTGCTCTACATTTAATTACATTGTTTCCGAATTTTCGCTGAAGCGACTGAGCTGAGCGGACTGAACTGAACGGATTCAATGTGTGACAAGCCTAATCCTTCTTTGAGTATGCCAAACAAGTGATATACGGAGGGTCAGGACTATATGGAGGATGAGCAAGCTCTTCAAAATGGAGTTTTTGGAGCGATGCGGATGAGCTTGTCGTGCAACAACACAACACCTTTTGATAGCACCCTCACTGTATCCTCGGCGTTTGATTCGAATTGCTGGCTTTAGCTTAGCAGTAAGCATCTCACTGTAACGTACACTGTTCATTTCTGTGCCCCTTTCCTAATTTTCTTCCACTACTGGACCCTGTAAGTCCCAAAAAATTGAAAGCATTAGTTTTCCTGCGGTCTGTTGGGACCAGAACGTTTTCATGCACGCCAACTTTGGATGTTTCCATTCCATATCCTGCCTCTCTGACTCTCTGGCTCGTAATGATGTATCCATGTTTCTTCGCCAGTAATGATCCTGTCTACGATGTTGTCCCGTTTGTTACTATAGCGGTCAAAAAAAGATCCGTGTTTGGCAGATCTCCAAGCTCGTTTATTTATGCAACGGTGTCAGTTGATTTATGACTCATCTTTCAGAAACTTTATAAAACTCAAGTCTGTTGTGAATGATTTCATTGGCAGAACAGTGACTAATTTTCAGACGATGTGCCACTTCGCCAATAGTTACTCGTCTGTCTAAAAGAACCATTTCACGTGACTGCTCATTGGTTTCCTCAGTTGTGGCGGTAAACGGACGTCCATTTCCTTCATCATCTGTAACACTTGTGTGACAATTTAAACATTTTTCAAACCAATTGTAGACACTCTGTTGTCGCAAAACGCCGTCCCCGTACTGTATTAAAAGTCTTCGATGAATTTCGGTCCTGTTAAATCTTCTGACCACAAAAAACCGATCACTGAACGTTGCTATCATTAAACATTACAGCAAATAAACAAAGATGAATCATCAACGCAAAACGATAGTACTACAAACAAAAACAAAAATATGAGTAAATTGCACATAGTAATTGACTTTACCTTTATTAAATATAAAAAATTACCTTAGTCATAGAATGAGAGGTTTTGGTGGGCTTTAAGGTTAGGCAATGTCTACCTGGGGCAGGATTACTATTTGAGGAAATATAAGAACAGGCTTTCATTATAGGACCTGCATATGGCCTAAGGAGGGTTCTGCCATGGCGAAACCAGGATGGTAAGACAAGAAAATTTTTCTGGAAAATTACGTTGATTTAAACTTCAAGGGCACTGCCGTACTGATGGGCAAAAAACTTTCGCTTTTGACAAACGAAAGTTTTATTTCTACGCTGTAATTTGCATCGTCGAAGAAACACGGTGGTTTGAGGCATGTAATATACTGGCATTTCTAGTATAGTCAAGGACTGTACTGTGTCCTTGTGTTAAGGATTGCGTGTGTGTTAAGGATTACTTGTACGCTTTATTACTGGAAGAGGATACATTTTACTGTAAAACCAAAAATTTATAAAAGAATATTTCATATAATCTAAAGTCTCATATGTAGGAATCTACTTGTAATATTAGGATTTTGACAAATGCACAAGACACAATTGTAGGATTTTGACAACGGCACAAGACTACTAATGTATATGAGGAGTATTTAACACCCGGTATAAATACTTTCGTTTTGTAGTACATAAAACACAGTTGACGCAAAATCACATCTAGCGATGACGAGGTGAACCCATTTACATGTACTTTGTATGCACAACAAAATAAATGGATGTACTCCGGATATTAGTTATTTATATTTTCCGTCCGGGAAAGAATACGTATCAGCAAGCAAATACGTTCAACAAAACATTTGAAAATTGAAATTATATGTAATTTTTCAGATATATAGTAGAGAATTTATCCTAGATTTATAAAAGATGACGTTTTGTAAAAATAAATATGTACTAACTAAAATAAAACAAAATAAATATAGTAAATCATCCCCTAGCTAATGTGGCATGTAACTTCACGATACTTAATGATTATCAATATTTTGCAGGACATTTTGTAGGCCAATAAACGATTTTAAATAAACGTTTTATTCAAAGCTGGAATTTAATAACAAATTAGATGTCCATATTTATTAAAAACATTATACATTTATTACATGATTACATGCATAATAAATAAAAACTCTATTCATCTGATTTTCTCTGCTGTGCAATCTGTTTGAATTTATTAAAATGACAATGTCAATGAAACAACGAAATACGCCCTGGCCCCTGTGAAATGAGGTTTCAACCCTCTAAAATATCGCACGGCCAGATTTAAGGTTAATTTACTAACCTGAAGTTTTTAAAAATTTCGTTTCTTTTAAACTTTATTCGTTTCTTTAGCTATTGACAGGTGCAAATGTAAAATAAAATGTCATTTTCACTTAAATAAAAGTAAGTCTCCTCTAAGCTGCAGTTAGCACTAAAGCTTATAAACTTGAGATAAACATGACTTCAGTAACTCCAGTAACTTGAGGTAAACATTACGGTACTTGGCAGAAACTTTGTGAATTCCACTTTCAGAAAAATCTCTGAGAAAATACATTATGGGAACCTAACAAGGGTACAATACAGTTATTCACTTTTCTGGTTCCATAAGAGAAGGGTGAAGTGTTTTCTGCGTAAGAGTCGCTAGAAAATAAGGACACTATTCACAGTTTTCAGTATTCTAATACAAAGATTCCATGATATCACTCTCAGTAGCTCTTCAATCACTCAAAAGACCCTTGGGATTCCTTTACTCCCTATTGGATATAGAGAGCACGGGAAGGGAAGTACGGTAAATAGCGTTGTGTCTGTTTGACATTTACCCATATCGTAGTTTGCCTTGCTAACACTAGTAGCATGTAGTTGGGAACAGTTGGAATCCACGATGCATGTTTACTAATTTGAATGAAAAATTAGAAAGCAACCCTGACACACACGATGAAAAGTTATTACATGTAAGTATTGAATTAATTAAACTGAACACCTTCTGAAAGAAAAGATAAAATCTAGTAAAAATGAAAGAGTTTTGAAGCTACCTTATGGTGTGGAATTAAAGATTAAGGTGACAGACTAAAATATTAAGAGCTCTTCCTAATAGTACTAATAGAAGTACTAGGGTAATTCATAAAATAATGTTTCCTATACTGATAAAAAAGAATGCGACGTGCTAGGAGAAATGTGGTAACACTGACTTACTTATCAACTTCTCCTCTCTCTATCTCCACCACTCCCGCCTCGCCACATTGCTCAGTGCCAGGCTAGCTGCCTTCAAAATGGGAGCTCCCCATTGTTTTTGTCGCCAGTTGCGAAATGTGTGCTATGATACGTTTTCTTAAATGCTAAACCGATTTCACCTATTGACATTTATCGTCAGTTATTTGAAGGCTATGGGGGAAAGTGTATATCTGTTCAACATGTTCACAAATGATGTAGAGAATTCAGTGAAGGCAGTAAAAAAATTCATGATGAAGACCGGAGCGGAAAGCCTTCAGTTTCAGACGGAATTCTTGATAAAGTTGAAAGAATATTGCTTGAAGATCGGAGGGTTCATATTAAGGAACTTGCTTTGCGTATTCCTGAGAGTTCCAACACCACAATTCATAACATTTTAACCGACAAATTAGGATATCACAAAGTGTGTGCGCGGAGGGTACCGCAAATGCTTACATAAAACCACAAACACCAACGTGTCGAGTGTGCCCAGCTTTTGCAACAATGTTAAGAAAACAAAGATGAATTCTTGGATTCCAATGTAACAGGCAATGAAACATAGGTGCTTCACTTTACCCTCGAAACCAAGCAGCAATCACGTGATTGGCGTCACTACTTCGCCGAAGCCGAATAAGTTTAAACAAACGCAGTCTGCTGGGAAAGTCATGGCAACTGTCTTTTTTACAGGAAGGGCTTGCGTTTAATCGACTTTTTGCTCGTGGAACAATATTCAGCTCCGACAGATATTGCGTCACAATAAAAAAAACTGAGACCTTCGATCCGGAACCGCCAGAGAGGAAGATTGTCCAGTGGTGTGAGGCTAACCCATGACAACACTGGACCTCATGTTTCACATCAAACTCAAGAACTGCTGACAAATTTTTTCTGGACTGTTGTGCCTCCCCACTACAGTCCGGACCTAACCCAAAGTGATTATCATTTATTCCCAAAATTAAAGGAACAATTGGTTGGCTTACGCATTAGTACCGAATATGAAGACAAGGAAGAGGTTACTCAATTCCACTAAGGTTTGGAGGCAGAACTCTATAAGATGGGGATTAAGAACAAAAATAAAGCTGTCTATGTTTAAAAGTTACAGGAACCTTATTTTATGAATAACCCTCGTATTAAACAATAAAACCACATTTAAGCCCTTATAAGACTTAAGGAATGTTATAAATAAAAAAATCATTAGATAGAACACAGAATATGATGAAAGCGCTACATTATTGATCAAGAAACCACACTTCTAGATGTATTTATAGGCTTTAGCCAGTGACTATTATGCTACTCGAAAGGTAGAAAAGGTTGCGTTAAAGGGAGGATTAAACTAGGGACGTGAAACTCCTGGTAGAGAATATACGCAAGATGTTATGGAGACTGGTGTGCAGGCCCGCGTGGCTGAAGTAGAGTTTCTCTCTATGAGCTTAATAAAGATGTACATTCCCGTTACACCCCTTTGTTTAACTAACCGCGACTAGGTTAGGTTAGGGTTAAAGTGGGACTAAAAAAGGAAATATTCATCTACTGTTACTAGGAATAGTAGGGCATTGTGGGATTGCGTCAGGAACGTCATATACACAAAGTAGACCTACTCTCAGCCGAAGAAGATCAAGTGTCTACTGACTATTAAGATTATGTGTTTGCTTTGGAACGAGCGATGCTCAACAGCCGCCGAGAATTTCTGTCATATCATTCAGGAACTCTGGATATTTGTGATGTTCTTATTATTATATAACACCAAGTTTGAGAAAAAATTATAAAAAGTATTATAGAATTTTTTATTTAAAAAGAAAGCAACGTTCAATTTAATATTTGAAATCTGGCATCTATATTTTAAAAACCATTTAGGCCTATGTGTAACAAGTCATTTGAGAAATTAAACAAACAAATTTAGAATACCCTTACATCACTTTTTTCCCGCTTTCCTTATGAGTTTCAGAAACATTGTACCATCTTCAGTATATTGATTTACAATTTTTGAATATATTTACATGTTGGGATATTGCACACAAAAATAGTACCTAAAAATCGAATTCATACAGCGGTCCAATTAATCTTAGCCTGGCGGTAAACACTATTTATTAATGATGTCTTTGAATAAGTTAAAACTCCCAAGTACTGAAATTAGGTTACATTGGAGATGCTAAATATTAGATAACACTAAAATACAAAATATACAACAAAATTTGTCAATTGAGTTTTAAAAAGAAATCCCAAACCAAATTTTTTCAAGAAAACCTTTCGGTGTTGCCAAATCTCAGCTCAGTTCTTGATGTGATATTTGACCTTCAAAAAGACCTTCAGCTCTCTAGCACCAGGAGAAAGGAACGACTGACTAAACGGGACGATTGTGTAAACTTATTCATTTTAAAATGTAAATGTAAAATGTGTATCATTGACATCTGCTTTCAATAAACTGTATTTAAATGTATGACCCAATAGTATTATTGGGCGAACAAAACGTCAATATTCTTTAAAACAACAAATTTCCTGACAAATACTAGCCAATGGTGTTTTATCACAAAGATTTCTAGCTCACTAGCAAGCTCCTTATGTTGTCAGCTTTGATGTCTGGAAAGCCGAATTAGGGTCGAAAGTTTACGCTGTACTGAATAGAACGTTTCGATCCTGCCCCTTGTGTATAGGCAACGTCGCTCAACTCTAAAGTCGCATTTAAGTGAGACCGGACAAACCTATTTACGATGTTTTCTGGCCATAGTTTTAAGTTCGAATGAAGGACTAAGCTGTAGTTTTCTTTCGGATCACTTTCAGAGAATTATTATCTTTGAAAAACAAGTAACATGAATTTTTTAAATAGTCAATTCCTACTTAAATCAACAAAGAAAAATTGATTTTAGTTTCTTTTTATTTTATGAATACAGTTATTATAAGTTATGTACATACATATGTCAGAATAACTACATTAAGAGGCAAAATAGAGAGTTAACTTGCAATTTTCCATTTTCCTTTCTATATATGGTGTTGGACTATTATTTTTGTTTGTTACTATTTATACGCTTTCTTTCGTCGCTTGCATTGTGTTGTAGTTTCTTTAGGAAACGTGGTTCGATACTGTTAAGCAAGTTTGTTTATTTTATTCATTCCATTCATTACTAACCATACAGTACTATTTATGATATTTTGTGGTAACCATGACAACAGTTAAAGGTTGTACAACGGTGGCTTCAATAAAACCAGATGGGGGGGATTCATACATGTCTTTGAAAAATGTATTTGTAAGTATTGGAATATTGGGGCAGCGCCAAAGCGCACTAAACATAAAAATTTACAGTTCGAATCCGACTTAGCTCACAAATTTGTATAATTTAATTATTGAATAAATATTTGAAAAACTGTATTAACATCAATTGTCATCCAATATAGGTTTAAAAAAGTGTATGTTGAACTTCACGTATTTTAATAATGGTTCAAGCTTTGTGCAAGATACATATCAGGAGAGTGTGCGCTAATAGAAGGAATTTAAAGGTAACGACTTATTTTTAACAAAATAGAACGTTTCCTATCTAATTGTTTACATTAATTTTGTCTGGTTTTTTGAATAAACGCTATCTGTCTGCATTGCATTGGGACAGAAATAATATTGATATATTTTAAAAAGAATTAAAATTTTTAGGAATGTGTTATCAATGACGATCAGCAAAACTTGCTTTTGAATTTAACAAATTACCTATAACTTACCGAACTAAGTAAATCTGTAGAAAACACTACAGGCTGTAGAGTGTTGGAAGAACGCCGAGCTTCGGGTATCGGCAGACCGACATTTCTTACCCTGTTTCAACCGTCCGCTTGTCCTGCCAATTAGTCACCTATTCTGTACATCTGTATGAAAACCTTTTTTATATACTTGCCAAAAACATCATTAAAATTGTAGTTTTATGCAAGTAGAATACGAAATAAAGAAAAATAGTACAAAATAATACAATTACTATATTACCATTGTATAGAGGTTAATTTATGTGAATAATAGCTCAACAAGATTAGGACCGTTATAGTCTTTTTTAAAAAATTATATATTTTGTTATCACTTTTTTTATTTGTTATTCTTTTCAATGAAACCAAACTTTTTTCTTAGATGAAATTAAAATTTTCGGCGAATTATTCGCAAATTAAGTTTACTTAAAACGTTTTTGTTTCAAGTGCACGTCAGCTCACTAACCGCCAGTTCAAGCGGTGCAAGGATGGTTTGCGCTGCTTTATAAGGGTCGGCCGTCAGCCTGAGGGTAATATTTGCAGACACATTCAATCGCACTAAATTTTCTTTATCAGTGCCTAATGATAACGATACTGTAGGAAACTATTCAGTGCGTCGGAGAACGTCATGTTTCAGGAATATTTTCACGCTTTTACTAAAACTATAAGTACGGTAAGTTACGGTAAGTACGGTAAACCTAATATCACTAATGGATTACTATTTTGGAAAAATCCTAAAGCATTGAAACACGGATTAGACAAGTTCGTTGCGCTTTCCGGTCTGACTATGGAGATTACTCGGCACGGTGAGGACATAATACGGAACGTTACATATTATGTAGACTCAGCGATGCTTACTCGTAAAATACGCAACGTAAAAATTTTAATAAGACGGAATATTGTAGGTCTCTTCGTTTGAATAGGTTATTTTACATCCCTATATACTTACACCCATTTGTACGTTTCAATGCCGAAGTCAAAAGAGAGTACAACCATAATAATGCTTTTTTTTAAAACATGTTTAACCATAACTGTTGCGATTAAACTTAATTAAGCTGTTGAGATTGACATGTCGTTATCATAAGACACTATAACTGTATAAAGTTGTAAAACAAACTTTAAAGTTTAGCCTTAACTTTTGAGTTTAAACTTCATTTAACTGTTGAGATATTGACAAGTCACCATCATAAGAGAGCATAACTGTATTAAAGTTGTAAAACAAACTTTAAAGTTTAACCTTAACTGTTGAGATATGCTTCATTTAACTGTTGAGATATTGACAAGTCACCATCATAAGAGAGCATAACTGTATTAAATTTGTAAAACAAACTTTAAAGTTTAACCTTAACTGTTGAGATATACTTCATTTAACTGTTGAGATGGACAAGTCACCATCATAAGAGAGCATAACTGTATTAAATTTGTAAAACAAACTTTAAAGTTTAACCTTAACTGTTGAGATATACTTCATTTAACTGTTGAGATATTGACAAGTCACCATCATAAGAGAGCATAACTGTATTAAATTTGTAAAACAAACTTTAAAGTTTAACCTTAACTGTTGAGATATGCTTCATTTAACTGTTGAGATATTGACAAGTCACCATCATAAGAGAGCATAACTGTATTAAATTTGTAAAACAAACTTTAAAGTTTAACCTTAACTGTTGAGATATACTTCATTTAACTGTTGAGATGGACAAGTCACCATCATAAGAGAGCATAACTGTATTAAATTTGTAAAACAAACTTTAAAGTTTAACCTTAACTGTTGAGATATACTTCATTTAACTGTTGAGATGGACAAGTCACCATCACAAGAGAGCATAACTGTATTAAATTTGTAAAACAAACTTTAAAGTTTAACCTTAACTGTTGAGATATGCTTCATTTAACTGTTGAGATATTGACAAGTCACCATCATAAGAGAGCATAACTGTATTAAATTTGTAAAACAAACTTTAAAGTTTAACCTTAACTGTTGAGATATGCTTCATTTAACTGTTGAGATGGACAAGTCACCATCATAAGAGAGCATAACTGTATTAAATTTGTAAAACAAACTTTAAAGTTTAACCTTAACTGTTGAGATATGCTTCATTTAACTGTTGAGATATTGACAAGTCACCATCATAAGAGAGCATAACTGTATTAAATTTGTAAAACAAACTTTAAAGTTTAACCTTAACTGTTGAGATATGCTTCATTTAACTGTTGAGATATTGACAAGTCACCATCATAAGAGAGCATAACTGTATTAAATTTGTAAAACAAACTTTAAAGTTTAACCTTAACTGTTGAGATATGCTTCATTTAACTGTTGAGATGGACAAGTCACCATCATAAGAGAGCATAACTGTATTAAATTTGTAAAACAAACTTTAAAGTTTAACCTTAACTGTTGAGATATGCTTCATTTAACTGTTGAGATATTGACAAGTCACCATCATAAGAGAGCATAACTGTATTAAATTTGTAAAACAAACTTTAAAGTTTAACCTTAACTGTTGAGATATGCTTCATTTAACTGTTGAGATATTGACAAGTCACCATCATAAGAGAGCATAACTGTATTAAATTTGTAAAACAAACTTTAAAGTTTAACCTTAACTGTTGAGATATGCTTCATTTAACTGTTGAGATGGACAAGTCACCATCATAAGAGAGCATAACTGTATTAAATTTGTAAAACAAACTTTAAAGTTTAACCTTAACTGTTGAGATATGCTTCATTTAACTGTTGAGATATTGACAAGTCACCATCATAAGAGAGCATAACTGTATTAAATTTGTAAAACAAACTTTAAAGTTTAACCTTAACTGTTGAGATATGCTTCATTTAACTGTTGAGATATTGACAAGTCACCATCATAAGAGAGCATAACTGTATTAAATTTGTAAAACAAACTTTAAAGTTTAACCTTAACTGTTGAGATATACTTCATTTAACTGTTGAGATGGACAAGTCACCATCATAAGAGAGCATAACTGTATTAAATTTGTAAAACAAACTTTAAAGTTTAACCTTAACTGTTGAGATATGCTTCATTTAACTGTTGAGATGGACAAGTCACCATCATAAGAGAGCATAACTGTATTAAATTTGTAAAACAAACTTTAAAGTTTAACCTTAACTGTTGAGATATACTTCATTTAACTGTTGAGATGGACAAGTCACCATCATAAGAGAGCATAACTGTATTAAATTTGTAAAACAAACTTTAAAGTTTAACCTTAACTGTTGAGATATGCTTCATTTAACTGTTGAGATATTGACAAGTCACCATCATAAGAGAGCATAACTGTATTAAATTTGTAAAACAAACTTTAAAGTTTAACCTTAACTGTTGAGATATGCTTCATTTAACTGTTGAGATATTGACAAGTCACCATCATAAGAGAGCATAACTGTATTAAATTTGTAAAACAAACTTTAAAGTTTAACCTTAACTGTTGAGATATACTTCATTTAACTGTTGAGATGGACAAGT
The DNA here is from genome assembly GCA_036971475.1 of Prosapia bicincta. Classification (NCBI taxonomy): domain Eukaryota; kingdom Metazoa; phylum Arthropoda; class Insecta; order Hemiptera; family Cercopidae; genus Prosapia; species Prosapia bicincta. The sequence goes on along the minus strand of JBAIZL010000006.1, from coordinate 65,389,516 downwards.
CACCATCATAAGAGAGCATAACTGTATTAAATTTGTAAAACAAACTTTAAAGTTTAACCTTAACTGTTGAGATATACTTCATTTAACTGTTGAGATGGACAAGTCACCATCATAAGAGAGCATAACTGTATTAAATTTGTAAAACAAACTTTAAAGTTTAACCTTAACTGTTGAGATATGCTTCATTTAACTGTTGAGATATTGACAAGTCACCATCATAAGAGAGCATAACTGTATTAAATTTGTAAAACAAACTTTAAAGTTTAACCTTAACTGTTGAGATATGCTTCATTTAACTGTTGAGATGGACAAGTCACCATCATAAGAGAGCATAACTGTATAAAGTTGTAAAACAAACTTTAAAGTTTAACCTTAACTGTTGAGATATGCTTCATTTAACTGTTGAGATATTGACAAGTCACCATCATAAGAGAGCATAACTGTATTAAATTTGTAAAACAAACTTTAAAGTTTAACCTTAACTGTTGAGATATACTTCATTTAACTGTTGAGATGGACAAGTCACCATCATAAGAGAGCATAACTGTATTAAATTTGTAAAACAAACTTTAAAGTTTAACCTAAACTGTTGAGATATACTTCATTTAACTGTTGAGATGGACAAGTTCCCATCATAAGAGAATGTAATTGTATTAAAGTTTTACAAAAAAACTTTAAAGTTCAACCTTAATTGTTGAGAATATACATAATTTAACTGTTGAGGTAGCCGAGTCACCATCATAAGAGAGTTTACCTATACCGACGTTTTAAAACGCATTTCAAAGATTAAACATAACTGTTGAGATTAGGCTTCGTGTATCTGTTGAGATAGACAAGTCATAACCATAATAGAGTATAACTGTATCAAAGTTTTAAGACAAAATTTAAATTTTAACCATAAATATTGAGATTAAACTTTAAAAATGTTTATAAACTTATAAAATAAAGTATAAACATTTACAAAGTGTTTAATTTATATAAATGTTTTAATGAATTACTTAGGTAATGTATTGTATTGTGAGTTTCCGTGTTTTGTTATTAAATATATTTTTTAATATAATACAAGGAAACCTCTTGCTTTACTTGATGTATATGTAATATAACACTGCATGCATAATGCCTATAAACCTTTGTAAAAGCTCATCCAGATATATAAGTCACAATACAATTTTCTTCCTTTTTGTATTCAATGCGTGAAGTCCCAAATGACGGAATTAGGCCATAGTCCTTGTCACATTAATGTTGTCGACAAGTTAATGGAACAGAAACCCAAACAAGTTTGTCCCGCTACACCTGTAACCTCTGAGGCATTGTTGAGTTTAATCGACTACGATAATAGGCTAAGTTACGGTTGGCCTACTAGAATTAGTGATAATCTCTATTCGAGATTTTAACGCTGGGGAACAATTTTGTGTTAATGAAATCTTCACAATAATTTGGAAATTCTAATAAATTCTGAGCTTACCGTAAAAAGATCAAAAGACACAAGCTTATGCGCTCGTATGCACAGCAAATAGACCTACTTTTATAATTAAACACAGGCCTTATTGTAATTCCTAATACACTCATCTCTATTTAAGTGTATAAGCATTCATACATTAACATAATACATTTCACTAATAAGTTGATTCACGATATTTATATTACTCCGAAACGTTTTAAAAAGGAAAGAGAAACAACAAACTTAAAAAAACTCTATCAAGTAAGGAAACAAAATTATAAAGTACAATTGTTGTTTCAACACCGAATAATAACAATAAATAAGTAATAATATATTTAAGTCAAAGACGAGTATATGATCACGACGGTTGAAGAACAAATAGAAAAGAGTGAAGCTCAAATTTAAGGAAAAAGATCTTAAAGACTTCAAAATCCTTAACCTTAGATGCAGGTACTCCGAAATAAATTCTTCCACAAGTTAAAGAACATTTATTCGGCCACATTCTCAAGACTGTATAGTGCATTGTTTTTGTTTGAATTGAATTTAATTTTCCGTTCGAACGTTAATTGCATGAATATGTTTGGAATTCCAAGTCCATAATAAATGATTACATAAGGTAATTTAGGTATGAAAGGAAAAGACATAAAAGATCTAACAAAGGATTATGCCAATTTGCCCGGCTCGTAGCCTCCATAGTGTTCCCCTAAGCACTCATTAGCCCATTGTTAGTTGATTGTCTTGCCTTAATGATATCAAGCCAGCTTTTGCGGATTACCTCATCTTTCTTTTGTAGACATTTATATCCTTATTTTAAAAACTTCCCCTAATAATTTCGAGTAGAATTAAAACGACAAGTAAAATATTTCATTCCCATATCAGGAAGATATTTTAAAATGTAAAGTAGTCAAACTGGGTGAATAAAATAGATATATGATAAAATAAAATATTACTTTGGAATGAAATGAAGCATTTTCTTACAACTGCATAAAAATTAAAATTAGGTAAAATCGTTTAAATATATATCAGGAAATAATTTAATTTCATTATTTTTCAAGCAGAATATTTCTATTAATCTAAATTTATAATTCTAAAATTATTTTACGATTTTGCATACCTTCAAAATAACACTAAGTAATATAGACTATATATATATATATATATATATATATATATATATATATATATATATATATATATATATATATATATATAATATATTTGTTAATTTAATATGTTAATTTTAATTGTTTAATATTCCTGATGATGTTGGTACTGTTAGCCAACGAAAAGCTTTGAATTGTAAATTCAATTATAATTCTTGTATTTGTATTTAGACTTTTGTTCTTTATTAATACACAAGAAAACATACTGTGATATATATATATATATATATATATATATATATATATATATATATATATATGTGTGTGTGTGTGTGTGTGTGTGTGTGTGTGAGTGTGTGTGTGTGTGTGTGTGTGTGTGTGTGTGTGTTTGTGTGTGTGTGTGTGTGTGTGTGTGTATGTGTGTGTTTGTGTGTGTGTGTGGGTGTGTGTGTGTGTGTGTGTGTGTGTGTAAGCGCGCGCGACCGTGTGTGTGTTTGTGTGTTTTATTAACACCCTAAAATTAACAACCTACAGCCTAACATAAATTTCAACATGGAAGAAGAAATAAAAAATAAAATAAACTTTTTAGACCTAATAATAACAAGATATACAAAATAACAAAAAATAAGAGAATGCTAAAAATTCAACTAAAAAAACGAATAATATATCAAATAGGTCATATGTATACATTAAAAAAGCAATATATAAATTAGAACTTTACATATTAAATAAATTAAAAAGTTAAAAACATGAACCATAAACAACAACAAAATGGGTTATATTTACAAACACAGGACACAAAAACAATAACTAAAATATAACAATAATACTACAACATATATACTGATATACAAGAAGCACAATATGTTAGGAAAATATATGTGCCACACCTAATAATAGAATTTATAAAAACAAATGCCAAGCATGTAACAAATTAAATATTCGCCTAACAAAAAAGAAATTAAAAAACATATATAAAGAAAACCTTAAGGTATACATCAAACCAAAGGCACAAACGAAACTTTATCACACACACCATCAAAAATAAACAACACTCCCCACATTAGAAAACATATCCTCGTATCTAATAAAAAAAAGTACAAAAAGGCCTTAAAATGACAAACTGGAACCACTGTAAATTTATAAACACAAAATTAATTTACTAAACGAAAACATACACAATTATTTTCTTTTTAATTATAATATTTTGAACCCAATAGACAAAACTAATCCTAAGACAGGGTATAACTAACCAACAGTGCACTGAAACCGAAAATATAACAGTTCCGCTATAACATGTACCAGTGGAATTCTACCACACACTTGCCAAACTACAAGAAGCCGCTAGTCTCAAAATAAGTTTGAAAATGTGAATACGTAATTAATAGTTCTCTAAAGTCAACTCGTAAATTTACCAAGGAAGATTCTGGTTTACGTTTATTAAAGTATAAGTGATATATATATATATATATATATATATATATATATATATATATATATATATATATCACCCAAACTTTAATGTACTTAAACAAGAATCTTACTTTGTATAAATGCTAGACGACTTTCGAAGACTAATTACGTGTCCTCATCTTCGAGCATCAAATTAGACTAAGAGTATCTTGTAGTTAGTTGTCAGTTGTTTGGTATTTCCGTTGTCACGTGATATACTGGTATTGTTCTTTTTTCGGATTCACTGCACTGAGGGAAAGTTAGTTTGTCTTGAGGTTAATTTTGTCTGTTAAGCTGAATAATTTATCGGTTTTTAATTTTATTTGTATTTGTTAGTTTATTTTATTATTTTTTTTTGTATTTATAAATGTGTAGCTGTTTTCAGATTGTCATTTTGAGGACTATTTGTACTTTTTTTAGAAGATGTATGTTTTCTAATGTGGGGGACGTGTTGTTGTTTTTGATGGCGTGCGTGTAATTGTTCAGTTTGAATTGTAAATGTTTGGTTTAATGTATGCCTTGAGGTGCTCTTTATATATGTATAGTTTGGTCCATTTGATTTGCCCAATGTATAACTAGCTACAGTCTGAGCATTCGATTTTATATATTCTGTTATCGATTGTAGGGCATATTTTTCCTGCTGGTTTATTTTGTTGATTATTCTTCCTGTAGTTTTGTACACTATGTTAATATCATTATTTTTTAGTATTTTAGTCATCCTTTGACGTCGTATCCTGTGTACGTGAATGTGGTCCATTTTTTGTTTGTTTGCGGTTCATGTTTGGGTTGTTTTAATGTAATTATTATTTTTAATTCTAATTTATCTACTGTTCTTTTATTGTATACATTTTTTGGGATATTTAATATATTATTTGTTTTTTTTCTCCATTTTTCAGTGGTAGTATTAGCATTAAGTCTAAAAGTGAGTTGTAAGCAGCTATTTTAAATTGTGGGGGGTGGTTAGAGTAGTTTGGTATTGTATTAATGGTTTGTGTGGGTTTCCTAAAAATTGAGTATTCAATGGTATTTGTATTTATGTTAGGTCTAGATAGTTTTTTATTGTTGATTTCTTCTTTAGTGGTGAATTTTATGTTATGGTGTAACTTGTTGATTTAGCCTATGATTTTTATTATTGTTTATTGTTTTATTTTGGGAGATGTATAGGCAATTGCAAAATATCGTATCGAATGTCCGTTGGGGTCACGTGGTTTTACGGTTTGTGCGATTATTTCGTCAAGGTTTTGGAGGTAAATACCAGATATTATACGTGAGACGGGTGATCACATTGCTAAACCATCTATTTGTATATATACTTTATTATTAAATACGAAATATTTTTTGTTTGGTATGGTCTTTGAGCAATTTTTCATTTGGTTTTTGTATTTCGGGTTGGTTTTAAGATTAGTTAATATGTTTTCTATTATAAGGCTGGTTAAGTTTATTAGTATGTTAGAGTAGCCTACATATTTGTGATGTCAACTGAAATAAATTTAGTGTCTTTCGTTATGTTTATTGTTTTTAGTTTGTCAGTTATGTACATGTATGTGTACATAATACGTATACGTATATATAAAATAAATATATTCCCACCTACGTTATACATTTTTATCAAATTTTGAAATTTTATTTTGTGCAAGTCCCAAATCAAGGCCTCTAGGCCTCTAGGTTAAATATATTTATATATTATACACATATTTACATTAAAAGTTTATTAAAACTATCTGATGTTCAACTGGCCTAACCAATCCTGCTAGAGTAGACGTGGTCTCACATCAATGTTAAAAGAAGGGGGCGCTGAGCCTGAAAAATTGAGAGCCCCAGCTCTGAAGAGTTTTGTAAGCCACTACATATATCATGCTCATATACAATATTTATTTTAACCTTCGTTAGAATTATCATTCTGGCTCATCGCATTAAATCTTTAAAATCATCCCCAGCTTACGAAACGGAATCTGGTTCTTGGTATCTCTGTAGCGAATCTGTGCAATAAACTTGTTACAACCTATGAAAGGAAACACAGGCGTCGGAAAAAAAATGTCCAGAAGTCAAATTATTGATAGCTGTTGTAGATGACTAATAACAACGTCTATCAAAAAGCTCAAATTTGGACTTTTAGCTGCTATTTCTCAAATTTGCAACTTCCAATGCGTCACGTGACAGACATGTTTTATTTCTCTACTCTCAACGAAATTTAACTTTATAATGTAATTTGTGAACTTCATGATTTCGTAAATTTAGAACTTATTATATTATAATATTATGGAATGTCGGCATTATAAAATATATATATTATTTTCCAGAAGAATTCAGTAAGGCCTATAGTTCTTTGAAGTAACATATAAACGTTTTAATAAGCAGTACAGCAGGACACACAATACGTGGCATTTTGTTACGTCGAAAGGAGAATACGACGTTCCATAATAATGTAAAATGTCAAGATATAATTTATCACGTGGACGAGTTTGTTGTATTTGTCTGCATTTCCTTGCACAGTCATTTTTCTTTTCCCCCTTTTTTTAGAGAGAATATACACTTTTCAACTTGCATTGGAATTTACAGTAAAGCAAAATACTTAAGGGGAATATTTTTATATTACGGTTCTTGTATAAGTGAACACAATGGTGGGTGGTAAATCACTCTAAAACTATTACGAAATTAAGTGCGGTTTTCAATAAATAAATACAATTTATAAGTTGTAATCATTATTAGTTTTTTTTTAGTTTTAAATGCGTTTATACACACACATACACACACACACACACACGCTCACACACACTCACAAACTCACACACTCACACACACACACACACACACACATACACACACACATATATATATATATATATATATATATATATATATATATATGTATATATATAAATATATATATATATATATATATATATATACATGTATGTATATATATATATATATATATATATATATATATATATATATATATATATATATATATACATACGTATCCCTTTACAAATGGAAAAATATGATAAATAGTTATTATCTGGAGTATATCCGTTCATTCTGCAGTGCATAATATCGCAGTTCCCTCGCTCTTCAACTGTTGTTGGGTTCACCTCTCATAATAACTATTCATCACACACATACACACACACACATACACAAAAAAATATATATATATATATATATATATATATATATATATATATATATATAAATTACTCTAGCAACACTATAGTTTTTTGTGTTCACTTGAAAGTTTATTCCCATAAACATGAATTTTACTTGGTACGAGTTTATGCGATAGCAGTTTCGAAATGTATATTACAGTGCCCTTATTACATAGTCTTACACGCCTAACCACTTCAAGCATACACCAGGCTTCTATTGCTCGAATACCTAACCATAGCTCTAGATACTCTTCTCGCATATATATATTAAATAAAGTTCTTCTTTAGGTAAATTGAAAGTGTAATTGATAGATATATATTATAAGGAGGGAAATATCTGCCTTTAGAATTCTATATAATTATGCCCTTTTTCATATAACAAATGTTTGGACACTAGGTCTGACTCACATAACCATTTCAATTTATGATACCAGAGGTCGATACCATTTTTAATTTAAGCAGGGTTGGTTGCCTCTTTATTTATCATTAGTCCTAACTACCAGATATAACTTTGTCCCAAGGAGCAAAAATGAACAGTACTATAAATTTCCAAGTTTTTAAATGAGAAGAATACCTTTAGAAGCACCAATGGGAGAACGTACAACAAACATGAATTACTTGAAAGTCGATTTGGTCTGTGATATTACTTTCACTCAAGCTTAGATCAAACTTTAATTCTTGTAATTAGATCGATTCCAATTTATGTTACAAATGTAATCAAATCTATAGATAAAATGTAATTTACGATATAAGCTCGTAGTGACACTTTTTTAAATCTTATACAGCTATTGTAAGGAATTTAAATATGAATCTACATATTCCTAGGGTTTATCTAAAAATAAATATAGAATCGTATTTTTAAATAAATTGTCAAACACCAAATTTATAATTTTTGACCTTACAAAGACACTCAAAGCCAAATAAAGGAAATACTGGCACATGAGGATGACAATTCTCGTGGTAACATCTAAGACTTCAGCACTGCGATAATTTTAACACCCGAAGAATAATGTTGATGAACTACTTCCGTGACTCCGTCGCTGAACATAGAGATGATATTTTTCGTTTATCCAACACATTACTATCCAACAACAACTTAAATATATTTAAAACGTTTTGACACAAATTTATTTCATAATTTGTCTTCTTAAGAACGAATAACGTTCAGTTTAAATAAAATCAATGCTTTTAAAGCAATATAACTGTATGAAGCATCTGTGGCGTAATGTTTATTTTTAAAAGCAAATTAATTTACACATTTTTTAAAAAATACCCCTATAATATCTTCATGTTTTGTGGCTACTGTCAGAGTTAAAGATTTTTTTGTCATTTTAATACATGATCTATTGAATGTTCGACAATAGGAATAAAGAATAAAACTAAGCCTGTGCCAGTAACTTATTGGCCTACTTTGCGAGTATTTTTCATCACTTTTTCTGGCTACTATAAAATAGTTTCATTAAATCATCTAACCGTTCAATAGTTTCCCTTAACCTTGCAAGCTGTCAGCACCACCTAGTCATAGTTCCTTTCCCAGAACTGTAATACAATTAATAAATACCAGGGTCATTCAGAGGAGTCGCACAGTACGCCACGACTACAAGAGTGATGGAAGCCAGTACGGTGTCATCCAACTCTACTGGCTACGTCATTTTAGTCGCCATGTCGAAGTAGAATGTGATACATCGTAAGTTATGTACGATAATTATATTAAAACTGGTGAATCTGTTATCCAAACACGACGTCTCTTTCTTAGACATTTCGACAACAGCCGTCACGGAAACAAACCAGATCGCGACAGCATTGATAGCTGGGTCACTATTATGAGATCAAGAGGTCCTGTAACTGGACGCACATCACCAGGTGTCGATCTTGCTGCACGGACACCAGACAACGCTGACAGTGTGAGGGTCGCCGGAACTAAGTCCATGAAGGATTTCCTCAAGTCACGTATCTATGGAGTTACCATTGGAAGAGTTAAAGGATGCCGTTCGCAATGATTTGCTGAGAATTGATCAGGAAATGTCGGAAGATGTAATGACCGACTTCAAACGTAGGCTTGAATTTTCCATTCCAGAAAGAGGCCTCCAATGGAAATTTTCAATTTATTTTCCGTTAAGGTCCCTGCCTGCAACGCAGCCCCCTGACTGCGCGTCAGTCGTGGGTTCACCCATCCGCCTCGGCCAAAAACGGCTTCCAGCGGGGGAAGAAGAGAGCGATCGAGGCGGGGAATATAGATATTCCTCCACACCCACACCGGCCGGCGTGTGCGTTCGAAAGTGCGTTCAAGGGTTACGTATTTCGCCCTCGCTGTTCTGCGAGCCAAAACTTTAATCTTTCCGCAGGTTCATCTACGAAAAACGTGTTACGACTTTTACCGTCTCTAAGTGGTTAAGTTTGGTCATCGATTTAACTTTATGTAAGGTTGATAATGAGATTATGACTCATAAAAATCGACAGGGTGAGAATTAATACAAATGTTTTCGTATTGTTACAAGGGATGTAGATTGGTGTCCAAAATAATTTTAATTCGCATATGTGACTATTATATATAAATATATCATCTCTCCCTATGGTATTATAAAAACAATATTTTTTGAAGTAAGACGAAGAAACGTCCACGGGGAACCACAGAAACAAATGTAAGGAAATTGGCCGTAACATTGTAAAGGAATATTAATGACGCCATACCAATGAACGCAACGGGGGCTTAAAGCTACTGGTCTTGTATAGTGCGAGGCAGAGTTTAGATTTATCTCGAAAGTAAAACAGCCGCTGAATCCAACACTTGACGGAGACGTCGTGCAAATTATGATTTATTACGGTCGGCGAAGTTGATCTTATTGTTTTGGCGACATCTTCAAGGAAAGCGAGTTTGCTTTTAGACATTAGACCTGAATATAGATAAAAGCGTCTCTCACTATCTTTGTAAATTTTCGTAAGTTTGTAAGCTTACAAATTGTGATGATGGAGCTTTATTGAATGAATAAAATTTAGAACAGAGGTAATGTTCACCGGGAAGTGAGTACTAGGCAAGGCTTTTTTACTGCACCCTGGACAAGCCTCTCTTGATAAGTGATCTCTCTTCAACTCGTGCACACCATAAAGTATCTCAATTACCATGACGTACGATAGATAGTATTCCACATTATATACTCTAATGAAATAACTGGCCTTTATTTGAGGAGAACTGCCTTTATATTACAAAATATCTACATATATAGACATATTTAATAAATTATAACAATTGTCTACTCCTAATACCATAGGTGGCTGTTATTATTTAACATTTATTTTGAAAAATATTTAAGCCTAATATTGTAACATTTAAAACTGATTATTAATTTATTATTAATATTGATATAATACTCTTATTTCATTGCTTTTTAATTTTTAATTACCTTTATTCCATTAGGTATTATTTAATTTAAATTACTTTATAATTTTTTTTTATTTATCATTTTGAATTGCGATAAAAAGTATTAACCAAACTTAAGGACTACGTCTTCCGTTTTTTTTTATGGAGCTTTTTATAACTTCCTGTAAAGTCTGAGGTTAGGGAGATACTGGTTTTTGAAACAAGGTTATTTATTTTATTCGATTTTACAGCTATAAACGTTTTTGTTTCTAGAAAACTGCTATTTAAATATTAAATTTCATAACAAAATATAGTGTATAATTCGATTTTTAAATTTATTCTTAAAAATTTTGTTTTATTACATACTTGAACTGAAAAGAAACATGATGGGAAAAGATCCTCGCAACATAATACTTGGATTGATATAATAATAACAAAACCTTCTCACTATTGTGTACTCGTCACGCCGAAAACCTACTCGCATAGTCGTTACTCTATCTTCTAAACTGGTGCAGCTTTTTCTGGAAATTCCCATTACTGAGGTGTTTTAATATTTTAAATACTTATTAAATAAATAACTTATTTATAATCTTTTATAAATGTTAGGCTTTTACAAGAGGAAACAAACTATATGAGTTTTAAACTTATTTATAATTAATGTTCACTGCATAATATTCAGGAAAATAACCTGCACAGGAGTGTTGTATTTCTAATATTCTCAGCAATTATAATGAAATTTTAAACTCTGGTGCATTTATGACGTCAATGATAATAATAAGGGGGTCATATTGCAACTTCAGATTCGGTGATGGAGATTTTCCGAATAGTGTAATTTGTTGTTTCGAATGCAACAAAAAACCTTTTTTAAATTCGTTCTATTAGCTCACACTCTCCATATATATAATATGTTTTCTTGTTTAATAATAAATATCAACTCAGGTTTTTCAATATTGTATTATTCATTACTGATGATGTTGGTACTGTTGTATTTCAATAACCTGAAATGTGTTCGATATATATTTGTAAGTCTGTATATATTGTACAAAATTTTCAGTCGTTATTAAAATTCGTTTGTACTCATCAATTCAAGTTCAAATACATTTTTTAAACCTATAGTGGATACCAATTGATTTTAGTACAGTTTTTCAAATATGTATTCAAAATATAAAATATTAACAAAATTTGGGGCCAGCCATATTCGGAATGTGAATCATCATTTTCAAAGTCTAACGTGCTTTGGCATTGCCCCAATTTTGCAATACCTAGAAAATAATTTTTAAAAGATCTATATAATTTGTTTTCCATCATCTGGTTGTCGTCGATACCTCCATTGAACAACCTTAAACTGTTACCATGGTTACCACAAAATATCATTAATAGTGCTGTAGGGTTGTACAATGTATGAAATGAATCAAATAAACAATGTGAAAAGAATCTACGACACAACTCAAGCAACAATTAGAAAAAGAATAACAAAAGCGCCAGGCAAGGTTTGTAAACAGAAGAGGCTAAGCGCCTGCGCTTAAACAAACGAAATAAAATTTACAGGATTCGTCTCAAGTGCAGTGAATTGCTCGATTCATAGGTGATCGTAAAAGACATGCACTATTATAAAAAGATTAAGCTCTAGAACAACGGGAATTACGATTAAAGATCTACGACATAGACAAGCATTATTAATAGAAAATTAGACGTAAGGGCAGAGTGAAACCCGATTACAAAATATTCGTCGTAGACATGCACTATCAATAGATAATACAACTAAAGGACAACGAGAAACTCGCAAGGAAAAGAACATATTTAATGGTAATGTTTTGATTTTGTCATATCTATATACATATTTGTCTTATTTGTAATTGAAAAGTAAAAAAAAAACTCATCTAATTTTTTTTGCCCTCAGTACGAATTTACTTAATTTATTTTCATATTATTGCTAGTAAGCAAATGCGGTGGGCCTGCGAGTTAGGTACAACTATTTATTTAAACAGGCAACGTTCTAGCGAGTCAGGTGCAACTATTTATTTATACAGACAACGTTCTAGTGAGTCAGGTACAACTATTTATTTATACAGACAACGTTCTTGCGAGTCAGACACAACTATTTATCTATACAGACAACGTTCTAGCGAGACAGGTATAACTATTTATTTATACAGACAACGTTCTAGCGAGTCAGGTACAACTATTTATTTATACAGACAACGTTCTAGCGAGTCAGGTACAACTATTTATTTATACAGACAACGTTCTTGCGAGTCAGACACAACTATTTATTTATACAGACAACGTTCTAGCGAGTCAGGTACAACTATTTATTTATACAGGCAACGTTCTAGTGAGTCAGGTAACACTATTTATTTATACAGACAACGTTCTAGCGAGTCAGACACAACTATTTATTTATACAGACAACGTTCTTGCGAGTCAGACACAACTATTTATCTTTACAGGTAAGTTCTAGCGAGTCAGACACAACTATTTATCTATACAGGCAAAGTTCTAGCGAGTCAGACACAACTATTTATTTATACAACGTTCTAGCGAGTCAGGTACAACTATTTATTTATACAGACAACGTTCTTGCGAGTCAGACACAACTATTTATCTATACAGGCAAAGTTCTAGCGAGTCAGACACAACTATTTATTTATACAGACAACGTTCTAGAGAGTCAGGTTCTACCCGCCTGCAGCTCCTCATCAAGGTGGTCTTTGGAAAGCAGCAATCAAGAGTGCAAAACATCACCTCCGACGTGTCATCGGTGAACATATTTTAACTCTATGTGAATTTTCCACTCTCACAACTCAAGTAGAGGCTATTTTGAATTCGAGACCTCTCACATCTATGTCAAACGACGCCTCAGACCTCAATGCACTCACCCCGGGTCACTTCTTAATAGGATTTTCATTGGTTTCAGTTCCAGAAGAGGATCTTTTCAACGTTCCTGCCAACCGACTCAAGCACTGGCAGCTAATCAAGGCCTTTCACCAGCGTATTTGGAAGAGATGGCATCTAGAATATATCCATACTCTTCAGCAACGGGGGAAGTAGAACGTGCCAACTGTCAACCTGCGCGTCGGCGACCTCGTGTTAGTGCATCAACCTGCACCACCTCTCGCATGGCCTCTGGCTAGGGTAAGTAGTGTTTCTCCAGGAAAGGATGGTGTAGTAAGAGTGGTTCATTTGAAGACAAAGCAGGGAACCTTGGCAAGACCTGCTCACAAGGTTTTCCCTCTACCTCTACGCTCATAATGAACTTGCGCCATAGTGCGCTCAATTTTTGTAAAAGAGATATTTTTATTTTCCTTTATGAACTTTGTATTTTTATAAACTCTCAAGTTATTATATTTGTGTAGTTCTCTTTGAATCCTAGAAGGATTCAAGGCCCCCGGTATGTTACGTATTTAAAATTGTAATATAGACTCATTTCTTTTATTTTAAACCCGCCGCCAAAGTCAGACAAAGCTCACCCGTGATAAGGTTTGTTCTGCAGTTTGAACCGGCAGAGCAAGTTAGACCTTTCCAGAGTGTAGACCGATACCCCTACGTTCTAGTATACTATTATACTTTTCAATCTCCGTACCTTAGGTACTAGAATACGTGAATGTAACTATTTTATTAATTTTTATACCGAATGTGACCAGTGCGTGGAATACGAACAGGTTTTCTGGCAAGAAATCGCTTATTTAATACGCGAGTGTGATAAGTGTGTATTCCATGGTGCACGTAAGTACAAACTATTAGTTTATATAATTGTAATAATTATTGGTCCTCCGAAACTATTGTTACCAAACACATGCAACGTTTAACGAGTGAGGTACAACTATTTATTTATACAGACAACGTTCTAGCGAGTCAGGTACACTTATTTATTTATACATGCAACATTCTAGCGAGTCAGTTACGCCTATTTATACAGGCAACGTTCTAACGAGTCAGGTACACTTATTTATTTAAACATGCAACATTCTAGCGAGTCATTTACGCCTATTTATACAGGCAACGTTCTAGCGAGTCAGGTACACTTATTTATTTATACATGCAACATTCTAGCGAGTCATTTACGCCTATTTATACAGGCAACGTTCTAGCGAGTCAGGTACACTTATTTATTTATACATGCAACATTCTAGCGAGTCAGGTACGCCTATTTATACAGACAACGTTTCATTACGGGTACGTTTTTGTTTTCAGGCCTTATTCCTCCTGCACTCTATTTGAGAAATAGATTCATGAGCTTTCTTGAATATATCACTTGTACACATGGACAAAGGTAATGTGAATTAAAGAAAGAGTATGTGCGTTCTTTTCATAAATATAATAAGGTTATATCAAGGCGCTGTTATTAATATAGTGCTGGAGGAATAAGGCCTGATGGCGGTAACCTATCCGTTATTGAAACGTTGCCTGTATAGTTTTACTTGACTTACAAACCAAACGCATTTATTTTAACAATATCCTCTAGAAGTCTAAACATGATTAATAAAAAACACATTTTCTCGCCGAGCAAGACGGGATACTAGGATACACTAAGGGTGATAGAAATAATTTATTCCATCAAGACAATTCAGAGATTCTCTCATTAGATATCCCTAAAAATATATCTGTTACTATTCAACGTTTATCAATTTGTTCACGATTTAATATACGCCAGTCACCTACAATGATTAATCTCAAATGTCACCAGAAGAAACTATAAAATAAGGTGAACATTATAGTTTACCATTAAGAAAAATAATGGCACTGGATATGGAAAGTGTAGCCCTATCAAGAAGACGTCCGGTGGAGAGAATCCATTTTGCTTGGCTGTCATTTTTTATTTCATTGGCTGAAGTAAACCTGGTGTTTAATGAGATGACTGTTTCGAAAAGGGTTGCCAAGTAGGTTAATAGTTTTTGCTTAGTTACTCAAATAATTACTCAAGAATGTTTCTAAATTTCAATTTCTTAAATATATCACGACAGATGAAACAATATTTTTAGTTACTAATTAATTGTTAAACAGTAGCTAATTATTCTTGGGTTTCACTTGTAGTGAGCAAATGTTTCTAATACTGTAAAATTTTAAATAATATTAAAACTCCACCGAGCAATAAATTATAATAATGTTTTTGCTTTCTGACGATTCTTTAACCCCAATCGTTCTTTTCCCCAAAGCATCTTTACAGCCTTCGTTTTTATTTCAATCCGTTAATCTGTTAAGAAACTTAGTAAAGTTTTCATTTAATTATTGAAGAAATATTTTTTAAAATATGTTTTGCTTGATGTGTTTTATAACAATAACATTTTGCGTCAATCAGGCGTAAATATAATGGCATAGGATAATTGTAACAAGAACAATATAATACCGAAAAAAGAACATTAAACGAATAGGCAAATGTTTAATTCAATTGAAATAAAAACACTATGTTTAGCGCCAACAAGAGTCTATCTCGACGAGTAACCGGTGCCCCAGTTCTATAAGTAGAGGTTTAGTATAGAAAACCACCACTTGAGTGCATCGTTTATCCCCGGTGATTTCTCGAGAGGTTTCGAATAACGAAAGGGATGCGCGCGTCATTTGCGAAAATACCTTCACTGGCTTCACAAAAACCTGTTAAAGTAAACCATTAGAAATGAGTTTATTAAATTTTGACTCATCTTGGTATAGGTGTGGTCGGTATTCTAATTTATTGTGACATCGTGTTTTTTGTTGTGATATTCAGGAAAATATCTTCAAACATTTTTATGTAGGATAATTGAAAATACCAATTTAAACTTGCCGAGATGTGTTAAATAAAATGCATTATAACTGCTGTATAATGCAATGTATTATAATTCGTTGTGGTTTTATATCTGCAGGTTAATAAGAGGTTTTTGGGAATAAATTATTCAAGTCTTTTTACAATTATAAGAGACTGAAATAATTAACTATAGTTATGCATTGGAATAAAAAAATCGTATTTAATAATAACTATTATATATATACCTCGTAAGTTTAGATTATTGTTGAAATTCTATACAAAAATGGTTAGGAACAGGGTGGAATTGCGCAAGTGGTCTAGCAATTGGTAAGCTGATTATTTCTGGCTCCTGGCTCGAGCTGCTCAGTTAAACCCTAGGTCAATTATGCACGGTAGATCGAACCTTTTAGCGTAGGCCTACTATCCGTCTCTAAGTCAAGTCTGAGGGAGAGAGTATTAGATTGTACAGAGTAGGGTTTGCAAAGATTTTTATTTCATACATTATTAACAAGTTTACTACTAGCCGACAGTTTAAGATATTTATTATGATGGTCATAAATTGTATGTTACACTTTCCTTTAGAATTACTTTGGAAATTGCCTGCAATTATAGCAGCTCTCTATTCGTTATTAGGTAAAAAAAACATTTAACGCACCTTACCTCAATTATAAAAACTTGTAATTTATCAAGAAGATAATTTATGTTTTCATTGATGTTTTTTACACTTATGTATATATTTGTCATAATGTTGTAATGTTCATTGTAAGTTATAACTTTTACTTCCCTTTTCTTTTACTTTACATTTTTGCCATACGATACGATATTTTGTAGGTTGCGCAGTTCAACACTACTCTTGACCTACCCCTCTGCGCACTTCGACCAATTACTTAGAGTAGTTCCTGAATTCTAAGAACGACCTTGCGCAGATCCACCGTACCTATTATTGTCTATTTCTCTCCTTGAAATAGTGTTTTCAAAATAACTTCATTAGTTGACACGTTTTGACGAACCTCCATTTTTCGGTACTACATGAAATTTCGTTCATTACACGGATTTATAAAATTGTAGTATGTGTCAAACAGAGATGATAGTTCCTATCTATTTCATATGTTGACTATCATACAGGATATTCATGTTTCATCTAAATTGTAACACATTTTAATTGTGTTACATATTAAAAAAGATTCAGAAAACAAACGGGAAGTCAAAAATTTTAAAATGTAAAACATAGATATAAATAATAAAAAAAAAATGTATTTGGAAACGAAATCTATGTAGGAGTACGAAATCTGTTTTGCAAAAAAAAAAACTACTAGGACCGACCTGCGCGGTTAAAGATGCGCGCAAACATAGATAGCGGCACTCAAGCCATGCTTATTTCTCTTATGTGACGAAATGTAAACCGGAAAAGACCTCTTTCGAGATGCAAGAGAAAAGGACGCCTTTATTTTTTTATAAAGTATTTAAATTAAATTTTGTTTTCATTAGAAGGAATGTTGCTGCCCGGATAAATACCTCGAGAGGAAAGATCATTGCCGAAAGGCTGAATGGGGTATTTCATTCCAGAATAAGTCTGGTCGGATCACCATAATCAAAAAAGTAGCTAAGTTGTACTATACAAATTGTGTTTAAAAAGGAATAACGTTTGAAAAACTTAACATTAATCTTTCATGGCTTTATAAGCCAGTTCTCTGTAAAACAAAGTGTTTAAAGTAATAGTGCAATGTAAAATAATTAATTTAAATTCAATGTACAATCGTTAATGCATCTTAAATATATGCAAGTAATTTCAAATAAATATCTCGTGCTCTGCCGTAGATATTCATATAAAAAATCTTTAAAATTAAATATGTATGTAACAAGGGTAAGCCAGCATTGCCAATATGTATTTATTTGTAATTTTTATTTAATTGGCAAAGGTTAAATTTGATTTGTTTGAACTAACATTGTGTCTAAATTATTTGTGATATACATCATTCTTGTTCCAACTGAATATTTGATATCGCAGGTCAATCTTTAATTATGTAATGAATTACTGCAACCTTTAAAATCAATTAATTCCCTTATAATTAAGTTATCTAACATGTTACATCAGCGCAGAGTATGCCAGTAGTAGTCATGCCAAACCACTTTCTAAAAGTTTTCAGCCATATTGTAATTCTTTGTTCAACTTCGATGATTCTAATAACGTCTTCCTCCAACATAGCGAGTAATAAAATATCAATGATAGTTTTCCATTTTGTGCTCCAGTAGTTGACTTAACTTACCGTGTTTCCCATTTCTGTTTCGTTTTCCCATATCTGAATATGTCTGCAGTTGTGACATGTTCAGTTCATAATATTCTCAGTATTCAGCGGTACAGCCAGAACTAGAAAGATGGCGGTATCTTAGTCTTGACTCCCGACAAGTCTCCGACTCCACCCCCTAAGCAGAACCGAGAATGCGTTAAGACATTGGAGTAGTGTCTTGGTGCTTATAGCTATATTGTGGGTTTTGTGCGCGGACGTCTCGTTCTGATCTATAGTGCTCTTGCCTTATCTATTCGACTTAATGCTGGGGGGTTTTCCCATTCCCCATTGATTGTAGAACCAGGATATGTATTTTGTTAACCATTCCCACTGGTTTTTGATTGTTACTGAGTCTGAAATTAGTAAATTGGCAATTTGATATGAAAGAAGTAGGCCTATTAACGAAACTCTTAATAAAATACTACTTGCGTTCCAATAAAAATCCTTCGAGAAAATCCTTCTATCAGAAATAAAAATTGTAATTATCAAAGGATTAGATCTCTCTTATATTAATAATAATATGAATCAGCCAAACGCTTCACACAGTAAGTGTTTAGTATATTTTTGCCGTTAAACATGTCCATGAGCATGGAATAGCATTATCACTAGACGACGGAGTTACAGGTCACAAGATAACCTAACCTAGCCCAGAATAACCTAACCTTACTAAACTCAACCTAACCTAACTTAACACAACCTAACCTAACTGAACTTGACCAATTTTAACACAATCTAACCTTACTTAACTCAACCTAACCTAACATAAATCAACCTTACCTAACCTAACTTAACTCAACCTACCTAACTTAACACAACCTAACCTAATTTACTATAACCGAACCCAACACTTCATAAATAACTTAACCAATACTAACCTGGAATTTTTGTTATTTAATTTTTTTGTTTTCAATCTCATTAGCCAATATCCAATCTAAATGCAGAACGACGTTTAGTATAGGATGTACATGAGTTGAGATCGAATACGTCAGAGCCTCTGTGTGGGGGAGGAGCGCGCACGGGAACCTATTTAATAAATATCACTTCCATGTAGGCCTATTCTCGTTATTGACAAACACTAAACATTTCAACGTACCATATATTAAAGATAAAGGATGATTCCTAAATCAGCTGGTATTTAAGCCTAAGTTATATCTAAACCAAATACAGCTGGCACTATAAGACATTTTACTCACTGACAGTTTATTATTTTTTTATCAACTAACCTAACCTGGAATGAACTAGATCATTCTAGTTTGTAACTTCTTGTGTGCTAGATTGTGTTTTGTAATAAGACCCTCTGATGATGATGACATGGTCATCGAAATGTACATAAGGGTTTAATCTTAAGTAACTTGTTTTATTATTTATTTTTGATTATTTTTGTGGTATTGGGGTTCTTTTCAATATTTTTATTGTAATATATTGTACCACTGTGCTCTTGATATTGTGTATAACCTAACCTAACTATAAAAACAGTAATTTTTTCTTTCCTATATTTTCAAACAGCTTTTACTGTAGATTGAATGTAACTTTTTTTAAATATCTTTGAAAACAAATACAGTAAATAATTATTCTATTTAATGGCCCTATGAAAACCTAATCACAGCACTGATATTTTGCTGAATTGTTTCGTGATAAACGTTTTGTAAAACATAAAAACATCTTTCCACGCCAAATACAAAAAGTATAAGAATCCATCTTCACAAATTGCATTGATATTGAAGGAGGCAGTCGGGCATTATGTGTGGAGCTTTCCGCTGATTGGACAATATCGACAGACAGACAGTAACTCACAACCGAGGTAAATTTGTCGCTGTAAGCACAAGCTTACGTCATACGATAAGTACATATCCGTAATAGTAATTTACCTCAACTTTCGCTCCGAGGTAATTTTATCGCTTATAACTAAAAGCTTACGCAATACGATAACTACAGGCCTGTAAAGGTTATTAACCTTATTTTTCTCTTCCAGGTAATTTTGTCGCTGTAAGAGCAAACTTACGTCATGTGATAACTACACATCTGTAATTTTAATAATTTACCTCACTTTTCCCGTTTATCATTGATTTTTTACCAGTTTTCTTATCGTATAGATTATTATAATTTTTTTAGAAGTTTAGATAAGTTAGATTAAACGTAAGATAGATACATTTTTTTATTCAAATTTCAGGCACATTTGGTTTGGGAAAACAGAGATAAAATGGGACAAACATGAGATGGGGTAAAATGATGTTTTAGAATGTTAGACATACATCTTTTTTTTCAATTTGTAATCTAAAAACCACTAATATAATACTACGTAAACTGGACAGAAATACCTTATTCTAAAATGCACATTAACATACGACTGTTAACAATTAGCACCCACTATTCGTGGACTTGGATAGTTCTAATTCAAACGTTTTCAAAAAGTCTTATAGTGCTGTATCACCTATGACACAATGTCTTTCAGTTTATTCTCAGATTTTCAAGAAATCGTACCTTTTTCTTCAGAGAATTGCATATTGTAAAATATTTTCAATGTTTAATAGAATTATATCAAGTGATTACAAAATTTTCAGTACAATAAAAATGACAAAACACGGTAGAGAGAGGAAAAGTTTTGTTATAGCCCGTTCTTACGTAGTTTTGTCTCGACGCCTGTTACTGTGTTGCCGTATCTCACCATTGGCAATCTGATCCTCTGAACCATTTTCAGTCTTATGGAAGGAGCCACTTCACACAAAACGTTATTAACCATGACTACCTTCAGTCCAAGAGAACAATTCAAAGAGGAAAAATAATTTCTCATGAGAAAATATAGAAGATAATAACAGCTCCTTTGCGTGAATGAAGATTTGAAGTAAATATAGATATCGAAAGGAAAGAGAAGATTTGTTTGTAGTTTTTAAACTAAATAGAGTACTTCTGAAAATAATTCCCATGCAATCGAAATGTATAGAGTAATTTTGGTAAAATAAAGATTTTTATGTTATGGTTAGTGGGTTTTATTTACTTACTTAAATATACTTGTTTTACAGTGTTTATGACATCTCATTTTTAAAATAAAAGTGCGTCTGACGATCTCAATCCCTGTTTCAAACATTTAGCAATAGATTCTCGATAGTTCGAGGTAGAACAAGACCCCTTCGGATTATACGGAAGTAAGTTCTTGTGCGTAAGAAAAAAAAGAGAACTTCATAACCTATAAACATTCCTTGAAAGCCTGATTAGTTTCCATTGCATACAGTAATGATATAAACATCTCCTGGAAGCCCAACTCATTTCCTTTACACACCGTAAAGATATAAACATATCCTGGGAACCCGACCCATTTCCTTTGCATACCCTAATTATATAAACATATTCTGGGAGCCCGACTCATTTCCTTTACATTCCGTAATGATATAAACATTTCTTTTAAGCCTGACTCCTTTCCTTTCCATATTGTAATGATATAAACATATCCTGGCCCGACTCATTTCCTTTGAATACCCTAATTATATAAACATATCCTGGGAACCCGACTCATTTCCTTTACATTCCGTAATTATGTAAACATTTCTTTTAAGCCTGACTCCTTTCCTTTCCATATCGTAATGATATAATCATATCCTGGCCCGACTCATTTCCTTTGCATACCCTAATTATATAAATACAGTAAACTCCCGATTATCCGTGGAATAGGGTGGCCCGGCAACGCCGAATAACGAATTCCCCGGATAATCCGCTATGAACAAAGAATACGCAAAACGATCGATAATCAATTATTATACCATAAGTTACACAAATAATGACTCCGGTTAATGCAATTCACAAATAATCTTCAGAAGACAAAATAAATACAGAAAATAATTTAAAATGTCGATGTATTTATATGTCTAACTTTTACAATACGTACATAAGTATATGTCAAAAGTAAGTATGTAACGACATATGTAATTTCCTTTACATATAATACTTTCACTTTTAAAAAAAAAAAATCTGTCACTTTCGTCTGTTTTTTTGTGAGCATTGATTTAGCATTAATGTGCGATCTAAGTTTCTTGAGAACCATTTTGTCGCACAGTGTCTACTTCTGTCACAAAGCCATAAAGATCGATAATGTATATGACAGACATGGATAATGCATATGTCACGTCCTAGACTATTTTTAGCCGAGATTAGCTGACATTTGTTTACAATCTTATGATACAAATTAGGTTTTCGGGCGTCCAAGCATTTTGTCATTGTCTCTTATATACAGTATTCTGCTCGCCCCCTTTTATTTCGCTGGCCCGCGTCGGGATGCTTCCCTTTCAATGTAAAAATTAGTACGTACATATTTACATATCTATTCCCTTCATCTTAACTTCTATTAAGCCTTATATGTATTTACGTCATAATTCACCGTTTGGAAACTTAAACGCATGAATATGATTGGAATACAAATTGGATATTTGTAAAACAATGGCTGACCCCGGATAATCCGCAAACCGGTTAATCCGCCCACGGATAATCGGGAGTTTACTGTATATCCAGAGAGCCCGGTTCATTTTTTTTTTTTTTGCATGCCGTAATGATATAAACATTTCTTTTAAACCCGACTCATTTTCTTTGCACACCGTAATGATAAAAAAATATCCTAGGTGCCCAACTCCATTCCTTTACATTCCGTAATTATATAAACATTTCTTTTAAGCCCGACTCATTTGCTTTGCATACCATAAAGATATATACATTTCATGAAAGTCCGACTCATCATTTTCTTTCAAATAGATGATATAGGCCTAAATATAAATAGGTTCGATTTATATATCATGACTTGGATTTTTGAGACTCTACTATATATATATATATATATATATATATATTCATTTCTTGATATTTATTATGACTTGAAATGGGTAATAGATTATTGATACAAAATATTTGGCACTAATATAAAAAATAAAATGCATTTTGAACAAGTCAATAGAATTCATTTATAGGCCACCTATATCGACAACTAAAACACGATAAATGGAAATAAAGAAGAATCAATGCTATTTGATAGGATTCATGTGAGGTGAAAGATTTTAAATATAGTACTTCGATCATTACTGGAAATTGAAAATCTCACAAAAAAGAGCAAATAATATCCTGTTTCTCATAATAATATTCATAGCCCTATAATAAATAAGCAGCTTATTTTGAATATGAAAACTTTGAAAATATCTACATATAGTTATTAATCAACAGAATGGATAATTAGGAGATCAGGATCAACACTAAACACATGTAGTACTAAGTTTGCCTCTTTAAAGCTTGAAGTAAACAAAAATGATCGGAATAATTTTATTCTGCACCTAAGATTTAATGTCATTTTTTAAATTTCACAAGAATAATTATTGTTAAATATTATATTTGTTAATAGTATTATTTGTGTTTATTTTATTTACTCAAGACATGTTTACAAATAGTTTAAAGATGGAAACAACATGTGCTTTGGAAGTATGGCTCCCGGAATCGTTCATCCTGCTGTCACTAGCATTCCACTTCTCAGACGGATGTGCGCCCGTGTGGACAGGAAACCAGTCGCTAAATCATTCCTGTACGTTTCCCCTTAACCAGATTGCTTCAGCCACAAAATATGTCGATATGAAATAAAGTTTTTTATTGAACAATCAATTTGCATACGTCAGTAGAAACTTTTCACTAGAATAGAAAATATTTCCTAGTTTTTGGAAAAGTTGAACGGTTATCTATAAGAATTTTTTGATTTAGTATTTATCATGAATTTGTCGTATATATTTTATCAAGAATTTTTCTATTGATATTTATCAAGAATTTCTTATTACGGCATGCTCAAATATCTCATACGATCCCGCATATCTTCCAGAGTGACTTGATTACTCCTCAACCCTTGCTTATTCTGCTTACTCCTATCACTGCTTGGGTGTTTAGCGGGAGACCCTAACGTTACTCCGACTTAATCCCCGTTTCTTCTTTCGCCAAGACAAGACTAGTTTCTTAGCCTTACCCTAATTCATCAATGTTTACACAACCCTCACATTCAAAATAAACTACGTTTTGCGTCTTAAAACACAAATATACGAAAATTATCAACTATATTTTTTGTGGTATTTATCAAAAATTACGCAATAAATACCTAATATTTTTTTGTCTTTCATCCACTCCTATTAGTTATTTACTATAGATGATAACTTACATGTATAATGTACATGATAACTATATAGACTGGTATAACTTACATGTTTTATGGTTATATAAAAACTTAAAATGTCATATTTTCCATCAGTCATAAAATGCATCTATTCTAATAATGTAACAATACTGACATCTACTTATCCAACGAACAATTAAATATCAATATAATTTATTACGAGTTATTTCATGGATTTTTACTCTTTCCTGTTAAAAACATATAATAATTTTATATCTTGTTACAAAATATAAAATATTTTTATACGTAAGGGTTGTATCATTGTGTATTTTAAAATTCAATTTTTTATTTTTTTTTTTAAAAAAAAAGAAAACTTTTCAAGTGTCCATGGAAAACGTTCTTTTAAACAAAACTCTAGGAGCATTTTTAAATAATATTGTATGAAATAATATTCGGCGGATCATACGTCAACGTATACCCGGCTGTCCACCTCAGAGTTAAATAATATTTTGGAAATATAATGTTGTATTTAAATTTGTAAAATAATTGATAATTATTAAATATTGTAATAATATTATATTAATAATATCAACAAATATAATAAAATAAATGTTAATTAATAATTGTAAATGTTAAAATATTTGATAAATTTAATAAATTTTACAAAAATAACAAATATAGTAGTACATTAAAACAAAATAGCCTCAATGTAAAACCTTTATTGTTTATTATTTATAGATATGTTTTCCATAATATAGGATTAAATACATAATGAAAGTGTTATGAATTTTTATTTTTTTATTATTTTTCGGGCAGCTTGGAGATGACCAAAATCGAAGCTGTCGTCCTCGGGAAACGGATTATAAGCTCCAGCGTGGGTTTATGATCCCCTGTCAAGAGACAGGGGTCTGATAGAGCACCATTCTCAGCCACCTTGTGGAGGTTGGAGTGAATGTAAGGAAGGGGGTTGCCAGTTAGGTTAGGTTAAAAACAATGGATTTGATTTTGTTATCTTAACCGGATAATAGGGATTCTTTTAATCGACATTTATGACTTTGGTCGTATCAAGGTTACTTTCGGCATGGTTTTATAAATAATAATTAAAAAAGGCTTAGACTCTTTCAACATGGTACAAAAAGGTTTAACTACTCTTTGAGAAACTGTGATATTGCGTAGTAGATGAGGCAAAGTGATATCAAAGGCCGACCCGGTGAATGAGTTAGAAGGGTGAGTTAGTTAGCCAAGAGCCTCTTAAACTCTAGGTCTACCAGCTGGAGTGGAAAGACTCTCTTTATCTCACCCACCCCTTCTTCGAGAGTGAAGGAGAGAGACTTGCTGGCACTCACCAGACAGATCGAGAAACTACCTGGTTACCTTTGTCAACCAAGGGGTGACTGGCTCACAGTCCTGTACACGTCCCCTTCTGAGCAGGTGCAAAACCTGGGGGCTAGGGCTGTTATGCGTTCAATATATGCGGTGACATGATAGAAACATGCTGTAAACGAAATATGAATACACATATTGCGTTCTTCAAAAAATGCTATGGGCAAAAACCCAAAACAAATAATTAGGTACAATGAAATTAGGTAATTTAATTGAGAAATATGTACTTATATTTGAACACTGTACTAAGAAAACACTTTAGTGCTAGCTAAAAACTGTATTTAATTAGTTCAAGATTATCAAATTATCTCTGACGTTTAAACCATAGCAATGTCCCACACTATACCTGAAAAAACTAAGTATTTATATATAAAAAGTATTGCCGAGTATTTCAGCCTTGATTTTATCACTTAAGATACTTATAGCCTACTATGTAGGCTACACTTGTTTGAAATGGACGAAAATCACTTGCATATTATGTTTAATAATTTTTTCCATGACATATTTGATTTAAAATTTAAAAATATATTCGCGAATTATTCCAAAAGGGTAGTTCTTACTCTGAGGTCTACCTATTCTATGACAACTGCTTTCAATCCAACATTTTGGATGACATCACAACAAACATTATCTTCTTAGATTACTAAGCCAAACTACTGATTACACCACCCCCGATGCCGATGGAGCCGAGTTCCATCCCTAAGTCACCAAGTTCAGTCACTGAGACAAATTTATGGCTTAGGGAGACGTTAAGCACTGAGGGTGAGTTACTGTATCGGCCGCAGCTCTACATGAGCAGACGTATCCGCCCGTAAAAATTTACAAAATAAATATAAACTTTACCAACATTGTGGGAGAAATGACTACCCCTCTCGTCGTTTGGCTAGAAATATTCACCACCTTAGGGCAGGGGATGTTTATTCTTAGAAGTAAATATGTTTCTCGCCTTTTACACAACCACGATTTTATGTGTTTAAAGTTTAAAGTTATGTCTTTACAAAGCCACAAAACCTCTCCCACACGAGAACCAACCATGGCTTACCCAAAGTACACCGTGTTCGGATCCCGTAACTAATTTACCTCCGGCGATGGAAGTTAAGTAACAACTGGACCTTTACTCGCAAGTGTAACGGGCCAGATCTAACCAGGTCTTATAGGTGACGGGACAAATATATTCTACGCAACTCTTGTGCTAGCGCGGTATCGGGCTTAACACGGACTCTATTTAGTGTACGTAATTCAAATACAACACACAAGATAGAAGATATATTCTCTGCATACATCAACCAGATAACGCGCGTTAGTAAACTTTATTATTGTAAAACCCACAAAACGCGTATACTTATAAGCGTATTCTTTGTAGCTAACATTATATTATAGCTATATTGTAACATAATGCAGAATAGTTCTCTGTTTTATAAAGAAAACCTAATGTTATTAAGTAAGTGTGTTTTCTAAAGTTAAGATAAACAGATATTTTGTTGTTTTTTTTTTAATTTTATTTTGTTATTACTGTCTTTTATTATGTTTTTGTGCTCCATAAGTTTCTTTACATTTATAAACAAGTGTAAATGCTTCCTAGGTTCGAGGGGATAATTTGCAATAGTTCTTGTTCACAACTGTTATTGTCAATCTTTCAGTTAGCCAACCACATTATGATTCCAACGTTATTATACTTTTAGAGTTTCGACGAAAGCGATAATAACATATACTCAGAGGTAATTTTTTGCGTAATTTAATATAATAACTACTTGTAACCGTTTAGTTATAGATCCAATGTAAAAACAGAAAGGATTAGTTGTTCCACCGCTGCTCTGTGTGTTGCTCGACCTGTCACTGACATCTGGAACAGTAATGAACCCAAATTACCGCAGTAAAT
Organism: Prosapia bicincta; assembly: GCA_036971475.1. Taxonomy (NCBI): domain Eukaryota; kingdom Metazoa; phylum Arthropoda; class Insecta; order Hemiptera; family Cercopidae; genus Prosapia; species Prosapia bicincta. The sequence goes on along the minus strand of JBAIZL010000006.1, from coordinate 65,361,617 downwards.
AACACTTAAACTTGCAGCCTTCTATTTCGACGTCTACAATTTATTTCCCTTCGTGGCCCTCAGTAAACTTCCTATTTATATTTATTCCAGCAAAGCATTTGTTTTTACTGACACGATTCTACCGTCTAAATAGTTCTTTTCATTCAAAATGACCTTTGTCTACAACTTCAAGACAATTCAAGACTTACAGTTTAAAAGCTATTTTGTCACAGATCGATGTTTTTTTGGAATTGACTGTTATCGATATGATTATCAATACCCACCCAATACACTGCTAATTTTATAGTGCACAGAGTTTTACACTCTTTGTGGTTGTACGAAAGACATTGCTACGCCATTGGTCTAAAGCAATATCAGATAGAGTTGGTTTGGCAATTCATACGACTCTAAATAATTTCATGTGTTTTGAGAGTGTTTTCTGCAAATATTTGACTAACGTTTTATACACTTTTTTTATATTCAACCTTTCAAGTTCTAACCGTTCCGGATTGTAGCAACCACATTGTTTGTTGCTATTTCACTAACTGCCGTGCTAAACAGCGGTCCATAGCAAATCAACTTTCAACATTCTGCATATAACAATCTCAAGTTCCACATATTGAGCTTCCAATTGGTTGAAGTAAAACTGCTTTACAAAAAAAATAGGTACCGCCTTGTAAATTCGCAACAACATGAATAGCAGGCAAAGAGATTAAAATAATAGCTAATAACAAAAAATAATAGTAATTTCATGTTTACACAAATTTTAGATTATATATATATATATATATATATATATATATATATATATATATAATCGATTTAAGACTTTAATATAATTAGAAAACTAATTAGACGATTAGACTAATTAGAAAACTTTGGCAACCTTTCGGAACTAGTTTTAGAAATGAATACTTCTTTGCGATGCGTTTGACTGTATATCTGCCACAGCTCTTAAGGTCTAACGGAATTGGTTTATGCCCCCCCCCCCAGGACCATGTAAAGGTCCTCCTTTAGGTAAGGCCAACCGAGAATCGATAAAGGGCCAATTGCACAACTTGAATCGAAGTAATCATATGGGAAGAAGATACTTAAAAGCTGACCGTTCAGAAGGTTTTATTTGTCTCGAATAGTTCTGGAAAAGCGGTCGAAACTGTACTGTCTGGTTGGAGCTCGTCTAGTTCCAAGGGCGGACGGGTTACGAGCAACACCACCTAGATAGAAGGCGTGGGCACTGGAGGTGTGACGTCACGCAGACGTACGTACCACTACTACAGTCCTTACAGCTGCCCACTGACGGTCGTACCGTTTACAGTTTCCTAACAAAAATTCTTTTGACGTTCGTACGCGTAATTGACAGGTAAATTAAACTTTCGGCCATGTATATCGAATACTTTTGTGATCGGTGGACGTTAATGATAACCCTCTGAGGAAACGACAACCCCTCCACCAATTCGGAGGTCATTCTTTTAGGTAAAGAAGCTCCCACAGTTATAGATCACATAAATCTGTGGTACAGAGCAACCTATTAGAAATATTTACATTATTTACAAAAGTTTGTCACAGTATTTACATAAATATACTTGGTATTTAACTATTTTGAGATGATTTACGTTCTGAAACTTCTGTTGCTGCACAGTGGATAATTACTTTTGCTTCTATTAGTGCTATGAAGTACAAACAAGTCCAGGAATTTTAAGTATCTAGCCAAAACAACACTTAAACACTTTCCTTAAATACATATAATTGGGTTTATATTGATCTGATGTAAGTGGTCTCTACTTCTGATACCCTTCTATTACGTTTTTACATTAACAACTTTCCACCAAACACAGATTACCTTTATGAATTCAACAGTTATTTTGTTACTGCTAATATATTGATTTTCGCCAACTGATAACAATCCTTCAATTTCCGTATTTTATTTTTATTTCAAACATTTATGTAACTTTTCTGTATAAACTAAGTTATATATTAAATGCATAAATTTATATGTATATATTTATTTATTTATTTATGTATATACATATATTACATTATACGTATATATATATATATATATATATATATATATATATATATATATATATATATATGTATACCTACATTAAAGGTATAAAAAGTATGTGAAAAATAGATTTCATTATTTATCATTATTTGTTTTCATTTGGACAACGAAAACAGAATATATTATTTTATAAGAGGAACCCTTAATGACGTCTTTCCTCTACATGAGACGATACCGACACAACTTTACCAAGTTAGGAAGAAACTAGGAAGATGTTAGGAAAATTAGCCTGTGGATGAAAACAAACAGTTTTTTGGAAAACTCGCTAAAGGTTTGAAATAAATAATACTTGCATCGTAAATAAACTCTTTTTATATATTTAATAGGCATATTAATAATAGTTTAAAAATTATTTTAATGAAATGCGATATACAAATGGAAGTACAGATTTTACAATAAATGAATCAAAATAAATTAGGAATTATCAACCCTAATAACCAAAGATAAAACTTAGTATTCTGTCCCCATTGTTCTGCGTAGTTTTTAATTTTAGATGTTTTTCTATAACAAACAATTATTTCTATTTATTTATACACTCACTAAAACTGTAGGATACATAGCTCTGAGTGTTTACTTAAGTTACAATTTATAATATCAAAATTCAATCACGGATGAAACAATTTATCTTTGTATCTGATGCAATGCGGTTTAAAATGAATCGTTTTAAAAAGGCACAATAAACTAATACCACGCAGTAATATACAACAGTGAATATATTTCTAACAATACTAAAAAATATGTTCTACTCTCGTCACATTAACTACGAGTAGACAAGGGAAATAATTCCTTAAGCGAAACAAATAACAGTTAATAAAAGTGCAAGCAATAAACAAATTCAACAAGAGCTGAAACTATTTCATTAAAACATATTTTCAAACCTTTTATCAATTCCTACTATTATTTCAAACTCCCCCTATCTACATCTATTCATACATATTTATCAAATTTTCAATCGTTAGTAACATACTTTTTACTCATCCACTCAAGTTCAAATATATATTTTATTAACTTGTAGTGGATGACACTTGATGTTAAATACAGTTTTCCAAATATTATTTCATTAAATAAATTTAATTAAATATTTTTTCCTTCGTTTTTCCCTAATTAATAAACTTATTAATTTCCTTTTCTATATTGCCTCTTAATATTTTGTCATATGTATATACATATTTATATTATTGTAATTATTTAATAAGAAAAAAGTCAAATAAAAAATTTCTTTATTGACCCTAAGTAGGAATTAGCTTTAATGTTTTTCCTATATAACTTGTTACAATATGCTTTGAGAATAGTTCTTTTAAAATGTATTATATTCAGCAAGTTAGTTTTAATAAAAATAAGGTTAAAAATAGTGACATTTTAAATAGATTGTTATAAAATCTAATTTATGCCGTAATTTCAATAAGTTTTACAACGAATAGTACAAAAATAATATCAAAACATCTGTTACTAAGGGGAAAATATTACATTTGCTGTAGAATGAACGTTCTAGCCACTTCGATGTTTACAGGCAATCAACTGTCATTTTCACCAATTTCAGTTTGACACTTTGATGAATTATCAATAACGTGTTTTGTTGCGCAAGGTAATTTTGAAGTGGAAGATTCCCCACAAAGCCAGTCCCATTTCTAGTTGTCTGCTCTGCCTTATCACGCTTGGAGAGAGTTAGTGTTGAACGAATTTGGATATAAAGGAAAATTGAATACATAATAACATAGGTGTAATAAAATTATTAACTTTAAATGAATAGTTATACAGGCTGTATTATAAAGGCGTATATGGTATGACAAAAAGTACCTGCCTAATTATGATGAATATCATCAGAAACACAGGCATATAATAAACCTAGTTCTAACATTCCAAAATATACAGGTTTTCAAAACCAATATTAAAACCGAAACTCACTCTAAAACGCTCCCAAAACTTACTACATTTAGAGTTATTCTACATTGTATCGGGCAAGGACCCACCCGTTTGTTTTGGGGCACGGCTTGACAAATACAGGTCCTTTCCCGCTTGTGCGGAGACACAGTTTTTCGTCTAATGCTATATTTTTCTAGAAGTAGCCTGTATTTAGTAGTGAAAGTATCAAGTCACGTTTGAGCAGACACAATAGCTACATTGGTTGAGAACCTTCTAATAGGAGAAACTACTAGAAGCGGGAAGTTGTTATAAAAAGGTTCGTGTGCAAGAAGAAGCATTACTGTCGATAATGTAGTGAAGAGAGTAAAAGATTTTATTGACAAAGTGACCGACAGTGTTAAGTGTAAACAGACTATTAGCAAACCTAGTAGTGTTTATTAGAACTAATTAATGTTTCATTTGCCTAATTAATGTTACGATTGTTTCAATACCGTTTATGGAGTCTATGGGCGTTGTATGAATGTAATGGTATGAATAATAGTAGCCATAAAGTGTGTAAATTAATAAATAGTTTAGTCTATAAATAGTTTAGTGTATAAATAGTTTAGTCTATAAATAGTTTAGTCTATAAATAGTTTAGTGTATAAATAGTTTAGTGTATAAATAGTTTAGTCTATAAATAGTTTAGTCTATAAATAGTTTAGTCTATAAATAGTTTAGTCTATAAATAGTTTAGTCTATAAATAGTTTAGTCTATAAATAGTTTAGTCTATAAATAGTTTAGTCTATAAATAGTTTAGTCTATAAATAGTTTAGTCTATAAATAGTTTAGTCTATAAATAGTTTAGTCTATAAATAGTTTAGTCTATAAATAGTTTAGTCTATAAATAGTTTAGTCTATAAATAGTTTAGTCTATAAATAGTTTAGTCTATAAATAGTTTAGTCTATAAATAGTTTAGTCTATAAATAGTTTAGTCTATAAATAGTTTAGTCTATAAATAGTTTAGTCTATAAATAGTTTAGTCTATAAACAGTTTAGTCTATAAATAGTTTAGTCTATAAATAGTTTAGTCTATAAATAGTTTAGTCTATAAATAGTTTAGTCTATAAATAGTTTAGTCTATAAATAGTTTAGTCTATAAATAGTTTAGTCTATAAATATATATATGCTTTATATTTTACTGGATCCCGCAAGAACGTAGCAATACAGAGCACTGTGCTTTACTCTATCACAATATAGTTATAGTACTTTATAGCAAAGAATCATCCCATTAGGTTAGGATATGATTTGTTTTTAAATAATAATAAAGTCTCCTAACGCTGACTCATCAGTCGGTGTACGAGGAGCTTCTCTGAATTAAATTTATCACGTGATCACGTTTTGTAGCGCATTGTAAAAGTATGGAGACAAAATGATTTCACACGTCAATCGGTTAGCTTACGTTGGTGGGCTTTCTTAATGCTGTTGAAGCACTGCCCTATGTAAACAAGCTATGAAACTAGTAGGATTACTTCATTCTAACGTAAATCGTCATTTAAATTTTATTATTTTTTTCTGACGGTAAAAAACAAACCTCTATACATTTCTCATTAGCCCCCAATAATAAGGCAGATTCCTATCCCTTCCTTAACCTAACCTAATCTAATTTGTATCTGTATACATGAGGCATATCTACACAGTCTAGATCGTTTCTACCACGCTTTATCATGGTACGACTAGAAACAATTTAACGTTATTGCCTTAAACAGCTGTAACTATTCCTCTAGCTCAATAAACACGCTGAGTGTAACACTGTGTCCTCGATAACAAAGGTTAAATCTATATTAGTTTTAGTAGATTTTATAATTAGTTTCTAAATGTAATCACCCAATAGGTAAATTTTAATTTTCATTACATTTGTATTTTATAAATAGATTATACAAAAAGATTATTTTATCACGGGAAGCTGGCAATAATAAAACTCCAATAACATTTGAAGTGCGGTAAATGTAAAAATTAAATTACAATAACACGATGTAAACAGCACAAGTCCACTTGTCTCTTCAAGCAACCAGTTGTAAAGGGCTGCACAGCATATTTGCATTTACATTTGTAAACCAGCACACTCTCGGTGAATCTATGTTTTTCCCTCTATGGACACGACTCTATGATTTACATACATCACTATGAATTTTTATTGCTTTATTAATATCTGTTATGAAACGTATTCGTGCGCCCTAATACAGTCTGAAGATAAGCATAATTGTGTCGGTAAATTCGCGGGAATTTAATCAATGCCTTCGAGAATATGGTTTTAAAAGTAAATTTTACCGTTTTCTATTACCGTTTACTATTAATGTAAATATAAACTGAAAAATACTTCGTTTAAAATTTCTCACTAAAAACACCTGCATATATATAATAGTGTTACACTAGTATTACTTAAGTGTTACGGTCTGAGTTAACAAATGAACACATCTCCCGGAACGGTTATTCTCAATTATCAAAAACTTGAGAGTGCTGCTATAGGCAAATGTAACATTCTAACATATGTCCAAGTGTTTTTAAAGAAATCCCAGTACCTCAAGAGAAGTTAAAAATCAAATATAATTAAACGTTTTGTAATTAAAATATTTGGTAATGTAGTCTGTTCCCTAGATAAATTTATGCTTACTGTTCTTATGTTTGTATTTATTAATAGGACACTCTTTTATAACCCTAATGGGTAGAAGAGACTGCCGACGAAGGAAGTGGCTTAGGGTATACGAGGAAGGAAATGTGGTTAGAGCTTCTCTCTACCCTCCAACGTAGATTAATAAATAACTGTACACAAACCCACAGTTATAAATGTTTTATTGCCTTATCTCACCACTATCAGTGAGATTACTACATAATCATAACTCCAACTAAACGATTGCAATTTTTATCGAAACTTGTAGTTGCAGTTTTGATTATATAGTGATCGTAATGACGACGATGACATTTCATTGAAACGCGTATGCAAAAAGTATTTATAATTATGAGTTTTTCTATACAGTTTTTTAACAATCGCCTGAAGGCACAACCCAGCTCATGACTAAAACATTGACCTTAGACACTCATTATTAACGAACGGTTTAAAAAAAAAGCTAGAAAAATGTCTGAAATCGAACTCAGTAACTTAGGTGAGTAATCACAGGTAACTACCTCTCGACTACACAAACACATATATCTGCATTTACTTTGTATTTATTTTATACATATGCATAGTGCAGACACTGCACCAATGCTAGCTAATGAATGGTATGTAAATTGATACGTTTTGCTGCTAATAACAATCAAACTATACACAGAAGTAAACCAAGAAGAATAAAATAGTCAATAATATTTACCCAATATGAAGATATCTGTAAAGTACCGAACTTTTACCTGCAACAAAAAACCAATGTATTTAAAATACATAGAACTACAAAGTAAAAATAATACTGGTTTGTAGTACTAAGAAATAATATGTACTATGTAAAATAATAGTCTACTCATTGTAAAAAAAAACTTAGAAACAATGCTTATTAAGAAAACCAGTAGCCTGAAACACAAGAGTATACCCAGGACATTCAAATTGAGACAACGTTAAAACCAAATATAAATAAAGCAAGATAGTTACGGAAAGCAAGATAGAAAGCCTAGGATTCATTACGTGGCTACTATGTACAATATGAAGACACGGTATATACCAAACAATTTATAGCAGATCGTACAGAATTTTACGTTTTAAGAAAAACAGGAAATCTAATTTTGTAGTTAAAGTAATTCAAATAGTATTTTACATGTAATTTTAGGTTAGTTAAAGTATAATTTAATTTAATTGATTTCGACCACTGTAGAAGAGTAGCAAATCACATTGATCCACATTTCGAATCAAAAATTAAGTCTTCTTCAGTCGCATATTATTTATTTCATTGCTTTTTTAAGCCCACTAAAAATAGTTTATATGATTCCATGCATTGCAAAATACATTAATCACTACACTATAACAAAATTCAAAGCAAATTACATCATGAAAAGGTTATGTGTAATAGCAAAATATAAGGTTTCACATTGTGTATAACTGTTTTATAATCAATCAAATAAATTTTAATAAAACGTATTTACTGGTTGCGTAGGTCTGTGCAGGATTTATTTTCGAGGTGGAGCCCAACTCAAAGTTTCAATTTTAAAATGGTTTACGTGTTCACTTTTGATTTTCTAAGATAAATTTTTCACGAGGGTAATATTACACAAATCCGATATAACTAAGTACAATTTACAAGATAATTTCTTAAAAGGCAAATCATTACAAACAGTATAAAACTAATTACTTTTCATAAATTCAAATTAGTTTTTTAAAGGAAGAATAATAATGTATATCTCATAATAATATTATTGTTAGACACTCTAACTTGGACATTATTAAACCCTATTATATTGGATACATATTTAATAACGATATTAAAAACAACATTTAATATTTTCTTATTACTTTTGTAATAATAATGGACACTTTAATTTATTTCGGGAGGGGACCAAGCTCTCTAGGACCCGTTTATTATACGCCATTGATCTTTGTAAAGTGACAACATATTATTCTATTACTGAGAAAGAATAATAGGGTAATACAGAAGAAAGTGTCAAAAGAATATTTTAAGGATATATTAAAAAATATAAAAATTGTTTAAAAAACATTTACAATCTAGTTTTAAGTAAGTAAATTCAGCAAAATATAATATGAAAACGATTACAGCAGTTTTTAATATATTAGGGATATCGCATTCTTGTTACATTATTTACATTACGCCAGTGTATTTTTTTTAAATTAACTTGGGAGCGGGTTTAAACTGCCCGAAGCACCGCTACATTAGGTATATTGTACTTACCTCCCTGATCTAGTCAAAGAGCCCCTTCCCTCTTACCAGGTTTAGAAGTTTCCTGACTAGTGTCTTACCTTCAGCATCCTCTTCCAGAGCTGTGCTATCACCAAAGAGGTTGAAGCGCCTCTCGGCAAGTGCTTCACATCTATAAATGATGTGTGTGGCGGTCTCCAGTTCTTGCCCGCATAATCTGCACACTGGTTCATCTTTGAAGATACCCGTATTATGCAGATGTTTCCTTAGTCCACAGTGTTCCGTGAGTAGACCTGTGGCTATCCTCAATTCCTGCCTAGACATATAGATGAGACTCTCCTGCAGCCCCAAGGAAGGTTTCCTAAGGGTTAGTTTACTGTGTCTCATTCCTTCAGCCCTGACCCAGTGCTCACAGTGTCTTTCAGCCATCCACCTTCGCAATGCAATCTTGACCATGGATTTGGAAATACCTACCGCCGGCTCCGGTCCAATTAGGGGAGTTAAAGACACCTCTCTGGCCAGTGCATCTGCGGCTTCATTTCCAAATTTTCCCCTATGCCCTGGCACCCAACCTATCTAGATTTGATTGTGCCTTGCCAGGGCTTCTAGGTTATTTAGGCACTCCCTGACTATGGCCAAGGTTACCACATGTCCGTTTAGTGCCTAAATTGCTGCCTGACTGTCAGAGAAAATAGCAATCCGGATCCTGTGTATTCCCCTTCTCGCTATCTCACCCAGACAGGCATTTATAGCATATATTTCGACCTGAAAGACAGAGGTATGTCTCCCCAAGGAAAAAACTAGTTTTACCTTTGGGTTTTTACAATACACCCCCGCTCCAGTGCCGAAGTCCATCTTGGAGCCATCTGTGTACCAGATCTGAGCTCCCGATGTTACTGACCCTGACCATTCCATCATAGTTTGGTGGACCTGGCCAGGTCCGAGTAAGGTGATCACTGCCCATCTCCAAGACAGGTTCTTTGACCACGCACTCGATACTCATATGTCCCGAAACATCTGGGAGATTAGCCCAGTTGTTCGAGTATGCAATCTCCATGCTGGGGTTTGGTGCTTGTGGTTGTTTGCTTCCCACCTGTTGCACGTCACCCCTCACAACATCCAAGCCCTGGACGTTAACATGCTCGGCTCGGTTTTGGCCTCCCCTGCGTTGTGTGCTCAGGATTATTGGCCCTAACGCTGCTCTCGCCTGATCTCTTCGGAGCCGCCTTCTGGCCGCTCCACTCATACGCTTTCTCCGTAGAGAAAGCGTGCTCAACTCTACAACCATTTCACTGGTTTCTGCAGTCGGCAGTTTCGTAGCCGCCCCCGCACCCCCAGTGGTGGTTGCCGTTGACACATTTGCTACAGACTCACGGTTTGCCGTCTCATTGGCTCCCGCTCTCTGTGCAGACTCAACATCAATTTGTGTACTTACTTGGTCCATTAGCTTCCCAAATATGGGGGAAAGAACGGTCAACCAGAGCAGAACCCCCACTGCCCTGGCAAGACAACATACAATGAGGTTTTGTCTGGTTCCTCAAGGGGATCGTGTGCTACTGCATTTTATATCCTGCAGCCATTCATCCATCGGCACGATGCCTTCCACTTTGGATTGGGTATTAAGTCACTGACCTTGAAGCACACCCCAAGTTCAGGACATTATTAACTGTTGCTCATGTTCACCTGGGAGGTGAGAGTAGCATTTTGAGGACTTAATTCCCAACTACCCCAGTCCCCAGTCAGAGCAATTATTTCTACCACACCCAACCGGTTGACTGACGAGGAGGGATAATTCCTCACCTTTGAACCATTGCCTTGGTCCGGGCCTGCTTATTCAGAAACCTTCCGGAATCCTTAGTCACAAGTAACCTATATATCTGTAGGCCGTTCCACTATCCGCCACCCGTGGACCCGCCCAGTTGCTAAGGCAAGCTATCTGGGACGCCAGTGTATTATTAACATACACAATATAGTAAAAACATACTGTACACTTTATATAATAAACGAAAGTGAATATAGTTATAGTCAAATGTGTGTTTATATTGCCAGAAATATAGTTTAGCCCTAAACGAATTGAATATTCAATGAAACTGAATTTATTTGTAAACACACGCGCCACCTATCGTATGATAGATGTAATACGCCAGAAAGGATGTGTACTCAACATAACTTCTAAAGTCTCATTTCATCGCAATAATGGTGTAGTAATGCATAAAGGATAATCTGATATATATAAATGTATATATAGATTAGGTTATCATTAAAATAATTTCCAGTTTAAAATTGAATATCACAAACAATTAAAATTAATAATATATAATTAGACCTATATAATCGCTATTCACTATTTACTACCTCTCTTTAATAAAGTGGTGATTAGTCAGAGTTTGTGTTTAACATTTTAGTATTTATCATGCTGAATTATTCTCCCCAGCCAGGCTCTATTTAACACAATAGAATCATGTGGGTTTAGTTATTATTTCTACTATTCAAGAGAACATTAGAAAGGAGACGTGCTCTAGTTCTAAAAGCAAACAACGTTGAATTTAGCAATAATTCTAGTTACGCCCTTGACACAGTCTCGCGTATTGCGACGGTCTACCTGCCCAGCGCCCTGCAGTCTCTTCCTCTTGGCCGTTGTTTTCCTCTGGATCTACACATATCTGTGGACCGCCGACGCAGGTCAAATTTGAAACAAGCAGATCTGACACGAACCAGAATCTGTACCGCTACTTGCCATATTCTGCCAGGGAACCAGTGACTGGACTTTGATTTTAAAAACCTAACTTACTGATATGTAACCCTATAAGTCACTATATCTCGGAGAATAATTTAATTAAAGGCATCACACAGCTAACACAGCATCACACTAAGTCCAGTTGGTAGAACTATTTAGGAAATTAGTTTAGTGAAAAATAAATTTAACTCTTAGTCGTAAGTTAGTAAAAACCATTGATTTTTATTTATATAAAATATTAACTATTGCAGAAATTTTACTTCTTATATAAATATATATTTTACAGAAATTATATTCATATTCAAAATTTAAAATTCTCAAATAATTGAAAATATTTACTAATATATTTACGTCAATTGGTCTCCAACCTGTAATAATTTTAACAACCTGTAGCGATTTATCATGAACAAAATATATAATAACCTCCAAAATTATGTAATATTAAACAAAAGATTGTTTTAGTTTCCTTTTTTTATTTATGTTGTGCTATTAATCTTTCATTAATTTTCAATAATTATGCATTTATTTTTATTCCAAATTTGTACGCGAATCTCCCATTTACTTTTATAAAATTTCAATTTTAAGTTATTTTCGAAGAACATTTATCTCTAATTTACATTTTATTACTTTACATTTAATTGAAATATATTTTAAAACATTCCAAAATTATTTAATCTTCTGTTACTACCAATCATAATTTAATCTACTTTTATCTTTTTTGAATTTATTTATTTCATTCATAATTAAATTTGTATAATTCTTTGTCCAAGCTCTTTTTTATAAATGTATCTACTTTCAAATATATTTTACTGAAGTAATTTCTATCAATTATAGCTCGTTGTCTAAACGTCTCACATAACAAAAAACCCATTGTAAAAAACCAAATAAATTTTATATAAAAAAAACATGAAATATTAACATTTTTTAAACTAAAGACTTGTAAATCTAAACCTTAAAAATTTATGTTTACTTTGCAAATCTCGCCTTACTGAAGTGATTAAAAAATTCTAAAATCAATTAAAATTTTCTAGTCTTTTAGACTGTTTTGTATTTAATTAAAACTTATTTTAAAACAAGGAAAATATGAATTTAATTTTTTTTAAATATATTTAAAAAATTTTAAATCTCAAATACATTCTATTAATCAAAATTTAAAAACGTAAAGACAACCATGGATCACTAACTTGTTTTCCAGTCCACTTACACGGGAATCTTTTCTTTAGAACAGGTCTCAGGACAGTGTTTTGGTCCTAGATCCGGTCTGTCTTTTCGGGGTAGAATCTCTTCTCGCCGTCTCTCCTCCTTGGTTCCTCACACTCGCTCCTCGTAGGTCCTTTTTGGTTTTTCCGTACAGGATGTATTCTTTGTCTTGATAGTTGTGTTTTAATTTTAGCGTATTTTTATAATATGTTGAAAAAAGTCTGTTGTTTAAAGTACATTATTTTCGCGTAATTTCTCTATTAAATTTATGAAGTTTACTTTGCTAAAGTTTTAATAAATTCTAATTATTTATTTAACTGTTCTTGACATTTGTTTCGGCTTTATAAAACAGCCTTTTTTCACACTTTTACAGTTCAATTTGCATTCAATCTTATTTTTATAACTAAGCATTCCCGTAACAATGCGCGACGCGTATTTTTTTTTAAGTTTGGAAAACAGAGAGAACTTTGAAAACCGATGTTAAATTTTCAGTTTTAGGGGGTATACCCCTAAAACCTACTCCGAGAAAACACGAATCCTACATCTCTGCGTCACCACTAACCTTTAGCCGCACATCGTCTATTTATCACTCACAGTTTAAAAAGAATTCTGAGATGAATTCCGTGATATTTTCAAACTGCCTTAGCCTTGACCCTCAGCTAGTGGCTTTTGATATCGCTTATTCTGAACTTGCAGCGGCTGGCATTCCATATCTTTCTCCCTTCGTCTTTATGAACCAATTATCTGTTTCACTTCAATTCCTTGTAACAGTTTGGGCCTTTTTCCTGGGGTAAGTATTTATTAGGGCTTTATTAAAAATGTGTGTTAATTACTAATTAACAAATTAATTACCTTACTTACCCAGGGCTCTATCTAGTTCTCCGTTTCAGCCAGGCATAATAATGTCTTTCTGTAAACGATCTTCTGATACCTTCGGAAGATAGAACTAGGTTACTTGAAATGAAAATTGAAAGTTTGTAACGTTCTAGTTTACTTGTGAAATAAAAATTTAAATTTTTTAAATACAAAGTCATACAATTTATTAATCAGTGACAAATTACAAAAGAACAAAAGACAGCAATGTGTCGAGTAATTTACTTTTAATTACTGCTAGTTATTCCATACATTTTAATTACTTATTAACCTTTAAAATTATATTTATCGAGAAGGTAGTAACTTAAGATTTCCAATTAAATTTTTAGAAATGAATATTCAAAGGACAATTTCTACCGTTCATGTGTTAACCGTTTATCAATTAAAAATTCTTCAACTTAGTTAACATTAAAATACATTTTCTTTATTATTATCTAAAACGTACCTGCTTGTGCACATTACTTATTTTTAAAACACTTTAACACATTTTAAACATTGCTCATGGCTTTTGGAATCACCAATCACTTAACACATCGCTCTTGCAAATCAGCGCACTTAAACAAAAATGATATTAACTTTTACTCATTTGAAATACATAAATAATCGCTTCTGACTTCTTCTTTGGTTGCGTTCATAAAATTTGGTACCGGCCTTGACATCTTAAATTTTGAAAACTGGAAGCTTATAAATTTCTAAGTTATGTCCGAAAGTGCCATTACGTCCGTCTCGTTCAAAGACTTTTGGAGAATTGGGGCTGTTGCAAGGACACGCCAACGGAATTTTCCCACCCTCGATTATTATTTCGAATTTTTCGATTGGTGCATTGGATCTGGCGATATCAGACCATGCTTACGTCACATGAGGTGATGTCAGTTAATTACCCTGAGTTACTAGCTCGTACGATATTTTACATTTTTCCCCGCTAGGGGCGCTACTATCTATGCTAGCTTCACAAAGTGCACCAAGAAAACAAAAATTTTCTTTTATATTGGAACGATATAATTATTAAATAAAAATCAAATATATAACTGAATTTATATGTAACACCTTATTTTTAAGAGTGTTACATCCTCTAACTTTGTTTTGGTACGATTTAAAGATTTTTCATATCTTTAATTTCTTTCAGATTTCTTCCGCTGATCACAATGAAATGCCGATGGTGTTTCTACGTGAAAATTGGCGTTTGAAATATTAAACACGGCTATTGATACTGGGAAATTAAATCGCGTCTCTTTCAAGATGGCTTTAGTTTTAAATTGAGAAAAAACATTTCAAATTGTTTTCTTATAATAATTCAAATTTAAAAGTTTTTAAATTTTTATTTTCTCTTATTTTACGTATCACTTTTTGGGACCGTTATAGTATGACGTCAGTGTATCGAGTGTATCATGTGCTTTGGTTAGGTCACTGTAAACTTTAACGTTCAAAATCTTCAGATTTTATTCTGAATATATATTCGTTTTGTAAAAGACATACAAAAAACTTACAAATTAATGTTTGTAGTAACACTTACAACTCGTTTGTAGTAACAACACTTACTGATGATGGTGACTTTATCATTGAAATGCGTATGAGTCAATAAATGAATAATTTGTGAGTTTTGTGTATGTCTTTTATTTGTTTTACCACACCCTCACAAGGTAAGCTCCAAGAATAGTTGTATTCTTTTTGTGTTTATAAAAGCGACTTTAGGAATCTTTTTGAGTTTAAGCCTGTATCTCGCCATTTAATACGATACATTTCCAAGTATAACAAAGCTGTATCTACAAATGAAATTGTGCCAAAATGTTATTGGTTATTATTTTATATACATTAAAACTTGTGCTTTTTTTATTTCGAAACTTGGAAGAATTCCAAATTTAAAATAACTTCTATATTGTGATATAGAATAATACGGTTTGCAAAGGAAATGGTTCCGTTTCAAAGTAAATCGGTTTGCAAAGGAAATTAATTCGTTTCAAAGAAATGTTTATATCAATATTGTATGGAAAGGAAAAAAATCTGGTTTAAAGAAATGTTTATATCAATATGGTATGGAAAGGAAATGATTTGGGATTCCAAGAAATGTTTATAGCAATACGGTTTGCGAAGGAAATGAATCCGGTTCAAAGAAATTATTATATAAATACGGTATGGAAAGGAAATGATTCGGGTTCCAAGAAATGTTTATATGAGTATGGTCCAAAAGAATTTAGCTCGCCTTCCAAGAGATGTTTATATCAATACTGTATGCAAAGGAAATGAATCGGACTTCCAAGAAATGTTTATATCAGCTCAATATATAAAGGAAATGAATCGGGCTTCAAAGAAATCCTTATATCAATTCAGTGTGCTAAGAAAATGAATCGGGTTTCCAAGAAATGTTTATATCAGCTCAATATATAAAGGAAATGAATCGGGCTTCAAAGAAATCCTTATATCAATTCAGTACGCTAAGGAAATGAATCGGGTTTCCAAGAAGTGTATATAATTATACGATATGCTAAGGAAATGAGTCGCATTCCAAGAAATGTTCATATTAATTTTTAAAAACTGTTGTAGTGCCATATAATTACCTATATTTTTAGGGTTCATTAAATCTCCTATTTTTCCTAATGCACAGGAACGTGCCATCCGAGTTTTCGGTAATTCGAAGGAATCTTGGTCCCTTCTACCTCAAACTACAGAGACTCTACTGTATCTAGGATTTGGTGAACGAAATTCTGGTAATTTTTTAGGACGGTGTATGTTTTCTGTAATAAATTAAAAAAACACGTGTAATTGAGTTTTTTAATTAATTAAAATTGTTTGTTATATAAAAAACTTGAATAGTTTTTCATACAGCAGAACGGCATATTTAATTTAACAAAATTAGGAAAATATAAATTTTCATTTCATTTTGCATCAAATTTAATTTTCTTACCAGAAACGTAGAGTAATTAAAAAAGAAAGAATTTAGCTAGTCTTTAAAATAACAAAATTACAGTATCAACAAAAAACAGTTCTTTTTTTTATCTAGAACTCATGTCGTATATCTCATTTACTTGTATACAGAATAGTATATTGAACTAAACACACAATTAGTTAGGCCTACGTGAATGTTATAAAATTAGGACGAGTCAGAAAAGGGAAAAACTAAAAATGTATTTATAAATGGTGTAGTAAAATATTTGACACCCTTAATTTAACAAAAATATAACATATTAAATTTGCAATAGGTTCTATCAATTACTTGTAGTTTTAGCGATACGTACAATGTGCCCCAGCTTCATTAAAACGCGTGTATCGTGGTAAACCTCAAACAAGGCCCTGCCGTGCAATTAACTGGCTACACAATGCCACACAGCCGAGGGCTTACACGTGGGGAATTATTGTACTGTACAATCGGACCACTGGCTTCATTCAGGGCTCGAGGAATATCAGGAAACCATAAAAGTAACGGTTTTGTTCTGCGAGGTAGAAGCACGTCTATTTAAATGCAAATACTGCAATCCACCTGCAAAGCTAAAACAGTGCAATTTTGTGGTATTCGTGTATTAAGATCTGCAAGTATGCAAATGAACGGGTATGCAAGACCTCTTCTTTTTACGTCCACCAGTTGTCATCCGTTTTATTCTTAGGCTCTTACTGAACGACTGTGTCGACCTTCTCTTTCCAAACTTACCTCTCCATATTGGCCTCTTACTCTGTACGCATTTTGCTCAAATTGTTATTTACTTCTTCTAAAACATGTTTATTTTATTGATGTAGGTTTTTTTGTTCTTAAGCTTTCCTAAATTCTTCGATTGTGTTTTTTTTTAAAGCCCATACACTGGAGTATCTTAGTATTATGTGCCAGATCCTTCGATAATGCTCAACACTCATCATTGTTCATTTCGCACTTTTATCATCATGCACTCGGAAAACCTGGGTTTGACCTCAGAGACACGTTAAATATTATTTAGCCTAACTTAACCTTCAAGGACGCACTCGTTACTAGCAAGGAAAATGATTAAGAAATACTAATTGATTTATTTCCAAAAACAAACATTTACCTGTCATTGAAAAAACCTACCATCTCCCAAACTCGAATAGTAGACCCCTTAAAAATAATTTCTTATCTAAAAAATAAATATTTATAATTGCAAATGCTAACATTTCCTAGTAAAACCAAACATTTATTAATTTTCAAGTACTTTTACAATAACATCCACACACACACACACACACACACACACACACACACACACACACACACACACACACACACACACACACACACACACACACACACACACACACACACACACACACACACACACACATACACACACACACACACACACACACACACACACACACACACACACCATATATATAAACACTGCTTTAGTAACACTATTTTCTTGCATTCACTTATCACCTACACTTTAATATACTTAAACAAGAACCTTACTTTGAATATATGCGAGTCGACTTTCAAGAACTATTACGTGATACTGAATATCAGAATAAGCTCAAAAAACGAGAACAAGTAATTAACAGTTTTTGGAAGTCCACTAGCATATATACCAAGTAAGATTCATATTTAGTTACATACATATAGAAAATGTTTGACTATTAATATATTGCATATGAAAAATACAGCTTTACACTTTCATATATTTAATAGCTATATATATATATATATATATATATATATATATATATATATATATATATATATATATATATATGTATATATATATATATATATATATATATATATATATATATATATATATATATATATATATATATATATATATATATATATATATATATAGTAAACAGATCCTACAATATTGAGTAGACAGATCCTACAAACAAGAATATTTTATTACCAAATGTTAAAATCTTCTCTACTATTTATAGAATGGGCATTCTCAGCTTTACCACTAAAGTAAGTCTCTGTAGGGTCTTGTTCTATTGCACGCTATAATGACCAAATCTATAAAGAGAAGAGGGAGTGGTCTGCATGCCCACTTGTCTACTGCAGTGCTTCGTTAGAAAAAAACAAAAGACCCTGCGAGGGCATTTTTGTACTTCAAACTAACAAGGTGATGTAGAGTCGCAGCTCGTTATAGCATTGGTTGAATGCTTGCTTAAATAATGTTTGTCTGATTAATATAAGAAAGAACTGGTATGTACATACAGTTAATGAAGGTGAAAATTAAACACAATGATAAAATATAAAATACTATGAATTTTAATTACGAAAGCAGTACCACTAAATGTAAACTGACATTTTACCAATAGGAAGTTTATTAAAACTAATCTCGACCACTAATTTGCTGTCTCGGTGATACAGTAACTGAATTAATTATGTGATGTCACCAGCAATGTCCACAACTAATTATTATACAAGGTAATGCATAAAACATATGTGTTTAATTAATATAGAAAATTGAAAACACAATTAAACATTGCTGTAGATTACTATTTTCTCGATTATATTTAATATAATTTAAAACTTAATTCCCTAATTGGAAATATCAAGGTAAAACATTACTTTTAAAATGATTTTAATCATACGTCATAAATCAGTTATGAAAACTTTACACTATTTGTCCATTAAAAAACTAATAAACCTGAAAAATAATCTACGTAGGGATATATAGAAACGTTTTACCATAAAAAGTGTTTGGTGTTGTAAAAATTGAGTCGGTGGTTAGAACAGATTTTAATATTTAAACGTATTGTTGTGAAAATGGTAGGAGTGTTTTTAATAACAGACTATGGCTTTATTAATTTTAAACTTGCCATGCTTCAAATATTACCAAATCAAGTCCGTACCTAACGCTTTGTGCCACCTGTGTTACAAAATAGACACTTCTTTAGTTAATACTGAGTTTTCCTAATGAGAGGATGACCACATTATAAGCTTATGTTTAGTCTATGTTCACGAGAATGCAGGACACATTGATTCTTTGCGTGTCGAATATATATATATATATATATATATATATATATATATATATATATATATATATATATATATATAATAGAGATCGGCCAATTCCGATTCTCGATTCCAGGAATACTAGATTCTAACGGTATCAAGTAGTCGATACTCGATTCTCCATTGATTGAAAAGCCGATTCCGATTCTTGGTTCTTAAATGTTAAAATATCTGCGGTATATAAATTATCAACTATTCCTTTTTTCTGTATTGGTTGCTTTGAATGAATCAAATGATTAAAGCAAATACGTATTTCAGATAACGAAAATATTATTATCATCTATCACGCAACAACAAAGAGGATCGGATTAATTTCTGGTCCGTTTATTTGTCACCACACATCTATGTCTCACTCTTCCTCTCCCTCTCTCTCTTTGTCTCTCTCCCTCACGCTTTCTTTTTTATCTCTCCACGTCTCTGGTCGCAACCTATTCATAGATTTCAAAACAAAACAAAGAAAATGTAGTTACAAACTGAAATGGATATTACTAAAATCATATTGTAATTGTGAGCCATAGTTCACATTTGTAATTTAAAATAAATCATTACTTTTATGCGCTATGTATGTCACCCTTTCAGATATTGCTACTCATAAACCAGGGTTGGACGTTTTGTGTAGACTACGAGTATTACATTAAAACGGAATTTTTAAATGTTTTCACCATATGACCATGATGTTAAGTAAATTCATTATTAGAGAATATCATATAGGCGTATATAACTTAAAAGAATCGAGAATTGACGTAAGAATCTAGCATTGGAAGACCAATTTTAGGTATCGTCCCATCTCTAACATAAATCATCTTTATCACAATATCAGTTTTTGTATCATTAGCAATTCCAATAATGCGATGAGTTAACAAAATTTTAAGACCTGCTGTTAAAAGACATTACGTCACATAATATCCCTTATCGCCATAATATCATGTTACAATATTGACTAAAATATATATGACTGTTCTATAAAAACACAATAACGCGTAGTAATTATATTTCTCATTACCGTTGATGACGCTATGCTGAACGAAGTGTATGCCATCCGTTCACGTTTTGTACAGGCACAGTTTTAGATGATTCATTTTAGTGCAAGATAACGTACTGTGGCATCTCAGGAGCGATATGAAACATTACAAAGGACATTGGGTTATTTTGGCATCAATACCACTTGATAGTGTATTCTTGAAAGAGTACATTTACCAATAATAACAATGCCTCACGATAACGGAAATCTAATCTCTATAAATATATAACAGTGGTTGAAAGATTTTAACACTTAGACGAGAATGAAATACTTATAGCTGTAATCGTAAAACATTTTGCGTTATTTTCTCCAATAAATTATCCATAGTTTTATTACGTATTTTTTTTTATTTACAGAAACAATTTATAAATCATTTCTATATTTCATTAGGAAAAACAAAACCACTATTTTGAATCCACTCATGTTTAAATAAAAAAATATCTTGACAAATTAAGACCTAATTATTAGTTAGTTATGTTAAAACCAAAACTTTCAATCACATAACCTCAACATATGGTTCATTATAGGGTAGAAATCATAGTGTATGTAAAGTAGGGATAGTGGTTGATGAAATAGCTGGTCATGAAATATTGGGTAATTCGCATGAGCGAGATAGGTTTATTTTCCTTCAAAAGGAGCCTATATATCTTGTATAACTTTATAAGTTGGATTGAAATGAAATATCGTGTTTTCAATGTGTTGTCTCATAGGAATTTAAAACATTACATTGTATTCCACCAAATTGCTTTTAAATTTCAACAATATATTCGCGATAATTTGGATTAAAACAATCGCGCGACAGTTCCAGAGTGCCTGTGTACGCCTGTTCTTCGGGAAATAATTTTAAAAGTACCTAGTATCAACACATTATGTAATAGTTTTTATATTCCTTTTCTTATTTAGCTTACTTTAGCTACAGGTAGTTCCAGCTTAGTCCAGCTGACACTTGACCGATCGATAAATACATTCTATATTAGTCTAGGTAAAAAACAGTGTCTGACGTATAAGGTTGGGTCACTTATCGTCGTCATTCTCGTCAAGACGCCAGTAGATGAAATACAGTAAGATGTTGTAAGAGATATTTGTCTATATTCGTTAAGGTTTTGTATACTCTGTAGGCACTTTTATAAATTGTTTATAATAATCTATTGGTGAGTTAATGCTGCGCTAAAACGGGAATGTTTCCTGAACATAGTCTTCGCTCCACCCCCTCCCGCCAATTATGCCATGCCAGATACAAGTGCTCGCTTACGTGACAACAGATGTTGGAATTGCAGTTAAATTGCCTAAACAGCGCCGTGTTGGTATCTTAAGAGTATGAGTTGGTATCATGTCAACCATATGTAAGTTACCGAAAAAACAAATTAATGAGTAAACATTTACCGATAGAAAACCTAAGAATTAGAGAGTGTATGATGGGTAAAAGTTCTAAATAGATAGTGGTTAGTTCAAAGTTTTGGCGTTAGACATTAGTGTATCTTTGGTTCTCTTAGAAAACGAGTACATATATATATATATATATATATATATATATATATATAACAAAAACGAGCTAATACAGTTAATATGCAACTTACATTTTTCATCACAAATAACATTATTTTCCAATACTGATATATATATATATATATATATATATATATGTGTGTGTGTGTGTGTGTGTGTGTGTGTGTGTGTGTGTGTGTGTGTGTGTGTGTGTGTGTGTGTGTGTGTGTGTGTGTGTGTGTGTGTGTGTGTGTGTGTGTGTGTGTGTGAGTGTGTGAGTGTGTGGGTCTGTGTGTGTGTGTGAGTGTGTATTTGTGTCTGTGATTGTGTGTGTGTGTGTGTATGTGTGGGCGTGTGTGTGTGTGTGTGTGTGTGTGTGTGTGTGTGTGTGTGTGTGTGTGTGTGTGTGTGTGTGTGTGTGTGTGTGTGTGACTGTGTGTTTTGTGAGTGAGTGTGTGGGGTGTGTGTGTGTGTAACTGTCTGTGTGACTGTGTGTTTTGTGAGTGTGTAGGAGTGTGTATGAAAGGTTTACACACACGTTTGACATATATAACAAATGAAAACAAAGGAAAATTACTCGATCGTTAGTTAACTAGTTTTAAAAACCTTAAGTAATTTCTCTATAGAAATAAAACAACATTTCGTTACTTTACATTGATTTTTCTGCATTAACCATTTCCCAAAACAGTTCCAAGCTGTGTTTGCTGGCTTAGCTGCAAGTTTGTTATCAACCAGGATTTCATCAGACTATGGCATTGCTCTTGGGAAATTAAACTTCTTAATCCAATCGATCGGCACTAAATTACATATATTTTTAAACATTTCATTTGAAAGTTATAAATATTTTACGGTGATACAGCATCTTGTGTGTACACAACAGGTATGCGGCTATATTAAACGACATCATATATTTACCATTTACCCAAGGACTAGGATGTAATTAGGTATTTGATTTCAATGGCCCTTCACTATGCATCTCTTGGAAGGGATGAAACAGATCAATAAAATAATGATAAATATTAGGACTCCTTCAGGAGGTTTCTGCACTCATGACACAAGGTCATCCCATTCCCAAAACTTATCTATGATTCATGATCCTTTTTCCATAAACAATAATAGTTAACCGTATGTCATAATAATTATCCATAAGTAATATTAGTGTATATAGGCAACAATAGTTATACATGTGCAATAGTAGTTATAAATAGGCAATATTATTTATCCATAGGCATTACTAGTTATCCATAGGCAATAATAGTAATCCATAAGCAATAAGAGTTATCCATCAGCGTTAATAGTACTTCCTAAGCCATAATAAATATTTATAGCATGTATTATTCATGAAGAATAAGAGACATCCATAAGCAATACTAATTATGACGAGCTCCAATAATTTTACATAAGTAATATTAGTTACCCATAAGCAATATTGGTTATCCATAAATAATAATAAATACCCATGGAAAATAATAGTTATCTGTAAGCCATAATAGTTATCCAGAAGAAATATTTTTCGTCCGTAACCAATAATAGCTATTACTAAATAATAGTAGCTATCCATATGCAATAGTAGCTATCCATATGCAATATTAGCTATCCATATGCAATATTAGCTATCCATATGCAATATTAGCTATCCGTACTGTTGACCATGAAATTAAAAGCACACTTCAAGAAAATGTCAACCAAAGTAAATGCGTAAAAAATACGATAAAAATGCCATGGAAATAATATGTTTGCCGCCGAATCTTAGACGTATTTCAAAGTTTTCCCATGTTCGGAATCCCACAGTCTAGATGCTTGATTCAGCTATAGAGTTTGGTATTTTATTTTTGTAAATATTTCTTTTGATACTTGAGGAAATGGTAAGGAAGTAGATATTTGTTCAGATGTAGCTAAAAAACCAAAATTATAAAGTAGAAAATTTCCCCTAACCTGGCTGAAATTCACCTCGTATCGCATATTAACAACGTCGATTTAAAACATCCTCTCTTTCTTGTGCATAGGTATATACAAAATATTTCAGTTGAAGCCTTTAATACAAAAGTGCGATGAAATGACGTAACTTTAGTGTGGTTTGAAAATGACAACGCTTGTATCCTGATGTAAAACGTAACTCGGAGATGGAATCGCTTCATGCCAAGCATTAAAAGATGCAAATATTAAGAGTCCATTTGCAACATACAGTAACAGTAACAGTCCTCCATTTTATATGTTTCAGTAACGGTATTAAAAAGCTGAAAATTACACACATGGATTACACACGGATAAAAACAAATATAAATAAATGTGGCAGTCAGTAAAACTTCCTCACACAAGTAAATACTTCACTTGAAGAATGTAGTTTTATTAGAATATATTCAATGTAGTTATTATTGAAATAATGTAGTTAATAGAAAAACTTTATTAAGCAGATTATTGTAACAATTACTGAATTTAGGGAATTTATTTGAAATTTGTATTATAAAAGTCTCAGGTACGATAAGATAAGTTTGTAAAACACATATTTAACTAAAAATCATTCCATTCCATTATTTGTAGTAAGATTCATTGCAATATATATATATATATATATATATATATATATATATATATATATATATATATATATATATATATATTAATATGTTGTTCCAAGCTGATACTGAATATTGAATGATAACTGTTTAAACTATTCATATTTATTTGAGCGCTAGAGATAATCATTGAACAAATGACAAGCCGCTTCAATATCGAGTCAGAAGTTTATTCATTTATCAAGCTCTTGGTAAAGTGTAGGGCATTTGATCTTTTGCCTCCTCACATTACTTACTTGAACATTTAATGTAAGAACTTTGTGTTTCAAAGCACTAACAAACCTAATACATAAAATAAGCTGTATGAAATCATATGTTATCACCTATTTTAAGCTATGATATGAAGAGCCTCGTGATTTTTCATGATGCGTGATCGAAGGAAGCGTGACGGAAGAGATGTTTTTCGCGTACAAAACCTACAGTCATCCCCCTCGGAAAGACGGATTTACACCCAAACAAAACTTAAGCTGAATATTCTAGTACAATATGTCAATCATTTTCGTTTTTCAATGTTAAACTATTCATTATAATAAATGTTTTGTCAATAAAACTAAAATTGAATGAATCTACTTTTATACGTAAAATTCTGTCAAATGTGTGAACAGGGGAAAAATGATACAAATATATATATATATTTGTTAATATATTGAAAAATAATTTGCTACATCTTTTTTTATTTAATTGTTTAAAATTTACATTCAATGGTATTTTAAAGTACAAAACAATTCTTGCGATTAATCTAAAGACATATACGATCTGTGACGGCTAGCGCCTTCCCAATCTTTAAACATTTTTTCATGTATATGTGAAGTGACAGAAAGCATATGTTACTTTCTACTTAGTTAAGCTTATTTATTCACTGAAATATATTATCGAGACTAATAATCTAAAGATGGCGGATGAAATTTTCAAACATTTTCAATAACGAATCTGTGATAAATTTTTATTTGTGATTTGTTAGTTTATAGATGGTGATTCAAGTGAAATTTTCCCAAAACTCGCAGACAGTTGAGTGATGTGTAGCTGGAGTAGAGGTGTCATTATTTGAGTAAAACACATCACGTTTCGGCCCCAACATTCATGGTGACACTGTTTGTAATGCGGCTCGCCTCTCACTCGCAGTAGATTCCGGGCTGTCGCAGTGGTCTACGTGAATGGAAGGTACCGAATAAATGTCTTCTGTAATCACATCGCACATTGTATCAAGCCCTACACAAATAATTTACGCGAAGAATCCAATAAATCTGTGACTAAACAATGTAACACAATTCCTACAGTTTTAGCCTATACACCAGCAATATTCGAGGTATATAAAGTTTAATTCTTACCTTTCGCTTTCTACAATAGGGTCTTTAGAGATTCATATTGGCCACAATTTTTTGGCCACTCCTTCTTTTTCCTCTATTTTCACTTTCGACATTTCTGTCATTTGTACAGCTCTTAGATGACCTGTTTTATGAAGGTATAACTGAATGAATGATTAGTTGCTCACCACACACTCCCTACTAAGAAAATACAGTTCTATCCACCCACAGTAATTACCTTGCCCTCTTTATAATATGTCCGTAAAACAGACAACCCACTTTCGTGGGAATTCGTTTTGCGTGTTGTTTGAATTCATGTAAACAATGGTAGGAGCAGTCAATAGCAACAATGTCCTGTAAAGATCCCAGACGACCCTTCTTCGTTGAGCTTCTTATTTATAAAGGGAGGCGTTAAAATTATTTTTTGACCCAGCGTTTTTGATGTTTGTCATTATCAACTAGTCAAAACTATTTATTGTAAGCTCATTTCCAAATTCTGTCATTGTTTGTAGTCATCAGGCACAGTTTTTATTATTATTTTTAAAAACCTACATTACGATCGCAATAAATAGGTTGTTTCAGAGCCAGTTTTCCGTGTTTACAAAAATTGTGAGTCCTACATTTCTAGGAACAAATCAATATGTAAATGGCTCTCAAGTCAGCCCGAGGAACACCACAATAAAACCTTTTTTCGCCCTGAAAGCTGAAAGGTTTTGGCTTCCTCCCAACTCAATTTACCAAACCCTTCAAAAATAAAACAGAACAATGCCTTAGTATTTATGGAAAATTGCAGAAATAAAACGGGAAGCGAAAATAAAAATTATTTATTTAGTTCGTTCCCAATAAAAATATCTTATAGATTGATCTAAAATAAATACTGAATTTTTTACTATATTCTGGCACTAATTTCAAAGCTTCTAATTTGGAATCACCAGAGCTATACGCTTATAGCCAGAGTTGCATTTATTCTCGAGAATATAACTCACAAATTACTCAAATATCTAGTACAATACTTCTGGATAAAATATAAATCTATATCACAGAATCAGCTGTTATACACTAAATAGCAAAAACACACAAGAAATATGCATCGATAGATCTGTACAGAACATAGCTTTTACTAATCATAACATACTTTTAGGATCTATGTTGCCTTTATCACTGATCACTCTTACTTAAAGCCAGCAATAAGTATGACTGAGTCAGATATCGTTTAATTTCAATACAAAATATTGGTAAATTCAACAACAGATAATGTCTCAGCTATAAACGTCTACCTAAAGAACCCTCTAGCTTAAACTAATAAAACATTTAATTTGTATTTATTTAGAAAATTATCCAATTTGATAGGTCATCAATAAAAAAAAATTAAAAAATTAAGCATGAATAATAAACAATCAAACAATTTAAGACACTTGAGGATTATAAATTGAAACTATAAAAACCATAAATAATATGAAATTAAACAATTATACACTTAAAATTATATATATGACGTTAAAAACACAAAATATATAATAACTAATTAAAATTACATACTTCAACATTATACATAAATACTAAAAGTAAGTGATAGTTGCTTGAGACAAGTTGTATATACCTCTAATACATAATGTTTCCAAACAAGATTAAAACCAGACAAAATAACAAAGCTTCATTTGAAATGCAGGAATGATTTAGATGTGTATAAAATTTACCTGATTATTTATAATTTCTCTTGGTAATATACCATTAAAATAGTTGTGTAAAAAACAGTTGTAGATCTAAGAGAAAAGAATTTTAAATAATAAGAGATTCATTATTTAATATTATCCTTCCATGTTTGTTAATGACTAATTTTCCCAAGCATCTAAAGTACTATAACTTGTACTTTACTAATACTAACCAACACTTCCTACGGCCGAGTAGCACAGATCTGTTAAGTGAGCAATTATGACATTTCTTAGGGTTTAGAATTTTTATTTCTTATAAAAAATCTAGCATCCAATCCAATAAATCCCTGACATACCTTCCTCTGACTGTTATATCTTTAGGAGAACTTAGTATCTTGCCTAAATTTCTTATTGAACCTGATGCCCTTACTCCTCAATATCTCACAGAATACTGCTTCACTATGTTGAAAAGTGCCTGTCTAAAGGATATATTTACCATGTTTTCTTGAATATAATTTTTAAATGATCAAGTCTATAACATCAGTTCTAATACCATTGAATTCTTCTGTGTTACATATTTTATCTTAATCTTTCAATAAACTACCTTCATACAATAAGCCACTGAATGTTAAAACTTGTGAGCAGTAGTGTAAAGTATTACTTTACAAAACAAGCTGAGTTTCACAAACTGATATGATCGATAGTGAAACAGTCGAGAATAGGAACGAGTGGTAGGGAGTAACGATCTAATTGTTCGTAGCTACTAGAACCTATTGTACAATTAAATATTGAAATGACTATAAACAAAACACAGAAATTTTTTTTAAGTAGTCAATTTGAGTTTTAAAAGTACATTATATGGGGAAAACCGTTACAAACGTCGTCTTTAGAAATTACCCTTGTTGCAAATTAGTAACTCAATTTATACTTTTCATTGTAAAAAAAAACTTTTGGTTTGATAAAAGACGAACAATATTCTTCAAAATGATCAACATATACATATTTTTTAACTTCAATTTATTAGAAAAAAGTGTAGAATACACTGTTGCGTTTAATAGAATGCAATTTTAGATTAAATAATTATTCAATTATTCATTGGCTAAGAAAACTTATCTACGAATAACTACTAAGTTTGCTAACAGGCTCTGACACACCAAAGCCTTTACTCTCTTCACTACATTAAAAATAACATCCATTTCTCTTCTCGCTTAAAAACCTCTATACATCACTTGCCGCTTCTAGTAATTTCTATCGCTCTACATTTAGAAGATTCTAGGACGAGATGGCGGGCTGTTGTGACCGATAAAGCGTGAATGAACTTTCACTTGTCATAATTCACTGGTCGGCCCTTGCCTGATACAATACTTAAGCTTTTAAAGCAGAAGAGCTCATCTCTCGGTTTTATTTTCATCATTCGTTCCCTTTTAGCTCATAATATTCGTTCATGCTATTTTCTTTAAAATCTGTACTTACTGCATATTTTTCCCGACCTTGAATTTGATTGCTGCTTATTAAGCGTTTGACAACGTATTTAACCCTGCTGTTCGTAATATACTACAAGGGGAATAATTGCGTCAACAAAAACAAGATCCCCCCCACTCTACAAATCCATTACAAGCTGTAAGCAAAACCGCCCGCCCCTCTTGTTATCACGGGCAATTACTTTATCCGCAGCAAAGGATATATTGTAATTTCCCAAGGGAAAATATTTAAATGACCTAAACAACAGGGAATATATTTCAGTTTTTCCGGGGTTCATGCCGGTAATTTTCTTTATTCATTTTTTTTTAAATTATAGAAGCACTTAGATAATTTGGGACACGTGTTTCGTATTAAAATTGTGTTTAAAAATGCATTTGTAATTTAAACTGGTAAAACATTACAATTTTTTAATTATAAAAAAATTGTAAATTTTTCTCATATCAGTTTGGACATAATATTAGGCTATTTATATCCTAATAGAATACTAATGGTGATGATGTTACTGCATATTTCTGGGCATATTGACGCGTAAATACTTTACAACAGTTCTAATCAACAGAAAATAATTATGGCCAAGTGGATATAGAAAGATAGTCAAATGGATGCTACAAGGCACAAACCGCAATCCCATTTATTGTGTCATGTTAAATCTATTAATTAATTGCTATAACATGAGACCCATCCGATAGCATCTTTTTTGTGCGCTCTAGCACTTTTTGGATCTTCATTCCACATCATCTTGATATTAACTTGTAGTTAACATATTATCCGCTCGATATCGTCAAGTTTTGTGCTCTCAGGCATATATTTGCTCGTTTTATTATCAGCTTGAAACAAACTTGTAGTGAACATATTATTCGCTCGATAGCTACACGTTTTGTGCTCTCAGGCATATATTTGCTCGTTTTAATATCAGCTTGAAACAAACTTGTAGTGAACATATTATTCGCTCGATAGCTACACGTTTTGTGCTCTCAGGCATATATTTGCTCGTTTTATTATCAGCTTGAAACAAACTTGTAGTGAAAATATTATTCGCTCGATATCGTCACGATTTGTGATCTCAGGCATATATTTGCTCGTTTTATTGTCAGCTTGAAACAAACTTGTAGTGAATATATTATCCGCTCGATATCGTTACGTTTTGTGCTCTCTAGTGTATATTTGCTCGTTTTATAGTCAGCTTGATACAAACTTGTAGTGAACATATTATCCGCTCGATAGCTACTCGTTTTATGGCTTCTAGCCTATATTTGCTCATTTTATTATCAGATTGAAGATGTTTTAAACATATTATTCACTAGATATTGTCAGCTTTTGTGCTTTGTAGCATATGTTTGCGTATAATACACCTGCTGGATACTAACTTTTAGCAAATACATTACCAATCCGATAGTTTCATGTTTTTTGCTCTCTAGCTTTCCCTAAATAAGCTCTTTAAATCGGCATGACACTATATTATATCAGATATACGGTAGTGTTACTTTTTGTAACCTTTAGCCTCTTTTAGGCCTTATTTGTACAATAATTTGACACTAGTATAGTAAATATACAGACGTAAGAGGGGAAGAGCGTTCACAAAAAGTTCAAGCTTTTTTCAATGTATGGGCCTAGCATTTTTAAAGCTTTTTCAATATGAGATTTTCATTAAATGAACCCGCTATAGAATATATATTGCAACGCCTGTTCATAGAACTAGTTCGTGTATCTCTGAGTGTATTACAATAATGTTTCAAACGTTCGAATCCAAACCGGCCACGTTTGTGAATAAATCCGTGACAAAATACAGGCGAATCATTAGACTCATCACACGAATTACAAACAACCCGATGCTGACGTAAACAGATGAATTAATTTTCCGCTTTATGGGCATTTGCGCAAATTACAAAGTGAAAATAAATTTAAATCACGCAAAAAACAATAACAACCTGATTCCAATCAGAGCATTAAGGGATTTATTAATTTATTTCCCGAGCGAATGGCGGCGGCTGGATTTGGCAGTGAGCCGAATTAATCGTAAAACGGGCTATTGTTGTTTGGGCGGGGTGTCACGTACCCGACACAATTTCTTTCGGTTAGGCGCCAATTAAAACTCAACAAAATATAAAATAATTTTATCCTTAACTTTTATGTAAATTCGATTTCGATATTTTTTCTTTTAACAAAATCACGATATAAATGTTATAAAATTCAAATATTTCTAACATTTTAGTCCATACAATGACGCCATGCAGAAATTTGTCTCTTACTTTCGACAGGAATTTATACTGGCATTTAATCATTAATTTCTAGTTTGATAAAATATGACTTAAGACTATCACCATGATATCATCAGGTGTTTTTAAAAATTTTATACTTGTTTAGTGTTGCTTTAGGCCTATTCTAACGCCTAAAACTAGACACACGGAAAAACTATTGAAACCACTTTGTTTTAACTTCAAATGCATTTCAGATTTAAAACGGTCTCAATAGAATAAAAAAAACCGAACCTACTTTAAAAAAAAAATCCAAAGCTTCGTGGCTAATAACCTCATAACTTATAATACCGTTGTTAGACAATTTTTTTAATTTTTGGTAAGTAAACACTATATATTCGGAGATTTTAATTTGAAAAAATATATTATTATAATTTGATTTTTAGCGGGATCATCTCTAATTCAAATCTACATCAAAATTAAGTTTCGTTTCATAGCGTCAATTATGTTGCGAAATTTCCAGTATTTATTAATACAAATTTCCGACGTGCATACCTCTTGCTCGTATTGCGATCATATTGCTTAATCGTTTTTCAAATAATGGACACGCCCTTGAGCGCTATGACAAACATATCAGTTCGTCAGAAGAACACATTGAGTAATTTATGCTAGAAATTCCCTTGAAGAATGTTCCTAAATTCCTACATATTATTTCTTATCTTGTAATCATTCCTTTCACTTCCCTTTAAAAACGTGCTAATAATCATGTAATGCAATATCTCAGGTAAATACTCAACAATGCTGTCTCTAATAATTAGTAGGAAAATATTTCGTACACAACAAACAATAATAAAAAAATAAAGTGAAAATTGATAGTAAGGTTATATTTATTGAATTTAACTCTTAATATCTATTGAAGTAATGAAGTTTTCACCTCTTGATTATTGAATATCTCGACTATGGTAAATAAACTAAATCGTATTTTAAGTGTATTTACTTTGTCTTATCTCATTCGAGTTATATATAAATATGGGTAAACCATCTTAAAAGCAGCTCTTATGTGGAAAATTCATTCATTAGTATCCGGTAATGCTAAGCAGCTTCATCAAGCAAGAAATTTTAAAAAATGTATTCGTTTCATACTTATTTTTTTCTATGATATTTTTATATGTGGTACAATACTACAATAAATTTCAACGTTGTTCCAATAACGCCCTTGAGCACTACGGTAGACATATCAGTTCGTCAGATAAATACTGTACATAGAGTAATTTATGCTAGAAACTCCCTTGAGGAATTTCCCTAAAATCCTACATTTTTCTATTTTCCAATTATTCTTTTTCATTTCCCTTTATAAAGTTGTTAATATTTGTGTATTGCCAATTCTCAGGTAAATATACAATAATGCTATCTTTAATAATTATTTGGAAGATATTTGGTTCACACGTAAAATATTATTTTAAAAAATTAAGTGAAAATTAAGAGTTAAGCGATATTTCATGAATTTAACTGTTAAAATTTTGTGAAGTAAAAACGTTTTCACCTGATAATTATTGAATATCTTGTGTGTGGTAAATTAACTAAATTTTATTTTCAGAGCATTCATTTTTACTCATCTTATTCGAGTTGGACAGTTATATATCAATATTGGTAGACCATCGAAAAAGCAGCTTTCGTGAAAAAAATTCGTTCATTGGAATCCATGATGCTCGTATTAAGAGGCTTTCTGAAGCAAGAAATTGAAAAAACCTATTCGTTTTTTTACATATTTTTTCCTGTATTATTTGTAAATATTGAAGAATACTACATAAAATATATGCTGTGATTTTTTATTTTGTTAATATTTATTTTATAGTTCATATTCGTTAATAATTTGTTTTTCCCTCAAAGTTACATAATCCTATTACTGTCTCCAAATCAGATGGATTGGGATGTAACTATAGTGGTATAACAGGGGGGGGTCCCCTTTGATTTTCAAGCAACATCACTTTGGTCGTTTCAATACTTAAAAAATGATCGTGAAACAAACATAAACAAAACATAGCCTATTCGATATGGGTCGAATATAGAACCTCTTCCTTTTTTGAAGTCGGTTAGTAAACTGAAGTATATGTTTAGGTTTATATTTATTTATAAAATCAAGGTAAAATTAAAAGATAACAAGGTCTTAAAAGTAAATTTTGTTTGTTTAAATTTTCACAAACTACAATTATGTAAAGAAATACTGAGTATAAACGGTATGTCTGAAAATTTGTTAAAAACTATATTCTCCTTAACTACGATTTTACTATGCATATAATATTCAACTAGTCCATCGCGACGCATTATTTATAAAATGTATTTTTAAAATAATCTGCCGTCATCAAACGAAGCTACACGCATTGAACTTTTACCCATATCTATTAGGCCATAGAAGTATATTTATTTACTGTTGACAGTATATTGTCACTTCGTTTTATAGGAAAACTGTCTAAAATTTACAATATTACAATTATTACAATATATTGTAATTATTCCCTATAGTAGTTTGAAATTAAAATGAAATTCTTTTAAAAATTGTTCAAATTCAAACAAAGTTTTAAAACATAAACTCGATTGTCTTCTGCAGAGGTATACGCCTCGGTGCACTCCGGACTTACGATATACCTTTCGAATCTTAATAGTCGTCAAATGTAGTCCTATATTTTAACAGTTATCATAATTAATATTTATCTAATTAATTTAATCTACTAAGAAACACAGCATACACAAATATATATATATATATATATATATATATATATATATATATATATATATATATATATATATATATATATATATATATATATATAATATTTATTAGGAATATACTGTATTTGAATTTAATAATAAATACACAAAAACCTCTCAACCACAAACTTTCTTTATTTTACCCTTATGTACATTTCAGTTACAAAGTAACCATCCTCAGAGGGATAACATACAAAAACTGATTAAAGCTACAAAAATACCTTATTTATAATCTACAGAACTAGAACTGGTCAAAAGTCAGGTGATTACCACGACTCCATGAATTATAAAAACTACAAAACGTGGCTAAGAGAAAAACCCATCCCAAACTTACCTCCAAAATCAGTGATCGTTATAGATAATGCATCATATCACAACAAGCAAGTAAATCCGGCCCCAACTAGCAATTCCAAAAAAGCAGACAGTGCAGTGTAAGTGTAGTAAATCACAACATCCCCTTCCACGCCAGCATGTTAAAAACAGAACTCTACCAACTTGTAAAATTTAACAAGAACCCTCACAAAACCTTCGAAATCGGTGGTCTCCTTGCTGAACACGGCCACTCTGTCTTGCGCTTTCCTCCTTACCATCCCGAACTGAACCCGATAGAAATGATATGGTCCCTCATAAGAAACCACGTTGCCCTAAAGAATGTGAGTTTCAATGTAAATGACTGCATCCAACTTGTACAAGAAAAGGTTCGAGACATTACACCAGAGGAATGGGCAAAGAGATCGATTGGGCCAAACGAATCTAATCATTGTAACCAACACAAATTTTCAGCTTTCAATTCTTTAGTTAATAGGTTGATTAATATTCCTTTGAGTAAAAGACGTTTTGATATTGAATTAGAACATATTAAAAGTACAGCAGAATTTAATGGTTATGAACGTAAAATTATTGATAATATCCTTAGGAAGCAAAAGATTAGGATTTTTCGGAAGAAATTAACAACATTACCTTTGGAAACTAAAGAAGAAACCCGTTTTATTAGTTTACCTTTTGACAAAGTTTTAACCAAAGGGCTGGAGGGAATTTTTAAGAA
The DNA here is from genome assembly GCA_036971475.1 of Prosapia bicincta. Classification (NCBI taxonomy): domain Eukaryota; kingdom Metazoa; phylum Arthropoda; class Insecta; order Hemiptera; family Cercopidae; genus Prosapia; species Prosapia bicincta. Next base: position 65,326,566 of record JBAIZL010000006.1, on the reverse strand, counting down.
TGTTAAATTGAGAGTTGCGTATAAAAATCATAATAACCTTAAAAATTTATTAGGTAATGCAAAAGATAAAGTAGAAACACATGATAAATCAGGGATTTACCAAGTTAATTCTAAGGATTGTGATAAAATGTATATTGGGCAGACAAGACGAAAAGTAATAACTAGATTTAAGGACCATATTAGGGATATTAAATACCAAAGATCTGATAAGTCTAGTATTGCTGCCCATATTTTAGAGACCAATCACAATCTAGTTGCTAATAATGTCAGGTTAATTAAGAATGTTAGAACTAATAAGTTGTTAAATAGTTTCGAAAGTTTAAAAATTAGTAAACATAAACCTGAGAATTTAATAAATTCTGATAGAGGTCCTTTTCCTCATTCAATTTTATATTCATTTGTTAAATAGGATTATGATTTTTATATTTAATTTTGTGTTAGTTATAATTTCAAAAAACAATTTTAATTATGTATTTATTGTATTTTTAATTTATATTTTAGTAAGTTGACGTAAGATATCTTGCTTTCACTCGATGGGCGTGACTACGCCTTGTTTAACAGGTGGGGCCGCGGCGGTCGGAGTGGGAGTGACTAGAGGTCGTGCGGAACGAGGTGAGCCCCGAGTAGGGGAGGAGGTAGGGTTAGGTGGGAGTGATCGCCGGCGTAGGGGAAGCGCCGGCGCGGCGTGCCGGCAAAGTGGCGATGTACTACCCTGAGTTTAAATATTGCCTATATATAAATAACTACTGCACGTATAAATACTGCACGTGTAATATACCGTTTATAAACCAGTAAAAAGAAAGAGTACCGCTGATAAATTTTAATGAAATAAAATTATATAAACAAATACTGCCAGCCTATTTGAAAATTCTTATTCATGCAATTTATTTAGTAAATAGACACATATGGCGTTACTTAATTCTTACATTAGGCCTTGTTAATGAAGTTCTTCCACGCCACTCATTTCCCCGTCACTTTCTTCTCCGTGGCTACTGCTCACTGTCACTATAGTCGTCACCACTACTGTCCCCACCAACATTGATGATGAATCTGTCTGTGATGACATCAAGTGATATTTCGTATTCCATATACTTCTGTTAAAAGTCTCGAGCGTGCTGGCATCTCTTTGCCCATTCCTCTGGTGTAATGTCTCGAACCTTTTCTTGTACAAGTTGGATGCAGTCATTTACATTGAAACTCACATTCTTTAGGGCAACGTGGTTTCTTATGAGGGACCATATCATTTCTATCGGGTTCAGTTCGGGATGGTAAGGAGGAAAGCGCAAGACAGAGTGGCCGTGTTCAGCAAGGAGACCACCGATTTCGAAGGTTTTGTGAGGGTTCTTGTTAAATTTTACAAGTTGGTAGAGTTCTGTTTTTAACATGCTGGCGTGGAAGGGGATGTTGTGATTTACTACACTTACACTGCACTGTCTGCTTTTTTGGAATTGCTAGTTGGGGCCGGATTTACTTGCTTGTTGTGATATGATGCATTATCTATAACGATCACTGATTTTGGAGTTAAGTTTGGGATGAGTTTTTCTCTTAGCCACGTTTTGTAGTTTTTATAATTCATGGAGTCGTGGTAATCACCTGACTTTTGACCAGACTTGAAAAAAAGCAAAGCATTATTTACAAACCTATTCTCATTTCCTGCATGGACTATTATTGCATACTGATCCTTAGAAATTGGAGTTAAAAGGTCTTTGTTACTACCGTCTGACCACGATTGGGGTTTAGTATGGGAAGCATACACGTATGTTTCATCTGTGTAAATAATGGGTCAACCTTCCTCTCTATAGCGTTTTATTTGTCTAAGAAAACGGACACTCTGTTCTCTTATTTCATGCTTTTCTGTCAGCAGCTTTCTGTTATCTGCAGATTTCCTCCATTTGAAGTTTAGTTCCTTAAGAACTTGTCTCAGAGCCCATATGCCTCCCCTAAACCTAATTTTGTCTTTCAATACAGGAAGCAACGTTTTTAGCGTAATGCGTTGCCCATCCATCTTGTGGAACTCATGTACAGTCCGCCTAATAACATTCTTGTCGAAGTCGTCATAAGATGTTTTTTTATTTTTTTTATTCCATGTTTTCCTTGGCGTTGAAAAGCGAGGTCCTGTTGCCGTCGCGGTTCTATGTCCACTCAAAATTCGTTTCACAGTTGTCTTGGACACTCCCGCAGCATTCGCAACACGTTGTTGAACTTGTTTCAACAATATTGGTCCTTCTTCAGCTTCTCTTTTCATAACATTGTGCAAATTAAAAATTATTTCTCTTGCTTGGCTATGTAGAATTTTACCACCGACCTTATTGTTTAGCCTGTTGACAGCCATTTTAACGTCACACGTAGGCTAATGGAAAACATTCAACTAACTAGTAAAACCAAACACTGCACTACACTAAAAATTAAACTTAACGCTAACTAATCAAAAGAAGTAAGACTAGATGTTTAACAATGTTTTTAGCAAGACGCTTATTTACGATGTGCAACCGGCGGGTAAGAGCAGCAGACTGACGACCTGTCGCCCCACCACTCCAAAACCAGTTGTATAACTGATTTCCCGTTCAAAGTCAGAGCTCGCCTCGTTTCGCACGACCTCTAGTTCTGTAGATTATAAATAAGGTATTTTTCTAGCGTTAATCAGTTTTTGTATGTTATCCCTCTGAGGATGGTTACTTTGTAACTGAAATGTACATAAGGGTAAAATAAAGAAAGTTTGTGGTTGAGAGGTTTTTGTGTATTTATTATATATATATATATATATATATATATATATATATATGGTGAAATTGATGAAATTTAAAAAAAAATTCGTGAAAAGAAATTGATGAAATTATTAATGTACTTAAAATAATATTAAAACAAAATTACTTTTGCTATAATAACAAAATATACAGACAAGAAGACGGCTTGGTAATGAGTTCACCGCTATCAAGTATCATTTCCGAAATATTTTTGCAATATATTGATGAAGTAATAATAAAAGTTATTAAAAAGTATGATAATAATGGACAATGGTATAGATATGTAGATGACGGCTTGTACATTTCTACAAATAATGCATTAAATTTAAACATAATAATTACCGAAATAAATAATATACACAATAAAATACAGTTTACTAACGAAATAGGAAAACTTAATGCTATAATTTTCTTAGATATCACCATTTATAAGGAAAACAATAAATTAAATTTTACAATATTTAGAAAACCCACTCAAACAGTAAAAATAATACCTAATCATTCAAACCACCCGTACAATCAAACAATGGCATGCTTCTATAATTTATTATACAGAACGAACCGAATTCCATTAGACCCGATAAATAAATTGAAAGAACTAAACATTATTCTACAAATAGCAATACAAAATGGATATAAAAAAGAAACCATTAATAAATTGAATAATAAGATCCTTAAAAGAATGGATAATAATATAAATAAAAATTTTTATTCAAATACTAAAGAAATTATTTGGTCCAAATTCTTATTTACCGGTTATGAAATAAAACCAATTATAGAATTATATAAAGACACTAATGTCAAAATACCTTATTACACTACTAACACAATTAATAATATAATAAATATAATTATTAAAATAAATAAAATTAATATAAACGGCGTATATTATATTAACTGTACAACAAGTCAAAAATGTTATATAGGACAAACAAAAAAGAAAATAAAGGACCGTTATAAGGAACAATTAAATGCATTTAAAAAACCACATATTTATAAATCTAATCTTGCAACACACTGTATAGAAAGAAATCTTGATTTTCCAGATATTAGTAATATGAAATTAATTAAACACGTCAAAGTGGCTTAAAAATGAATATAATAGAAAACTTCGAGATATATAAAAATAAAATTAAGAACACACTAATAGAGGAACAAGTCCAGATTATATCAAAACATAATAAAATCTTTAGCATATTTGATGACATTTTAAAAATAAAAGATTAGGACAAATGGAAATGTTAAAGTATATTTATCTAACAGATAAGATAACTGAGACCAGGTTTACTGAGCATAGTACAATTATATTCAACAGTCTTACTCTAGTCACATAACTGGACAGTGATTTATAAATTTTGAAAATTCTAATAATGTAAATTAGCGAAAAGTTTCAATTAACAATAAAATGAAGTAATACTCGTATATTCTTGTTTATGAAAATTATTTTATTTCACCATACATATTCAACAAGAAAAAATAATTCATCTAAGGCTTACAATATATATATATATATATATATATATATATATATATATATATATATATATATATATATATTATCAGTTATCATAATTAATAATTATTTAATTAATTTAATCTACTAAGAAACACGCACACACTAATATATATATATATATATATATATATATATATATATATATATATATATATTACAGTTATCATAATTAATAATTATTTAATTAATTTAATCTACTAAGAAACACGCACACACTAATATATATATATATATATATATATATATATATATATATATATATATATATATATATATATATATATATATTACAGTTATCATAATTAATAATTATTTAATTAATTTAATCTACTAAGAAACATGCACACACAAATATATATATATATATATATATATATATATATATATATATATATATATATATATATATTATCAGTAATCATAATTAATAATTATTTAATTAATTTAATCTACTAAGAAACACGCACACACAAATATATATATATATATATATATATATATATATATATATATATATATATTATCAGTTATCATAATTAATAATTATTTAATTAATTTAATCTACTAAGAAACATGCACACACAAATATATATATATATATATATATATATATATATATATATATATATATATATATATATATTATCAGTTATCATAATTAATAATTATTTAATTAATTTAATCTACTAAGAAACACGCACACACAAATATATATATATATATTATCAGTTAAATTATCAGTTATCATAATTAATAATTATTTAATTAATTTAATCTACTAAGAAACATGCACACACAAATATATATATATATATATATATATATATATATATATTATCAGTTATCATAATTAATAATTATTTAATTAATTTAATCTACTAAGAAACACGCACACACAAATATATATATATTATCAGTTATATTATCAGTTATCATAATTAATAATTATTTAATTAATTTAATCTACTAAGAAACATGCACACACAAATATATATATATATATATATATTATCAGTTATCATAATTAATAATTATTTAATTAATTTAATCTACTAAGAAACACGCACACACAAATATATATATATATATATATATATATATATATATATATATATATATATATATATATATATTATCAGTTATCATAATTAATAATTATTTAATTAATTTAATCTACTAAGAAACATGCACACACAAATATATATATATATATATATATATATATATATATATATATATATATATATATATATATATATATATTATCAGTTATCATAATTAATAATTATTTAATTAATTTAATCTACTAAGAAACACGCACACACAAATATATATATATTATCAGTTATATTATCAGTTATCATAATTAATAATTATTTAATTAATTTAATCTACTAAGAAACATGCACACACAAATATATATATATATATATATATATATATATATATATATATATATATATATATATATATATATTATCAGTTATCATAATTAATAATTATTTAATTAATTTAATCTACTAAAAAACACGCACACACAAATATATATATATACGAAATAAACTAAAATTATAAAACACTAAAATCAATTAAATTATAAAAACATTTATCAATATAATAGGTATTTTTCCCTACTTAAACATGTAATTTGCTCATTACATTACATTTCATGTATAAAAAACCTTTGAGTTCCAACAAAAACTCAAACATTAACCCCTATAATATCAATTCTGTTCCCGTTAAAGTTGGAAAGCTGCAGTTATCCCGTGCTACGCTACGCTGTACGCAGGTGTTTCTCCGATAGAAATGTCTCCCCCAGGATAGATCGTAGCGAACGGATTATAATATCGGAGATGTATTTTAACATTGTTTCGTACAATTTATTGACCCAACGTTAAAGTTACCCGTGGTAAAAGTAACAGCTGTTTACGTTCTTGTAATAAAATGTGACTGTACCTATAATAATGTGCCGCTGTTTGCGGGAATTAATACGACATGAACAATCTACTTTATATGTTTAACAAGAACAAACGCAAACAAGAAAGGTGACAAATAATACGTTTACGATGACAAATAGTTGGAATAGAATAATATTAAATTTTGAAATTTATGTTTACGCTCGCAGAAATATAAAATGAGGTACATAGCTTCAAAAAGTAATTTATTTTTCCCCCAAGTCCTAAGTACACAATGAACAAATTAGATTTTAAAATGAAATTTTTACATCCAAATTTTTACTAAATAACCTTGTTTGCCTATTATAAATGGTACGATAAATTACAAAAATAATAAATAAAACACTAAATATGATATATCTCTTTCGTAAAATTAGTAAAATTATCAATAAATAATTAATTATTAAAAAAACAATACAACATACCTATTATTTTTTAAATTTTTTTTATGACTAATTTGCTAATGAGTATTTTTATTTATAATTTTTGTAATTGTTTAGTCCCACTTATAATTACTAGGTAAAGGTTTACCTATTCTTTATTATTCTATTTAATAAAAATTCGTACACAAATTTCAATAAAATCCAATTTGTTCATTGTGTACTTAGACCTGAGGATGGATATAAATTAGTTTTTGAAACATTGCCCTATTATTATTACTTTAATACATATCCTTAACTCGTAATCTAACCATTTTGTTAACCTTTGATCAATTTTAGTTATGCCTTAACATGCAATACTGTTTTTACTGTTTTCTAATTAATCTCTTGGCTTCTTCGATTTTATGCAAGTTATTGACTTTGTGTAAATATTCCATCTGTCCATGAGTGACAGAATTATTATCACTATTTTTCAGTAAATCAATACTTGATTGAAGGCATCTCATCCTAAGAACTGTCACAGCAGTATCGTGTGTCGCAATCACTTGCCACAGATTGATAAGATACAACCAATTCACTACTCTTCATAACAGTGGTTCTTATACATACTTGCAAATATTACTAGAGATGTAGCAATTCAAACAATTTTTTTTTTAATTTTAAATTTTTAAGTTTTATACTTTTTAAGTATGAGTTCATAAAAAGTTGTTTCTTTTTCTTTTAATTATGTCTGTCTTTAGATTATTCAATTACGAGTATTAATATGCTTGAAGCTCTATCCAAATGGAAGATTAACAAACAGCATCCAGCATCCACGTATTCTACATAAGTTTTTATTAGCTAAGTGATTAATTAATAAAACAATGTTTGTTGTCAAAATTAAATTAAATATTTTTCTAAATCAACATAGGATTGGTAATATAGTACACGTTTCGAAATTTAGGTCGATGTGAAAGTTATACATAAATCCAATTTTAGAATCAATATATGTATAAATATATAATCGATTTGTAATGCATCTAATTAGTGAAGCAATCTTGTTGTAGATATCTCATATCTATACCACTAGTTCCAAAATAATAACTTTTATTAAAAGGTTTACCAAGTTAAATGTTATAAAAATGAGAGTAACAGTCTTATGATTTTTAACTAAATTCTATTAAAACCTCCATTTACTACATTATACATTCGCATCTGTGAGCCAGGCGCACTAGCAGCCACATTGATCATTTTGTTTCAAAAGATGTAACTTCGCTTTTATCTCTCCATTTATAGATTTATGTTTTTACCGTTCATTAAAATCTTGTAATTGCTAGAATAATGTTGTTGAGTCCTCGTTTATTTCAAGCGGTCCCGCTTAGAATATTAAGACTCTCCCCTCGAATTCATAACTTCTTTATTACAGAAAAAGAAATAACTATATTCATTACATTAACGTTAATGATGTTGTATAAAGTTTAAAACGAAATTTCCCTTCTTTAGTCTACGCTATACAAAGCATAACAATTGTAATTTACTGATTGTAAAATTTGACATAAAAGTATTAAAGTGCTCCCAAGGGAGACTGGGTTTGATTGATTGCTTTGCATTCAGATTCTGGGGAAAGATGAAATTGGCTGTCATTTGATTGGTACAGCGTTGTCATGGTAACCGAATTAATTTTCTCTGGCCAGAAATTGCGTAAAAAATACTGATATAAGTGATGAATTATTTCGCTTAATAACAACCTAAATGAGTTTTAAAATGAAATAGTAAATGTAAAGTGAGCGTAAATTCATTCTTTATTATTACTTGTTTTTTTTATTACGTAGGTTTAGGTTTATCAGTCAAAATAATTACTATCGCCTACAAAGTTTATCCTCCCATCACAGTATCTAGTAATATGAAGTATCAAAGATAGATGCTATCAGGTAACTATAGGGAACGAACATATGGACCTCTTGTACTAGGAATAGGAGAGTATTTGACATGCTCTAAACCAGGGAGGATTTCCCCCACCCCTGCTTTCATTATAAAGTATAAAGTTATGAGCATATAAGAAAACTTACAGGGTATGACACCGTAACTTCACAGACGTGATTTAAAAAAGAGGTTAGTTGGTTTTTTTCTGAATGAAAGTCTGCACATATTCTGGAAATACAAAAAAACGAGTGGAAACATTGTTGAATTATATTTCGTGAAACCCTCAGAGGCTCGAAATGAATGGAAGTGTTATCCCATATCATGATTCAGCTAAATATCTCGGCATGAATCTTGATGCAAAAGCCAAATGGGTCGAGCATGTTAAAATAAAACTCACAGAACTCCAGACTCGCTACAGGCAAATGTATTGGCTACTCGGTCGAAATTCACGGGTATCAATATACAACAAGCTATTGGTATATAACCAAATCCTCAAACCGGTTTGGACGTATGGTATACAGCTTTGGGGCTGTGCCAGCAAATGTCACATACAAGGGATACAACGCTTCCAGAACAAAGTACTAAGAAACATCGCCAACGCTCCTTGGTATGTGCGTAACAGTGACTTGCATTGCGATCTTGGTGTACCCATGGTCGAGGAAGTCATAAAACAGAACGCCATCAAACACGTAAATCGGCTCACTCAACACGAAAATCCTGAGGCACTGAGACTTCTCGACAACAACCACCTGACAAGACGACTCAAAAGGACAAAACCATTTGAACTCGTTGAACGACAAGAGTGACAACAATACTCTTCCTCACGCCGGTTGGCTTCCAACATCAAACAAGATACAATAGAAATCAATGGATTCTTTGTAATAAAAGCTAAAATCTAATTATCAAATGTAAATTAATGGTTGGTCAGAAATGAGCAGTTTTAATAAAAAAAAAAAAAAAAAAAAAAAAAAAAAAAAAAAAAAATATTTCGTGGAAACGGATCCTTCTTTTTGATAATTTTGGATTCATGTTAGCCTCAAGACGGTTTTACCAATGCTTAGCCTAGTACAACACCAGCCACGTTTAATTAAGAAACACTTTGTTTCTGTTTGTTTTTTGAATCAAAGGTTTTTATATCACTCAGGCAGAGTAAATAGGCTAAATAAATAGCTTAGACATATTTAAACCCCTGTTTTAACGCTTTCGTTAGCTTAGTAACAGTAGTTAAGAGGAGGCAAAAAAATACGGATACATTTTACAATGCACAGCTTGACAATACTGTCACGCGTAAAACGAAATAAACTTGGTGTAATCTTAAAATAAAATGAGCCTTTGCGTCTAACTCGTTTGCTTTTGTTTTTACTACAGGAGCTCAGTATTTTACAGAATGGGGGTCATTTAAAAGCAACTTATCCCAAAGTACAATGACTCCCCATTTATATTTGAGTATAATAAATACACCTATTTATTTCACAGCATTTCTATCCAGGTCTATTCTAAACAATTATTTGGCACTAAAAGATAAAATCGAGTATATGATTTATTTTAAAACCATTTCTACCTCTATTCTAAATATTAGGATATTTTTTAAACGAAATAATCAAAAATAATAAAAAACGTTCAAAATTAAAAATATAAACATAACTGTAATTGCGCATATATATATATATATATATATATATATATATATATATATATATATATATATATAACATGAGATTTTCATATGTTTTAAATAAATTATGCTCCTTTTATTACACCATGTGACTAAATAATATGTGCGACCGTTGTTGTAGGGTTGAACCTATTTATTCACTTTTTTACAATATCCCTTAGAAATATTCTCCACAACATTATAATAAAAATCTATGATATTATAATTAATGACTTGAACGCTTGGAGTAAGAAGACATTAAGTCTCAGCCTCTCCCGTCAATCAATGAATTCATTGCTTTATTTTTTGAAATCCAATGAGATTTAACATCGCGTAAAATTCCGAAGGGAAAGCCTTTTATCACAAATGCTTTTACAGAGAAAACAAAGAAAAAACTGTTCGCTTTCAGTGGATGGAAAATTGTCTGAGGAAAAGTAAAGACACATTATGTACACTCCACTCTGTTCAGCGCTTTATTAAATGTTTTGCAGTATAAAAGAAATTACAGGATATTTACGGAAGAATTCATTCATCTTACATGAAACTAAACGTATATTAGGTTGCACATTTTTCAACAAGTGGAATATAAAATCTAGGCATTACTGACAACATTTCCTTATTTATGTATTTATTTATTATTATTTTGTTTTTTTGTAGTTTAAGGCGATTATACGGAGCAACTATTAGAGAACTTCATTAACAAAAGCTCCAAGGGTCCAGCATATATCTAAAAATACGAAAATGTTTTTCCAAATGGTAATATTTTAATAAAAAAAACACATTTATGCTCCTAATTGTACATGAATTAATGCATTTCATTTATTACAAAGTTTTCAGGCGACCATACAAAATAGCCGTTTATTTCTCACAAATGTTAGGAAAGATTAGGAAGAATAGGTGAAAATGTATGATATAACCATAAAACCATAATTATTTCGTCTACACCTTAAAATATGTTTCTTCAATCTCAAGGATACATGAGAAATCATAGTGAACGTGTGCACGGTAGCGTACATAAAGAACCAATTCTCTATTAAAGTATCAAATACAAAATAAAACCCTTTATGCTTTTACTTAGTAACATTTGTGAAACTCTTATCTGGCAACAACGAAAATCATTCGAATCATTTGGCTTGTATAAAGTGATTTCTTCGTAAAAAAACATACTTTTTTTTAATATTGTGTGTTTTGTCTTCAATTTCAGCTACAAGTTTACATTTAAACTCTTGCACATAGTACCCCGTAGATCTTTAACTTGTAAATGGGTAGATGTGTTCCATTATCAACTCTGACCGTAATTGCAATAAACGACCGAAATATTCAGTCACGGTCATACGGAATTAATAATAGGACACAAAATCCTAAACAATGAACAGACGCACGCGCACTCACACACACACACACACACACAAACACACACACACGAAAGTCAGAAATTGTTGTGAAACGTAAACTTTCATAAAACGGACTTTAGTGGAAAACCACGTGCTTATTTGGGACAAGTTGGTGATTCTCCAAGTGTAATCGTTTTAGTGCGATCTCTTGTGAGGCAGTTTATGTTCCCCTTCTTATGTGAAAACTACAATGAACGGGTGCGTTATCTAGGTATAATAGAATTACAGCTTAGGCACAGCCACTCAACAAAGATTTCATTTGCCAACACACGGTAGTTCTGCCTATTATCATAACGAAAAGTACGTCCGACAGTACTTCACGCATACCTCAGCGCTGGACAGGACGTGCGTCTCAAGCAAAGTAATACGTCATCCTGGGGTCACCCAGATCACGCGACTTCTTTCTCTTTGGTTAAGTGAAAAAATATGTTTATCCAACCAATCCCGCACGATATCGCTGAAATCGTATCGCCAGTCTATTCAGCTTTAACGAGAGTGACATGTTGGCACACAGTTACCAAAATCTAGACTGTATAAGTGAAGCAACCATACTATAGAAAAATAGTTGAAAAGGCCAAAGTGTTAAAATTTTTTCTACACTCTTATAATTAGTTAAAAAAAAGTAGTAAAATTATTTTTTGCTATGAAAACTATTTCTCGGTAACAATTTTTGATTGCCTTTAAGTTCAATTAAAAGAATGACAGAGAACGAAAAATTGTTTTAACGTTTTCCAAGTAAGTATAAATAGCAAACAAATTTTAGAAACTGTAGAAAGCTATTTTTAGAAATAGACTAAAAACCAGATTCCACGGAGCTCGACGCAAAACACAACATAAAGGATGTGTACTAGACCGTATGGAGATCCTCTTTATTTTACCTTTCACCATAAGGGATCGCAATTTGCAGAGACAATACAAACGTCGTATCGCTACCTGCCTTTCTTTCTTTTACTGCAAATTGGAACCGTAGTCTTGAATCGTTTAGTTTTAACAATATCCTATACTGTTTATTCCAGACAAGAACGAAGACCAAGTCAAGTTTTCCTGTTAGAGGCTGGTTTGATTGAATGCTTAACTAAATTGTGTAATTTTCGCAAGCAAGTTTCATTTTCATTAGAAAGTGTAATATTACATTGTTTCTAATAACTAAAGGAAGTTTTAATATATTTTTAAAACTGGAAGTTGATATCGCTAAAAACAAGTTTTAAAAATTTAGGTTTACTTTAAACATGTAATCTTTTTCTCTTAATTCTGTCTCCTTTTTTTATTTACTCCAATAACGTGACGCAATAATTTAATGCCTACACCAAACAGTATTTTCTAAATTAATGATGAATTACGTGATACATTTATTGTCATTTAATGAAGTTCGATACGTCATATTATAACCTAGCCTAACTTTATCATAACCTAACCTACATTTATCCTAACTCTACTCTAACCTAACCTTATCCCCCTAATCTAACCTAATTATTTCTACTCGCCCTGGATTGGTAGGCAATTGACACATCTTTCTTTTCTGTCTAACATACCTAGTGATATTATGAAAACATAACATTGACATTAGAGGTTTGTATGCCCGGCTATTGTATGTTTTCTGTTATTTACAAACTGTATTTGTGTCAATTTGATGAATAAAATGTTTAAATATTTTAGATAAAATCAACATGAAATCTGTAGCAATGGATAAAACACAGTACTCAGATTAAGGAAGTTGCATGAAATTTCTTTATAACGGACGTGACCTATAAGTAGGATTAAAGTAAACTCATAGAAACAACATAGAGTTAAGCCAGTCCCCAACATGGAAAATAACTATCAAAAAGATAGGATTGAAATGACGCGCACCGAAACTCTTTCTCGTGTGCACTGAAACTCCGATAGGTATTAAAAAGATTGGATTGAAAACTATTTTGGCGTCCCGATTACTTTCAAGCTCATGTGCGCCAACCCTTATTGTGACTTCCGCTACCCCTTCCAGGTTACACTAAAGAAGGTAGGCAGAGATACACCATCTAGCTTATTACTTTGTAAACATTCGGAAAATAATAAAAGTATTTCTTTACCAGGTCTCTTCTTCGATACCGGTTCCCTAACGTTTGCATCGGAACCGTCGGCGTCCGTCAGTCTAAGTAACCGGGGTCAAAACACTTACAAATACTGGACTTTATACTGTAATAAATAATAGAGGTTTCTGTATGGTTCCGTGACAATCACGCACACATTTTCAAGAGCACACAGTCTATTGTTGCCGCGAATTAACTAACTATAGCAGTAGATTGGTATCTAAAAGCACTAGAGCAGTTCAACAGGGTCAACAGTTGTCCAACAGGGCAACAACCCGCGATTCTAATATATTCTTTTACTTAGGAATTACTGAGAAAATGTATTATACGTATTCCCAAAATGATTTTCTACTACCGCAAATGGGAGGACGCGACACTATATTGTACCTTCTCCGTACCAGAAATATAATGCGAAGTGCTTCGTTACCAACCTTGGAACTCTAAAATACACTCAGGCGTACTGGCCTGGGAGAAATTTCACTTAAGATATAATATAACGAAAAACCTTTGTAAAGGTATAATATACCTTGAGAAAAAAACAACCTTAAAACACCACATCAAACAATTACAAGAGGAACCAAGCATAGGACACCAGTCGCAAGCCCTTTTGTCCACAACTACCGTAGCTGACTTCCTGACAAGTCACGACTATCTCCAGGTCAACCTCCATCGCTTTAGCTTCACAGAATCTGATACGTGTCCTCTCTGTCTAGATGATATATGAATGGGGTCCACATCTTAAGAAACCTCGAGCTGGAGAACCATAAATCGTTACTAGGAAGCTCGACGCAACAGCAATGAGCGGGCATTGACTGAAGTAAGTAAAGAAAAGATAATATAAGTTTCAAGTAGTTTAGTTTTTGAAAATCAGAAATCAATAACAAATATTTATTTTTCTAAGTTTTTTTCCAAGTATTCCTCAGTACTCCAGTGTTGTGTATTCTTCGCGTATCATAGAGGATATTATAAATTTTGAAAGATACTTCAAGCCTTTTCTATTTCTGTAGTTTTACCTAATAAAAATCTATATTGGTTAATTATATGCAAAAATACTTCTCACGCATTCAATACCAAGCAAGACCTATAAAGAAGGATGTACCAACTAGGTCGTAGCCTACAAAGTAAGGTAATAATTAACTGAAAATTTTCAACACATTTTAGGCAACCAACTCAACTGTACAGCCAAAGAAGTATCTGCAATTAACATAGCACAGCGGCAGGTGCTCGCGGTAGACGCTACGTTTTTGCCGCGTCGAGGAAGACTCGCTGCAAACATTGCCGTGTTTTTACTGCCTGAAGTTTATAATGTAATGAGGGAAACTTGTTTTATTTTGTGGCGAAGGAACATCGTTTTACCCTCAGTGTTATATCTGAATAGAATTAACTGAACAACGTGGTTAATGCGCTCAAAAGACCTAACCTAAGTGTTAACAATTCAAAATACAATCACTTTCAACGTGATATTATGCTGAAGTATATCAGGACTCATAAAAAGACAATTTTTTTTTATTTGTGTTCACTTAAATGACTAGGTAATTAATTGAGATCACTGAACTACCCTCAGACAAGCAGCAACAATGGGATACTATGTTATGTTCTGAAGCATTATTTATGTATTCCTTAGAACAGTAGACTATTATTAGGAGAGCATAAATTGACATGCTTATTATTGACATACGATTTGTATATATAGTTCCTGGTATTATTGTCTAAATAGCGTGAAATCCAAGTGATACAGATAGGTTTTACGTATCACTTCAATACTATGGCATTATTATTTTGTATCGAATCTAATCAGGTTTAAAATAATGTACAAAAGACAAAATTTCGCGCAAATAAAATCGATTTTGAAAATACACTCTAATTTTTATTTCAAAGGCAAACCACCAGCTGCCTGAGATTATATAGGAAAAACATCTTGTACCCACAAAAAAATTCAACTTTCTTAAATACAAAAGAATAAATGTTCAAGTCAGTGGGATTTGCCGACAAAGCTATATATAATGAACAAAAACTACTTAATTTAGTTCAAAATAAAAGAATATAGTTAATAAAGAAACGTTGAATACATTTTAAACATTTACTGAATAAAAATTTTATTTAACGAATTATATTTAAATCAATTCTTAAAAAGTGTCAAAGGCCCCGAAGACAGTTTTTATATTAAAAAAAGTAATACAGGTATATAACTCAATATCATTATAAATAATGAAATTAATGGTTTTATTAAAATTTAAATAACCTCTTTATTACTTTGAAAAAAAAATTATTAACTTTTTAACTTTCAACTTTTTAATTTACAATAAAATAATATAACGTACGTATTAAAACAGCTGTTCTACAACATAACCTGTAACATTAAACCAGCTGTTGTATGCAGTCATATGTAATTACTTTATTTATGCTATAATACTCGTATACGGCATTAATATACGATTATATCGATATGTTATTTAGCATGGGGTGTAAAAGATAAAATCGAGTATATGATTTATTTTAAAACCATTTCTACCTCTATTCTAAATATTAGGATATTTTTTAAACGAAATAATCAAAAATAATAAAAAACGTTCAAAATTAAAAATATAAACATAACTGTAATTGCGCATATATATATATATATATATATATATATATATATATATATATATATATATATATATATATATATATATAACATGAGATTTTCATATGTTTTAAATAAATTATGCTCCTTTTATTACACCATGTGACTAAATAATATGTGCGACCGTTGTTGTAGGGTTGAACCTATTTATTCACTTTTTTACAATATCCCTTAGAAATATTCTCCACAACATTATAATAAAAATCTATGATATTATAATTAATGACTTGAACGCTTGGAGTAAGAAGACATTAAGTCTCAGCCTCTCCCGTCAATCAATGAATTCATTGCTTTATTTTTTGAAATCCAATGAGATTTAACATCGCGTAAAATTCCGAAGGGAAAGCCTTTTATCACAAATGCTTTTACAGAGAAAACAAAGAAAAAACTGTTCGCTTTCAGTGGATGGAAAATTGTCTGAGGAAAAGTAAAGACACATTATGTACACTCCACTCTGTTCAGCGCTTTATTAAATGTTTTGCAGTATAAAAGAAATTACAGGATATTTACGGAAGAATTCATTCATCTTACATGAAACTAAACGTATATTAGGTTGCACATTTTTCAACAAGTGGAATATAAAATCTAGGCATTACTGACAACATTTCCTTATTTATGTATTTATTTATTATTATTTTGTTTTTTTGTAGTTTAAGGCGATTATACGGAGCAACTATTAGAGAACTTCATTAACAAAAGCTCCAAGGGTCCAGCATATATCTAAAAATACGAAAATGTTTTTCCAAATGGTAATATTTTAATAAAAAAAACACATTTATGCTCCTAATTGTACATGAATTAATGCATTTCATTTATTACAAAGTTTTCAGGCGACCATACAAAATAGCCGTTTATTTCTCACAAATGTTAGGAAAGATTAGGAAGAATAGGTGAAAATGTATGATATAACCATAAAACCATAATTATTTCGTCTACACCTTAAAATATGTTTCTTCAATCTCAAGGATACATGAGAAATCATAGTGAACGTGTGCACGGTAGCGTACATAAAGAACCAATTCTCTATTAAAGTATCAAATACAAAATAAAACCCTTTATGCTTTTACTTAGTAACATTTGTGAAACTCTTATCTGGCAACAACGAAAATCATTCGAATCATTTGGCTTGTATAAAGTGATTTCTTCGTAAAAAAACATACTTTTTTTTAATATTGTGTGTTTTGTCTTCAATTTCAGCTACAAGTTTACATTTAAACTCTTGCACATAGTACCCCGTAGATCTTTAACTTGTAAATGGGTAGATGTGTTCCATTATCAACTCTGACCGTAATTGCAATAAACGACCGAAATATTCAGTCACGGTCATACGGAATTAATAATAGGACACAAAATCCTAAACAATGAACAGACGCACGCGCACTCACACACACACACACACACAAACACACACACACGAAAGTCAGAAATTGTTGTGAAACGTAAACTTTCATAAAACGGACTTTAGTGGAAAACCACGTGCTTATTTGGGACAAGTTGGTGATTCTCCAAGTGTAATCGTTTTAGTGCGATCTCTTGTGAGGCAGTTTATGTTCCCCTTCTTATGTGAAAACTACAATGAACGGGTGCGTTATCTAGGTATAATAGAATTACAGCTTAGGCACAGCCACTCAACAAAGATTTCATTTGCCAACACACGGTAGTTCTGCCTATTATCATAACGAAAAGTACGTCCGACAGTACTTCACGCATACCTCAGCGCTGGACAGGACGTGCGTCTCAAGCAAAGTAATACGTCATCCTGGGGTCACCCAGATCACGCGACTTCTTTCTCTTTGGTTAAGTGAAAAAATATGTTTATCCAACCAATCCCGCACGATATCGCTGAAATCGTATCGCCAGTCTATTCAGCTTTAACGAGAGTGACATGTTGGCACACAGTTACCAAAATCTAGACTGTATAAGTGAAGCAACCATACTATAGAAAAATAGTTGAAAAGGCCAAAGTGTTAAAATTTTTTCTACACTCTTATAATTAGTTAAAAAAAAGTAGTAAAATTATTTTTTGCTATGAAAACTATTTCTCGGTAACAATTTTTGATTGCCTTTAAGTTCAATTAAAAGAATGACAGAGAACGAAAAATTGTTTTAACGTTTTCCAAGTAAGTATAAATAGCAAACAAATTTTAGAAACTGTAGAAAGCTATTTTTAGAAATAGACTAAAAACCAGATTCCACGGAGCTCGACGCAAAACACAACATAAAGGATGTGTACTAGACCGTATGGAGATCCTCTTTATTTTACCTTTCACCATAAGGGATCGCAATTTGCAGAGACAATACAAACGTCGTATCGCTACCTGCCTTTCTTTCTTTTACTGCAAATTGGAACCGTAGTCTTGAATCGTTTAGTTTTAACAATATCCTATACTGTTTATTCCAGACAAGAACGAAGACCAAGTCAAGTTTTCCTGTTAGAGGCTGGTTTGATTGAATGCTTAACTAAATTGTGTAATTTTCGCAAGCAAGTTTCATTTTCATTAGAAAGTGTAATATTACATTGTTTCTAATAACTAAAGGAAGTTTTAATATATTTTTAAAACTGGAAGTTGATATCGCTAAAAACAAGTTTTAAAAATTTAGGTTTACTTTAAACATGTAATCTTTTTCTCTTAATTCTGTCTCCTTTTTTTATTTACTCCAATAACGTGACGCAATAATTTAATGCCTACACCAAACAGTATTTTCTAAATTAATGATGAATTACGTGATACATTTATTGTCATTTAATGAAGTTCGATACGTCATATTATAACCTAGCCTAACTTTATCATAACCTAACCTACATTTATCCTAACTCTACTCTAACCTAACCTTATCCCCCTAATCTAACCTAATTATTTCTACTCGCCCTGGATTGGTAGGCAATTGACACATCTTTCTTTTCTGTCTAACATACCTAGTGATATTATGAAAACATAACATTGACATTAGAGGTTTGTATGCCCGGCTATTGTATGTTTTCTGTTATTTACAAACTGTATTTGTGTCAATTTGATGAATAAAATGTTTAAATATTTTAGATAAAATCAACATGAAATCTGTAGCAATGGATAAAACACAGTACTCAGATTAAGGAAGTTGCATGAAATTTCTTTATAACGGACGTGACCTATAAGTAGGATTAAAGTAAACTCATAGAAACAACATAGAGTTAAGCCAGTCCCCAACATGGAAAATAACTATCAAAAAGATAGGATTGAAATGACGCGCACCGAAACTCTTTCTCGTGTGCACTGAAACTCCGATAGGTATTAAAAAGATTGGATTGAAAACTATTTTGGCGTCCCGATTACTTTCAAGCTCATGTGCGCCAACCCTTATTGTGACTTCCGCTACCCCTTCCAGGTTACACTAAAGAAGGTAGGCAGAGATACACCATCTAGCTTATTACTTTGTAAACATTCGGAAAATAATAAAAGTATTTCTTTACCAGGTCTCTTCTTCGATACCGGTTCCCTAACGTTTGCATCGGAACCGTCGGCGTCCGTCAGTCTAAGTAACCGGGGTCAAAACACTTACAAATACTGGACTTTATACTGTAATAAATAATAGAGGTTTCTGTATGGTTCCGTGACAATCACGCACACATTTTCAAGAGCACACAGTCTATTGTTGCCGCGAATTAACTAACTATAGCAGTAGATTGGTATCTAAAAGCACTAGAGCAGTTCAACAGGGTCAACAGTTGTCCAACAGGGCAACAACCCGCGATTCTAATATATTCTTTTACTTAGGAATTACTGAGAAAATGTATTATACGTATTCCCAAAATGATTTTCTACTACCGCAAATGGGAGGACGCGACACTATATTGTACCTTCTCCGTACCAGAAATATAATGCGAAGTGCTTCGTTACCAACCTTGGAACTCTAAAATACACTCAGGCGTACTGGCCTGGGAGAAATTTCACTTAAGATATAATATAACGAAAAACCTTTGTAAAGGTATAATATACCTTGAGAAAAAAACAACCTTAAAACACCACATCAAACAATTACAAGAGGAACCAAGCATAGGACACCAGTCGCAAGCCCTTTTGTCCACAACTACCGTAGCTGACTTCCTGACAAGTCACGACTATCTCCAGGTCAACCTCCATCGCTTTAGCTTCACAGAATCTGATACGTGTCCTCTCTGTCTAGATGATATATGAATGGGGTCCACATCTTAAGAAACCTCGAGCTGGAGAACCATAAATCGTTACTAGGAAGCTCGACGCAACAGCAATGAGCGGGCATTGACTGAAGTAAGTAAAGAAAAGATAATATAAGTTTCAAGTAGTTTAGTTTTTGAAAATCAGAAATCAATAACAAATATTTATTTTTCTAAGTTTTTTTCCAAGTATTCCTCAGTACTCCAGTGTTGTGTATTCTTCGCGTATCATAGAGGATATTATAAATTTTGAAAGATACTTCAAGCCTTTTCTATTTCTGTAGTTTTACCTAATAAAAATCTATATTGGTTAATTATATGCAAAAATACTTCTCACGCATTCAATACCAAGCAAGACCTATAAAGAAGGATGTACCAACTAGGTCGTAGCCTACAAAGTAAGGTAATAATTAACTGAAAATTTTCAACACATTTTAGGCAACCAACTCAACTGTACAGCCAAAGAAGTATCTGCAATTAACATAGCACAGCGGCAGGTGCTCGCGGTAGACGCTACGTTTTTGCCGCGTCGAGGAAGACTCGCTGCAAACATTGCCGTGTTTTTACTGCCTGAAGTTTATAATGTAATGAGGGAAACTTGTTTTATTTTGTGGCGAAGGAACATCGTTTTACCCTCAGTGTTATATCTGAATAGAATTAACTGAACAACGTGGTTAATGCGCTCAAAAGACCTAACCTAAGTGTTAACAATTCAAAATACAATCACTTTCAACGTGATATTATGCTGAAGTATATCAGGACTCATAAAAAGACAATTTTTTTTTATTTGTGTTCACTTAAATGACTAGGTAATTAATTGAGATCACTGAACTACCCTCAGACAAGCAGCAACAATGGGATACTATGTTATGTTCTGAAGCATTATTTATGTATTCCTTAGAACAGTAGACTATTATTAGGAGAGCATAAATTGACATGCTTATTATTGACATACGATTTGTATATATAGTTCCTGGTATTATTGTCTAAATAGCGTGAAATCCAAGTGATACAGATAGGTTTTACGTATCACTTCAATACTATGGCATTATTATTTTGTATCGAATCTAATCAGGTTTAAAATAATGTACAAAAGACAAAATTTCGCGCAAATAAAATCGATTTTGAAAATACACTCTAATTTTTATTTCAAAGGCAAACCACCAGCTGCCTGAGATTATATAGGAAAAACATCTTGTACCCACAAAAAAATTCAACTTTCTTAAATACAAAAGAATAAATGTTCAAGTCAGTGGGATTTGCCGACAAAGCTATATATAATGAACAAAAACTACTTAATTTAGTTCAAAATAAAAGAATATAGTTAATAAAGAAACGTTGAATACATTTTAAACATTTACTGAATAAAAATTTTATTTAACGAATTATATTTAAATCAATTCTTAAAAAGTGTCAAAGGCCCCGAAGACAGTTTTTATATTAAAAAAAGTAATACAGGTATATAACTCAATATCATTATAAATAATGAAATTAATGGTTTTATTAAAATTTAAATAACCTCTTTATTACTTTGAAAAAAAAATTATTAACTTTTTAACTTTCAACTTTTTAATTTACAATAAAATAATATAACGTACGTATTAAAACAGCTGTTCTACAACATAACCTGTAACATTAAACCAGCTGTTGTATGCAGTCATATGTAATTACTTTATTTATGCTATAATACTCGTATACGGCATTAATATACGATTATATCGATATGTTATTTAGCATGGGGTGTGTTGAATAAAATTCAGAAAATTTTTCTTCGTAAATTGCTTTGTATCAGTACGCCAAAGCAAGTAATCAGTTCAAAATTTTTGCGAGTTCAACTGATTGGAACATTCTTAAAAAGGTACTTTCGTCATGAATAAGTTTATAAATGTTAACTTTTATAATTGTAAATATATATATATATATATATATATATATATATATATATCGCAATATGTATTCTTGTGTATTAATAAAGAACTAAGTCAAAATACAAATACAAGAATTATAATTGAATTTACAATTCAAAGTTTTTCGTTGGCTAACAGTACCAACATCTTCAGGAATATTAAACAATTAAAATTAATATTTGTGCAAATTAGATCCAATAAATAGCTATGCCAAAATCAATTACAATGTTGTTAAGAATTTTTTTATTTTGCTGCCCTAACATTACAAACACTGAATATATTATCAAATTTAGATTTTACTTGTATTTGTTCATTTATCAATTCATTATTAGTATTATATTTATGTATTTCTAAAGCTTCATAAATATTCATTCTCAGGCCTTTGTTAATTTCTTTTATAAGTATCATATTATCTATATTAGGAAATATGTGATTATTATTAATACAATGACTAGCAAAATTTGATTTATAAATTTCTGGCTTTTTATATGCATTAAAATGCTCTTTATATCTATCTTTAATTTTTTTCTTAGTTTGTCCTATATAAACTTTATTACAATAATCACATTCTAATTTATATACACCGTTCTTTTCATGCATATTAATAATATTTTTACTATCCATTATATTTATTAATTTATTATTAGTATTATATGCGAATGTTTATGTTGCTACCAATATATATATATATATATATATATATATATATATATATATATATATATATATATATATATAAATATCGCAATATGTATTCTTGTGTATTAATAAAGAACAAATTCAAAATACAAATACAAGAATTATTTGAATTTACAATTCAAAGCTTTTCGTTGGCTAACAGTACCAACATCATCAGGAATATTAAACCAATTATTGGTTTATATATATATATATATATATATATAGTACAAGGTAAATAAAATAAATTAATACTCTGGGTAGAGTTTTATTCTATTTCATGACTCACGCCTGTAGTTATTTAATTACTGGTAATTTCAAAACTATTTAATTATTTCAAATTTTTGCATATGTTATATTTTTAATTTTATTACACAAGAGGAAACTTGCATAAACGAGCTTGCCGAACCTGATAAATAAAATTCCTTGGTTTTCCAACATTTGTTTGTCCTTATTATAAAACCATTAATGAAGTTATTATTTTTTATAGAACTTCAATAGTTTCGCATAATAAATTATGGTAAATTACTCATCACATGAAAACAAAAAAGCTATTTAAAGAGTTATTTCATGTATGTGATTTACTAAAATAACTGTTTCGCTTATTGTAACAGACCTACTTGTGTTCTAACCTTTTTGAGTATCAATAACCACGTGGATCAATGTAAAGACAATTTGTATCGAGCTGTAAAATTCCTGACCAATATTTGCATTGTTGAAACTAACTATAAATCAGAGTTTGTCCGGATTATTTTTTATTTCAGTACGCTCTGATTCCCACCACCCTTAAAATCATTCTATTACAGCTGAATAACAGAGCTTGTAAATTTATTAAACCTCTTTGCACAAGCCCTAAATTTATTAGCCCTAATTACAGTATTCATATTTATGTATTTATATCCTTCTACCCGATGTGAGCTTCAATAACTCAAAAACGTGTCATTAAAATTTCCCTAGAAAAAGTAATGAAAACTAATTACAAATAAAATAACATACATAAAAGGTTACAAAGTAAATATGCAGTTGCAATAATTGTCCTCACTTAAACAATTTTTATTAAAAGTAACGATTTTATTTTATTTTATTTTATATCTTGATAGTTCAAAGCGTCAACAAGATTTTACTCTTGGTAAAGGTTTTTTAATAACGAAACTTTAGCATTGAGTGGGTAATATTTTATTTAGTAAAAATCTCTTGCACGTTATTAACATTGTATCATACTATATCATTATTATATAATATCGCCTTTTTTCGTATTGTAAAACCGTTTTCCAGCGGATTATCCAATGTGTAACACAAAGTTTTTAAATTTAGTATGTAAAATTCGAAACTAATAAATCACATAATAATTTAAATAAAATACAAATGAATTTTAATAATACTTAACTATGTGAATACGTAATTGCTTACTTGCTGACGCGTTTCAAAACATTCGTTCCTTTTACGAAGCTAATCTCTACTCAGAGTAATCAGTGAATTCAAGATGATTACATCAAGCAACTACAAAATACAAATGCTCTAACCTATAAAAGTACTCGCATTTCGTTGGGAACGCGTTTTTATGCGACTAACACGTAAACAGCTAGTTTTAAATACAGGCTATTTTAAAATATATTAAACTAAAGAAAGACACGCCATTTACAATTTGGTCCCTATACATGTATATGGCACTGTGTATATATTGTACTAGACACATAACATTAAGACAATAAATAATTGAGTTTATTTTAATCGCAGTATAATTGAGAAGGTAAAACATTAAAACAAAACACTTAAGGAATTAGTATTTCTGGTGGTGGAACAATACTAAGCATTGCCACTCTGGGGCGCATGCGAATTGGTACTGTACAGCGTCTCAGGTTAGGATGAAGCAAGGCGGGTATCAATAGGCTGGGCAACCGGGAGAGAACACCCCATTAGTGACGCATCGCCCATTACTCCACTTGAAAATCTCCACCTTAATCTATTACGTACGTATTATATGGGGAAAAGGTTGATACGGTTTTCTTAATTATTAAACGAACATTTTAGTGTTTGTCTCATGCTAATAGTCCTACTATATTTGTGATTACCAGCTACGCTTCGTATAGCGTAACTTTCCTTCGGTATAGGTAATCACACTAACTTAGTCGGTCGCTTAACGTGAGAAAAACGATCAATTATTTGATTAATAGTAATTAAGAGAACCGTATCAACGTTTTTCCCATACAATGCGTATTTATTAGATTAAGTGGAGTAATCGGCGATGCTTCACTATTGGGATGTTCTCGCCAGGGTGTCCCAGCCTATTGATAGACCCAGGCCGGTCCTAATCCTTGAGCTAGTCTACCTAGCTTGCCTCAAACTAACCTGAGACGCCCTATAAGATGTTATCGGGCAAGTAACAGCTTCATTACATAACTAATGAACAATGTCAGTGCTGCTGGGCCTGGCATAGCTTGCTTCCAGCTGCGAGTTATCCCACAGAAAAAAATAACGCTAATTTTAACTTTGCACTAGAAGAGATTGTTAATCCAGACAACTTTGTACAGCTCTCTACTTTTCTTTTACAAACAAGAAGGTTTGTCTTCTGGGTTTACAGTTTTTCTCGCTTAAGTCCAAGTATGTATTTAGAGGCTCTAGCGTCAGGTAAGATCAAGTGAGAGTGAATAAGGTAAGATTCCACTACTTAGACTAAACCAATCTATGGGGTATTCTACGGTACGGAAAACCACCCCATTTAAAATATTCTAGACTTCAGTGGTTCTAGAGTACCGGGAAACACCGTACGCTCTAAACGTCGTCTCGTCCCAGTAGTACATACTGGTGCCAAGGGTGCAGGGGTCTTGTCATCAAGTCCCTTGATCTGGTGTCCAATGTATACTGGATTGAGCAGCCGAAAGTTCGAGGTTGGATTAACAGCGACAATAGGTAGGTTTATTCGATATAGACTAGAGCCGCCCTAACTAAAAATGATGTAGTTAAAGAAAGGTTTTCTAACGGTTTTATTTAATCACACTATCAGCTTATGTTTGAAAAATAATAAATTTTTATCCCAACCGGATACTTTGATCCTATTTCAAGTACAATATGCTTTAAAAGTAATCATTCATCGGTAACAAAGTACTCAGCAAAAAACATAGAAATGTCTATAACTCACTTTTTCATAGGTTTACCGATATAAAATGACCTTCAAATGTAAGCCAAACTCCTTGACTGTAGGAACCGTATAGTTTACAGATAGAAAAACTATTTCCTAAACAACCACATCTATTCCAACCGAGCTCTTTGTAGCTATATGTTAATGTAGCAGGATTGTAGGAGCTGGTAATGTGATACAACGTCGTCGAGTAATTCCTGAAGTATAATTCGGAATATAACGTATTTTTATGTAGGGTTAGGGTGGTCTTTATAGCTTAGGAGAAAAGAACAATTCACCAAAGGTAAATATAAAATTTGGACTAATATTGCCACTAAACAAGCATTTGACTAGTTTTATCGTGACATCAGAGTCTTAAGTCAATCACTCATGAAGATGTAATGGTCACCGAAACTACTTCGGTCAAATCACTGTTAAATGATCTGATTAGAGAGATTTTTGGGCAATTTATTTTACTTTAAACCTTTTCGACGTATTATGACATATGTTGTACTTTGTAAACTTAATCGATGTTTGGAGTGATATACAATTAATTTTTCAATAGAAATGTACTTTTAAGGAACATGTAAACATTTAAAATAGATCCAGTCATTGTCAGGTAATACATTACGTGTTACGTAAATGAATATGTTTTGTTATTTATTACAACCATAAAGAAATATAAATTTCATGAGAAATAAAATAATTTTAAAAAATGTACAGTTGATAATTTGTAAACTATTTGTAAAACCATTACACACACGTGCGTTTATAGAGTACGGTTTGATTAGATTTGTTGAACCGGTGAAGCAAATGCGCGTGGCAAGTCCACATTAGTCCAGTTAATTGGATATTAATCTCATCAAATGATACCGCCTAAGCGATGTATCGAGTCAATTTGGCTTGAGCCTTTGGCACTAATGGATTATTATGTATGAATTGGTATATCGGGGAAGTGTGGAACAGAGAGTATTTATTCCATAGATGTAAGAAATCGATAAAACATTACACAAAGGGATTGGTTTTGTTTCAGTAAATTGCCACTTCACAGTGCATATACGGTGATTGTATTCTTAGTGTGGAGTTGAAGTTCTTTCAACACTATACTCTTGCGAGTTTGCAGTCTATTGTAGCTATATGCTTTGAACTCTTTAACACGAACGATTACATGTTGGGCATGGAATTTAACTTGAAAAGTAATGTGTTGATGAAAAGTTTTGGTTATGTTACTGGAGAAGCCAGTGTTTTGGTAAAACTTAAGATTTTTCAATAGATACTATCATTTACAAACTCCTAATAGAAAAAGTTCGAACTCTTCTGTGATTATTGTTTTTTGTACCATGATACATTCTATAAGTCTTAGGTTTTCACAGAGACACGGTAAATGTTACCTAACTTGACCTTAATGGATGCGCACTTAGCTTGAAAACATTATGTATGAGAAATACTCATTGTTTTATTCTAAAACCCAACATTTACTAAACGCCACTGCTAGCACTTCCCAAATGCTGATGGTAAATGTCCGAAAACCCATCTCCTTTTTATAAAATTCTTATAAGGAACTAATAATGCTCATTTTGCTAAATCGTATGATTTAAATCTTACAGTTTTTATGTTGATGTCTTTATAGAAAATACACTTGTTTGTATTAACTTTAAAAAAAAAACACTACTTACTGATTTGGCCAGCAGACGCGTTTCACGCTAGGTCAGCTTAATTACCAATGCTTGTTTTAACACAAGCTCAACACAACACACCTGAGCAACAGTTTTATCATAATTCACAGCATTGAATAATGCGCTGACATAGCGTGAAGCGCGTCTGCTAAATAAATCAGTAAGTAGAGGTTGGTTTGCCAAGCTAATACAAACAAGTGCAATTACCATGATTTACTTGTAAAATTAAAGACTCGCCAATATACGGGCATTTACGGGAACATAGCTTTATATATTTTTCATGTATTTAGACGTTTTTATGAAATTCAAATGTTCCTGATATCTCAACTAAAAATGATATTCAGGTCGATTAGTCAATATCATTATTATCGTTTTGTGAGATATGAATAAAGGTTGTAAATGCAAGTTGAGTTGTGTGGTGCAGATAAAAACGTATCTGTTTTAGACTTAAAAATTGTATACGGCAATTTAACATTGACGTGTTTGTGTCAGTATAACGGGAGCAAAGTTATCTACTCCGAATGAATTTTGTCGAAATATTTCCGAATGCAAAACGTAACGGATAAACCTTGCGACTGTTTTCGTCTTCACTTGGCTATCCTCTGGAGGTTATATTTATAAACCAAATCCTCCACGAAGTCCCTACCATGTTCTAATTGCACCACTTGAGTCTATTCAATCAGGGTATTGAGATACGGAAGCCAGGCCTTACGGAAGATTCTACTAGTCTTGAGTAGTTCCGGAAATGCTGACGAAACCGTAGTGTATATTTGAGGTATCATCTCTTCCCTTGCAATAAGGTTCTCAGGCTCTTGCATACTGGTACCTCACGTAGTGTCAGGCTCTTACATACTGGTACCTCACGTAGTGTCAGGCTCTTGCATACTGGTACCTCACGTAGTGTCAGGCTCTTGCATACTGGTACCTCACGTAGTGTCAGGCTCTTGCATACTGGTACCTCACGTAGTGTCAGGCTCTTGCATACTGGTACCTCACGTAGTGTCAGGCTCTTGCATACTGGTACCTCACGTAGTGTCAGGCTCTTGCATACTGGTACCTCACGTAGTGTCAGGCTCTTGCATACTTGTACCTCACGTAGTGTCAGGCTCTTGCATACTGTTACCTCACGTGGTGTCAGGCTCTTGCATACTGGTACCTCACGTAGTGTCAGGCTCTTGCATACTGGTACCTCACGTAGTGTCAGGCTCTTGCATACTGGTACCTCACGTAGTGTCAGGCTCTTGCATACTGTTACCTCACGTGGTGTCAGGCTCTTGCATTCTGGTACCTCACGTAGTGTCAGGCTCTTGCATACTGGTACCTCACGTAGTGTCAGGCTCTTGCATACTGGTACCTCACGTATTGTCAGGCTCTTGCATACTGGTACCTCACGTAGTGGCAACAAGTTTCCCTTCTCGGGACTAACGCTGTTCACCTGATAACTGTCACGAGTTTGAGTTTGAATAAGAGAAGACGCGGACTCACATGCTGGACTGTAGATAATCCGTAAAATGCGCTGAGGGATTTAGAAGAGCCTAGGTGCCTTTCGTTCACATTCTTTATTTGTCATTCTAATTATTCTTAATTAAAAAATGTCACAAACACACTATCGTTATTGCCACGTCGAAGTACTAACGTTCTCATGAAGTATCTACATCATAGTACCCATGTAGAAATATTCATATCACATTAATAATTCTAAAGTATCCCCATCGAAGTATCTCTCTCTTAGTATTTATGCTGTAATATCTGCATCAAAGTACTTATGACGTATTACCAACGTTAAAGTATCTACATCAAAGTCTCCATATCACAATACCCACGTTGAAGTATCCCCATCATGCATTCCGATCGTAGTATCCACGATGAAGTATCGATATGGATATATCTCGGGTTCATATCATAGTATCCACATAAAATTACTAATGTCGAAGTACCTTGTTAAAGTATCCACATCATAGTCTCCATGTCACAAGACCCACGTTGAAGTATCCCCATCGGGCATTCCGGTCGTAGTATCCACGACGAAGTAGCGTTATGGATATATCTTGGGTTTATATCATAGTATCCACATCGTATTATCCACGATGACATATCAACATCATAGTATCACCGTCGTAGTACTCATGTCTTAGTACCGTATCAAAATACTTATGTCGTAGTACCAGAGTTTAAGTAATTACATCATAGTACCCATGTTGTATAATCTCCGTTGTAAAACGCATATCGTAGAATGCACGTCATAGTATCACCGTCGTAGTACTAATGTCTTAGTACCGTATCAAAATACTTATGTCGTAGTACCAGAGTTTAAGTAATTACATCATAGTACCCATGTTGTATAATCTCCGTTGTAAAACGCATATCGTAGAATGCACGTCATAGTATCACCGTCGTAGTACTCATGTCTTAGTACCGTATCAAAATACTAATGTCGTAGTACCAGAGTTTAAGTAATTACATCATAGTACCCATATTGTATAGTCTCCGTTGTAAAACGCATATCGTAGAATGCACGTCATAGTATCTGCACAGTAGTACCTACGTACTAGTATCCCACCTCTCTTCGTAATGCAACAATACACTCCGCAAAAAGTATTTCCTACCCTACAGCGTTCGTAACTGCAGAACAGGACTTGAAATTACAACAAAGAAATTATGTCCCTTACTCATAATGGTACAATAAAAATAACAGCTTTAAAACTCCTTTAAAACTATTCCAATTAGTGATAGAAGAAACAGTGCTATGTACAAAACTACAGTCGTACAGTGACTGGAGTAGTAATGAATTCAGTACAGAAAGCAACCGCTTGAGCGCATAGTTAGTACCCGGTGGTTTCTCGAGGGGTTTGCAATTATGGATTTAAAGTGTATGCCTTTTGGGAATAGGCCTATCCTAAATGTTTAAAGACATTTGGGGAGAGGGGATTTTTAATTAAACTCTTAAAATGAGGTTCAGAAAGTCGGTAAAGTTGATTTGAACAATGAATTTTGTTAGTGTAATGAATTTTTAAAATATTATTTTTGCAATGTTTTCTGGTAAGTTATAAACTCTTGGTTAGTACTTTGAAATTTAATAACAACTATTTCTTGAATTCATCCAGTTAATGTTTTAAGCTAACAGAATCGCTCTGAAGGTGGTTTAAGGTGAACAATATTATAGTTGGTAATGATTATTAGGAATGGGTGGGAAAATAGGGTAAATATGCTCATTTAACCTCGTATATTCAAGATACTGTTTAGATAATGTGAAATTATATTACATGCACTTGGACTAAAGGCGAAAAAAAGAAAATACAAATTAACTAAAAGAAAGAGCTTGGATACAATACAGTAACTTACGGACCTTACCTCACTCACCAACCCCTCGACGCCTCGGCTAACTCTTCTAAAAAGCTCACCATTATGACCATTCCCCGCCCGCAAGAAAGTAATGGTTTATCCAATGACTATGAACCCCTGTTCGAGACCGGTATCTCAAGGAATAAACCTCTCAGAGGAAACAGCTCCTGAATTTGTTACAAACACCAATTAACCTCCTATAAACCTTTAGAGCTCCTTTCTGAGTAGTGGAATCTTTGAGAGACACTTTTCACTTAAAGACTACAATTTCATACCTAGTGAATTTATTTTATTTTAAATGATAACAAAGCTGATTGGTAAATATAAATTTGTTATTTAACATTAGAATTTAAGTTTTGTGTTCTTACAGATTTTATTTTCTTAAGTTTTATTTAACCTGAAATTACACATAACCTGCCTATCTAGTTTCAGGTTAATAGTGCAGAACATGTCTTCTTATTAAGTCTACATTCTTATTATTTACCAAAATATATATACTTATATATATATATATATATATATATATATATATATATATATATATATATATATATATATATATATACCCTATTCTTTTCTTATATTATCAAAAGCCAAAAGGTTATACTATATATACTAACATTTACTCAATTTCAATTATCATAAATAATTTTGTACATATTTTTGTTTATTTCAAATATCTCAGAGTCTTGTTAATAATCAAACATTTTAAGGTTAATCTATCTAGTTACAATATGCTATGCCTTTTAATACAAACTTCATTCAATTCAAATCAGAGTCTTGTTAACATTTACCCATTTTTAAGTTACCCTAGTTAGTTATATTAAGCTATACATTTAATAAAAACTGCATTTACTTTTACTCCTTTTCATACTTATCTACTATGTTAATAACGGATTTTCATCCGTTCTTCGAGAGTAAAGCCATATTTGATATTATCATTTAAACATAATAGGTTAATTCCCATTTCAAGCAAACGGTTGAATGGGAAATTAATTAGGAATATTTATAAGTTAATTTAGATAACCTAAGATAGGTTGCTCTCCCTTTCTATTTAATTTATATTTTATTTTGACTTGAATTTAATATATTTTAAAATAAAGATTTATTGAAATAAAAATTAAATGGTTTTTGTTGATTGAAATTTTGTTGTTCCTTTCTTGCATGGGAAAGTCTTATTCGAGATAATGTTATGAGGATATTTGAGCATCTCCCCCACTCCCCTGTCACATCGAAGTGTTTTTAGGGTTTTATTACAACATATTGGATTTTTATCTTCGCTTGATGGTAAAACACAATTCCTCCTTAAGTCTGGTGACGCTACTGTCCGCGTTTCCTCGACAAATGCAAGCGTTCTTCTACAAAAGACCAAACTCCTACGTCATTACGTCCATCATAAATTTTAAACCAATGGGAACTCCGTTACCATATTAATCGTATTGTTTATTTATAACCTCCAAACTATTCTACTTGTATTAGCTCAACTTATTTCTTCTCGATTTTATGAAAGCCTTTTATTTATTGCAATGTTTTACTTATACATTAATTCCAGAAGTAACTAAAACGTTTACTACATTTATATAATTTTTTATTCTGTATTTATATTCTATTTTTATTTATGCAAAAGTTTCTCATTTTGTATACTGTAAGTTGCTTTTCGCATCTTTGACAACATTTGAACTTCTACTGAGCAGTGAATAAACAGAAACAGAAACAAAACTTTCATTCAGTCGGTGTGAACCTGCCAAATGTCCGGTACAAGGACATGATCCATCACTTTCAGAACCAAATGCTTTGATCAGTGCTGTGTGTGTGTGTGTGTGTGTGTGTGTTCAGTTCAAGACATGACTGTTTTTAAAACGTAAGATTTATCTTAAATTCTGATAATGTATTATTTCATGTATCTCTTTTTATTTTATAGCTTTATATTCTGAGATAATCGTATGCAGTGTATTGCACATTATTATTATTTTATATTTTTTTATCAGTTAATAATTTTTTTTCAATAAATCCTAGTAACAAAATCCAACAATATAATAAATAATTATGTAATACACTTTTATTCCTGTTTTTAAATAAAAACTTCGTTAGAACCACTTAAAGAACCAATGTCTGTTAAATTCTGATTACTTCCATTGCTGCACCTGGTGTAGTTGACATCGCTCCCAGTGTGCACAGACAGGCTAATCTCTGGATAGAGCTCAGTTTAGCTCTTGTCTGTGCCTGGTTGGCCTTTGTCCACCACACCAGAGCTTCATAGGTAATCATAGGTCTTATCACCCTCAGATACATCCAGTGCACCATTGAAGGCTTCAGTCCCCATTTCTTACCCACCATTCTTCTCACAGTCATCAGTGCCCTTTTGGCCCTGTTAACTGTCCTCTCAAGATGTGGGTTCCAGGTGAGTTTCCTGTCCAGAGTAACTCCCAGGTACTTCACCTCCCCCACAAACTCAAGGTATTCACCAAACAAGCGGGGCATCCTGGTCGTCAGATCTTTTCGCTGTCTGGTGAGGGTAATGAGAGCAGTCTTTTTTGGATTTACCCTAAGGTTCTCCTTTTTACACCACTCTTCAATCAGTCGTAGAGGATTTCTGATTACCTCAAGGACTGTATCAGGGAATCTGCCCAGGATCAGAACAACTATGTCGTCCGCATATCCTAGACAGAAGTACCCCTGTTCATTCAGGAGTTCAATAAGGTTGTCAACCACTAGGCACCACAACAGAGGAGAGAGAACCCCCCCCCCCCCCCCCTGTGCACAGCCCAGACTTGTCTCCGCCCTTCTGACCTCCCCTGCCACCTCTACAGAAATGCTTCTGTTTGTTAACATGGAACTTATCCAACCACAAGTGGTTGCATCCACTCCATGACGTCTTGCACCACTTACCATCGTCTCCACTGAGGGGTTATTGAAAGCCCCTTCAATGTCGAGGAAGGCACCTATGGCACAACCTTTCTTAGCGATCATTTGCTCAATCCTACCAACCACTTGATGGAGAGCTCCCTCGCAGGATTTCCCCGGTTGATAAGCATACTGGTTCCAATGCAGTGGTTTTATGGCCAAAGCACCCCCCCCCCCTAATATGCCTATCAACCAGTTTTTCAAGTCCCTTAAGAACAAAGGACATGAGTGTAATAGGTCTGTATCCTTTCCCTTCCGATTGGTTACCGGTGGGCTTAGGTATAAAGACCACCTTACTAGATTTCCAGGCTGCCGGCACATGCCCTAGAGCAATGCTTAACCTGTATAATTTAGTAAGTACCAGTACCAGCAAATCCATTCCCTGCTGCAGCAGCACAGGATAGATCCCATCTGGACCTGGAGATTTGTAGGGTTTAAATGTGCCAATAGCCCATCTTACCCTTTGTGGAGTTACCATCCTCCTTGCCACTTCCCAGTCCTCCCTCTTACCACGTCTTGTGGAGAGTTTGGCAACTGGTTCAGTGTCTGCTCCCCCAAGTTTCCTCAGAGTACTGGAAGGGAAATGTGTTCTGATAAATTCTTCCACAGTTTCCCCTGCAGTTTTTGTTATATTTCCCAGTGGGGTTCTTAGCATCCCCACCGGGTTAACTGGGTCCTTAGAGAGCACTTTATGCAGTCGTGCCCCTTCCCGAGTTTTGTCAATCTCTTGACAAAACTCCATCCAGGACTTCCTGCGTGCTTCTCTAATTGCCCTGTTGTATTCGGTTAGTATTTTCCTATACTGGTCCCACTCCCCGTTCTTTTTTGCTCTATTAAAGAGTCTCCTGGTGGTCTTCCGAAGTTTGGCTAGCTTCTTGTTCCACCATGACGGATCCCCTACTTTTCTCCCCTCACTGAGAGGGCAGTTATCAGTAAAGGATTCTACTATAGCCTCGCCAACCAATGCGGCAAAGTCTTCTAGCTCTCTCCTCCCACCATACTCCAATCCAGCCTCCTCAATCCGAACTCCCAGGTCCCTCCTGTAGGAGTCCCAGTCTGTTCTTCTTGGATCCCTGGTTGGCCGAAGCATGGCTGGGTTTAGAGAGATATCATACCTAATATGTCTGTGGTCAGAAGAAGATGGTTCATCCGACACATGCCAGTTTAGTACATACCTAGCCGTCTGGTTCGATGCCACCGTAATGTCCAGGACCTCCTGTCTGGCCCTAGTGACAAACGTCGGCTCTTCCCCCTGATTTAAGACTAGTAAATTCTTAGAGCTAAGATAAGCTAAAAGTTCCTCACCTCTAGTGTTGGTACCTGTACTTCCCCACGAAGTGTGATGGGAGTTAGCATCCATCCCCACCAGCAGCTCCTCATCCACAGCCCCGCAGTGCTCGACCAGCCTCCTCAGCTCTTGTGTTGGTAGAGCCCCCGCGTAGTCAAAGGGGAGATATGCCGTGGCAAGGTTCAGCCTCTTCATCCTCCCCTCCGCCCGCAGCTCCACCGTCACTGGTATTAAGTCCCTGCAGCAGAAGTCCGTTAGTACAAAAGCACTCAACCCCCTCCTAACCAGGATACACGTCCTGGGAACACTGGTGTCCTTATCGTGCAACAACTTACCTCCAGATGTCGCCAGCCCGCATATTCGTCCTCCAGAAATCCATGGCTCCTGGATGAGAACCAAGTCCACCTCTCCACTGTCCAGCATCCTACACACGACCTGCTATGCTGTTGGTTCACTTGGAGGATCTTGATCATTGTTCTGCTTAATTTGCAGTCGCCTAGGTCCGCAGAGCAGCCCCAGGACTAGACAGCTTGCTCAACTCTACAGCCACTTCACCGGTTTCTGCAGTCGGCAGCTTGACAGCCGCCCCCGCACTCCCAGTGATGGTTGCCGTTGACACATCTGCTACAGACTCACGGTTTGCTGTCTCATTGGCTCCCGCTGTCTGTGCAGTCTCGAAATCAATTCTTTTACTTACTTGGTCCATTAACGTCCCACGAGTATGGGGGAAATAACGGTCGACCAGAGCAGAGCCCCCACTGCCCTGGCAAGACAACATACAATGAAGTTTTGTCTGGTTCCTCAAGGGGATCGTGTGCAACTGCATTTTATACCCTGCAGCCATTCATCCTTCGGCACGATGCCTTCCACCTTGGATTGGGTATTCAGTCACTGACCTTGAAGCACACCCCAAGTTCAGGACATTATTAACTGTTGCTCATGGAGCGAACAGCCTGCTTTACTTTTTTTTTTACAACTGTGTCGTTAGGGTAGTTTCCCGCCCATACTTCAATGTCGCATTGCCCTTTTTCACCTGGGAGGTGAGAGTAGCATTGTGAGGACTTAATTCCCAACTACCCCAGTCTCCCCAGTCAGAGCAGTTATTTCTACCACCCCCAACCGGTTGACTGACGAGGAGGGATAATTCCTCACCTTTGAACCATAGCCTTGGTCCAGGCCTGCATATTCAGAAACCTTCCGGAATCCTTATTCACAGGTAACCTACATTTCTGTAGGCCGTCCCACTATCCGCCACCTGTGGACCCGCCCGGTTGCTCAGGCCAGCTTGCCGGGATAAAGCTACTTACTTCTATTTATTGTTTGCTATTTATAAAACTATTTGTGTTTATTGAATATAAGACATTTTGTAGAAGCTCGCACAAATATTCCTAATTCATATGAACACCATTAACACTATAAACTACTTCACACTTTAATGAGAGCGTCATAAAAAACACACTTTGACAGAACGAGAAATTCAATTTCTTCAGGAATTTATTCCGAAGAACCCTTTTAAAAACCACTAAGTAAATCACAAAATGAACGACGTTAACCTATTTAGGTAAAAATACATTCTTAAAAGAAAGGAAATATTAGTTCTTTCGCTTCAAAGTCCTTCTATCATTAACCCCATTTACTTCCCTTCATATTTAAGTAGTTGCATTAAACTAAAAGCAATTCCTCGATCACTCTAACCAGGGAAACTAAATTCACTAATATTTTATTCATTTCTAAGTCAGTTGTTATCGTTTAGTATTTGTGCGAAATGTCCGGGTCAAAAGTGTTTAATGTTTGCCGTCGTTGGCAATGCTTGACATGCTGAAATAGCCGCTGATCGAAGTTTTGAGCGATCTCTTTGATATTATTGTCATCAATATCTAGGGATCGAGGTCCATACGCCCCTCCTTTTAAATGACTGATGTATCATACACGGAGTCATTTGGAGATGCCTACCCTGCACACGCCCTCTATGGTAATCCCCCTCTCCCATACTGCAGATAGAATTGTGTAGCAAAATACATTCGGCGCTGTTATGCGAGAAAAAGTGTAAGGAGAAAGAAAGGTTTTGAAAAAAAAAGAATAGCGACGCAACCTGTCTTTCGATTCCACCTCCTTGCCAAAGAATTCAAAGATGGGTCTTTATATGGGGTAGCTCCAGTCTAGCATATGGAACCGCTACTCTCACAAATCCAACCTCAAACTCGAGATTCCCGTTCGGATAACTAAAGTCAGGGCCACAACGGTAGACCTGAGCCCACGACACGTAGTATAGCCCTTCACTGGCGCGCGATCGATCAACAGAATACAAAAATATTGTTTTTTTTAGTGCATGTTGCATCAAAGGTCATCGCAACAAGCGTTGCGGCCGTTTAGAAAACCTATATAAACAAATTCGTTCAAAACTCTATGTAAATGTTCTGAATAATACGACAAACCAAATAAAATGATATTTATAGCGGCATTTCGGCTTTGTCAAATCTACATTATTGTAATATAAATACTATACCTGATATTATAATGTCTGTGGAACGGACATTACTCTACTCATATCCCACCTATGCTCCCCCTTCGATGTCACCCACCAGCTTACGTGTTACACAGCTATACCAATATGCACGAGTACCTTACAACGAGGCCCTCTGGTACGAGACGAACTTCAACCAGACATTGTGGTGTCGATGCATTGTAAAACCTACTCGGGACCTAGAACATTCCGAAAAGTCATGCCCCCGTACCCTTATACCCCGTCTGGTTAGTTATGTCTTGGTGGTAAACGTCAAATTTTATGAGTCACATGGCAGTTGACTCTTAGGTGGAAATTGTGTATTAGTCGTCTATAGTACATTAGGCACTTTCGTCATCCCTAATCAGAGACATAAATCGTGACCTATCCGTCCCAACCCTAATACAATCCTATTAGCACGCTTCCGTGAACGCCATGTTTACTTTTGTTGTTATGTTTACAATACATTAAAAAGTATTATTAGTGATAAAATAATAAGTCAACCCTACGGAGTCATGAGAAGTCCAAGGGTCTTTGTTTTTTTTTTTTTGTTTTTTGAAGCGCCTCTACCCTCCCATCGTCCTAGGCATTTCGCTAAGGTTCGCAGCCCCCAAGTACAGCTTTTAAAATTTTACCTATACAATATGACCTTTGTCCTATAGTGGTTGGCCGAACCTTCAGACTATACTGTCTCCTTTTATACCTAATTCGACAATACATTGTAGAAAAGATCATAGAGAAAACCGTTATGCTAATAACTGGCCAAACCTCAACACACGTCATTTATCTTGTAGACAATGCCAGCTGTAAAGGTCCCCACACTTTATGGGCTCTACATTAGCGGCTGCATCTGCATATGCTACGACTCACTACAAGTATATAGCCTCTGCTCTCGGTTTATTGTTATTTTACAGCACCGAACGGTGCCGTATTTACAAACAACCCTTCCGTCCTCTTCTTCGGCTATATTAAAGGTTATACGGCTATCTATGTTTATCACTTCCCTGAATGAGGGGTTCAAATTATAACCAAGAGACATACCTTGCAATACTTCCTGACACTGACAAAATGTACGTTTAGAATTAATTTAATAATATTAACATATAAATAATTATTTATCGTATTACCGAATTTATTTTAATTTTAAAACACAAGGAAGTACACACAATCCGGATGGTAATAATATAATTAAACACCTGTATAATTAAGGTACAATAAAGGTGTTTTATTCATAACTGTTGTTGTAAGTATACTCGTATACAACAATGTAATATTTACAACAATATTTACACCACTTAATCAATTGTTGTAATTTTTTCGAAAATAGAAACTAATATTCGAAATGAGACTATTTAAATATTCGAAACTATTTATTCGTAGTTTCGTCGTTTTTGCTTTTCAACCAATGCAAAACATTTGAATGCTTTAATAAACATGCTCTATTTGTATCATCAACTTAGACGATACGAAGCAGAACTGCCGTTTTTTCGCATTCGTAGTCTATTGTCCTCGCTCCATCCCATCTTCATCCTACTGTTGTTACTCACATGTGTACGATTGTAAGTGTTTTATTTTTATCCAGAACCACTATAGTTTTGGAAGATGAGTTTTACTTATTTAATTTGTGTGCTTTTATGAATTTCTTTTATTATTTCTATTTAACCACTTATCAATATAACTCCTCCATGTTATTAGCTAGTATCACCGTGCCTTCATTATACCTCATGTTATTCAACACTTTTCTTGTTTTTATCTTGTAATTTCCTCTAACGCTGTCTAGAATAAATCTTCAAATGGAATATACATAAGTTTGGAGAAATGCATTTGCAGAAATATACGAGTAAATTTGTCTACAATTTGCGTTATTAGATTTAGTATATATAGAAAATAAAACTTCTCGTTTAAAATACTACCAAAAGAGATCTACTCAAAAAAATACATTTAACAAAAGATTAGTATACTTTTACTACAGAGATTAGTCAAACTCTCCTTCAAAGTACTGAGGTGTAGGGTAAACTCACAAAATGTTTTGTTGAACTCGGTTGATAAGAGAGTCAAGAAAAATTTATTTATTAAAAATATTCGGCTACATTTCGATGACTAAATTGTGGTTTTCATTCAAGCCTACGACAACAATAGACAGAACTACAATGTAAAATTAATATGAAATCAAAAATATTACGATGTACAATTAAGTTAATAATACTAATAAATTAACAAAATAACACAGATAAATAAATTAAATAATAAAAGCACACATGATTAT
This sequence comes from Prosapia bicincta, assembly GCA_036971475.1. Lineage (NCBI taxonomy): Eukaryota > Metazoa > Arthropoda > Insecta > Hemiptera > Cercopidae > Prosapia > Prosapia bicincta. Next base: position 65,286,473 of record JBAIZL010000006.1, on the reverse strand, counting down.
TAAAACTATAAAACAATTAATTGAAATGTGTCAAAACAATTAAAAAACTTCTAATCAATTAACATCAACTACCTCTCGAAGTTCATCCAAAAGACAATATTTTAAATAAATCAATGTTTCTTGACTCACGTATCAACCTAGTTTTTGTTCTCCTTCGAAGTGTTTATCTCGATATTTAAAACTCATAAGCCTTTGTGAATATATCGTGATCGAACGGGTAAAAGGTGTATGTAGAAGTTGCAGAGGGAAAACTTGTTATAGAAGTTTTTCAATTAAAACTTGTTTCCTCCGAAGGTGAAGGAAAGATGCAGTCTTAGCGGCGGATTGTCTGGACTTTACCGTAAGTTTTGTTATATTGTGTTCCGATACACTTCGGCGATTGCTTACACGATTAAACTATATATTGCTTGGGGATCTGTGTGCTGGAGAAGATTGGTGGCCAAACATTGCATCTCCTGTCTCTAAAACATTTACAAAACCACAATGTTCGAATATTTACAATATTTAACAATGAGAACCGAAATAATTAATTCTGAACACGTGTGCTGTTATGGGGATTGTCTCCCCGACCTCGCTTTGATCATGATAAAACCTAATATTATAAAAACTGCCAACTGCACGATTCTTACAAGACCTTAAGACATAACACTCACCATAACATTAAAATAAAATTATTTACAGCATTTTAAAAATAATCGAATATAAAAATTAAAAGAGAAATTCAAAGTGTAAGCTGTTTTATTATAAAAATTCACAGATTAAGAGAATATAGAGCAGTGAAAAGACACGCCTTTGTTTATTCACTTGTTAGCACGTGATCTTCGATACATTTACACTGCCCACAGGTGATATCGTCATCCCCAATCATAATACTATCCAAGGCTGATGCCTCTCGCTTAACTCTTTTTAAATTGCATGCCCAATCTTCACTCAATGGTCATAGTAACATATGTAATCCTTATATACAGGATGGTTCTATGTATCAGGCAATTATCCCCACTTTCTGTAGTTAAGATTCTCTATCCTCTAGATTCATATCCTCTAGACATGAGAAAATACATCTCCCCATTTCTATCGTATTTATATTCCATCTGTTCTTCCATCGCCAACTATTTCTTTCCACTAGTAATTAACTTATAGAGGTATCCGTATTTCCTGATAGGGAACATATCTATTAAATAGATTACAAATCTATCTCCTAATTAAGTAGATGATCACTCCCCACTTTAATGATATATACATTCCTCGTGTTATTTCGTATCACTTTCTGTTGACTTGTTTTTATCTCAGAAAGGCCACTGTATCTCCTCATAGAGAGCAGGTCTACATGACTGGAATAAATTGAGGGTTACTCGATATATCATATTCAAGCGGAGTTTCATTTCCTTACCTCAGTTATATTTATATTCCATAAAAATTCTCTAACCACGTTTATTCACTTGTGGTCGTTTCAAAGGGGCCTCTGTATCTCCTCATACAGAATACGTCTACATAACTGGAATACATTCAGGCTTAGTCACCAATATTTCTTATTCAAGCGGAGTTCCACTTCCTCACCTCAGTTATATTTATATTCCATAAAAATTCTCTAACCACGTTTATTCACTTGTGGTCGTTTCAAAGGGGCCTCTGTATCTCCTCATACAGAATACGTCTACATAACTGGAATACATTCAGGCTTAGTCACCAATATTTCTTATTCAAGCGGAGTTTCATTTCCTTACCTCAGTTTATATTTATATTCCATAAAAATTCTCTAACCACGTTTATTCACTTGTGGTCGTTTCAAAGGGGCCTCTGTATCTCCTCATACAGAATACGTCTACATAACTGGAATACATTCAGGCTTAGTCACCAATATTTCTTATTCAAGCGGAGTTCCACTTCCTTACCTCAGTTATATTTATATTCCATAAAACATCTCTAGCCTTGTTTATTCACTTTTGGTCATCTCAAAGGAGACTCTGATACTCCTCAAACAGACCAAATCTACTTAACTGAAATAGATTCAGGGTTAGGCACCAATATTTCTTATTCAAGCGGAGTTCCACTTCCTTACCTCAGTTATATTTATATTCCATAAAACATCTCTAACCTTGTTTATTCACTTTTGGCCATCTCAAAGGAGACTCTGATACTCCTCAAACAGACCAAATCTACTTAACTGAAATAGATTCAGGGTTAGGCACCAATATTTCTTATTCAAGCGGAGTTCCACTTCCTTACCTCAGTTATATTTATATTCCATAAAACATCTCTAACCTTGTTTATTCACTTTTGGTCATCTCAAAGGAGACTCTGATACTCCTCAAAAAGACCAAATCTACTTAACTGAAATAGATTCAGGGTTAGGCACCAATATTTCTTATTCAAGCGGAGTTCCACTTCCTTACCTCAGTTATATTTATATTCCATAAAACATCTCTAACCTTGTTTATTCACTTTTGGTCATCTCAAAGGAGACTCTGATACTCCTCAAACAGACCAAATCTACTTAACTGAAATAGATTCAGGGTTAGGCACCAATATTTCTTATTCAAGCGGAGTTCCACTCCCTTACCTCAGTTATATTTATATTCCATAAAAATTCTCTAACCACGCTTATTCACTTGTGGTCGTTTCAAAGAGGCCTCTGTATCTCCTCATACAGAATACGTCTACATAACTGGAATACATTCAGGCTTAGTCACCAATATTTCTTATTCAAGCGGAGTTCCACTTCCTTACCTCAGTTATATTTATATTCCTTAAAACATCTCTAACCTTGTTTATTCACTTTTGGTCATCTCAAAGGAGACTCTGATACTCCTCAAACAGACCAAATCTACTTAACTGAAATAGATTCAGGGTTAGGCACCAATATTTCTTATTCAAGCGGAGTTCCACTTCCTTACCTCAGTTATATTTATATTCCATAAAAAATTCTCTAACCACGTTTATTCACTTGTGGTCGTCTCAAAGGGGCATCTGTATCTCCTCATACAGAATACGTCTACATAACTGGAATACATTCAGGCTTAGTCACCAATATTTCTTATTCAAGCGGAGTTCCACTTCCTTACCTCAGTTATATTTATATTCCATAAAACATCTCTAACCTTGTTTATTCAGTTTTGGTCATCTCAAAGGAGACTCTGATACTCCTCAAACAGACCAAATCTACTTAACTGAAATAGATTCAGGGTTAGGCACCAATATTTCTTATTCAAGCGGAGTTCCACTTCCTTACCTCAGTTATATTTATATTCCATAAAACATCTCTAACCTTGTTTATTCACTTTTGGTCATCTCAAAGGGGCCTCTGATACTCCTCAAACAGACCAAATCTACTTAACTGAAATAGATTCAGGGTTAGGCACCAATATTTCTTAGTCAAGCGGAGTTCCACTCCCTTACCTCAGTTATATTTATATTCCATAAAAATTCTCTAACCACGTTTATTCACTTGTGTCGTTTCAAAGGGGCCTCTGTATCTCCTCATACAGAATACGTCTACATAACTGGAATACATTCAGGCTTAGTCACCAATATTTCTTATTCAAGCGGAGTTCCACTTCCTTACCTCAGTTATATTTATATTCCATAAAACATCTCTAACCTTGTTTATTCACTTTTGGTCATCTCAAAGGAGACTCTGATACTCCTCAAACAGACCAAATCTACTTAACTGAAATAGACTCAGGGTTAGGCACCAATATTTCATATTCAAGCGGAGTTCCACTTCCTTACCTCAGTTATATTTATATTCCATAAAACATCTCTAACCTTGTTTATTCACTTTTGGTCATCTCAAAGGAGACTCTGATACTCCTCAAACAGACCAAATCTACTTAACTGAAATAGATTCAGGGTTAGGCACCAATATTTCTTATTCAAGCGGAGTTCCACTTCCTTACCTCAGTTATATTTATATTCCATAAAAAATTCTCTAACCACGTTTATTCACTTGTGGTCGTCTCAAAGGGGCATCTGTATCTCCTCATACAGAATACGTCTACATAACTGGAATACATTCAGGCTTAGTCACCAATATTTCTTATTATTACATCATATTGAAGCAGAGCCTCATGCCCTTACCTCAGTTGTATTCTTATTCCATAAAACATTTCTAACTATATTTATTCACTTTTGGTCATCTCAAAGGGGCCTCTGTATCTCTTCATAGAGAGCAAGTCTACATAACTGAAATACATTCAGGCTTAGTCACCAATATTTCATAATGAAGCAGAGCTTCATGCCTTTACCTCAGTTATATTTATATCCCATAAAACCTTCAATAGCTTCGTCTATTCACTTGTGGTTATTTCAAAGTGGCCTCTGTATCTTCTCAATAGACAGCAAGTCTACATAGCTGCAATACATTCAGGCTTAGTCACCGCTATATCCTATTCCATGGAAGGTTTGCCTTACTTTTGTCTCATGACGTTAAAGTAAGGAAATAAGACCTACACTACGAATAAACCACCCGTTGCTAACCAGGATTTGATCCTAGGTACTCATTATGAAAAGATTTCTAGGAACTATTTTCTACCCTCTTAACCATGTAGCCTGTGGTGACGTTCTTCGTCATGAAATATATTAAAACTACATATGTTTACAACAGCAAAAAATACTAAATAATTTTTCAACAATTTTGCACCATTTTATAACTTACCATAACACATCGCTATTACAGAAAACGCTCAAAGCAAACAACATGGCGCTGAAGTCTGAGGAATGGAGGTGGGTAAATAATTCACTTTTTTTCGCGAAGCAGAAGCCGAATGGATTTCTTTTGTTTAGAACAATTCCTGTTCAGGACAAGATCCTTTCAAGAAATTACCTAACGCTGGCAATTTCACTTACACATTACCAGTCTCACAAACCTAAGGAAGGAATCACATTCAATAAGTTCCACCGCAAATTGTGAATATAATGTGATTAAGATATTTTATTACCCAAAGGAAATAAAATCCATTTACGTGATCAAAGAATATGAATTACAAATGGGTGGAAATAAATTTCAGGTCTAAAACCTGACTCTTGTTTCCTAATGAACGTTATAAGGCTTCAAAATCGATAATGAAGAGGAAACCAGATTTTATTACTGCATAATTCTGTAAGGGTTTCAACGTTTATAGAAAATTTGTATACAAGTAACATCCAAATTGGGTTTGTTTCTTTATTTGATACAAAGGATATACTGTCCCTTCCTTAAGGACACACGCTGCTTCTTGATTTGATTCAAAAGATACAGCTTTTTTGAGGGCATAAAATTTAAGTTTCTGAATAATGAGAAAATATAGGCAACTAATCTAGATGTATAAACATCCGTTGGGGTTAGTGGCAAGGGAGAATTATTACCTAATTGAAACGAAAATAGGGGCTAAAATATACCTGGAATTCAAAGTAAGGGTGAATTATTGCTTACTTAAAATTGAAGTAGGAAGATAAATATATCCTAAGGGTTGAGCTTAGGGGTCATCTAACGTCTACGTAAAATGGAAATAGGGGCAATACTATCCCCTGGGTTTAAAGCTAGAGGAGAAATATAGATGACTTGCACCCCAAGCAAGGGCATAAACATTTCCTGGGGTTAGTCGTTGGGGTGATATTTGGAACTTAAAATGGAGGTATAGGCATAAATATCCCCAGGGTTTAAAGCTAGAGGAGAACTAATGATTAGTTGCACCCCAAGCAAGGGCATAAACATTTCCTGGGGTTAGTAGTTGGGGTGATATTGGCAACTTAAAATGGAGGTATGGGCATAAATATCTCCTGGATTTAAAGCTAGAGGAGAACTAATGATTAGTTGCACCCCAAACCAAGGGCATAAATATTTCCTGGGGTTAGTAGTTGGGGTGATATTGGCAACTTAAAATGGAGGTATATGCATAAATATTCCCTGGGTTTAAAGTAGGGGTGAATTTTGGATTACTTAAAATCAAAATAGGAACATATATATCCAATTGGGTTAGAGGTAAGGGAGAGTTATTGATTACTTAAAACGGAAATAGTGGCATAAATAACCCTTGGATTATACATACGGGTGAACTGTTGGAAAACGGAAGTAGATGCAAAAACAAAACATGGTTGTACGAGAGTGGAAGAACTATTGCTTACCTAAAACGGAAATAGTGGCATAAATATACCCTGGGATTAAACGTACGGGTAAACTGTTGGAAAACGGAAGTAGATGCAATAACAAAATATGGTTGTACCTAAAACGGAAATAGGGGCTGAAATATCCTTTGGGTTTAGAGATTGGGGAAAATTATTGTATATTTGTAAGTAAGTAAGGGCACACATATTCCCTGAGAAGTAAGTTTGGGGAGAATTATTGTATATTTGAAACGGAGGTAGGACTATACAAATCTCCTGGGTCTAACAGTAAGGGAGAACTATGGAGTACTTGGACGTAATTGGAGTAGTGGCATAAATAGTCCTTGAACTGAGAGGTAAGATGGAATTATTGCTTAGATATAGACGGTTTCTATCCTGACGCATATTGTTTTTTGTGATACAGAAATAATTATTTCTCAAGTTGTTAAAGAAATGTAGGAGAGATGTACATTTTTATCTGGTCAAAAAGGAAAGGAGAAGAGTAAAAATAATAACTTTTCTCCTACAAAATAACGATGCTAGTGGTAAAACAAATTATTAGTAGCAATACACCTTTACTAACAATGCACAGCATAGGTTTAAAATCAAACACCTTTATCTAGTTTCAAAACTAAGACATTTTGGTTTCGTATCTCTAATTGCTTCTAAATGGGCCTACAATATAACATTTATTTAGCGTAAATTTATTTGCTTATTGAATATGACGATAAACCCTATTGTTATTTTTATTTTATTATTTTACGAAAAAAAAACAATTTAACTGGTCGGTAAGGAGCGAGCAAGTTTAGATATTTCTAACTATAGTATTTTTAAGACAGACAAATATCCTCATTCAATTTAACAAACTTTATTTTATTTAGGTCCCAAAACTAATTGAAAATACTCTAAAAGCGAACTCTTAAAACAAAAACGAAAAAGAGTTGCAGTTGAAAATAAATAAAATGGTGTTTAAAGGACTCCTTTGAGGTGAGTGAAAACCTATTTACTTTACAAAACCCGTAAACCGAACGGTTCACTTTGTTTAGAACGAAATAATCCCTTTTCATGACAAGGTCTTTTCAAGAGAGTTTCGCCCCGGCGTTAGCAGTGCTGCCAACTTAATAAAGCTACTTTTATAATAAGGTCTGAGGGAAACTTAGTGGATTGTTTTCACAGTAGATAACTTAATTAATAAATCCAATAAGCGGCAGAATTATCTGGTTATAACTTGTCATTCATTTATTTACCGCAATTGCTTAAACAGACTGTATTTGCGCCAGGATGGGTCTAGGACAGACAACTGCACGGTAGGAAGCTACTTTTATATATTTCTTATTTAATGGTATTAATCAATGACCTAAATATGCTTGAAGGATAATGATCCTATAAATTCAAAACTTGTCTGTCTGAAATCTTTAAAAATATAGAGAGCTAAAACGGCCATGATCAAATAACGTGTGTAAGTCAAATGAATTTGAAATATATAAATAACAAATGTATATAAATAAACAAACACGCATAAATAGGATTTAAGGAAATAAATAAACATTACAAATAAATATCCTCCAAAACAAGAAGCACTTTTACTAAAAATCCAGATACTCCTGAAATATACAGGCAATTAAAATACATATACATGCAATGTACTAGTCATATTACAAACTTTGACAGCAGTACAGAAAGTCAATTTGACAATGAAAGAAGCAATCGTTTCAGAAAAAATATTTAGCATGTTAAGAACCAATCGAAATTCTTTCCTGTTTCAGATTGGAAGGTATAGTCGGGACCGTTTAACCGTGCACTTGGCCTTGAGAGATCGCAATAAGTGAGACGGAAGTTGAGGGCTGAGTTGAGTCAGTATACATACTTTAATACAAACACGTTAAGGACTTTCAAAACACTGACTTGCATAAGACACTTCAGATTAGATAAAATCGATGATAAATTATCTTCGGTATAAAATAACAAACAATCTTGAAATGTGTATAGACATATCGGATGCAGAAGCTGTTTATTTATAGAACATCATTTCAGAAGTGGCAGTACACGAGAAAGTGGGAATGAGCAAGTCCACGGTTAGCTAGACCATACTATACCCCTCAGATTACAGTTCCGCATTGTTAACATTGTTGCCATTATCCTGCATAAGTTACATTAGGTCGTTGTATGTAATTATAAAGGTTAACAGCATAGTAAATGTATACAATTGCTTTATAAATATCTTAAAGGTCGAAGTAGAAATGTAGGATACGGCTTAGGTACTTAGAGTGAAATATGATTTAAATAATATAGAAAAGATAAAGTAATTTTACAATAATGGAGTTAAACAAAATACTGGCCGGTAGGACGTGGAGCTTGTAACTTTGGATCCAAAAGGCTGATCATCAAAAAGTGTGTGTGTGTGTGTGAGAGAGAGAGAGAGAGAGAGAGAGAGAGAGAGAGAGAGAGAGAAAGAGAGAGAGTAAGTGTCTGTGTGTGCGCGCCCGCGCGTGTGTGTAATCCTCGATAAGTTAAATCAAGTTAAGGAGCAAGTCTATGACGGATTAAATAGTAAGATACTGAGCAATTCTTCAATAATATTAACAACTGCTACCGAAGCTTTGGAGTCATGTGGCATTCTGATTGTAGTAGAAGTAATTAAAATTTGAACTATTATAAACAAAATTTGGTGGAGGATCTCATCGGTTGGCATTAAAGAACCAGCTGAAATCCAAGTGAGTTTTTCCTAAAGTGGCACGTTTCGACATTAGGTCTGCTGGTCTTAGAGACGTATGGTGCTTCTCCCTTGGGGGTTGCGCTATCTATTAACCGTTGTCCGCACGTAGATACAATTATTAGCAGGCAAAATGGACGGAAGAGACAAAAATACAAAAATCTTCAAGTTAAAACAAATTGCCGGAAAATGTTTAAAATCGTCTACGTTGAGATTTAAAAATGGTGTGTTAAAACCATGTGTAAAGACTGATTAGAAACTCGCTGGAAAAAAGACACCCATAAAAACCCCTAGAGAAAGGTTTAAGGGCAGGAAATGTGATAACGTAAATTGAAGAAAAAAACAAAACAAGAACAAAAAAATAAATAAAAAAATGGTCAGCTATTTGGAAAAAACCTAATAATCTGTCCATAGGCTTACATACACTTATATTTGGATATAAAACAGCTACAGAACACAAATAACTACCACCTCCCACGGTAAAGCATTTCACTCCCATTAGGGAGATTTTGGTCGCCTACATCAATGTATTTTTCCTACCATTTTGTAGATGGAAGCACTTCATCTCACAAGATAAAGGTTTTTATCTCCCACATGGAGGCTTCACATCTCCCATAGTATCAAGTCCTACTTTACCTTGATTATCACTGAGCACGCTATTTAGGATGATTATGTACAGGTCAAATTTTATAGGCTGGCACTTGCCTCTTGAGTAGAAATAGTGTATTCGTCGTCTGTAAAACATCAGGCACTGTCGAAATTTGCTCATCGGGATTATAAATTACAGCCTACCCATCCAACCTTTGACAATCCTATTATCACGCTTTGTGAACGCTCTATTAACTTTTGTTGCTATATATACAATATATTTAATAATATAAATAACAATCTAATGAGAATCCTATGAGTCAGCAGAAGTTTAAGATTCAAAGTTTATTTTTTAAATGACCTGTGAGCACCTCCCCTCGTCCTAGGCCTCTGGCCAAGGCCTGCAGCCCATTGGTGGCAGCTTATAAAATTTTTCATATATCTTCCAGAAAAAAGGTATTTAAAGTTTTCCCTTAAATCTATTTAGGTTTATTAGCAAGCCTCCAAAGCAAAAAACATTGCTCTTAGAAAAATGTTTTTAGATTTTAAAATTTTTTCAACAAAATTAATTACCAACTTGTTTAAACTTAAATTAGTAATACTTTTAGATGATGGATATTTAGAAAATATCCTTTTAAAACTTTTATAGTGCTTCTCACAAATATGTTTGGAATATATGATGACTAGTTAAAGAGAAGAATAAATCTCTCTATCTCTCTCCCTCATTTCCTTATTTAAAATATTCCTTAAACTTAATGCCTCCGATGTTCTCGCAAGACCTACAAAACATTAGGCATGACAAATAGCAATATTAAGAAGCAAGATGAAGGATCGTCCACGGGGAAACCGCAGTAATAAATGTAAAGAAATTGGCCGTAACATTGTAAAGGAATATTAATGGCGTCATAACAATGAACGCAACGGGGGCTTAAAGCTACGGGCCTTGTATAATGCGAGGCTGAGTTTAGATTTATCTCGAAAGTAAAACAGTCTCCGAATCCAACACTTGACGGAGACGTCGCGCAAATTATGATTTATTACGGTCGGCGAAGTTGATCTCATTGTTTTAGCGACATCTTCAAGGGGTGCGGGATTGTCGTGAGCACAGAAAATGTGACATTAAAAAAAAATGTGTTTATAGAGATACCACCACCCTAGTATTTTGTTAATTGTTGTATGAGTCGTTAAAGTCTTTTCAAGACTACTATAATTAGGTCATTAATACAGCAGCGTATGTCATGATTAGCATTTATATCTTGACACTTGGTAATTACAGGAACAACTTCGCTCTTCTATTACGCTTCCGTAGTTCTAGATCTAATACAAATAATGGCTCTTATTACTTTTAGTTTGTAAATCTTTTTCTCTCGTCTATCAAACACCATTACACGCATCTCAAACAAATAATTTGGCCTTCGCTTGTTATCATCTATTTATCTGTGTACTGTATTTATCATAGCCGAAAATCAAACAGTCGTGGCTTCCTGTGCTTGTAAAGCTAGCTGAGCTCTTTGCTTACATAATTATTTATGTGATCTTTGGAACCGTTACATTAGTCAAACCACCTACGTACCATACAAAGATGTTCAATTTTTCCATTTTCTACATTTCCTGGATATTGAGAAAACATCTATCATTGAACTGTAGGACCTAAATCTATTTTTAGCCAAAAAAACCATGATTTTTTCTATTGTTTGAGTATATAAAACCTAACCTAACTTTGGGAAAAGATCAGTCTTGAAGCTCGGTAGACACTATATTTAGTTTAGGCAAGAAGCAATGATTCATCCCAGTACTACTGAAGTATATACTGTATAGGCCTAGCCTTAAAAATATTTCAAAAACAAGAATACTTTTAATGAATATATTTATTCAAAGCTTTTCGCCGATAAAATAGTACCAACATCTTCAGGAAAAAAAATTTTTCCAGAAGATGCTGGTACTATTTTATCGGCGAAAAGCTTTGAATAAATATATTCATTAAAAGTATTCATGTTTTTGATATATTTTAAATTTATTATATATATATATATATATATATATATATATATATATATAGAGAGAGAGAGAGAGAGAGAGAGAGAGAGAGAGAGAGAGAGAGACAGACAGACAGACAGAGAAAGAGAGAGAGGGAGGGAGAGAGAGGTGGAGAGGCAGACAGAGGGTTAGAGAAGAACGGAGAGAGAGAAGAAGAGATATACAGAAAGAAAGAGGGGGAAACAGACAGACAGAGGGCGAGTGAGAAAGATAGATTTCTATAAGCGAGAAACATTGTAATGTTCAACATGGTAATGGTGTGTTCAATTGTGTAAAATATTCCACAAATTTTCTTGTCTCTTAATTGTCACTTGTTTTTTTTAATTCTAAAACGGCAATTCTTTAGTCGGATAAACTATAACAATATTCCAACGCTCAAAAATTTATAAAAACCCAGTGAATCATTTAACGTGACGTGCAAAACGCCATTTCAGGACCCCAATACAATGACTTCTTCAACTAAAACGATAACAGGCGTTGTAACTAAACGTTCAACTTTCGACGCGTCGCAAAACTTTCCACACAATGTGACAGTGAAATTAAAACAATCCAACAGTGAAATTAACTTGAGCCGGGTTACATATCATGACGTCTGTCAGAGTTCTATAATGAGTTTTGATTTCTCCAACGCCGTGTTCAAACGCTCGGTACTTTATAAGTGGAGTTTAATGTTTGATATTTAAATAAATATTCCGTTTCCCCCTGGAATCGCAGTCCGAGATTTCCATTCTGTCTCTGTAATAACACAAAAATACTCTTATAAAGTCACAACTTGCTAAACCTTTATTTGATATGAGTATTTATCAAGTAAATGACACTTACTATAGTGGACAGCCCCAGCGCAGCGCATAAACAACAAATTTGTGATAATTTTAGTCTGAAATAATTTTATTGCAAATAATAAATTTGATATTTTAACAATTACTACTGTACTTCTGTAATACATTAATTAAAGTGACCACTCACTAAATTGTTTTTTTTTAGGGCAAGAAATTTTTAGGCTAAGGCATATCGAAGTGAGGGATAGAGTTTGCGTAGGAGAACGTGGGAGGTAGAGAGGTGAAACTTTTTGACAAGCAAAAAAATAATAAGACAACTTCAATGTTTGTCAATAATACAGGTATCAAAATGTAAAAGCGCCCAAGGTACTCGTCGAAAAATGATCCATAACCTACTATACTATGATTTTTAAAAAACACAAATTTATTCTTAATTTGAGTCTTGTTAGTGCTGCTGTTAGTACAGCCAGAGTTTTAAAGTGGTAAAACTTCAATATTTCTACGTGGTGACTGAATATTTCTCGGCCCCTTGACGTCCTGCACCTCCTTGACACAATCCTGGGAGCGCTGCTGCTACGTAGCGTATAAAATTTTCCTTTAATGACAGTTTAGGACTGCTCCATGTATAGAGGTTTTTGTGTAACAGATTTTAAACACAATGTATTTTTCCAATCGAATGTCTTTTTCAAAGTTTTAATCATCTTTAGCGACTGTTATTATCTACGAATGGTAAAAGGTGTTTGAGAATATAGGTCAGGGTTACGAAGAACATAACCTCTGGTACGGAAGTATAGCATCACGTGTTTAGGGTGCGTATCACAAGTGGCCTTCTCTCCATCACCAGTCAAGAGTCAGACTTGTTTGTAAGGGAGCCAGAATATTCGGTAAATTTGCTGAAGGATGCACAGCGATGAAAATATACACGAGGCTTTAGTGGATACGGTATATTCAGTGCTAGGTAAGTGGGGATTGATGGAAGGGGACGTCAAAGGCAAGAGGATTACAACGCAACCCATTCTCGAAATTGTGGAATAGACGAAAAGTCCAAGAAAAGAGAAGAGAGCTGGGCTAATGTACAGCCGGTTGGGGATGGAACTGACTGACATTGAGGGTACGATCAGTCTAAATATGGCAACAATGGAGGTCAGCCAAAACCTATACATAAACTTATAACTTTCCCGTAACATATATAGCAAAGACGGGAGCTTAGCAGTGATAAAATTACTGTAGTAAATGTTGATATTTAAAATAAATTTAAATGGATCAATTTAGTAATAATGAACCGTAAAGGCAATTTAATGAAACGTGTCTTTTAGAGTTTGTCATTTAAAGCACAACGACTTTACAATCAACGAAACTAAATCTAGAATTGAAGCTGTTAACGCAAAGTTTTATTGCTGCCATATCCAGCGTTGAATTCTTTAAAAGAACCGAAATGTTGGTACTATTTATAAAAGGCGATAAAAGCAAAATTATGAAGACGTTTTTATTTCCCTCTCTGTAGTTAACACATTATATGTGGCAGACACGCCGCTGTGTGTGTGTGAGCTTAACGTGCACTTTACTAAATTTCCCCACAAATAATGTGTTCGTTATAAACTCCGCTTTTGCAGCATAGAGAGGGAAATTTGTGGAAAATACCGAGGGAAATTTTCTTTTGTAAACAATTGTTCGTAGTAGGGTTTATCAAGTCAAAATAAAAATTAAAATAATAATATCATTTGATTTGAGATATTAAAACTTTAGCTTGATTTACAGGTCAAGATAATTGAATAAGAACGACCATCTACTCACATTTAATATATAATTTTTTATTTCGACTTTCAAATGAGAGTCATCTTCAGTGTCAATGAGTAAAACGGCAGCAATTCTAAACTATAACTATTTAAAGTAGTAATTTGCAATTAAACTGAGGGCCGAGCTATACAGTTTGTTTTATATATTCAGAGTACATTTTCAGAAGCCACTCCTGCGTTTCCTGACTGTGCCATTGTACAGTCAGTCTAAATATAATAGCGCCTTAGGGAGAACACGCATTGTGGGATATCCCTGTTTGGGTTTCTGCTCCATTAACTTGTCAACAACATAAATTCGACAAGGACTGTGACGTAATGTTTCTGTTTGAATTTACACTAGAAAGTTCATGAAGAAAGACGAGTAAATATATATGCAAGTTTAAAGAAGACTAAATGTATTTATTCTCCTTCTCTCTCTCTCTCTCTCTCTCTCTCTCTCTCTCTCTCTCTCTCTCTCTCTCTCTCTCTATCTATCTATCTATCTATCTATCTATCTATCTATATCTCTCTCTCTCGCTCATTCCTTCACTCTCTTTCTTGATCGGATTATGTGGTTTTAAGGCACCAGTTCAAAAAGGCTATTATCTTCAACCACTTGTAAGGTAAGGATAAGGAGTAATATAAAAGACTCCTGGCAAATGAAGGGTGGTTGCAATAATGTCCATCTCCAAAAGTCTCATTCGGAAGACTCATTACTTGTAGCCCATTAGGAAGTGCTGACGCTCTGCCCCTTGTGTAAGAATTACAATATGGAAGGGCATTTTAATTAGGTTATAACATGCAAGATAATCACATAAAACTGGAATGCCCCTTATCGAGGGATATTTCTTGAAAAAATTGATACCATGGCACCAGAAATAAAGTAATTTATGTTAGTAGTTATGTACTAAAGATTTATTAGGTACCTATAGCACTTCAGTTTTATATTATGCCTTGAAAAAGCTTATTAGTCAAATGTAAATCATAGAACCCCGATGACAGTCATCTACACCAGTAGCGTGCTGTAGATGTATTAGGAAAAAGAAATTTTATTTATATTGCCCCTAAAAACATGATATTGGATAATAAAAACATCATATATGTCAATACTGCGTGATGAAAATTTATTAAGCCTTAACAATATTTCCAAATTATATTGCGCCTTGATAAAGTAAGATAGGCTTAATGATTAGACATGAGGTTATGAAGAACGTTAAACTTACCAGTAGTGAAGTACTAGAGTGTTATTTTCTTTATAATTTTACATTGGGCGTTTAATTAACGTAATAGGATACAGTGAAAAGAACCGTCAGATATACCAGAAGTACCGTATATGAGTCTTCCACTGGACAGAATCGTTGCCTACGGGGCAGGATCTATGGCTCGTAACCCAGTTTTCGCCCCGTACCAAATCATACGTTTAACAACAGCCTCGAGATAGCCCTAATATACACGCCTGAATATAATTAGCCGGATATACAATCTAAACATATGCCATGTAATTTAAAGCTCCTGCTATTCTTTCCAACACACTTCTAATTAGAAAATTATAGACAATTATACCACTTTACTTGATCACGATAAACAAATTCGCAGACATGTGATTGACTTTTTAGATTTCAACAGCTTTCTCAGTTTTTATTTTATATAATTATAATAATTTTACTATGCAGATTTTCATTAGCCCTGGAAGACGAGCTACGAACCTTTTAGTTCGTTATTGAAATCCTTGTATTAGTTCATACGCTCCATATATATATCACTTCACACTTATGTACTTAAACAAGAAACTTACTTGGTATTTATGCGAGTTAACTTTCAAAGATTGATAGTATCTCCATTATAGAGCATCGCTGACCCAGTCTACTACAACCCCCGGTAGGTGATGCTTGATAATGGAGATACTATCAATCTTTGAAAGTTAATTCGCATAGATACGGAGTAACATTCTTGTTTAAGTAAATATAGTGAAAGTGATTAGCGAATACAAGAAAACAGTATTGCAAAGTTAAATTTATATATATATATATATATATATATATATATATATATATATATATATATATATATATATATATATATAAGTTATATAACTAAGTATTCTGTTATTATTAGGATGACCTATGTTTAATTTTGCTGATGCAGGTTATGTGAATTGTGCACCTGCGGACCATAGTTAAGTCATTGTGTAGCGAACTTTAGAAGAGAACAGTTGTCTCCACTCCAACTGAATGTACATCAGTTGTTATTTGTTAAGTCTAATTTTGTAATAATTTCAACTTAAAATTATTCTAAATTAAATAAAAGATTTGTAAAAATAAAATCATTTTTAAAAACCTTTTGCGCTTAATAAAACGCGTAACCTATATATGTAAACTAATATATATATATATAATCGCAATATGTATTCTTGTGTATTAATAAAGAATATAAGTCAAAATACAAATACAAGAATTATAATTGAATTTACAATTCAAAGCTTTTCGTTGGCTAACAGTACCAACATCATAAGGAATATTAAACAATTCAAAAACATTGTTTAATATTCCTGATGATGGTACTGTTAGCCAACGAAAAGCTTTGAATTGTAAATTCAATTATAGTTCTTGTATTTGTATTTTGACTTGTGTTCTTTATACACACACACACACACACACACACACACACACACATATATATATATATATATATATATATATATATATATATATATATATATATATATATATTGTAAAACTTAGATGAAATATTTTTTCTTGTTGAATATGTATGGTGAAATAAAATAATTTTCATAAATAAGAATATACGATTATTACTTCATTTTACTGTTGATTGAAGCTTTTCGCTAATTTACATTATTAGCATTTTCAAAATTTATAAATCACTGTTCAGTTATGTAACTAGAGTAAGATTGGAGTCTTACTCTATTATTTTATTTCACCATATATATATATATATATATATATATATATATATATATATATATATATCTTGTTAAAATTTTCAATCAGTTATAAAATACTCTATACTCAAATGATTGTTTTGAAATTTGTGATGGATGACACTTGTCAATACAGTTTTTGCAAATAATAATTCATTAATTAAATTTAAGTAATTAATTTTATTTTTATATCGGAGAAAACTTCACAAAGGGGGCAAAATATACAATATAGTTATTTCAACCCATTTGGCTTAAGTGATAGCATATGATTTCATAAGACAGCTGATTTTATGTTATAGGTTAGGTGTTAGAACAGGTGTTTTAACGCGTAGGTCATATTACTATATTTATATAATTGTGATTATATAATAAAAAGTAACTGAAATTAAATTTGTCTTTGTTGACCTATATAGGAATTTACTTGACAAAATGCGTCATTATATTACTTGTTTATAAATCAGCTGCACATTACAAATAGCAATTCAGTGAACTGAAAAGAGTTATAAATAAATGTAATCGCTTAGAAGCACTTGGTATATGCAGCCGTAGGCAAGATAAATGCAACCTTTAATTAATACTTAATTTGAAGGATTTTGAAGTATATGTGTTGAAAACATAAATAAATGTGCACGTTTAATATGTTTCATTTACGTCATTGTCTGTCAACGAACACTTTACATGGTATAGCCTGCAAACACGACTCAACGGTACATTCCTACATTTACGTGAATACAAATTATTTTCCGCTGCAATAAATTTTAATGGTTGCTTGTTGTAACGGAGAGACCATGTCTGCTGGGATGGTATCATTATGTGGAATGAACGCTTACACCAATTATAAAACCTCCAATAAGCACATCCTAACTGCATTACTGGTTGTTTTATAGTATTTTCTAAATAAATGTCTATTCTACATATTCACATAAGTTCGTTAAATATTACTGGATAAAATGTAAAGCATCACTGATTAGGAATGTTGATAAAATATATGTTTATTGGTATATTTGTTACCATTCCTATGCTATTAAATTCGATTAACCCGTCAATCGACTGATTCTCAGTTAGTCAGTCAGTCAGAGAAGGAGGGGTTTGGTGGCCCCGAAGTTTTGAAGCGTCTGTCACGCGACACTGTCTGCAGGTAGAAATTTGAGATCCGGGCTTTTGGTTAGGTCTGGATCTGAGGAGGGGTTTCTGCATGGCAGGACGTTTTACTAGGTGGGACGGAATGCGGTTTATATGCTGGGGGACAACGTTTATTTATTAAATTTGGGTCTGGCTGACTAACGTTTTTTTGAGTAACATATTCTTATTTTCGCACATGCTATAAACATGTTTGTAATACGGATGTTGTTACATAAGAGTGTAGTAATGTGTAATAATTTCTTAGGTAGAGTGGGTGAAAGCAAAAAGATCGCCGGGGGCGTGAAAAATAGTGTTATGAGGGGTCCAGGAGGATTTTAGAATGGAGGAAGAAGATGGGAGTGGGACCGGACATATCGATGATGTTCCGGATCTGATGGTATTTTTTAGCTTTCGGTTGTGCCGAAGAGTTTTGCAGAAAGGGAACGTGAAAAGTCGGACAGGGTAAAACATGATAGGATTGACGGATATTGTAGTTGGTGAGAAAGAGAGGGGAGTTTGAGATGAACCTCAGCGATCGTGCTTGGAAGCTTCGAGACGTTGCTGAGAGGTTTTGGTGCAGAGTGGCCAAAAGACTGGTGCGGAGTAGGTGATGACAGGACGGATATTCATGGGCTAGATGAGGAATTTGACTTTTAAAGGACTGTGGCGGGACAGGAGAGGGAATAACTTGGAACGGATAGCTATACCTTTGGGAAAGAAGGAGTTAACGTGAGGTGAGAGAGGCGCCGAAGTACTTGACTGAGGTCCTTCATGCAATAGACCCCCCCCCCCGTCGAGAGTGATGGCTCCTGTCTGCGGCCGATTTTCGACTGATTCTGGCCCATTTGCTACGATTTATTCCCCGTGCCCGCTATTTTGACGCTCCGCTCGGTCCAAATATGAACTAAACTTTAGCAAATAAATTCACCAGAGAGGCGGTAGTGTAATAAAATTTATAAATTTTTTATACCTGAGTTTTTGTATCACCTGTTTTATTAATTATAAGAAAAATTAAGTAGAAAATTGCAATTTAGGAATGGAATAAAGTGAGTATTATTATGAGAATATTATACGGCTACCACTTGCCCCTTTATATGACCCTAAAAAACATAAAAGTAAAATATGTTTGTAAATATTTGCTAAGAAATGAGTCTCTATAACGAGTGGTGAAGGAAGAGCTAGGTAAACGTGTTGGAGACAAAAGAAGCAAACTAACCGTCATAAGTGGGGATCAACATCTGGTCCGTTGTAATTTAAATTTGTTTCAGTAAGGATAGTACTAGTGTAAAAGTAACTGCGTGTAAATATAAATAGCTTTTAACTGAAAGAAACTTCCTAGTTTAGCCCAAACGGGTCTCCTATATAAGTATAAAAAGAAAGATATCTTGCTACTGTACTCGTGTGAGTTTAAATAAAGAAATAAATACATTGTCCCCAAAGTTAATTGTTGCTCTGCTAACTCTCGCACGTATTACATAGTGCTTTGTTATCGACAAAACCCTTCAACTGGATCTTAACTGATCTAATCTACATACACCCCCCTCCCAGTCATATTAAGCTTAAACAATTGTAATTGTAGTGTTTAATAATCGTAGCATTCAGTTATGCCTTGCCGATTGTACGCTAATGTGCTAATCTCTCGTAACAGCCAGATCAAATCAAAATCAAGGGTTAAAAAAAACATAATTTTAGAAAGTGTTAGACTTTATTTAGTTTTGATAACACTTTTTACTCTACAGACAAAATGTAGTTTGGCGAAAGTTGTTTTGTAAACTATGATCTCCTCCAAGCGTTCATTACAGAAAGTGTAATGAAAAAGAAAACTTGTCGCTTATAAAGTGTGACGAAAAAGTCATTAGATACTACAGTAAACAAAGAAATTTATTTTGTTTAATTTAAATTGTTTAAATTTATTTTTAATTGGAAAAAAAGGTACAATTATTTTTCATGTTCAAAGTGTTTTTCTTCTGTACTATTAAATCTTTCAAGACTCTCTCCACGTATGGGGTGTCGTCAAGGATTCTGTTTATCCTCGAAAGCCTCATAACATCGACGAGATGAAGTACTACATACACGAGGCATGTAAAGAGTTGGACAGTGATATGTCACAGAGTATGTAACAGTGTTCGAGAGAGACTTGAAAGATGTGTTAATGAAGACGGTAAACACTTTGAACATAAAAAATTACTAAGATTTTTGTAATAAAAAATAAATTCAATCTTTGTTTACTGTAGTGTGCAGTGACGTTTGCGTCACCCTGTATATTAATTCACTTGAAAAAAAACCACTATTTACTGATGTTTTCACAGCAGAAGCGTTTCGCACTTGGTCAATGCATTGTTCAATACTGTCTTGCTCATGATTCACAGCATTAAAAAAATGTACATATTCAAAAGCGCCAACTGAGAAAATACCAGTAACTAATTGTTTTTTGCCAAGTGAAACAATGAGTAGCTGTTATTCAAAAGATGCACATTCCGAAAACTATAAGAAAATTAGAATTTATTTCAATTCTAATGTAACAATTCTAATATAAATCCTAAGGCAAATAAATTGAAATAAGGTTTTTAAAACTGTATGAAGCAACTGTGGCGTAATGTTTATTTTTAAAATAAATAAAACCTCTAAACCACAAATAACATTTATTAAAACCTTATGTACATTTCGATTGCCCAGCAATCATCTTCAGAGGTATTTAAAAAATACAACTCAGCGTTGTATTTTTTAAATACCTCTGAAGATGATTGCTGGGCAATCGAAATGTACATAAGGTTTTAATAAATGTTATTTGTGGTTTAGAGGTTTTATTTATTTTAAAAATAAGGTTTTTAAAATTACCTAAAATTATTAGAATTCAAATTAATAAACTAGTTTTTATTTTCTATTAAAAAACATTATTATTATAAATGGAGCACTTAATGTAGAAATACTGAACCGTTTTTAATGTAGTATTTTTAATGCTTACAACAACTACTCAGTCTAAATATGACGTCAACCTTGGTACATTGTGAACTGAGCCAAATCAGCTGATAACTGTCATTTTGACAAGCCGTTTTGGCATAACGCCAACTAGGTCACGAAGTCTACTTAATACGGACTTGCTCTTCAACATTCATTATGGTTAAACGTGATTTCAACGATATCTAGAAATGTAAGAATGTGAGTGAGAAATTGAACAAACACATTTGTAAAAATTTTAGCTACTAATTATTAAATTACAAAATAGGAAATCGAGTAAAATATATTTCTAATAAGTATTGCTGACAGTAAAAATGATCTGCATTTAATAATATCAAATTTTTTTGATTCACTTGTGACCAAAAAGTTGTAAAAGAATGAAAAACTAACACTAATAAATAAACAGTAATTTATTTCTCAAACGCGCTTTAACTACAATTCATCATCAGTAAGTACAGCGCGTACAACATCTAAACTCTATATAAATAATCCTTGTTATATTTTAAATGTTGTATTGCTATAATCACTGATGAGGACTTGTAATTGAAACACATTTGAAAAATAAATTATCGAAGGTATGCTGATGGATTAGTTTATTTAATTATTCAGTTATCTCAGAACAGTAGACTACGGAATATGTGGTCCTGAATGTCCGTCTTGCGTCTTCGTACCCTAATACAATAAATAAAATTGTATCTTCATTAAAAGGAGAATAGAAAATAAATAATAGTAAACACAAACAATTGTATTAAGTAATCAGTTGTATAATGTTACCTTAGCAGCATTAAACCCACAGCAGCATATGATGTATTGCGACAGTACCCACACAGAACTGACATGGCTATGTACCCACGAGTTGCATTAACCAATAACGTTTTACAAAGAGTGTCTGGTGGCTAAACAAGTAACCACCTCTTACTCTCTCTGAATCGAACAACAATAAGACCTCATGGACGGACTGTATTATTTGATTTCCTTAGGCTTGCCAACGCATTGTTAAAAAAAAGCACTATATGATGTATTGTGATGGTAGCTCCTTAAAACGTGGCCGAGCTGATCATTGCAATGTGCTAACTTTATCTCTTGCTTTTCGACTGTTTTACTCCTATATACTTGACTCTAGGTTGTTATTAACTCTTTCTCTACCAGCGTTACCTTGAATATTGAATATGGATTTTGAATTCTAAAATGAATTGTGTCGACATTAGCAAACAGCTGGACACCACCATATGGCTATTATTAGGGCCAATATATCACTTGCATCGTTAAATAGCTGTTAATACCAGGTGGCGATTATAGTTAATGGCATTCAGTTGGGTAATAAGCTAGCTGCAAAGATCCATCCGATTTATTGCATTATTTAAAGGTACAAATATACTAATTGTCAATCTTTATTAAAGAATGTCTCGTCTTTCAGTGATTTTTAAAGTTTATTTTAAACCAGTTTTGACACTACAGTGATAAGATTAGTATTCCACCAGCGTTTATTAACACATAAATTGATTTTGGATTAGGCTCTAATTCGACTTTATTTGTCACTCTGTAGATTCTCATAAATTTCCTATAAACCATACATTTCACACTAATTACTGACCTTAACACGTAAAGTTCATTTCCCATGGTAGATATTTTTTCTACTTTCTACGTCTATCCGGCAAAAAGGTCCACTCTCTTATAGTAGGTAGGCTACTAGTTTCTTTCTAATCAAGGAAATTTATTATTTTTTTTGTATTATTTTCATCACATCTAAGATTATTATGAAACACGTCGTACTTGTATAAAATTTAATTATTTCATTTCTTTTTCCACATATTTTGGCTTATCTTTTTAAATTAACTGTCAAAAAAACTTACTGACAATGCTTCTTACTTAAGTACAACATAAGATGTTTTGTTAGAGTAAGTAATTAAAGATTTACATTACGTTCATGAAAATCGTTGGAGTAAGATCATGGAAATGGTTTACATTGGGAAATTTCAGTTTGAAATTCAAGTTGTTGTTGAAGCAGTTTTATAATTAATTATTTGGAAGTAAAAGAACAAGTAGACTACATTAATTTTAGGTCCTCGGTTAGGAAGTGCTGCACAGAAAGTTCAGACACGTGAACACCTGGGGGAACGTTACAACGTGTCGCTGCACATAAATTTTGTACTAGTGTAATGTGTTGCCGGAAGCTATCAGAGAGGTTTTAGGCAGCGAAATGGAGTCAATGGAGCAGGCAAGTGGTTTTTTTGCCTCGAGTATGTGCGTAGAGTATTTATATGGTGTAAAAAAAAAGTCGGAACAACTGTCGTTCAAATCTCTTCCCTTTACGTCATACTGAACACCGAAAGCAATGTCTACATCGCACGAAGCCTCTCAGAGAGTTTAACTCAACGAAATGGAGCCAATGGAGAACGTAGTGGTTTTATTGCCCGAGTATGTGCGTAAAGTATTTATGTGGTGTGAAAAAATTCGGAACAACTGTCGTTCAAATCTCTTCCCTTTACGTCATTCTGAACACCGAAAGCCATGTCTACATCGCACGAAGCCTCTCAGAGAGTTTAACTCAACGAAATGGAGCCAATGGAGAACGTAGTGGTTTTATTGCCCGAGTATGTGCGTAAAGTATTTATGTGGTGTGGAAAAAATTCGGAACAACTGTCGTTCAAATCTCTTCCCTTTACGTCATTCTGAACACCGAAAGCCATGTCTACATCGCACGAAGCCTCTCAGAGAGTTTAACTCAACGAAATGGAGCCAATGGAGAACGTAGTGGTTTTATTGCCCGAGTATGTGCGTAAAGTATTTATGTGGTGTGGAAAAAATTCGGAACCACTGTCGTTACGTCAGAAGCCTACGTCTGTATCGCACAATGCCTTCCAGAGAGTTTAACTCAACGAAATGGAGCCAATGGAGAACGTAGTGGTTTTATTGCCCGAGTATGTGCGTAAAGTATTTATGTGGTGTGGAAAAAATTCGGAACCACTGTCGTTACGTCAGAAGCCTACGTCTGTATCGCACAATGCCTTCCAGAGAGTTTAACTCAACGAAATGGAGCCAATGGAGAACGTAGTGGTTTTATTGCCCGAGTATGTGCATAAAGTATTTATGTGGTGTGGAAAAAATTCGGAACCACTGTCGTTACGTCAGAAGCCTACGTCTGTATCGCACAATGCCTTCCAGAGAGTTTAACTCAACGAAATGGAGCCAATGGAGAACGTAGTGGTTTTATTGCCCGAGTATGTGCATAAAGTATTTATGTGGTGTGGAAAAAATTCGGAACCACTGTCGTTACGTCAGAAGCCTACGTCTGTATCGCACAATGCCTTCCAGAGAGTTTAACTCAACGAAATGGAGCCAATGGAGAACGTAGTGGTTTTATTGCCCGAGTATGTGCGTAAAGTATTTATGTGGTGTGGAAAAAATTCGGAACCACTGTCGTTACGTCAGAAGCCTACGTCTGTATCGCACAATGCCTTCCTGAGAGTTTAACTCAACGAAATGGAGCCAATGGAGAACGTAGTGGTTTTATTGCCCGAGTGTGTGCATAAAGTATTTATGTGGTGTGGAAAAAATTCGGAACCACTGTCGTTACGTCAGAAGCCTACGTCTGTATCGCACAATGCCTTCCACAGGGTTTAACTCAACGAAATGGAGCCAATGGAGAACGTAGTGGTTTTATTGCCCGAGTATGTGCGTAAAGTATTTATGTGGTGTGGAAAAAATTCGGAACCACTGCCGTTACGTCAGAAACCTACGTCTGTATCGCACAATGCCTACCAGAGGGTTACACTCAACGAAATGGAGCCAATAAAGAACGTAGTGGTTTTATTGCCCGAGTATGTGCGTAAGTATTTATGTGGTGTGGAAAAAATTCGGAACCACTGTCGTTAGGTCAGAAGCCTACGTCTGTATCGCACAATGCCTTCCAGAGAGTTTAACTCAACGAAATGGAGCCAATGGAGAACGTAGTGGTTTTATTGCCCGAGTATGTGCATAAAGTATTTATGTGGTGTGGAAAAAATTCGGAACCACTGTCGTTACGTCAGAAGCCTACGTCTGTATCGCACAATGCCTTCCTGAGAGTTTAACTCAACGAAATGGAGTCAATGGAGAACGTAGTGGTTTTATTGCCCGAGTATGTGCATAAAGTATTTATGTGGTGTGGAAAAAATTCGGAACCACTGTCGTTACGTCAGAAGCCTACGTCTGTATCGCACAATGCCTTCCAGAGAGTTTAACTCAACGAAATGGAGCCAATGGAGAACGTAGTGGTTTTATTGCCCGAGTATGTGCGTAAAGTATTTATGTGGTGTGGAAAAAATTCGGAACCACTGTCGTTACGTCAGAAGCCTACGTCTGTATCGCACAATGCCTTCCAGAGAGTTTAACTCAACGAAATGGAGCCAATGGAGAACGTAGTGGTTTTATTGCCCGAGTATGTGCATAAAGTATTTATGTGGTGTGGAAAAAATTCGGAACCACTGTCGTTACGTCAGAAGCCTACGTCTGTATCGCACAATGCCTTCCAGAGAGTTTAACTCAACGAAATGGAGTCAATGGAGAACGTAGTGGTTTTATTGCCCGAGTATGTGCGTAAAGTATTTATGTGGTGTGGAAAAAATTCGGAACCACTGTCGTTACGTCAGAAGCCTACGTCTGTATCGCACAATGCCTTCCAGAGAGTTTAACTCAACGAAATGGAGTCAATGGAGAACGTAGTGGTTTTATTGCCCGAGTATGTGCATAAAGTATTTATGTGGTGTGGAAAAAATTCGGAACCACTGCCGTTACGTCAGAAACCTACGTCTGTATCGCACAATGCCTTCCAGAGGGTTTAACTCAACGAAATGGAGCCAATGGAGAACGTAGTGGTTTTATTGCCCGAGTATGTGCATAAAGTATTTATGTGGTGTGGAAAAAATTCGGAACCACTGTCGTTACGTCAGAAGCCTACGTCTGTATCGCACAATGCCTTCCAGAGAGTTTAACTCAACGAAATGGAGCCAATGGAGAACGTAGTGGTTTTATTGCCCGAGTATGTGCGTAAAGTATTTATGTGGTGTGGAAAAAATTCGGAACCACTGCCGTTACGTCAGAAACCTACGACTGTAACGCACAATGCCTTCCAGAGAGTTTAACTCAACGAAATGGAGCCAATGGAGAACGTAGTGGTTTTATTGCCCGAGTATGTGCGTAAAGTATTTATGTGGTGTGGAAAAAATTCGGAACAACTGCCGTTACGTCAGAAACCTACGTCTGTATCGCACAATGCCTTCCAGAGGGTTTAACTCAACGAAATGGAGCCAATGGAGAACGTAGTGGTTTTATTGCCCGAGTATGTGCATAAAGTATTTATGTGGTGTGGAAAAAATTCGGAACAACTGCCGTTACGTCAGAAACCTACGTCTGTATCGCACAATGCCTTCCAGAGAGTTTAACTCAACGAAATGGAGCCAATGGAGAACGTAGTGGTTTTATTGCCCGAGTATGTGCATAAAGTATTTATGTGGTGTGGACAAAATTCGGAACCACTGCCGTTACGTCAGAAACCTACGTCTGTATCGCACAACGCCTTCCAGAGAGTTTAACTCAACGAAATGGAGCCAATGGCGAACGTAGTGGTTTTATTGCCCGAGTATGTGCATAAAGTATTTATGTGGTGTGGAAAAAATTCGGAACCACTGCCGTTACGTCAGAAACCTACGTCTGTATCGCACAATGCCTTCCAGAGAGTTTAACTCAACGAAATGGAGCCAATGAAGAACGTAGTGGTTTTATTGCCCGAGTATGTGCGTAAAGTATTTATGTGGTGTGGAAAAAATTCGGAACCACTGCCGTTACGTCAGAAGCCTACGTCTGTATCGCACAATGCCTTCCTGAGAGTTTAACTCAACGAAATGGAGAAAATGGAGAACGTAGTGGTTTTATTGCCCGAGTATGTGCGTAAAGTATTTATGTGGTGTGGAAAAAATTCGGAACCACTGCCGTTACGTCAGAAACCTACGTCTGTATCGCACAATGCCTTCCAGAGAGTTTAACTCAACGAAATGGAGCCAATGGAGAACGTAGTGGTTTTATTGCCCGAGTATGTGCGTAAAGTATTTATGTGGTGTGGAAAAAATTCGGAACCACTGCCGTTACGTCAGAAGCCTACGTCTTTATCGCACAATGCCTTCCTGAGAGTTTAACTCAACGAAATGGAGCCAATGGAGAACGTAGTGGTTTTATTGCCCGAATATGTGCGTAAAGTATTTATGTGGTGTGGAAACAATTCGGAACAACTGCCGTTACGTCAGAAACCTACGTCTGTATCGCACAATGCCTTCCAGAGAGTTTAACTCAACGAAATGGAGTCAATGGAGAACGTAGTGGTTTTATTGCCCGAGTATGTGCATAAAGTATTTATGTGGTGTGGAAAAAATTCGGAACCACTGTCGTTACGTCAGAAGCCTACGTCTGTATCGCACAATGCCTTCCAGAGAGTTTAACTCAACGAAATGGAGCCAATGGAGAACGTAGTGGTTTTATTGCCCGAGTATGTGCGTAAAGTATTTATGTGGTGTGGAAAAAATTCGGAACCACTGTCGTTACGTCAGAAGCCTACGTCTGTATCGCACAATGCCTTCCAGAGAGTTTAACTCAACGAAATGGAGCCAATGGAGAACGTAGTGGTTTTATTGCCCGAGTATGTGCATAAAGTATTTATGTGGTGTGGAAAAAATTCGGAACCACTGTCGTTACGTCAGAAGCCTACGTCTGTATCGCACAATGCCTTCCAGAGAGTTTAACTCAACGAAATGGAGTCAATGGAGAACGTAGTGGTTTTATTGCCCGAGTATGTGCGTAAAGTATTTATGTGGTGTGGAAAAAATTCGGAACCACTGTCGTTACGTCAGAAGCCTACGTCTGTATCGCACAATGCCTTCCAGAGAGTTTAACTCAACGAAATGGAGCCAATGGAGAACGTAGTGGTTTTATTGCCCGAGTATGTGCGTAAAGTATTTATGTGGTGTGGAAAAAATTCGGAACCACTGTCGTTACGTCAGAAGCCTACGTCTGTATCGCACAATGCCTTCCAGAGAGTTTAACTCAACGAAATGGAGCCAATGGAGAACGTAGTGGTTTTATTGCCCGAGTATGTGCATAAAGTATTTATGTGGTGTGGAAAAAATTCGGAACCACTGTCGTTACGTCAGAAGCCTACGTCTGTATCGCACAATGCCTTCCAGAGAGTTTAACTCAACGAAATGGAGTCAATGGAGAACGTAGTGGTTTTATTGCCCGAGTATGTGCGTAAAGTATTTATGTGGTGTGGAAAAAATTCGGAACCACTGTCGTTACGTCAGAAGCCTACGTCTGTATCGCACAATGCCTTCCAGAGAGTTTAACTCAACGAAATGGAGCCAATGGAGAACGTAGTGGTTTTATTGCCCGAGTATGTGCGTAAAGTATTTATGTGGTGTGGAAAAAATTCGGAACCACTGTCGTTACGTCAGAAGCCTACGTCTGTATCGCACAATGCCTTCCAGAGAGTTTAACTCAACGAAATGGAGCCAATGGAGAACGTAGTGGTTTTATTGCCCGAGTATGTGCGTAAAGTATTTATGTGGTGTGGAAAAATTCGGAACCACTGCCGTTACGTCAGAAACTTACGTCTGTATCGCACAATGCCTTCCAAGGAGTTTAACTCAACGAAATGGAGAAAATGGAGAACGTAGTGGTTTTATTGCCCGCGTATGTGCGTAAAGTATTTATGTGGTGTGGAAAAAATTCGGAACCACTGCCGTTACGTCAGAAACCTACGTCTGTATCGCACAATGCCTTCCAGAGGGTTTAACTCAACGAAATGGAGCCAATGGAGAACGTAGTGGTTTTATTGCCCGAGTATGTGCATAAAGTATTTATGTGGTGTGGAAAAAATTCGGAACCACTGTCGTTACGTCAGAAGCCTACGTCTGTATCGCACAATGCCTTCCAGAGAGTTTAACTCAACGAAATGGAGCCAATGGAGAACGTAGTGGTTTTATTGCCCGAGTATGTGCGTAAAGTATTTATGTGGTGTGGAAAAAATTCGGAACCACTGCCGTTACGTCAGAAACCTACGACTGTAACGCACAATGCCTTCCAGAGAGTTTAACTCAACGAAATGGAGCCAATGGAGAACGTAGTGGTTTTATTGCCCGAGTATGTGCGTAAAGTATTTATGTGGTGTGGAAAAAATTCGGAACAACTGCCGTTACGTCAGAAACCTACGTCTGTATCGCACAATGCCTTCCAGAGGGTTTAACTCAACGAAATGGAGCCAATGGAGAACGTAGTGGTTTTATTGCCCGAGTATGTGCATAAAGTATTTATGTGGTGTGGAAAAAATTCGGAACAACTGCCGTTACGTCAGAAACCTACGTCTGTATCGCACAATGCCTTCCAGAGAGTTTAACTCAACGAAATGGAGCCAATGGAGAACGTAGTGGTTTTATTGCCCGCGTATGTGCGTAAAGTATTTATGTGGTGTGGACAAAATTCGGAACCACTGCCGTTACGTCAGAAACCTACGTCTGTATCGCACAACGTCTTCCAGAGAGTTTAACTCAACGAAATGGAGCCAAAGGAGAACGTAGTGGTTTTATTGCCCGAGTATGTGCATAAAGTATTTATGTGGTGTGGAAAAAATTCGTAACCACTGCCGTTACGTCAGAAACCTACGTCTGTATCGCACAATGCCTTCCAGAGAGTTTAACTCAACGAAATGGAGCCAATGAAGAACGTAGTGGTTTTATTGCCCGAGTATGTGCGTAAAGTATTTATGTGGTGTGGAAAAAATTCGGAACCACTGCCGTTACGTCAGAAACCTACGTCTGTATCGCACAATGCCTTCCAGAGATTTTAACTCAACGAAATGGAGACAATGGAGAACGTAGTGGTTTTATTGCCCGAGTATGTGCGTAAAGTATTTATGTGGTGTGGAAAAAATTCGGAACCACTGCCGTTACGTCAGAAACCTACGTCTGTATCGCACAATGCCTTCCAGAGAGTTTAACTCAACGAAATGGAGCCAATGGAGAACGTAGTGGTTTTATTGCCCGAGTATGTGCGTAAAGTATTTATGTGGTGTGGAAAAAATTCGGAACCACTGCCGTTACGTCAGAAGCCTACATCTGTATCGCACAATGCCTTCCTGAGAGTTTAACTCAACGAAATGGAGCCAATGGAGAACGTAGTGGTTTTATTGCCCGAATATGTGCGTAAAGTATTTATGTGGTGTGGAAACAATTCGGAACAACTGCCGTTACGTCAGAAACCTACGTCTGTATCGCACAATGCCTTCCAGAGAGTTTAACTCAACGAAATGGAGCCAATGGAGAACGTAGTGGTTTTATTGCCCGAGTATGTGCGTAAAGTATTTATGTGGTGTGGAAAAAATTCGGAACAACTGCCGTTACGTCAGAAACCTACGTCTGTATCGCACAATGCCTTCCAGAGGGTTTAACTCAACGAAATGGAGCCAATGGAGAACGTAGTGGTTTTATTGCCCGAGTATGTGCATAAAGTATTTATGTGGTGTGGAAGAAATTCGGAACAACTGCCGTTACGTCAGAAACCTACGTCTGTATCGCACAATGCCTTCCAGAGAGTTTAACTCAACGAAATGGAGCCAATGGAGAACGTAGTGGTTTTATTGCCCGCGTATGTGCGTAAAGTATTTATGTGGTGTGGACAAAATTCGGAACCACTGCCGTTACGTCAGAAACCTACGTCTGTATCGCACAATGCCTTCCAGAGAGTTTAACTCAACGAAATGGAGCCAATGGAGAACGTAGTGGTTTTATTGCCCGAGTATGTGCGTAAAGTATTTATGTAGTGTGGCAAAAATTCGGAACCACTGCCGTTACGTCAGAAGCCTACGTCTGTATCGCACAATGCCTTCCTGAGAGTTTAACTCAACGAAATGGAGCCAATGGAGAACGTAGTGGTTTTATTGCCCGAATATGTGCGTAAAGTATTTATGTGGTGTGGAAACAATTCGGAACAACTGCCGTTACGTCAGAAACCTACGTCTGTATCGCACAATGCCTTCCAGAGAGTTTAACTCAACGAAATGGAGCCAATGGAGAACGTAGTGGTTTTATTGCCCGAGTATGTACGTAAAGTATTTATGTGGTGTGGAAACAATTCGGAACAACTGCCGTTACGTCAGAAGCCTACGTCTGTATCGCACAATGCCTTCCAGAGAGTTTATCGCAAAGCTTATACGTTTTTAAAGAGTTTTTTGCAGTATGTACAAATTAGGCCATTTTAAAAACAAACACCTTTGAACTTTTTAACTAATAATGTTTTGGGTTAGTTTTGACCCATCATACTGCTTCAAAGAGCATTCATTATAAATTAAAAAAACTTATTTAAACTTTTGGATGACGGTTATCGTGGTTCCATGTCTTACATTTGCATGACATGATTTTTCAAAGCGCAATATAAAACTAAAAGTGCAACAAGTCCTAATAAATCTCTGGTACATCAATTCTGGCATAACTGAATATCTTCCTGTTTTCACTGCGTAAATGTTTCTTTCTCCTCAGGAAATGTCCCTTATTCAGGTAAATGACCATCTAGTTCCGTTTGCTTTTCTTGAATCTTATCGTCACCTAAGATACAAGCCTTCCTTACTTTACTTCTTACAAAATGTATAGTGTTTAGCATTTCCCAATGGCATACACCATCAGACCGTCGGCGACCCTGCATGTACTCTGCCAGGTGTCCTTCACTTTATTCCCTGTCATTACCTTACAATTCGTTGAAGATAACAGCCTTATTGAACTATCGCCTTAAAAGCACATCTGATCGATAAAGAGAAAAAGAAAGCAGTAAGTGAGTGAGAGAAAAATATGTGTGCGTGCGTGAGTGCGTGTATGCACGCGTGAGTGTGTGTGTGTATGTGTGTGTGTGTGTGTGTGTGTGTGTGTGTGTGTGTGTGTGTGTTTGTGTGTGTGTGTGTGTTTGCGTGTGTAGAAAGAGAGAGAGAGAGAGAGAGAGAGAGAGAGAGAGAGAGAGAGATGGTCCTCTTTAAACATTTAGTCCTCTTAAAACTTATATATATATATATATATATATATATATATATATATATATATCGCAATATGTATTTTTGTGTAGGCTATTAATAAAGAACTAAGTCGAAATACAAATACAAGAATTATTTGAATTGTAAATTCAATTATAATTCTTGTATTTGTATTTTGACTTAGTTCTTTATATATATATATATATATATACTAGCAATGTTTTATGAACGTTCTAGTCCAAATTCAAACGGCAATATTACATCATAGTTCTAGTCAAATTTATGTTGTTGACAGGTTAATGGAGTAGAAACCTAAAGAAATCTATTCCTCGACGCGTGCTCTCTCTAAGGCGCGATTATACTTGGACTGACTGTAAAATGGTACAGTTAGGTAACATAAGAGTAGCTTCTGAAAATGGTAAAATTGTAATAACCTGAATCAAAGTAAGGCAATGTCTATTATTTTTTTATTTTTTTAACATGTTAAACCTAAGTATGAATCTTTAGAAAAGACAAATTCCCTCACTATTTTCCATTAATTTCCCTCTCTATGCTGCAAAAGCGGAGTTTATAACGAACACATTATTTGTGGGGAAATTTATTAAAGTGCACGTTAAGCTCACACACACACAGCGGCGTGTCTGCCACATATAATGTGTGAACTACAGAGAGGGAAATAAAAACGTCTTCATAATTTTTCTTTTATCGCCTTTTATAAATAGTACCAACATTTATGTTCTTTTAAAGAATTCAACGCTGGATATGGCAGCAATAATACTTTGCGTTAACAGCTTGATTTCGAGATTTAGTTTTGTTAATTGTAAGTTTTGCGTTAAATGACAAACTCTCAAATACATGTTCCATTAAATTGCCTTCACACCAACTATTTGATATGTCAACATTTATCACAATGATTCATTCACTTTAAACCGTCTTTATCTTTTCTCTTACATAATAATTTTTACCCTGTCTCGCTGTTACAAAGGTTTGATATAAATCCAAACTAATGAACTCCATATTTGGTTACGGCCGATAATATAGCCTATAAAGATTGAAAAGCTGGATTCAGATATCTCTCGATTATTCTTGCTTCCGTAGACATGATTATAAATGTGTAATGCAGATGTAAAACCATCACTACCCTAATGAAACTACTAGTATACTGTAAGTAACTGACACTAACATACTTTTCCTAATTCTCGCTGGCACCACACAGAACTAATGGAATCTATCTCACGGTTAAGAGTTCTATTTTGGTCGTCTAAATTTTTTTGAAGCCAAAATGGTCGCAGGCTCGATGTTGCATATAAACCCGACACATTACATCCTCTTTATAAGGTATACATACCAAAACGCTTAGGCTGACCTCCAGTCACACCTTGGACTGATCGCCCTTCCGGTCACAAATTATTTTATATTCGTTTTGCCCTCTTCCCACCGTCTATTTCTTCTTGCCCTTACTAGTAAGAACTACCATTTCTATATTTCAAACTGAGTGCATTGTAATTTTTTTCCATGGCTACCCTCTGACGTCCCCTTACATCAATCCTCACTTAGATATCACTAAATATTTCGACCATATCCGTACGAACCTCGGGTATATTTCCTTCGCTGGGCACCTTTAGCCAATTTACAGAAAAGTGTTTCCCCTTACAGGCAAGTCTTCCTCTCTACGGATGATGGAGAGAAGGACACTTCTGATACGCTACTCTAAACACTTAATGCTATATTGTTTCATCTACATTCCGTACCAAAGGTTATGTCCTACGTTAACCTGGTCTATGTCCTCAAACACCTTCTACTATCAGTCGTAGATAATAAGTAACACTGATTAATAAGTAAAAACTGATTAAAACTAAAACAAATTCATTCGATTGGAAAAATACATTGTGTTTAAAATTTGTTGTAGATAACCTATGTATATGGAGCCGTCCTAAACAAAAGTAAATTACGCTACGAAGAAGTTTACTCAACGCTTCCAGAAGTTTTTCAAGGAAGGACAGAACTAAAAGGAAGGGCCGAGGGGTTCAACCCCCATAGAAAATATTGAAGTTTTATCCCTCTAAAAACTCATGTTTTATGCATTTCCAGCACTGAAAAGACTCAAATTAAGACTAAATTTGAGCTTTTAGGTCGTATTATAGTATGTAAGTTAATATTTTCTATTAGTATATTGGGTTCTTTTACATTTTGACTCCTGTACCATTGACATTCATTGAAGTTGTCTTATTGTTTTTTTTCTTCTCACACAATGATAATGTTCAAACGACATTTTTTAGTTATGGTCTAAATTTTAAGACAATGGGCAGCAAAAACAAACTTTTGACAAATATATTGTATATTTATTGCCAATTATAAATAATAACCAGTTATAAGTTGGTTTGGTTTTTATAATGGTCTTAGATTAATTCTGTAAAATATTTACAACGAAATATGGACAATGTTACTAAAACCTTTTGTTTGCTCCTCTTCTTATGACATCTTTTTAAACTGTCGGACCTAATTGAACTTTGACAATCTTCAAAACTCTTAATTACATGTTATTTTTATTAGAAGCAATACGTTTAGAAGAAATATATTATAGCCCGTTCACAAGAGGAAATACTGATTCGGGGAATTCAATTTACAAGTAGGCTAAATAATATTTTCTACTTTGGTTCCTTATATCCTACACCTAAATTGCAGTTAAAACATATATAATATTTTTTAACAATTTTTAATTTATTTATAAACTTAATTTTTTGGTCAGGCTAAGGAGGCTGCAAACCTCCTTGGTCCCTTTCCTCCGTGCCCCACTCCTACGTAGAAATGTATATCAAGACATAGTCAGGAAATAGAACATTCCTTTGTATTACTGCCTAAATATAAGGTTTTAGTTGATTATAGAGCTACGAACACAGCCACCAGTATCTCCTCTCTTCCTCTTCTCCAACGCTTACCCTCACTCCAATCTGCCTCACCCTAAAATTATCTTAGCATAAGGAAAAGAACAGCTTACATTCCCTCTCAGCCCTTGATAAAACACAAGTTCCTAACCAAATGCGACACCGGTGACACAAGACGAGTATAACATTAGGCCTACCCCTTAGTGTACCACCTGTGCAACAATTAACTTTATGTTGAATCTTTGACAAAGACGCTCTAAATAAAACAGTTTAAGTAAATATGTGTTACACAAGATAACTAATACAAAGAAATAGATAGCCTCCGATTGTACACTGCCTGTAAGACGTAGTCAAACACCCCCAGTGGCACACGACGAGTATAACTGTTCCACCGATGGCGAACGCAACAATGAATATATAACTGAGCTATTATTAAATACGTTTATAAATTAGTTAAAATATGCTTTACGAATTTTACATACCTATTAACGAAAACGCCGTCGCTTCGTTTATACAATTACATGGATATTTAAGAGTGATACACATCAAGGAGTAAATAAAATTACTATGGTGTGCCAGCAGAGTTATTTCCGAGTTAATAACATACATTTATTAACATTTTAATTTATAACATTTTTCTAAAATTTATTGGTTACTATAATTTATATAATACAACTGTTTGCTAATGAAAATAATTATTTTCCGGCTATATTGTCTAAAATATCAAATTTATTGTTTGCAATTATATATTTCAGACGAAATTTATCACAAATTTGTTGTTTATAAGCTGCGCTGAGGCCGTCCACTAGTAAGTGTCGGTTACTTGATAAATACTCATATCAAATGAAGGTTTTGCAAGCTGTGACTTTATAAGAGTATTTTTGTGTTATTACAGAGATAGAATGGTAATCACGGGCTGTGATTCCAGGGGTGAACGGAATATTTATTTAAATATCAAACATTACATTCCACTTATAAAGTCCCGAGCGTTTGAACATTGGGTTGGAGAAATCAAAACTCATTATAGAACTCCGACAGACGTCATGATACGTAACTCGGGCTTAAGTTAATTTCACTGTTGGATTGTTTTAATTTCACTGTCACATTGTGTGGAAAGTTTTGCGACGCGTCGAAAGTTAAACGTTTAGTTACAATGACTGTTCGTTCTTGTTGAAGGAGTCATTGTAAAGCGGTCCTGAAATGGCTTTTCGTGCGTCAATCACAGATTAAACGATTCACTTGTATTTTACAAATGTTTGAGCATTGAAAGGTTTTGAACGTTGACCTGACTAAAGAACTATATTTTAAAAACCCAAAAACTAAAAAAAGCTTGAAACAATTCAATATAACCGAAAATGTAGCTGTAACAAATGTTTTATAAGCATTTGGTTGTGTATGAGTTACTGGTCGTCAGGTTTAGCCTGACTGGTGACCTTGACAGGCGCAAAAGCACTTGATTCGATTTGTGTGATGGGGATGATTAATGTTCGAGTAGTTTAGGGTACAAAGCTGCGCCCCTACTTCTTTAGCGGTAGCGG
The DNA here is from genome assembly GCA_036971475.1 of Prosapia bicincta. Classification (NCBI taxonomy): domain Eukaryota; kingdom Metazoa; phylum Arthropoda; class Insecta; order Hemiptera; family Cercopidae; genus Prosapia; species Prosapia bicincta. The sequence continues at coordinate 65,250,015 of JBAIZL010000006.1, read as the reverse complement.
TTCCCACTCCAGTCTATCTATCTAACTCTCCTGCGCTTCTCATCGGTCAGGATAAACCTGACTACCTGTATTCTACTCAGGTGATGGACTGAGTTGTTTAACGAACGTAGTTAAGAGATTTCAGACCTCTAGTCATTCCGAAGTACTGCGAATTGTAACAAACATTTTCCCTATATTTCCCTCCTTTTGCAATACATTTTATAAAATTATTAGAAATACATCTCGTTTATAAAATTTAAATTTTAAAATTAGGATTTTAAATAAAAATTTAGTTTAGTTAAAAATTTAAAGGCATTTTCCTTGTACTTACTGCTGGGATGTGAAAGTATTTATTAGTACTACTATCAGCTAATCCTAATTTCGTGATCATCGCACTTGACCCTTCTATGGAGTGTGTGTATATGTTTCTAGTAGGCCTACTGAAAGTTTATTTCTTAAACCACTTTTACTCTTCCTACGTGGGTTGAGTTATTTCTATGGTCTCAACTCATATATTATTTGGGCTATCGATAACTTAATTTTTTTTCTTTGTATATTATTGTTGCTGTTTTTTCTGTAATCTATCTAAAGGTTTTTATTTTTATACATGACTGTTGGTCACACTGTATATTTAGGATTATACTTTACTCAATACTTTTGTTTTATTAATTTGTAGGATGTTAATTCTATTACCTTTACTATTCATGTTGTTTAACCTTTACGCATTACATACATTACATAATATAGAAACCTCGATATAACTTTAATAGAAATAGAAATCTAAGGGGCCAAATGTTTCTCTACATAAAATGACCGTTTCATTGCGTTACATGAATCCATACACAAATATAGCAGCTTTATTATGAGTGGATACCACAAACCATTACGTATAAATTGGCGTGATGCAGTTTGTAACTCAAGAAAACAGTTTAAAACCATCTTATAGGTTATATGTTAACATCAGCTTGACACTTTCTCTCATCCTTAAATGCCGAAAGATTTCTTGATTAATGATGTATGACAAATCCCCCGTCACTTGCAGCAGCTCACAGCTTTTACTTTAATAAGACACGTACTATGATATCCACCACACTCTGTATAATGTAGGCTATCTCCTAGACCATTCACCTAACAGAGGTTGGCCGGGAAAGTAACCGAGCGGTCCAGAAGATTAGCTATATACAAACTACAGTGGAGATGCTATAAAACCGGTGTCTTAGTCAAGAAAAAGCTGAGAACTGTATAGGTTTATCCTCCCAAGCCCCATTTAGCCAACCAATCTATAAGACAGACTATAACATACTGACTATAATTTTACATCTTGCACTTTCTGGCAAATTTTGCTTTGTCATACAATTTTCGAATCATACAATTAGAAAATGTGCTTGATAAATCCACTGTAACTAACGCGATAACAAGTCCAAACGGTTGCTAGGCAACGAAAACCAACTACCTTGTACAAACCAAGCTTAGCGCTGCAAAGATATATTCCTCAAGTAAGTAAAAATATTATTTCCAAGATGGAGGTATTTAACTTAATTGAACTGAAGTAATTGTAACAATTTGATTTAGTGGGAGAACATACCCCCTGGCTGTTTAGTGGTGTGGTTCTAATTGTCTCTTCACGGTATTTAGAAATTTTGTGCAAACCCATCTTAGTACAAGGGCACGATAAAATACATTTATAGTCAACTACACATCAGACAACACTAGAACTTCTCTCTGTCATTAATACGACAGGTGCCTTACATATACACCTCATAACTCCAATCTGGAACATTTACTTCCTTAAACCTGGTAAATTTGGCATGAGTGGGTATTTTATCTTGATTTAACCAATGGCTTTACTTTTTCTTGATTTGCTTCATTCGTAATCAAAATTATTTGATCACACCAAGAGTCCCGCCACACATTTGGTGGTTTCCATGTAATCTGACAGCCAAATATTGCCTCTGTTAGTCGGTTTGTTTCTAATTTATAAAGATCAATATGTTAACTCTGACTTGTTGAATCTTGATTGCTCTGAATAAATTCCGAGTAAATGAATACATTTCTTAGTTGAATGGATGATGGGTGTATGATTGCAGAGATGATGAGATAATGTCGGGTGTCTGTACGTGAGTGTTTTTTACCCTTTTACGTTACGTCAAATTTCTTTCAAAATATAAAAAACCCTATGTATTTAAAAAAATACTTAACAGTCGTTATGCACCATTGATTTCAGAAGTACTCTCTAGAAATGCACGTAAGGGAATTTTCTAGTAAATACCATTTTACAGACAATAACTTTTTTTACAAGAAACCGCTTAATCCGTTTAGTCACTAAGGAATATATATTTTAGTTCTCTTAGTTCAATTCCAAAGTTGCAATGCATCAACTTTTACACTGTCAAATATTTGCAATAGTGCAAGCAGAAATTTCTTTCTAATTGGCATTCATATGGGTTTATAACCTGAATTATAACCACAATGCAGAGTTTTGAATATTAAAATGCATTACAAGCCAATACAAACCAAGCGAACTAGGTATGTCTTCATTTGAATTATATTCCAAATATGAAGAGTTTTCAACTAACATTAAACTTATGTGCATGTACAGGATGCCATCCATCCAGGAAATTGTAGAAATTACATACTTTAAACTTTCATTTACAAACTACAATTCTAAAAAGAAATATTGAGCGTGAGAGATTACTTTAAAGTTTGTTAAGTACATCATCATCTATTGCAGAGATTTCTCTCGATGATAGAAGCTATGTACATTCTACTTACGCGCTCTTCATACATTTTGTTTCTTAACTATACTGCGATGTATTATAAACGTATGCACGTTAAAGTCTTTCTCTACAAGTCTACACTGATTTATTATTAGTTCTTAGGTTATTGTGAATTTATTTTTTTAGGAAAACTATATCAAAGAAGTAACCGTTTTAAATTAGTATAAACTAAAAGAAATATATATATGAATTTATTTTAAAAATAGGTCATTTGAATATTTTGTATCTATAAAAGATTTTAAGGAATTTTATAACCATTGTGGAGAGTTAACCCTTAATGTTTCAGCGTTGCACAACTGGATAGTTGTACTAACCAGAGAGTATGAAGGTTATATTTCAAAAGCTTGAACTAAAGTTATTATTCCTAAATAACAAATAGGGTTTTCCTAAAGATTTGATATAGACGAAGTAAAATAGAGTTCATAACACAAATGCTTCACTTATTACTGCTACACGGAATACTACTATAACGATTCTTACTATAGAGTGTCTAATCTATTTATTGAAGTGTTATAGTTTTATATCAGTTCTAGTTGTTTTATACCTGGAGTGTTGTAATCATAGCGTGTTCGCAAACTCGTGTTCAGTCCGTGTACGGTAAGCGTAACGTGTGTTTGCAAAGTTGCTAACTTCGTTACAGCGAGTTTGCAAAGTTGACGAGACAGATTAAGCAGGCTTGAATGTGCGGAGTTGCCTCGGTATTCCTGCATTAGGCTGAAGTTATTCCAGCTTCATCATATTACGCCCGCTATGAATCCAATCACTGCTTTCATTCAAACATTACTTCATCAAGCTATTTCCTAACAATCAGTTTTATAATTTATTAAAGTCAACACAACAAGTAGGAATTATTTATGCCTGTAATATATATATATATATATCGCAATATGTTTTATTGTGTATAAATAAAGAACAAAAGTCAAAATACAAATACAAGAATTATATTTGAATTTACAATTCAAAGCTTTTCGTTGGCTAACAGTACCAACATCATCAGGAATATTAAACAAATTGTTTAATCATCATTGTTTAATATTCCTGATGATGTTGGTACTGTTAGCCAACTAAAAGCGTTGAATTTTAAATTCAAATATAATTCTTGTATTTGTATTTTGACTTTTGTTCTTTATATATATATATATATATATATATATATATTGAAGGGGCATAGGAATGGAGTTTTCATTATATATCACAAAGGTAAACTAACGTTTCACAAAGGTCATTTAAAATAACGACAATATGGGTTGATTTTCCTAAATGAGCTAAGCGATTTGATCAAATTATTAAACGATTTTAGTAATAATATGGAATAAGAATGTCAGGTTAGACTAGGTTAGGTTACCTATTTCTTTTTCTACCTAGTATTTATATTTATTTTGTTAATGGTTTGGAGTGAATCGTTTTATTTCCAATTACTCTTCTTCTATTTCTTCCTTCACATTTAATAATGCATCGTTTAGTCCTACTAAATAAATGCTTCTAATGTAAAAACTATTAATATATTCTTTCGGTGAAACCTATAAGTAATTTAATCAAAGCAATTACTTTCTTTAGGCAAATCTGCTCACAGAATTGTTATTTTAACCATTCCCGTGCTACATTCATTTAGAAGCACAAATTTTAAAAGGTTATTGTAAACAAAAATTATTTTGATTATTTTTAATGACTCAAGTGTTTGCTTTATTCACTAACAATTTCCGTCTAAAGAAACCACGATTAATTTACATAGTAAGATTGTTATCTTACCCTGATACTCGACCTTTCCCACGCGATGCCAAGAAATCATTATGAACTTTCGTTAGACCTATCTAATTACATATACCCTTCCTTTTCCTTTAAAATAAAGGGGTGTACGGCCAGGCACCTCTGCATAGAGTAAGTCTACTTCAGGTTCATGATATTTCACATACGATGTGACAATATCTTTTCTGTATCTTGAAAATGATCAAGTCTAGACTGATCTGTGACCCTGAGATTCGTAGAACGACTTTATGTGATTTGTGTGAAGGGGAGGCATTGAGAAAACCTGACGTGCCTGTCTTACAGTTTCCTCTCCTGCAGTTCCCATTTTCATCTGTTTTCGCTTCCTGCGTATTTAATCGTTTACGTTATACCTGACGATCAGTATCTCGATATCATCATCCTACCTGTAGAATCATTTTTTATCCAAAGTAAACAATAGTAGCTATAGTAGGTGATCGTCTTAAAATGACAAAAAACTAATAATAAAAATTAAGTTTTAGCTAGTTTTATACTGATTCTGTGTTCAATACTCATGTTGCAAAGCAGGTTTTTAGTTGTATTGAAATTTTCAAGTATTTTAGAGGAGGATATATCAAAAACTGTTGGATGGGGATTTGTTTTCTATTGGGACAGAAGTACTTAATACTAATATTATTACGTTTACAATAAACGTGTGTGTACTAATACTAAGTGTGTATAAAATTATCTGTCAGTTAATACATATTCTTGCTGTGTTTTTGTATTAAATGGATACGATAATAAAATAGTGACCTCAGATCTAGTAGAAATGGGGCACAAAGCCTGAAGGGTTAAAACACTTGATACATATAGGTAATATGTTGCCTTTTTCTTTTGTAACTTTCTTATACACGTACTTACCTATTCCTCTTGAAAATGACCCTTGAGCGTTTCTGTACATGACTGAAACATCGAGATTATTATAAAGGCTTGTAATTTAGTTCGTTAAAGTCTACATTATTATCAAAAACCATCACTTGCACCTCCTAAATCTATTTTAAACACATTGATTTTGGTGCAGTTCGTTAAAGTCTACATTATTATCAAAAACCATCACTTGCACCTCCTAAATCTATTTTAAACACATTGATTTTGGTGCAGTTCGTTAAAGTCTACATTATTATAAAAAACTATCACTTGCACCTCCTAAATCTATTTTAAACACATTGATTTTGTTGCAGTTCGTTAAAGTCTACATTATTATCAAAAACCATCACTTGCACCTCCTAAATCTATTTTAAACACATTGATTTTGGTGCAGTTCGTTAAAGTCTACATTATTATCAAAAACCATCACTTGCACCTCCTAAATCTATTTTAAACACATTGATTTTGGTGCAGTTCGTTAAAGTCTACATTATTATCAAAAACCATCACTTGCACCTCCTAAATCTATTTTAAACACATTGATTTTGGTGCAGTTCGTTAAAGTCTACATTATTATCAACAACTATCACTTGCACCTCCTAAATCTATTTTAAACACATTGATTTTGGTGCAGTTCGTTAAAGTCTACATTATTATCAAAAACCATCACTTGCACCTCCTAAATCTATTTTAAACACATTGATTTTTTATTGCAGTTCGTTAAAGTCTACATTATTATCAAAAACCATCACTTGCACCTCCTAAATCTATTTTAAACACATTGATTTTGGTGCAGTTCGTTAAAGTCTACATTATTATCAAAAACCATCACTTGCACCTCCTAAATCTATTTTAAACACATTGATTTTGGTGCATTTCGTTAAAGTCTACATTATTATCAAAAACTATCACTTGCACCTCCTAAATCTATTTTAAACACATTGATTTTGGTGCATTTCGTTAAAGTCTACATTATTATCAAAAACCATCACTTGCACCTCCTAAATCTATTTTAAACACATTGATTTTGGTGCAGTTCGTTAAAGTCTACATTATTATCAAAAACCATCACTTGCACCTCCTAAATCTATTTTAAACACATTGATTTTGGTGCAGTTCGTTAAAGTCTACATTATTATCAACAACTATCACTTGCACCTCCTAAATCTATTTTAAACACATTGATTTTGGTGCAGTTCGTTAAAGTCTACATTATTATCAAAAACCATCACTTGCACCTCCTAAATCTATTTTAAACACATTGATTTTGGTGCAGTTCGTTAAAGTCTACATTATTATCAAAAACCATCACTTGCACCTCCTAAATCTATTTTAAACACATTGATTTTGGTGCAGTTCGTTAAAGTCTACATTATTATCAACAACTATCACTTGCACCTCCTAAATCTATTTTAAACACATTGATTTTGGTGCAGTTCGTTAAAGTCTACATTATTATCAAAAACCATCACTTGCACCTCCTAAATCTATTTTAAACACATTGATTTTGGTGCATTTCGTTAAAGTCTACATTACTATCAAAAACTATCACTTGCACCTCCTAAATCTATTTTAAACACATTGATTTTGGTGCAGTTCGTTAAAGTCTACATTATTATCAAAAACCATCACTTGCACCTCCTAAATCTATTTTAAACACATTGATTTTGGTGCAGTTCGTTAAAGTCTACATTATTATCAAAAACCATCACTTGCACCTCCTAAATCTATTTTAAACACATTGATTTTGGTGCATTTCGTTAAAGTCTACATTATTATCAAAAACTATCACTTGCACCTCCTAAATCTATTTTAAACACATTGATTTTGGTGCAGTTCGTTAAAGTCTACATTATTATCAAAAACCATCACTTGCACCTCCTAAATCTATTTTAAACACATTGATTTTGGTGCAGTTCGTTAAAGTCTACATTATTATCAAAAACCATCACTTGCACCTCCTAAATCTATTTTAAACACATTGATTTTGGTGCAGTTCGTTAAAGTCTACACTATTATCAATAATCTTTTGCACCTCCTAAAGTATATGTTACACACATGGTGCAAATCTTTAAAGTACAGTATTAATAATAATCTCAAGTTGCTTGATCTAAAAGATATGTTACATGCATCGATTTTTGGGCATTTCGTAAAGTTCTACATTATTCTTAATAAACTTCACTTGCACCTCCTAAAATATGTATTACACACATTGTGCAGTTCGTTAAAGCACAGTATTATTAATAATCTTAAGTTACTCGTCCTAAAAGATATGTTACACGCACTGATTTTGGTGCATTTCGATTAAATGTAAAATATTATCAATAACCTTCACTTGCACCTCCTAAATATATTTTAAACGCATTGATTTTGGGGCAGTTAGTTAAAGTCTACATTACTATACATAATCTTCAGTTGCACCTCCTGAAAGATACGCTACACGCACTGATTTTATCAATAAAAAATTATCAATAACCTTCACTTGCACCTCCTAAATATATTTTAAACGCATTGATTTTGGGGTAGTTCGTTAAAGTCTACATTACTATACATAATCTTCAGTTGCACCTCCTAAAAGATACGCTACCCGTATTGATTTTGGTGTTGTTCGTTAAAGTCTACATTTTTATCAACCCCCTTCACTTGCAACTCCCAAATATACCTCACACACATTGACTTTTATGCAGTTCGTTAAATACTACATTATTATCAAATATCTTCACTTGCCAATCGAAAATCTATCTCACACACATTGATATTTATGCAGTTCGTTAAAGTCTATATTATTATCAAATATCTTCACTTGCTCCTACAAAATCTATCTCACACATCTCACACACATTTATTTTTATGAAGTTCGTTAAAGTCTACATTATTATCAAATATCTTCACTTGCCCCTCTAAAATCTATCTCACACACATTGATTTTTATGCAGTTCGTTAAAGTCTATATTATTATCAAATATCTTCACTTTCTCCTACAAAATCTATCTCACACACATTAATTTTTATGCAGTTCGTTAAAGTCTATATTATTATCAAATATCTTCACTTGCCCTCCAAAATCAATCACACACATTTATTGATTTTTATGCAGTTCGTTAAAGTCTACATTATTATCAAATATCTTCACTTTCTCCTCCAAAATCTACCTCATACACATTTATTTTCATGCAGTTCATTCAAATCTACATTATTATCAAATATCTTCACTTGCCCTTGAAAATCTATTTCACACACATTGATTTCTATGCAGTTCGTTAAAGTCTACATTATTATCAATAACCTTCACTTGCCCCTCCTAAAAGATATTTTTACGCGTATTGTTTCTTAAATCTTTAAAACTACAGTAAGTTAAATTACCAATATGTTTGTAACCTTCTGATGATGTTAACTGTGTTGGCGAAATGTACATCAAGAGTGTTTAAATATTTGTAGCAAGGGTTGTTGTTATATATTTATCATTATTACAGTTAGTTAATTAGCATCCAATTTAAAACATACTGATTTTACAAAACTAACTGAATATTTAAAGAATTCTTGAAGGTGTCACAGCGTAATTGTATTAGTTATTATGTAAACAACTTTATTTATAGATATCATGTAAATTTACACCATAATTCAAAATGGTTTTTTAACTAGGGCAAACGTGATAAACTGGAATTATGAAAATAACGATGCAATAACGTTTCAGTTTAAACTTGTATCTACCATAAATAAAGCAAATATAATAAATTTTAATATAGAAATTGTCAACAACAATCAATTGGTAAGAAATTATTGTAAAGTTAGTACAGAAAGCTAGTACAGAGAGCGGTTAAGTGCCAGAAGTAAATATATGTTATTTCTCGAGGGGTTTACTTATTACCGAACCGAAACCAGTCAAAGTATCGGTAAAATGTTTCGCTGCAGACATGGTGTATTGTGTTTGAAACGAACTGACATAAAATTAAATTTGTACCACCGACGCAGTATAAAATAGGGGAAAACTTTAATGCCGGAAATAAATTGTAATTTTCTTAAAAATAAAATTTGTGTAGGTTTCTGCAAACGTTTAATCATTTAACACGTTCGGCATCTAGAGACTTAACATAATTTGTGTGTACACTAAAAAACATTATAATATGTAACAAAAACACTGTTTAAACGTGAGTCTAGTGCCACCCTACTCAATTTTAAGCTGGCATCGATTCTACTACTATTTACCCACTATCTTCAGGCTTAGAATCCATAATAAATTACGTAATTATTAGCACAAATAAGTTAATAAAATACTAATTAGTTATTAACAAATATAAAAGAATATAATAGACACAATATATAAATTATAAAATATATAGATAATTTTAAAATACATGCCTGTACTTGAAACAGTGTTTGTCATCAAAATAATTATAATAACATACACAACTACACAACAAAATTATATAGGCATAACTAGTGTTATTACGTGATTCGAAACATTGACAATATAGTATATTCTGATGACGAATATAATTTCAAAGATTTATTTTAAAATTATTTATCGATATTGTCATTTATGAGTAGAAGATAATTTTGTATAATTAAAATTGAACTAAATAGCAAATAATATTATGCTACTTCTTGTCTTTTCATTTATTATAAAAAGTCATACAGGCTATGAATTAAATTTAGTGATACGTTTTCTTCCAATATAGCTCATGAATACTTCAAATATGAGAATAGTTTCAATTATAAATTATTCAAAGCTTTTCGCCGATAAAATAAGTATTAACATCTTCAGGAAAAATAATGATGTCTTTGTTTTCTTGATGTTGCTAATAGTTATTTTATCGGCGAAAAGCTTGAATACTGTATAATTAAAACTAATCTTGTAATTGAAATATTTTTACTCTTTATATATATATATATATATATATATATATATATATATATATATATATATATATATTATTTGTGGTGATATGTTTTCTTGTAATATATTTAATAAATTAAAAATATTTCAAAAACAAGAATACTTTTAATGAATATATTTATTCAAAGCTTTTCGCCGATAAAATAGTACCAGCATCTTCAGAAAAATAATTATCTAATAAATATATATATATATATATATATATATATATATATATATATATATATATAAGTAAATGACCTTTTAATGTCACTTTCAAAAACAAGACCTTTCAATAAATTTATGAGAGTGTCATTAAATTGTGTATGTATAAAACCAGAAAATACACTAGCCGAGTACCCATCCTTTTTACGGGATTTACGAATATTTGTATTAATTTAATTTGTATTTGTATTTTGGTCAAGTTTAATTTACTGAAATTAAATCCCAATGAATATATCAAAGTATAGTTTATTTTCCTACCGTTAAGGGAGTTTCCAAGGCCAGTGGGTGGTGCCCTAATGGAACTTCTAAATAGAAATAGGCCAGTGTGATAACCAGGGACCCTAATATTGTACACGTAAAATATCAGGTATTTATTTCCCGTTCCAACGTGCTCAATAAGGGGGAAATTATGCCGGGCGACGCAGAATGTCATCAGGGATACGAAAAAAATAATAAAAACTCTCGCTCAAGAAAATAAATAAAATTTGTATCAAATTAAAGTTGAGTAAAACGTTTATTGTGGAATAATAAGAAATACTACGTCTGCATATCAACGTCCACGCCGTACTACGTATACATATATATAAATATAATCCTACCTATAACGTATCTTGTTACGATAGATTTTGTTGTAATTTTATACAATACTATATACCTATATTAAAATATACCTGTAAAGTGTCCAGTCAGGATATTTGGTTTTAATGTTATACAGCATTGCCTAATTAAACGTCTACTTCCGCAGATTAATATTTCGTCACGTGATCTCTATTCTAGCCTTAAATGTGAATATCTGGTTAAACGTATAAAATTACAACCAAATCTATCCTGACTGGATACTTCTTGGTATATAAAATTAACCTACCGTGACAATAGCCAACAATAATTGTCAATATAGCTTCAGGACATGTTTTTGGTTCATTTTATATGCATTGTATTGAGAAACTCTGCTCCTAACGAAGCGTATAATGTTAGAAAAAGAATGTCGAGTTCTGGATTTCAGATCAGGCCATTCGCGTTATAATTCCCGAGCCATAGCAAGAGACGATGCTGGTCTAGCTGTATTGCTAACAAGTAAAGTTGGGGAATCTACTGACTCAGCTTTGGCAACCTTATAGCTTAGAGTTGATTATTATGAATATATAGGAGTGTCACTGGTGTTAATGATGTGGGAATGAAACGCGTGTCAGTATTTTCTGATTATTACTATGACCCATGTACATTTTTTTAAATAATCCCCTGAATTAAAATACAGCTCAAATATAATTTTAATATTGATTTTAGATACTCATTACACATAAATCGTTGAAGAAATCCAGGAAAATATTTGAGGTGTAACTGACAAACTTTAGACTAGTAATCAACAGTTACAACCCCCCTACTCCTCAAAAACAAATCTGTATTAAATCTTTATTTAGTTTATACATATACATAATGGAAATGCATAAAAACGTGCGAATAAATATATCGCGTTAAATTAAGTTTCAAATACAAACCAAAGTATACACAGAAGTAGATTAAGATAATTAAAATAGTCTATAATATTTACCCACAAAATAGATGACTGTACAGTATTCAATTCCCACCTAGAACAAAAAAGCAAATTTGTTTAAAACACAAAGAATTGCAGGAAAAACAGGAAAAAACTAGTTTGTAATACTTCTTGTATTTGAAAATATTAATATTTTCTTTAATGTCGCCTAGTTAAGTCTTGTGATATACGTGAAATATAATAGTAGCGAATGATTTAAATTACATTATTGTGATCCTATCGCTGTATTTACTATAAACATTATGTTTAATCTAATAGTAAACGTACAGCTCTCGAAACATTAAAAGATGATAAATTATTTAGTTGACATTTAGAGTGGTCGGGGATTCGCTGATTCAGTGTTTGCCTAGCGTTGTTGCCCAAGAGATGCTCCAAAACAGTTAAACGTGCGACGTTTAAGGCACATGTCTGAAAATTTTTATATTGTTCTAGTGTTTTTAAATTGTGGTCCTTTTTTGTTGATGTGTAGGATTTCTAGGTTATGGTAAATGTCTGTGTACTTCTGTCATGTTTTTTATGTGATTGTAAAATGTTGAGTTGGTGTTCTACTTGTGTTCCTCGACTCTTTGTTCAAAGCTATGACCTGTTTGTCCAATGTAGAATTTGTTACATTTGTCGCAGTTCAGTTTTTATACGCCTGGTGCTTGTAGTTTATCCTTGTTGTTGGTGTTGTGTTGTATATTGTATTGTAACTTGTTATTAGTTTTGTATGCTATTTTGTATCCTATTTTATGAAATTTGCGGGCAATTTTTTTGTTGTTTTGTTTATGTATGCCCTATTTGTTTTCCCTGTCTCTAGTGTTAATTTTAGTGTTTTTTTGTATTTTGTATTATATTTTGTCTATTATGGTGTTGCATCCATTTGTGTATGCTAAATATTTAATTGTTTAGTTCTTTGTTTATGTTTTCTGTGGTCATTGGGACTTCTTCAAGTCTATGGAGCATGGATCTGAAGGCAGCGTGTATGTTTTGGATAGGATGGTTTGAGGTGTTAAGGGTGTGTCTGTCGTTATGGGTTCCCTGTAAATGTTGAAGCTTTTTTTTGTGTGTGGCATTTTGTTATTGTTAGGTCGAGGAAGTTTAGGGATCGGTTGGTTTCAATTTCTGAAGTGAAGTTTAGTTTTGGGTGTATTTTATTAGCGTAGGTGAGGAGTTTTTCGCATTGTCGGGAGTTACCTCTATATAGTGTTATGATATCAGCGATTTATCAGCTGCACTAAATGATTTTGTGTGCGTGTGCATTGTTTTCTGTGTTGTAGAAAAATTCCGCTTAGGGCACTTCTGATAGGACTTTTCATGGTAGACCATCTGGTTGTGATCAGAAGTTTGAGTTGTGGGTGAAATAGTTGTGTTTGATGATGGTTTGGAGGATGTTTATAATTTCGGTACTGTGGGTTTGATAAGTTTTTCTGTATTATTTGGGTTTCTAGGATGTTGAGCGTTTTGGGTATGGGTATGTTGGTGTTTGTTCTGTCGAGTGATAGCAGTGTTAAATTGTGTGGTATGTTTATGTCTTAAATTTTGTTTATGAGGTTTGTTCTGTTTTTTATGTGTGTTTCTGTGTTCAAGTTTATGAATTATCCGATTATTTTGTCCATGTATTTTGCTAGTTTATGTGCATTGGCAATTAGGTAGTTGATGATGGCTTGGATGAGGACATTGGGTTTGTGAATTTTAGGGAGAGTGCGGAGGGTAGGTGCTTTAGGGTGGATTTGTTTGATGTTGTTTGTATGGATTGTCTGATTATTTTGTCCATGCATTTTGCTAGTATATGTGTAGTATTTACGTGATATTTACAGTATAAAGTGTATTATGTGCCAAAAATACTATGTAGGACAAAGTAAAAAAAAAGAAATATTTTGTCCATGTATTTTGGTAGTTTATGTGTAGTATTTACGTGATATTTACAGTATAAAGTGTATTATGTGTCAAAAATTATACGTAGGACAAACTAAAAAAATAAAATAAATATTTTGTCCGTGTATTTTGGTAGTTTATGTGTAGTATTTACGTGCTACTTACAGTATAAAATATACTATGTGTCAAAAATACTATGTAGGACAAACTAAAAAAAAATAAAAGAAATATTTTGTCCATGTATTTTGGTAGTTTATGTGTAGTATTTACGTGATATTTACAGTATAAAGTGTATTATGAGTCAAAAATACTATGTAGAACAAACTAAAAAAAATAAAAGAAATATTTTGTCCATGTATTTTGGTAGTTTATGTGTAGTATTTACGTGATATTTACAGTATAAAGTGTATTATGTGTCAAAAATACTATGTAGGACAAACTAAAAAAATATAGGGAATATTTTGTCCATGTATTTTGGTAGTTTATGTATAGTATTTACGTGATATTTACAGTATAAAGTGTACTATGTGTCAAAAATACTATGTAGGACAAACTAAAAAAAAATAAAAGAAATATTTTGTCCGTGTATTTTGGTAGTTTATGTGTAGTATTTACGTGCTATTTACAATATAAAATGTACTATGTGTCAAAAATACTATGTAGGACAAACTAAAAAAAAATAAATGAAATATTTTGTCCATGTATTTTGGTAGTTTATGTGTAGTATTTACGTGATATTTACAGTATAAAGTGTATTATGTGTCAAAAATACTATGTAGGACAAACTAAAAAAAATAAAAGAAATATTTTGTCCATGTATTTTGGTAGTTTATGTGTAGTATATACGTGATATTTACAGTATAAAGTGTATTATGTGTCAAAAATACTATGTAGGACAAACTAAAAAAAAATAAAAGAAATATTTTGTCCATGTATTGTGGTAGTTTATGTGTAGTATTTACGTGATATTTACAGTATAAAGTGTATTATGTGTCAAAAATACTATGTAGGACAAACTAAAAAAATAAAAGAAATATTTTGTCCATGTATTTTGGTAGTTTATGTGTAGTATTTACGTGATATTTACAGTATAAAGTGTATTATGTGTCAAAAATACTATGTAGGACAAACTAAAAAAAAATAAAAGAAATATTTTGTCCGTGTATTTTGGTAGTTTATGTGTAGTATTTACGTGATATTTACAGTATAAAGTGTATTATGTGTCAAAAATACTATGTAGGACAAACTAAAAAAAAATAAAAGAAATATTTTGTCCGTGTATTTTGGTAGTTTATGTGTAGTATTTACGTGATATTTACAGTATAAAGTGTATTATGTGTCAAAAATACTATGTAGGACAAACTAAAAAAAAATAAAAGAAATATTTTGTCCATGTATTGTGGTAGTTTATGTGTAGTATTTACGTGATATTTACAGTATAAAGTGTATTATGTGTCAAAAATACTATGTAGGGCAAACTAAAAAAATAAAAGAAATATTTTGTCCATGTATTTTGGTAGTTTATGTGTAGTATTTACGTGATATTTACAGTATAAAGTGTATTATGTGTCAAAAATACTATGTAGGACAAACTAAAAAAAAATAAAAGAAATATTTTGTCCGTGTATTTTGGTAGTTTATGTGTAGTATTTACGTGATATTTACAGTATAAAGTGTATTATGTGTCAAAAATACTATGTAGGACAAACTAAAAAAATATAGGGAATATTTTGTCCATGTATTTTGGTAGTTTATGTATAGTATTTACGTGATATTTACAGTATAAAGTGTACTATGTGTCAAAAATACTATGTAGGACAAACTAAAAAAAAATAAAAGAAATATTTAGTCCGTGTATTTTGGTAGTTTATGTGTAGTATTTACGTGCTATTTACAGTATAAAATGTACTATGTGTCAAAAATACTATGTAGGACAAACTAAAAAAAAATAAATGAAATATTTTGTCCATGTATTTTGGTAGTTTATGTGTAGTATTTACGTGATATTTACAGTATAAAGTGTATTATGTGTCAAAAATACTATGTAGGACAAACTAAAAAAAATAAAAGAAATATTTTGTCCATGTATTTTGGTAGTTTATGTGTAGTATTTACGTGATATTTACAGTATAAAGTGTATTATGTGTCAAAAATACTATGTAGGACAAACTAAAAAAAATAAAATAAATATTTTGTCCGTGTATTTTGGTAGTTTATGTGTAGTATATACGTGATATTTACAGTATAAAGTGTATTATGTGTCAAAAATACTATGTAGGACAAACTAAAAAAAAATAAAAGAAATATTTTGTCCATGTATTGTGGTAGTTTATGTGTAGTATTTACGTGATATTTACAGTATAAAGTGTATTATGTGTCAAAAATACTATGTAGGACAAACTAAAAAAATAAAAGAAATATTTTGTCCATGTATTTTCGTAGTTTATGTGTAGTATTTACGTGATATTTACAGTATAAAGTGTATTATGTGTCAAAAATACTATGTAGGACAAACTAAAAAAAAATAAAAGAAATATTTTGTCCGTGTATTTTGGTAGTTTATGTGTAGTATTTACGTGATATTTACAGTATAAAGTGTATTATGTGTCAAAATACTATGTAGGACACACTAAAAAAAAATAAAAGAAATATTTTGTCCGTGTATTTTGGTAGTTTATGTGTAGTATTTACGTGATATTTACAGTATAAAGTGTATTATGTGTCAAAAATACTATGTAGGACAAACTAAAAAAAAATAAAAGAAATATTTTGTCCATGTATTGTGGTAGTTTATGTGTAGTATTTACGTGATATTTACAGTATAAAGTGTATTATGTGTCAAAAATACTATGTAGGGCAAACTAAAAAAATAAAAGAAATATTTTGTCCATGTATTTTGGTAGTTTATGTGTAGTATTTACGTGATATTTACAGTATAAAGTGTATTATGTGTCAAAAATACTATGTAGGACAAACTAAAAAAAAATAAAAGAAATATTTTGTCCGTGTATTTTGGTAGTTTATGTGTAGTATTTACGTGATATTTACAGTATAAAGTGTATTATGTGTCAAAAATACTATGTAGGACAAACTAAAAAAAAATAAAAGAAATATTTTGTCCGTGTATTTTGGTAGTTTATGTGTAGTATTTACGTGATATTTACAGTATAAAGTGTATTATGTGTCAAAAATACTATGTAGGACAAACTAAAAAAAAATAAAAGAAATATTTTGTTCATGTATTGTGGTAGTTTATGTGTAGTATTTACGTGATATTTACAGTATAAAGTGTATTATGTGTCAAAAATACTATGTAGGACAAACTAAAAAAAAATAAAAGAAATATTTTGTCCGTGTATTTTGGTAGTTTATGTGTAGTATTTACGTGATATTTACAGTATAAAGTGTATTAGGTGTCAAAAATACTATGTAGGACAAACTAAAAAAAAATAAAAGAAATATTTTGTCCGTGTATTTTGGTAGTTTATGTGTAGTATTTACGTGATATTTACAGTATAAAGTGTATTATGTGTCAAAAATACTATGTAGGACAAACAAAAAAAAAATAAAAGAAATATTTTGTCCATGTATTGTGGTAGTTTATGTGTAGTATTTACGTGATATTTACAGTATAAAGTGTATTATGTGTCAAAAATACTATGTAGGACAAACTAAAAAAATAAAAGAAATATTTTGTCCATGTATTTTGGTAGTTTATGTGTAGTATTTACTTGATATTTACAGTATAAAGTGTATGATGTGTCAAAAATACTATGTAGGACAAACTAAAAAAAAATAAAAGAAATATTTTGTCCGTGTATTTTGGTAGTTTATGTGTAGTATTTACGTGATATTTACAGTATAAAGTGTATTATGTGTCAAAAATACTATGTAGGACAAACTAAAAAAAAATAAAAGAAATATTTTGTCCGTGTATTTTGGTAGTTTATGTGTAGTATTTACGTGATATTTACAGTATAAAGTGTATTATGTGTCAAAAATACTATGTAGGACAAACAAAAAAAAAATAAAAGAAATATTTTGTCCATGTATTGTGGTAGTTTATGTGTAGTATTTACGTGATATTTACAGTATAAAGTGTATTATGTGTCAAAAATACTATGTAGGACAAACTAAAAAAAAATAAAAGAAATATTTTGTCCGTGTATTTTGGTAGTTTATGTGTAGTATTTACGTGATATTTACAGTATAAAGTGTATTATGTGTCAAAAATACTATGTAGGACAAACTAAAAAAAAATAAAAGAAATATTTTGTCCGTGTATTTTGGTAGTTTATGTGTAGTATTTACGTGATATTTACAGTATAAAGTGTATTATGTGTCAAAAATACTATGTAGGACAAACTAAAAAAAAATAAAAGAAATATTTTGTCCATGTATTGTGGTAGTTTATGTGTAGTATTTACGTGATATTTACAGTATAAAGTGTATTATGTGTCAAAAATACTATGTAGGGCAAACTAAAAAAATAAAAGAAATATTTTGTCCATGTATTTTGGTAGTTTATGTGTAGTATTTACGTGATATTTACAGTATAAAGTGTATTATGTGTCAAAAATACTATGTAGGACAAACTAAAAAAAAATAAAAGAAATATTTTGTCCGTGTATTTTGGTAGTTTATGTGTAGTATTTACGTGATATTTACAGTATAAAGTGTATTATGTGTCAAAAATACTATGTAGGACAAACTAAAAAAATATAGGGAATATTTTGTCCATGTATTTTGGTAGTTTATGTATAGTATTTACGTGATATTTACAGTATAAAGTGTACTATGTGTCAAAAATACTATGTAGGACAAACTAAAAAAAAATAAAAGAAATATTTTGTCCGTGTATTTTGGTAGTTTATGTGTAGTATTTACGTGATATTTACAGTATAAAGTGTATTATGTGTCAAAAATACTATGTAGGACAAACTATAAAAAAATAAAAGAAATATTTTGTCCATGTATTGTGGTAGTTTATGTGTAGTATTTACGTGATATTTACAGTATAAAGTGTATTATGTGTCAAAAATACTATGTAGGGCAAACTAAAAAAATAAAAGAAATATTTTGTCCATGTATTTTGGTAGTTTATGTGTAGTATTTACGTGATATTTACAGTATAAAGTGTATTATGTGTCAAAAATACTATGTAGGACAAACTAAAAAAAAATAAAAGAAATATTTTGTCCGTGTATTTTGGTAGTTTATGTGTAGTATTTACGTGATATTTACAGTATAAAGTGTATTATGTGTCAAAAATACTATGTAGGACAAACTAAAAAAATATAGGGAATATTTTGTCCATGTATTTTGGTAGTTTATGTATAGTATTTACGTGATATTTACAGTATAAAGTGTACTATGTGTCAAAAATACTATGTAGGACAAACTAAAAAAAAATAAAAGAAATATTTTGTCCGTGTATTTTGGTAGTTTATGTGTAGTATTTACGTGCTATTTACAGTATAAAATGTACTATGTGTCAAAAATACTATGTAGGACAAACTAAAAAAAAATAAATGAAATATTTTGTCCATGTATTTTGGTAGTTTATGTGTAGTATTTACGTGATATTTACAGTATAAAGTGTATTATGTGTCAAAAATACTATGTAGGACAAACTAAAAAAAATAAAAGAAATATTTTGTCCATGTATTTTGGTAGTTTATGTGTAGTATTTACGTGATATTTACAGTATAAAGTGTATTATGTGTCAAAAATACTATGTAGGACAAACTAAAAAAAATAAAATAAATATTTTGTCCGTGTATTTTGGTAGTTTATGTGTAGTATATACGTGATATTTACAGTATAAAGTGTATTATGTGTCAAAAATACTATGTAGGACAAACTAAAAAAAAATAAAAGAAATATTTTGTCCATGTATTGTGGTAGTTTATGTGTAGTATTTACGTGATATTTACAGTATAAAGTGTATTATGTGTCAAAAATACTATGTAGGACAAACTAAAAAAATAAAAGAAATATTTTGTCCATGTATTTTCGTAGTTTATGTGTAGTATTTACGTGATATTTACAGTATAAAGTGTATTATGTGTCAAAAATACTATGTAGGACAAACTAAAAAAAAATAAAAGAAATATTTTGTCCGTGTATTTTGGTAGTTTATGTGTAGAATTTACGTGATATTTACAGTATAAAGTGTATTATGTGTCAAAAATACTATGTAGGACAAACTAAAAAAAAATAAAAGAAATATTTTGTCCGTGTATTTTGGTAGTTTATGTGTAGTATTTACGTGATATTTACAGTATAAAGTGTATTATGTGTCAAAAATACTATGTAGGACAAACTAAAAAAAAATAAAAGAAATATTTTGTCCGTGTATTTTGGTAGTTTATGTGTAGTATTTACGTGATATTTACAGTATAAAGTGTATTATGTGTCAAAAATACTATGTAGGACAAACTAAAAAAAAATAAAAGAAATATTTTGTTCATGTATTGTGGTAGTTTATGTGTAGTATTTACGTGATATTTACAGTATAAAGTGTATTATGTGTCAAAAATACTATGTAGGACAAACTAAAAAAAAATAAAAGAAATATTTTGTCCGTGTATTTTGGTAGTTTATGTGTAGTATTTACGTGATATTTACAGTATAAAGTGTATTAGGTGTCAAAAATACTATGTAGGACAAACTAAAAAAAAAATAAAAGAAATATTTTGTCCGTGTATTTTGGTAGTTTATGTGTAGTATTTACGTGATATTTACAGTATAAAGTGTATTATGTGTCAAAAATACTATGTAGGACAAACAAAAAAAAAATAAAAGAAATATTTTGTCCATGTATTGTGGTAGTTTATGTGTAGTATTTACGTGATATTTACAGTATAAAGTGTATTATGTGTCAAAAATACTATGTAGGACAAACTAAAAAAATAAAAGAAATATTTTGTCCATGTATTTTGGTAGTTTATGTGTAGTATTTACTTGATATTTACAGTATAAAGTGTATGATGTGTCAAAAATACTATGTAGGACAAACTAAAAAAAAATAAAAGAAATATTTTGTCCGTGTATTTTGGTAGTTTATGTGTAGTATTTACGTGATATTTACAGTATAAAGTGTATTATGTGTCAAAAATACTATGTAGGACAAACTAAAAAAAATAAAAGAAATATTTTGTTCGTGTATTTTGGTAGCTTATGTGTAGTATTTACGTGCTATTTACAGTATAAAATGTACCATGTGGCAAAAATACTAAGTAGGACAAACTAAAAAAAAGTAAAAGATATATTTTGTCCGTGTATTTTGGTAGTTTATGTGTAGTATTTACGTGCTATTTACAGTATAAAATGTACTATGTGTCAAAAATACTATGTAGGACAAACTAAAAAAATAAAAGAAATATTTTGTCCATGTATTTTGGTAGTTTATGTGTAGTATTTACGTGATATTTACAGTATAAAGTGTATTATGTGTCAAAAATGCTATGTAGGACAAACTAAAAAAAAATAAAAGAAATATTTTGTCCGTGTATTTTGGTAGTTTATGTGTAGTATTTACGTGCTATTTACAGTATAAAATGTACCATGTGACAAAAATACTATGTAGGACAAACTAAAAAAAAGTAAAAGATATATTTTGTCCGTGTATTTTGGTAGTTTATGTATAGTATTTACGTGATATTTACAGTATAAAGTGTACTATGTGTCAAAAATACTATGTAGGACAAACTAAAAAAAAATAAAAGAAATATTTTGTCCGTGTATTTTGGTAGTTTATGTGTAGTATTTACGTGATATTTACAGTATAAAGTGTATTATGTGTCAAAAATACTATGTAGGACAAACTAAAAAAAATAAAAGAAATATTTTGTCCATGTATTTTGGTAGTTTATGTGAGGTATTTACGTGATATTTACAGTATAAAGTGTATTATGTGTCAAAAATACTATGTAGGACAAACTAAAAAAAATAAAAGAAATATTTTGTCCATGTATTTTGGTAGTTTATGTATAGTATTTACGTGATATTTACAGTATAAAGTGTATTATGTGTCAAAAATACTATGTAGGACAAACTAAAAAAAAATAAAAGAAATATTTTGTCCGTGTATTTTGGTAGTTTATGTGTAGTATTTACGTGCTATTTACAGTAAAAAATGTGCTATGAGTCAAAAATACTATGTAGGACAAACTAAAAAAAAATAAAAGAAATATTTTGTCCATGTGTTTTGGTAGTTTATGTGTAGTATTTACGTGATATTTACAGTATAAAGTGTATTATGTGTCAAAAATACTATGTAGGACAAACTAAAAAAAATAAAAGAAATATTTTGTCCATGTATTTTGGTAGTTTATGTGTAGTATTTACGTGATATTTACAGTATAAAGTGTATTATGTGTCAAAAATACTATGTAGGACAAACTAAAAAAAATAAAAGAAATATTTTGTCCATGTATTTTGGTAGTTTATGTGTAGTATTTACGTGATATTTACAGTATAAAGTGTATTATGAGTCAAAAATACTATGTAGAACAAACTAAAAAAAATAAAAGAAATATTTTGTCCATGTATTTTGGTAGTTTATGTGTAGTATTTACGTGATATTTACAGTATAAAGTGTATTATGTGTCAAAAATACTATGTAGGACAAACTAAAAAAAATAAAAGAAATATTTTGTTCGTGTATTTTGGTAGTTTATGTGTAGTATTTACGTGCTATTTACAGTATAAAATGTACCATGTGACAAAAATACTATGTAGGACAAACTAAAAAAAAGTAAAAGATATATTTTGTCCGTGTATTTTGGTAGTTTATGTGTAGTATTTACGTGCTATTTACAGTATAAAATGTACTATGTGTCAAAAATACTATGTAGGACAAACTAAAAAAAAATAAATGAAATATTTTGTCCGTGTATTTTGGTAGTTTATGTGTAGTATTTACGTGATATTTACAGTATAAAGTGTATTATGTGTCAAAAATACTATGTAGGACAAACTAAAAAAAATAAAAGAAATATTTTGTCCATGTATTTTGCTAGTTTATGTATAGTATTTACGTGATATTTACAGTATAAAGTGTACAATGTGACAAAAATACTATGTAGGACAAACTAAAAAAAATAAAAGAAATATTTTGTCCGTGTATTTTGGTAGTTTATGTGTAGTATTTACGTGATATTTACAGTATAAAGTGTATTATGTGTCAAAAATACTATGTAGGACAAACTAAAAAAAAAAAAAGAAATATTTTGTCCGTGTATTTTGGTAGTTTATGTGTAGTATTTACGTGATATTTACAGTATAAAGTGTATTAGGTGTCAAAAATACTATGTAGGACAAACTAAAAAAAAATAAAAGAAATATATTGTCCATGTATTTTGGTAGTTTATGTGTAGTATTTACGTGATATTTACAGTATAAAATGTACTATGTGTCAAAAATACTATGTAGGACAAACTAAAAGAAATAGAAGAAATATTTTGTCCATGTATTTTGGTAGTTTATGTGTAGTATTTACGTGATATTTACAGTATAAAATATACTATGTGCCAAAAATACTATGTAGGACAAACTAAAAGAAATAGAAGAAACATTTTGTCCATGTATTTTGGTAGTTTATGTGTAGTATTTACGTGTTATTTACAGTATAAAATGTACTATGTGTCAAAAATACTATGTAGGACAAACTAAAAAAAATAAAAGAAATATTTTGTCCATGTATTTTGCTAGTTTATGTATAGTATTTACGTGATATTTACAGTATAAAGTGTACTATGTGTCAAAAATACTATGTAGGACAAACTGAAAAAAATAAAAGAAATATTTTGTCCGTGTATTTTGGTAGTTTATGTGTAGTATTTACGTGATATTTACAGTATAAAACGTACTATGTGTCAAAAATACTATGTAGGACAAACTAAAAAAAAATAAAAGAAATATATTGTCCATGTATTTTGGTAGTTTATGTGTAGTATTTACGTGATATTTACAGTATAAAATGTACTATGTGTCAAAAATACTATGTAGGACAAACTAAAAGAAATAGAAGAAATATTTTGTCCATGTATTTTGGTAGTTTATGTGTAGTATTTACGTGATATTTACAGTATAAAATATACTATGTGCCAAAAATACTATGTAGGACAAACTAAAAGAAATAGAAGAAATATTTTGTCCGTGTATTTTGGTAGTTTATGTGTAGTATTTACGTGTTATTTACAGTATAAAATGTACTATGTGTCAAAAATACTATGTAGGACAAACTAAAAGAAATAGAAGAAATATTTTGTCCATGTATTTTGGTAGTTTATGTGTAGTATTTACGTGATATTTACAGTGTAAAATGTACTATGTGTCAAAAATACTATGTAGGACAAACTAAAAGAAATAGAAGAAATATTTTGTCCATGTATTTTGGTAGTTTATGTGTAGTATTTACGTGATATTTACAGTATAAAATGTACTATGTGTCAAAAATACTATGTAGGACAAACTAAAAAAAAATAAAAGGAACGTATAAAGAAAATTGAAAGCCATATGAAAAACCTAATATATATATCAAATTTAGCAACACATTGTATGGATAAACATGATTTCCCAGAGATACATAATATGAAGTTAATTAAACACGCACAAAAAGGTTTACGAATCAATATCATTGAGAATTTAAGAATATATCAAAATATTATTAAAAATATACTTATTGAGGAGCAAGTAAAAATAAAGTCTAAGCATAATACTATTTTTAGCGTATTCAATGAAATCTTAAGAATAAAAGACTAAAATAAATACAGATTATTGATGATTGTTTAATCACGCAGATAAGATAAGAATAACTCATATTTTAAGCATAGTACGATTATATGGACAGTCCAGTTGTAGTTTTGAAACTATAAAGTACTCAGAAAATTTTCATAAAACTGATACTGCCAATCAGCGAAAAGCTTCAATGTATGAAGAAAAATAAAATAAAAAATCTTGCTTATGAAAATTTCATTTAATCGTATATATATATATATATATATATATATATATATATATATATATATATATATATATATATCTTAACTGAGTATGTATTTTTTGAATGTACTTTGATATACCTAAATTGACCTATTTCATTTATCATAATAAATTACACAAGGAAAAATTATCTAAACAGTGGTTATCTATTCTAATATATAGAAGCTTTCAATTATCAGTACGTTTAAAGTACTTTTTTGTTTGTGAATAATAATTATTGATAATTATTCAGTACTACGGAATATTATAATTAAGTTTTTGTGCTTTCCATAGCATTATATGCAAATAGTATTCCAGCTGCCTTATGAGTTAAGGTTATAAACAAAATAAATATACACAAATCACAATTATTACACTTTAAATACACATAAGACTTTGAAACGCGTATGAAATTAAAATTTTATAATGGTAAATTGTGTATATTATTTTGTTTATAAAATGTAGAGACAATTAAAAAGAGTACAGATAAAAATGTTCTTTTAAATGAGGCCTAAACAGTTTTACAGTTTAAAAGTTATAAACAAGAACTGGTGACGGATATGTTGCGAGAAAGGTTTTCACGGCCGTCTCTATTCGGCTCACTTAAGGCATCTCTACTTATAGGTTCACCACGTGTCTTATTCATCACTATAACTAGATGCATGAGGAAAGTAGACATACGCCTGATTTTTCACTTCTACTAGTCGAAAACGTCCTTTCTGCGCATGACTGAAGTCTCTTTCTATGCCCCACCCGCTTTAACGTTTATTTTCATTCACTTCTTTTGCATTAACTAGAAACTATGTACATCTTCGTGCTATTGAGCATGCTGTAAAAATATAATCATATCAGCAGAATAGCAGAAAATAATATTACGGACAAGCAGGATGATTGATTTAGATGTTAACAATAAACGGTATATACGACAAGCTATTTCAGCACATGTATATATACATATATAAGAAATAACAATACTATAACTTGCTACTAAATTCAAAATAGCAGATTAAGAGACAACTGTAAATTGTTTCCTTACAGGTAAAAGGTAGGGGACATGATAACAAAGATCTATGTTGTGTTAGCAGTTGGAATTGGATGATGAAACTGTTCAGCAATCAAACACCACCAGTATTGCATTCATCTGTTCAATGAGTTAGATGTGAGACAGTTCACCTAACGGTTTGTGCACTTAGAACTTTGTCAAATTTCTAAAATCCTCCGATAAAGTTTGAATGATATTCCAGGTAAGGAAATAGTAGTTTTGCATAAATGAAATACAAAAGCCAAAATAAATCGTTTAATACCAATAAAATTATTCTTGTATATTTATAGATTTCTTTGTCTATTTTTACCGGATTATTTTATTTCAACAGGATACCGTTCAAGAGATTAATTGTTCATTGAGCCATTGTTGTAGCCGCCATTGTTGTAATTCCTCTTCACGCAACAAAGGATGCCTTTGTTCTGTTCTTTTTTGTGTTTAGGAAATTAAGTTGGCAGTGCACCAGAGCAGGAAGTTAGAAGAGGTTTCTTTTTGTGTTTGTCACTGCCACACTATCGATCTGACCTACACGTAGTGAAAAAAGGTTGCGATAATTCTCTCAATTGTTAAAGAAAACTTCAGAGAATATATAATTTGTTCATCGGTTGTTCATTAATAGTGATAAAGGTCGTATTGTCAAAATCTATCAAACCAAACGTGAAACCAAAGTAATAAACAGTATAATAAAAAAATGTTAACTATTTGAAGAAATAAAAACCAACGCGGTAGAAGTGAGTCAGTAATAGGGTTAAAATTATATACTATATTCAAAAGAGCACAGATAAAAAACGTATCAACTAAGTACCTTATTATTTTGAAGTTTATGAAAGGTTTTCCAATTCTATACCTTGTATATGTAAAGGGAAGAAGCAATCTTTCTTCTCAAATTATTGCGGATGAATGAATATTATTTCCGTCTCAAAACAAGTAGGTGGATATAATAATAAAAACTGAAGATTTTATATTTTACAGGATTCTCCGTTCATGCAATTAGAGTGTAATTTATAAATAAAAGCATCCAGTTCTGCTCGCAGCAAAGTCTCCAATTACTAGAATTTCACTGATTTCATTTAGTTGGTACCCTTTATATTTGACCTATTGTTTACGAGCAAATCTGGACGTATGTTAACATTGCAACACATCCTTCACTTTAACATCCCCTATTTATGTTACATTTTTCTAACATAAAATATTGTAACGGGAAAGAGCCCACATCCGATTTATGGCATACGGATTGAGGAGTAAATGTGCTTTCACGCTTGGGTGCAAACATTAACGTCGTTTCGTAAATTCAAGTTGTATAGTTGTAAGTTAAAAGAAATATCTAGAGTCGGGAAATGACACTTGAGCGTGTACAACAGCTACATTATTCTGGAACCTTCTAGCAGTGTAATTTTTAAAATCAGTAAGGAAAAATGTAAAGAGGGTCATTCAGTGGGTAAAGTAATAAATTTATTTTGGTCTTATTAAGTGTGTTGTTCAAAGTGTTTGTTATATGGTTGATTTTAAAACTTTAAATGATAAAAACCTGTTTAAATTTAAAAATACATGTTCAATTGATACGTTTTTTTCAGTTATTACTGTAATGTACTTAACTAATTCTACTCCTAACATTAGCCTATAGTTACTCTAAAATACCATATACGCATATATGTAGCCTTATTTACGTTGTAGGTATACGTAACAAGCGTACATTCCGGTAATCCGAAATGGTCGTACATTTATTATTTCGGATTACTGGAATTGGACTGTATGTATATATATATATATATATATATATATATATATATATATATATATATATATATATATATATATATATATTCTTGTATATGAAATATATGTATATTGACAAAAAAACGTTTAACAAGAAAGACGTCGTCTACAAATTATAACCTATATATATATATATATATATATATATATATATATATATATATATATATATATATATATATATGTATTTATGTATAGGTTATAGTAATGTGTTTACTAATAGATGATATTTTATATAAAATAATTTTCTTTATTTTCTGTGTTTTTATATTGTGTTTATTAGATAAAAAATATTTTTCGAATAACTAAAACTTAAAGTTTTTAAATTGAGAATCTAAATAGCGAGTTTTAATCTAATCTTCGTCTTTACATCCATAATTCAGTGAGTCTAAAATATACTTTCAAAACATACACAATCTTGCGTTGACATTTTAATACTCGCGCAAGATTAATGGTTCAGTTGTGCAATTCCTCGTCTTGTGAAATATCACAGGTTAGGAGACGTCAAGCGGCGTGGTTCTTGACTCTGTCATTCCCTATAACCGAGCTTCGTTCCTTCCCTAACACACAAGGTACTGAGTAACTATTACTAAAACATAGAAGCCATATTGAATATTACAGAAATATAGTGCTTTGAATGATGTCAGTTGTTATTAAAATAAACAAATTATTTATAGTGTTATTAGTTTTTTAAACTTATATATATATATATATATATATATATATATATATATATATATATATATATATGGGTGTGTGTGTGTATTAGTTCAGACATAATTGATTTTTTGAATTTTAAGTTCGAAACATTTTAAGGACGGATTACATTTCTATGGTAACGACACCCCCGCTCTCTAGTAAAGGCTTTACTTCTCTGGCAAATCATCCAGTCACGTTTGCAACAGGATTCCACTACTGTCGATGCTACTATGACCAGTAAATACCTGATTAACGTAATTCTCACAACGTTTTTTAAAGTGTTTAATGCCGTTCGAGTTTCAATAGTACTCCATCTACAAGTAGGATAAATTCATGATATCTAAATAAAGCAAACAAAACAGGCATGTGGTTGAAATACATTGTTGACTTTAACCAGTAGGCTATTTATAGAGGAAAACACATGAGGACTAAATTAACAATTGCAAAATAGTCAATATTTAGTTAATTAGTTAACTATTCACAATGGTAAAACACAAAATAGTTACCTCACAATCTCACCAAAAATTAGTTTTTAATAAACAAACACATTACTTCACACACAACTAGTAGTAGCCAAGAACTGAGGAAGGCGAC
Organism: Prosapia bicincta; assembly: GCA_036971475.1. Lineage (NCBI taxonomy): Eukaryota > Metazoa > Arthropoda > Insecta > Hemiptera > Cercopidae > Prosapia > Prosapia bicincta. The sequence continues at coordinate 65,221,018 of JBAIZL010000006.1, read as the reverse complement.
ATCGTCACCGGAATTAGTCTGTTGTGAAATAGTGTGTTTGTTTATTAAAAACTAAATTTTGGTGAGATTTTGAGCTATTTTGTGTTTTACCGTTGTAGTCAATATTTCGATTTGACTTCAACTATTTGAAAACGTTAACAAATTAAGAACCGGCATAAACAGTTATTAGAAAGCCGTGATTGATGGAAGTTGACTCCTAAACTTTTGTCAACAAACGAGACCAACCAGACGAAGACAGAAAACTGTGACACTCCAAATATAAGCTCGCAGAAACCTAGAGTGTTATCATTATATTAACACTTTACGATGTTTGGTAACTAATATGTTTTTAACCTGCGAGTAAAACCTGGGATAACTGTAGGACCGCATACCAAAAACATCGTATCACTTCTAGCTTATGGTGCAGGATATTGTAAAGTGTAAGGCGTAGGAAGTAAACGCATATTAGGCTCCCCTTTCAATAACAACACCCCCCGCTAAAACACTTTCACTTTGTGCCTAATTAGGCGTGAAACGTTATACTGAAATATCTTCCAAAGCAGGCGCTGATTCCAATTTATTCTAGTGGAAAATACGCTGTACATTTTTCTTACAACAAATTTCAATTTCTAAGAAAATTAAAATATGATTCAATCATACAACTATTCTTTAAGCTTAGATTTTGTGGTTATGTAAATACAAATAAAAGACGCACAAAAAACTCACAAATTATTCACTTATTAACTCAGACCCGTTTCATTAACAAAGTCATCATCATCAAAGGCCTAAAGTCCAACCTACATTTATAAATCAAATAACATAACAAACAGAAACATTTTACTACAAACTGAAACAGCCATTTAAAAAACCGACACCAAAGACCAGACTCACTTCGACATGACACAAAAAACCTAACCAAACAGAAGAACATAACCAAAAAAGACATGAACAATGAAATTAAAATTGCTGCAAACATAAAACAAAAAGCTCAACTAAACATCACAATCACCACAGCATACAAAGGCAACCACACAATAATTATTAAAACAAGCCGCCTAAAGGACAAAATCAATGATTATATAATAAATAATAATATATACAACTACATAACAGACCCAACAGAGAAATATCACAGAACCATCAAAACAATAAATAATACATCTGAATACATTATCAGCAAAAAAAAAAATACCACCTAAAACAAATCCACCCTAAAGCACCTACCCTCCGTCCTCTCCCTAATATTCACAAACTCAATGTCCTCATCCAAGAATCATCAACTACCTGAATGCCAATGCACATAAACTAGCAAAATACATGGACAAAATAATCAGACAACCCATAAAATTGAACACAGAAACAAAGATAAAAAACAGAACAAACCTCGTATATAAAATAAAAGACATAAACATACCACACAATTCAACACTGTTATTACTCGTCATAACAAATATGTACACCAACATACCCGTATCCGAAACGGTCAACATCCTAGAAACCCACGATACCGAAATCATAAACATCCTCCAAGCCATCACCAAATAAAACTATGTCACCCACAACTTAAAATTCTATTCACAACCAGATGGTCTACCATGGGAAGTCCTATCAGTAGTGCCCTAAGCGAAATTTTTCTACAACACATAGAAAACACCAAGATACTCACAAACAATACACACGCACACAAAATTATTTACTGGCACAGATACGTCGATGATATCATAACACTATACAGAGGTAACTCCCGAAAATGCGAAAAACTCCTCACCTACACTAATAAAATACTCCCAAAACTCCACTTCACTTCAGAAATTGAAACCAACCGATCCCTAAACTTCCTTGACCTAACAATAACAAAAAGGCACAACACAAAAACACAGATTCAACATTTACAGGAAACCCATAACGACAGACGCATTTATCTAACACAACTCAAACCACCCTATCTAACACAAACACGCTGCCTTCAGATCCATGCTCCATATAGTTATAGAGGTCCCAATGGCCCCAGAAAATATAAACAAAGAGCTAGACACAATTGATTATTATGCTTACACAAATGGATACAACACCACAATAATAGACAAACTATTGTATAAAATACAAAAAAAACACTAAAATTAACACTACAGACAGGGGTAACAAATACATCACATTACCATACATAAACAAAACAACAAACAAAATAGTCCACAAATTTCAAAAAATAGGTTACAAAATAGCATACAAAACTAATAATAAGTTTACAATAATAATAACATACAATACAAAATACAACACGACACCAACAATAAAGATAAACTACAAGCACCACGCGTATACAAACTAAACTGCGACAAATGTAACAAATTATACATTGGACAAACAGGTTGCAGCTTTGAACAAAGAGTCGAGGAACACAAACACAACACCAACTCAACATTTTACAATCACATAAAAGAAACAGGTCACAAATACACCGACATTTACCACAACCAAGAAATCCTACACATCAACAAAAAAGGTCCACATCTTAGCACACTAAAACAATATGAAATTTACAGACACACAAAGTACAAACATATTAAACGAACAAACACAATACAAATCACACATACCCTTTTATACTATCGAAAACCTGCCTTTTAAACCATCACCGTTTGAACCGACATCTCCAAGCAGAAGACATTGATGAAGATCGGTAAATTATATTTTACATATTTCTCTCACGACCAAAAACAGCAGATAATTTATTATTTGGATTGAATTACATCCAAGCGTTGAATTGTATTATATATAGTGTTCAAACATTTCTTCCCAAACAGCTACACTTATTGCTTTCTCCCTCTCCATTCAACTTATTAACCACTGACGATAAAAGCAAGTATATTACAGTGTAGAGCTTATTGACTATATATTCTGCACTAGTTTGTGGTACTTTCAAGGTCAATTTTGTCGTACAAATCCGAAAGAATAAATATGTAAACAGTTAAATGATCTTCCAAGTGCTGTAGAGAAACCATTTGATTGCACTGTACGACCAGGACAGAATACTCGTATAATGTTTACTAAAGCATAAACCATAATATATAATAGTGCCCATGTTTGTTTAGTAAGGCTCGAATTTTAAATATTACAATTTTTATTCTAAAATCGATATCAATCAGTTTGTTGCTCATTAAAAGGGGTTTCTTTGTTAGGCATTTTCAATCTAAATTCAAACAAAGATTAAGACTTTTAGAGAATTAATTATTTGAAATAAGCTTAAGTGGAAATTTCCACTTTAACAAATATCTCATGTAGTAAATGTTTTACACACATAAGCGCTACGTGTTCTCTGAGCCTATTCATCTCTCTAAAGAAAACTAATTGAAACCCTCCCTCTCTTTTGTTCTCTACAAGGCGGGTGTTTTGCAACCGAGAATTACGTAAAACCATGTTGACACAGATTTGGAAATCCTTGTAATTTAGTTTAAATAAAATTTCCACTCCAATGACTAAAGAACTGCAAACTTCGCGGCGAAGAATGCAGATTTACGAGACGTTTTTAGGTCGGGACGAAGAGAATATTAAGCAAAGGATATTAACGCCGTATATCTCTATTTTCAGAAGGAAGAGTGGTATATAACTGAAGAATTGTGCTTTAACGTCGGGATATGCGAATTTTTTTATCACGGTGGTATTAAATAGGTCACTGGTTTGTTTGGTTTTACACACTAATGGACAAAAAATTAATAGTATTATACAAACTAGAAACTGTTGGTAAGGCCAAGCCCTCCATCTCGGGATTGACATTTGTCATTTGAGTCACGTTATATTAATGCCATATATCTCTATTTCAGAGGAAACTTGGGTTGTTCATAAAGGATTGTGCTTATAGTAGTCTATGCGCATTCTTTGATCTTGCGTCATTAATAGGTCACCAATTGACATTTGTCATTTGGATCGGTAGTCACGAGTTTAAAGTTGGATTCGTGGAGGTGTCCATTCACCCCTATACTTTTACACAATTTTTGTGCTCTTGAACGAAGGGATAAGCACGATCGCCAAATGTCGTTTGTCTCATTACTTCATAATTCACTATCTTTTTCATTCTTTTTTTTCACAACCACGCATCCAAAGGTAACGTACCATGGCGTCAAATTTACGAGGAAGTTGACGGCGGGACTTAAACATTTCACGAAACCACAAATCTCCCCAAATCACCCTAATATCTTTCAAACTAAGCGTAGGCCTATACGGAAATAAAGAACCATATTTCATCATTCTTCATTTCAATAACTGTTTTCATCCCTCATCCCCAAACAAAACACAATAATTACAACCACTTTGCTAAACCGGGCGAATGGCGATATTTAATCTGAATAAAACTAATTGCATTTCACAGAAGGAACACGTAGTACAAAATACATTCAATACGACTGTTGGGTTTTATTGAAACTGTTGAAGCTATCTGTTGATTGCTGCCCGGTTAATCCCTTTAAACACACTAGGATAGATTCAGATACCTGAAACAACGTTCTATTCAACATGTAAACTAATCCCGCGCCTTTATAAACCTACCGTCGACTTTGTTCTCGATTGCCAAACGTAAATAATGTAGGTTACACGAAGAGAAAACCTGCTTAACACACACATGGAAAGGTAGGATGGAACTAAGGATAGATCATGAAAGACGAATAAAATAAAATAAATTAGAAGAGTAAATTAATTTACTCGTGTTTTGTTTCTTTCTTAAGCACTTTATAGAAATATACAAAGCGATAACTATACCCTTCAGAAGATGTAGTCTAGACGAAACTCGTCAAGCGTAAAAATAAAGCTGGCGGTGAATTGAGGTGATAAGGGTATTATATGAGGGCAATAATATATGTTACGCTTATATAATACGTAATAGGTATTATATGAGGGCAATAATATATGTTACGCTTATATAATACGTAATAGGTATTATATGAGGGCAATAATATATGTTACGCTTATATAATACGTAATAGGTATTATATGAAGGCAATAATATATGTTACGCTTATATAATACGTAATAGGTAATATATGAGGGCAATAATATATGTTACGCTTATATAATACGTAATAGGTATTATATGAGGGCAATAATATATGTTACGCTTATATAATACGTAATAGGTAATATATGAGGGCAATAATATATGTTACGCTTATATAATACGTAATAGGTATTATATGAGGGCAGTAGTATATGTTACGCTTATATAATACGTAATAGGTATTATATGAGGGCAATAATATATGTTACGCCTATATAATACGTAATAGGTATTATATGAGGGCAATAATATATGTTACGCTTATATAATACGAAATACGAATTTATATCATTTATAACTTATTTGTTAATAACGTACTATGACACTATAATTCATAGTGCACAAGATGTAATTCATAACAAAGGTTTTATCTAACTTTAAAATGACCAGCTTTTATAATTATTTTTTTTCTTTGAAAATTGAAAATAATATTAAAATGGTGTTGCTATGAAACAGGTCCTACCATTTTAGATAATATAGGTACCATCCGTGGCATCACGAAGTGGAATCGAGTAGCTGAATTAGACCTAATGTGTACACTCAAGAATCGAGAGTTGTTTTAGCTGTTGATGGTGTACGAAGCTATTGAGAATATCAGTATGTATATAAATTCCTTTTTGAAAAAAATTGTTTTTTTTAATTTTGACGATTTTTACCCGTTTAAATTAAAACTTTTCAACACCCCTCTACATAGTACCATAAATGTAGGCCTATCTCTAAAAATTCAAAATATTAATTTTCAAAACTACAGACAAGTTTATCACAGTATTGTATTTTATGTAGAGACATATATGTGTATTTATTGTAGGTCGATGTCTAATTTACTCGAAAACATTCATTTTTGGCAAATTATAGAAAATATTTCAGAAACAAAGTTTCTAATAAAACATCAAATGACCATTTATATTTTTAGAACTTTGTTGGTTTTTAAATCAGCTGGCTAACGATCTCCGCCCTCTAAGTTTGCAAAAACCTTTTCCTAGAGGGCATTTACATTACTAGGCCAAAGTGTTCTCAATATATCAACAGTATATTGTAGATTTCTATAGTTTGGGTTTTACGACGGTCAAGCAATCTACTATTATGATCGCATGTGTGGATAAACTTCTAGGCCGATAAAGTTAACGTTCCCTAGGTTTGTTTCTATTTCATCCAGAAATGATGTTTGATCGTATTTCAATTGTATTTTTACGATAATTTAAAGTCTTAAAGTTCCAGGACTAAGCATTTATGATAAAGTAATGCTTTAGTAAAAAGCTAAATTGGCTCAAATTAATCATGATTAGTCACCTGTTAGGTTTGTTCGTCCTTATTATTTTATTATTGTAAAATATATATAAATCGCAAGAATAACCTGTTTTACAAACACTCGTTATAGAAGGCCTATTATTTATGTTTCTCATACGCTTTAATTATGTAAATACTCGTCATTGTATTATTCTAGGCTTAGCGAACTGCTGGTGAAATCTGATGGAAAATATGTTTCGTGTTGTAGCCTATTTATTTGAGTTCTTTTTTTTCTAAAATGTAATTTATTGCTGCTCAAGCAGTATATATGATTTACACCTCTCTCTCTCTCTCTCTCTCTATATATATATATATATATATATATATATATATATATATATATATATATATACGCCTTTATTCATGTACATATTTCCGGTAGCCGCTTTTAACAGGTGTAATCAGTATCTCAACACTTGCGGCGAACGTACTCGCCAGGCTTTCTAAAGACATCGGCAAGGTCGGTAAAATTGCTAGTACAAATATTTCGATACATAAACAAGACGTATTTACAATAGGTCGATTAATAATAGGCTAATCAATGTGTAATGTATGCCTAACATTGACACGTATTTGTAAATTTAACACAATAACGAGGAAATTTTATTATTATAGAGCGAAATAATAGATCGATTGTAATTTATTACACAAAGTAAACTCGGACCGAGCCAACGCTGTTGCCGCGGCAACGGTAAATCAATGTAAAGACAAGCAAGTCGTTCTGCACGAGAAGATAACTAAAATTTGTGATTATCAAAAACAGACGTCGTTCGGGATTTTATAAAAGTTTAAAATCAGAGTTTTATAATATCTGTAAACTTAAAATGGTTTGTAATTATAAATATTATGTGTATTAAATGCTATGTTTATTTAGCTTGACATTCAGCAGTAAACGACTATGCTTAAACAATGCATTGTCACCTTGAGAGTGTTTTACAGTTTTGGCTTATTTATTTTTTATAACAGTTTGGCCAAGTTTTACGTTATTACTATTGTTACTTTGTTGTTGTTATTATATAACTCTGTATTATTATAAATAATAATATTGTTATTATGATAGTTATTGTTATAATTGGTATTGTTATTGCTTTTATTTTTACCATAATACCATTATTATTGTTGTTGTTATTGTTATTCTGTTTTTGTTGTTATTATTATCATCGCGCCTACAGTTTTTAGTTTTTCTAATTTCGTTTTAATGGAACAGCTGTGAAAAAGTTTACTTAGTTCCATTTTGGTTAAAAAACCGAATATACTAGAGATTGTATGGGTTCATATATATTGTTGCCCAAGCTAAGAGCAAATTTACCCGAGAGAAATAATATACCTTATGCTATGCTTGTTTCACCTAATCCCATCATAATGTTTGAATATTTAGCGAGACTCGTCTTCTTAATCATAGAACGGGCCAAGACGTTGAGCTGAATCTATTTCGGATGGTTCTTACTTGAGAAACATAACCCAGCACAGTTAACCATGATTTCCCGTTTTTACAGTATCAGAATAATCTCTTTACAAAAAGGTTGTAACTGTCTAGAAATGGTGATTCTGGACAAGTTAACAATGATTTTCTTATTCCAAAGTACCTGAATAATTCCTTACATTTGTGCATAGGTTCGCTCATCACTTCCCACTCAATTCCTACGCAGGGGTTGATTGTCTAAACCCCTCTTTTTACAAGTAAAAGCTGCCTTAATGGGTCTAATGATGCACAAATTAACTTTGATCTGCCTTCTCCGAATCCCAACAGAAGTTCGTGTTGGAGAACTTACAGTAATACCTATATCCACCAATCCTCTTACACCGCTACTCCTACATGGGGACTTGAGATCTAAACATATATTTAAAACATGATAGAAGCTGCCTCAGGGAACTCAATACTGCACATACAATTCCTGATCCTCCTTCTAAAAGTAACATATGAGTTTAATGACACTACTATCTTTATCCACATGACCGTTCACCTACTATTCCTTTACTTAGGTGTCACATCTATACATTTCTTTCAAAAACATTAAGAGAAGTCGAGGAAATGTTATCCCGGACAAGTTATAACAATGAGTGTAGAAACAATGATTTCCCACAGTCAAAGAACCAAGAGAATTTCATATTACTACTACCTACATACTCCCAACCTTTCCATCCCTATTCCTACGTGCGAATAAAGATTTAAACATCTCTTAACAAATACGACCCTGCACAAGTTCACCAAGTGGTAGCTGTTCAGTTCTGTAGCTGTGTAGTTCTGTATTATCATTATCCAGAAGTTAAAGGCACTTCTACATTTATCCACTTATCATTTAACGCTCAACATTTCTAAGTAAATAAGACCCTACACAGTAAGGACGACCCTATTCAGACAATGAAGCAATTATCAGGAGGAGAATTTCTTCCTCTACCTTTATATCCTACCTGTGTATAAACCTTACTCCCCACATCTCTTCTAGATGATAACTCGATTTTTTATCTTCATTGCCTTGAAAAACATAGACACCTAATCTCCTTAAATAACCATAAAATCAGACGAGAGAAGTTTTTAGTTAGTTGTTTTACATTTTGATCCCTTCCATAATTTGGCCTTCTATTAGGTTTTGTCTAAACTACAAAGTATGGTATTCCTATGAAACAATTTATAAAATTTGTTACATACCGAATGTAACGCGAATATAATGTTACGCCAAATGTCAAGCTAGATTAGTGACCCTCATCCGCTGTTCCGCTGTCAACCAAGCGTCCCTATCTCATGTAACTAAAAGAACAATACAGCTTGGTTGTCATGGCAACGCTAATTCAATCGGAAGACAATTCAATTTCTTCTTATTCGTCAATATCAATGCAAAATAATCAATCACAGGGCTGTCTTGGCAGTTATTTTACAACGTCGTAAATTTCACGTATAATGACTTTATAATGTAGGCTGTGACTTTCGGTTGTCATGGTAACGCAGCATCAATCAGAAAACCGTCCAATTTTACCTTTTAGTGATCTAAAATCAAAGACGTCGAATAAAGCTGCACATCTTTTTATCAATTATTCTTTCAATAATAGTGAGCTCATAATGTAGGATATGGTTTTTCAACTTTAACTAGAGTTTAACGTAGCCTCATTTAAGTAAATTGTAACAAAATTAAAGTGCCTTTGTACAAGTTTTATTTGTAGTATAGGACAGTATTATAAATATATTTAGCATCGAGTACGGATACAAAACCGCTTGTTAGAGACTATGAGGCTGCTTTATGGCATGATGGCTGTAAGTAAAAACACCATATTTAGACCTAACCTGTATCGGGATCCTAAAGAGGTCTCCCTCCGTTGCAGCCCCTTTTATGGGGAAGGGAGAGTAAGAGATATGGCAATCGCTAGAGGTTAGGAGATAACAATAATAAACTCCTTATATTTATATTAAGAAAAAATATGGACTCGCTGAGACGGGGCTGCTCTCAACTGGGATTACATTTTCCAGCTAATCTCTATTTTAAGGTTATAGAGCATTAAAAACTATTAAAAGATATTAAACTTATGTCTACGAGAAATATCCTCAGCTTTCTATAGCACTATAACTTGGAGCCCTTGTGGTATAATTTTGTATTATAAATAAATAAAACCTCTTAATCACATAAACGTTTTATTAAATCCTGATGTACATTTTTTGATTGGAAAGCAATACTTTTTAGAATAAATTAACACAGGACTAAAAGATTCAAAAAAAGTATATGTGGTTAGGAGGATTTATTTATTATAGTAAAAAACTTTAGAACAACAAAGAATAATGGAAGGATTAAAGTAGAGACATTATATTTCTTGGTAAAAGATATGGATAAATCATTGCGTCACGTGAGCTGAGTCATGTACCCGTACCAGAAATATTCGTTTCGGAATTTGAAAAATATGTAAGCCCGTTACAATCCCTTGTAAAAAAAGAAACCGAGTTGAAAAGGATAGCTGCGTTAAAGAAAGTACATAATTTTCTGTTATCTCATATAAACAGACAGTAGGCAAATCTTGGGAAAGATTGTTCAAATAATGTAGACATAATTTCGACTGGGGTGAAGAGAGGCGTATGTAATCTATATAGACTAATAGAGAACTATTATTTTCCTGTGAATTATTTTATTATAAAAAACCACAAGTGTGTGTGTATGTGTGTGTGTGTGTGTGTGTGTGTGTGTGTGTGTGTGTGTGTGTGTGTGTGTGTGTGTGTGTGTGTGTGTGTGTGGGTCGGTGTATGTTTGTGTGTGTGCGCGCGCGTGCTTGTGTGTGAGTGTGTGTGTGTGTGTGTGTGTGTGTGTGTGTGCGCGCGCGCGCGTGCATGTGTGTGTGTTTGTGAGTGAGTGTGTGTGTGAGTGAGTGTGTGTGAGTGTGTGTGTGTGTGTGTGTGTGTGTGTGTGTGTGTGTGTGTGTGTGTGTGTGTGTGTATGTACGTATGTATGTATCTATGTATGAATGTATAGGCCTATATGTATATTTGAATGTATGCGTACTAGATAATAGGAGAGTACAAACTCTGGCTGATATGGTGAAAATCATTATCTAGAGCACACTTTTGTTTATTGTTTAGTAGTTTCTATAACCTTCTAAACACAGAATATTTAGGCAAATTAAATTTAACAATTTTCACCAATAAATAAAATATGTTTCACTCAAATGGTAAACAAATTAGGACCACCTAATTTCATATCTAACGACTAATTTCATAATAAAACGTTTAAATTGGATTACACGTGGTATTCATATATTCTTTTATATTTAGTTTATTATTTTTAGTAATTACTCATTTCCAAAATTGTGTGGACTGTTTCGTTGAAACCTAATGTATTTGTAAAAAACTATATAGGTAACTTCAAAATTTATCACTTGATTAATTGTACATATATGTAGTATGACGTCACCAATTGGTCGTCCTGTTATAGACATTGGTCTTATTTATGCGCAGATTCCACACCACTAGAAAACGGTAGCTTTATTGCGTCTAACCTGGATTGTGGCGAAATAAATCGGCGCCAAACGCCGATGCCGACCGGATAGTTGGGCGAGAAATCACGCGAAACATAAATCAAGGCCGGGCAGTTCGGAAGTTTGCTCTGGCTTTCTGTCTTGTGTTTGACATCCTCATCCTGACACGAGATTAATGACCTAAAGTACTCCTGGGTAGGCTTATAGGGAAATCGTACCTTGCGTGGCGGCATACAGTTCATATTTACCTTAAGTTAAAGTAGATACGTTATAAATAATATTCAATTTTTAAGACTGTAAAGTTATTAGTACTTTCTTGTTTTTCTGACTTTTCATTCCACTACAAATAATAACTTTTATTTTTCGTATCAGAACATAAATCTGGCATCTGCATATATATTTGGTAAGGTGTTGAAGGCTGAATTTCATCGAGATACAGGCAACAGTGTTTATTTTTATCAAAAAAAGAATTTAGTTTTTAAATACATAAATAGTAAGAGGGTGAAGTATTACAATGTTATACAAAACATGGGTAAAATCTACGGTCTTCTTTTCACTAATTGAGGTTTTGTGGACTTTGCCAAGATTTCGAAGTACGGGACTAATGTACAGGCAACTAATGTAATCCGGTGTTGAAGGACGGGCTCGGAGATGATCAGTGATCCTACGTACTGCAACATACACCGTTGTAAACCTCGAACCTAAATGTTCACACATACTAGACCTTAAACTCTGGAGGTGTGTATAAGAGCGTACACTTCGTGTTTATGTTCTGACAGTTTGTCAGCCAGTTCGACTATTTGTCATTATGTCTGTCTATCTGATAGTTAGTTTATCAGACGCTGTCTATGCGTCTGTGCGCTCTGAGTCTGTTTTTCTCTCTCTCTCACTCTCTCCCACTCTCCCTTTCTCTCTCTGCAAGATTGCCACATTTACAGGGTCATCGAAAAAGAATGCCTACATTTAAAAAATGTAGTTGATTGTAGTATCGAGTTGGTTGTGGTCCTGAAATTAAGTTCAAGAGCGGGATTTGTATGCAAGATGGGACACCGCCACATTACAAAAGCAACGTACGCGCATCCCTGTGTGCTCAGTTTGTAGGTGTTTGAATTGGTAGAGGTGGTTCTATTTCCTGGTCATCTAGAAGCCCAGATTTCACTCTAATGAACTTTTTTTTGGGGGGGGGATACATCAAGAACATTGTTTATAGTAAAATATATTTGACTTGGTCACCTCAGAGAAAGGATTGATGCTGGAATAGTAACACGAACGCTAGACATGCTCCAGCGCAAGTAGCAAGAAATAGACTATCATTTAGGCGTAAGTTGTGCAACTAATGGTGCACAATTATTAAATTATGGAAAAAACTCCCCTTTATTTCAAAGCCACATCCAACTTAGTCTATTTTAGTTAAAGTATTAGAATTCTAAAATATGGGCATTCTTTTTCGATGACCCTGTTTTTCAATAATTTCTATCAAACACTCTCACAGATTACTATAATCTAAAGAAGCTAAATATACAAATTATTTTTCCTTTTAAGCTGTTTTTAAGAAACAAAGGGAAAAAGTTATAATAGCTTCTATTTTCTATAAACAAAGCAGGGATATTTGCACCCTAAACTTTGCATCTATAAATTTGTTTAAAGTAACGTGTCCTGATCAATGTAAGCTCGAAGCAGTGTTCTGGAAACGATATTAACTTTGTCCCTATCTCCAGTAACTAAACTCTTTTAAACCTTACAATGACAATCGTACTGCTTAACACTTCAATACGTGATGCAAACGAGTAGTTTTGCAACAGTCAACTCACAAAACACTGTTCCCGCAAACGTTAGAGCTCAGGAAATTCTACGGTTTTTCTCCAAATTTCCTTTCACGGCACGTTTTCAGTCAGGTCCCTTAAACTTTTCTTTTATCACAACTCCACGCGCTGTAATGGATTTGTAAGAAAGTTGACATTAAATATGGCCGCCATAAACTAGCCAGTGCTCACGTTCGATAGCCTAATAAATCCCGTTCGCTAATGTTACTTCTTGTAACACCTTAATGCGTTACAGATGGAGGTAATTAAGGAGAGCGGGCGCAGGATTGCCAACACTTGTTATTTCTCACGCCTTTCTTTCGCCATTCTGATTTTAACGCTCTCCAAAAAACTGCTCGGCGTGATAGAACACGTGCGTGTATGTCGAAACTATCTAAGAAAATTACATGAAAACTCGTGAATGATTGGACCATCTTTGATTTTATTCGTTTTTATATATGTTACTCAAATATATATATATATATATCAAATAATATTATAATCTATAATTTCAACCGTGCAAAATATAAAAAGTGGTTAAAATTTACGTTCAATATCGTCATAAAAACTTATTCTTTTTTCAAAAAGTAACTTTTTCTTCATATAATTCTTCTGCGCACATTATTATACAGCTATATAACAATACAGTGTAGCTACAAATATACGGTTATAATAGGTTTGATTATTTAAAAAATGGATCTCCGAAATGTAAACTAATCGATTACTGAAGTGACGAGGTGGGCTTCATATCCGCATCTACTTTACTACTGAAGTGAATTATGAAAATGAATACTCTGTGTGTTTTCAGGTCATTAATGTCAATCTATTTTTATACTATGTTACAAATAGGAACAAAGTATCCAATTAGGAGGGTTTGGTTATAGGAAAAACTAAATTGTTTGTTTTAATTTAATTATATTTTCAAACTATAGCTACATTTGGCTTTATTCATTAACGGAGTTAATTTTTTATAAACAAACTTATTTTTTATTTATTGTTAGAGTGTCGTAAAGCCAGATAACAATATAATGTAGAATAAAATAGTGTTGTTTTATAAAAACTTCAGTAAGACATGGGGGTTTTGTGATGAAGTGCATTCAAGTTCTGTTTGATTTTTTCAAGTTGGAATTAATGTTTAATATTTGCGGTATTTATAATACATTTCTTCCTGTTTTTTGTATATTTTTAAGTAACATATTAGGAATAAATAAATCTACGTTTAGTAAAACAATTTAATAATAATTAAAAAACCAATACACGTATTATCATATTAAATTAGAATTATATTTCAAAAATTTTAACAATACAATGCTTACGTGTTTATAAAAATAAAATCGTTAAATGTAAATTATTATTTTTAAATACGTAGACTACGATAACATGAAATTAACAATGTTCAGTTGCAAAATTAACAAAATATAAACTCCCGAAATACAGAAGCACAAAAGGTGATCGTCTCGTAAACGGTCACTAGATTGCGCAGCCTACATTTACGTATGGCTATATACGTCTGTAAATTTCTCTTCCACTCAAATAAAATTAACTAACCACCAGTTTACTAAACAGACCAGATTCAGCGATGATCAGTGATGCCCTTATCTGTAGTGTAAAGTACACTAGTGATGACGACATCGCCGCTGAAACTAATATTTTTATTAAACTGGGAATCGATAATTTGAATCTAATTTTTTAGTATTTTAATCGCCTAATAGTTTGATAAGTGAGAACTAAGCAATATTTTTCGCACAACCATACAACGCACCCCTTCATAATGTATATCCCTTTAGAGGACTCCAGGGAACATTTGCCGACCTTATATTTAGCCAGATTTACCTAAAGTTAATACATTGCCATACAAGTAGATTTTGTCAATTTGCAGCCTCTCATGCGTTATTCCCGCTAACCTCTATTCCCACTCAGTTTGTTTTACCTTCTGCCTTTTGTCAATGTCCTGTTTAATTAATGCTTTCACAACGTTACTCCATTTGTACTTATTTGACCGTTTTGAATAAACCTGCCTTTATTTTCTCTGTGGTTTGTTTATTTTCTTTGAGTTTATTTTTATTACTCTATTCACCAATTTTTCAAGCAGAGTCGTTATGATGTTCAGCTTGGTCTGGGCGGCCACCACTGTACGTTTATTATAAATTGAATTTCACATTAATGAGTTTCCTTTTGAGGACAATGATGAAAGGGGCTTTTTGTTCGCAAATTAAAGACGAACGTTGGGAAGCAAATAAATTTAATTAAAGGTGCCTTTATATTGTAAAATATTAAAGGGGTGGTCGTAATATTTCATTACCTTCTCCGACAATTACTTGTCGGAAAGAAACACCTTTGTCTTTTAATTTTTCCAGTAAAAGCAATAGAGTAACAAAGGACTGTCTTTAAAATTTAATAAAATAATAAACCATGATGTTTACACTTTAATTTTCAATTCAAAGAATCTGTAAAAATTAATTTCCTGTTAATTTATTCAGCCTTAGTTAAAACGCGATATTACGTTATTATCTGTTCTTTAATAGCGTTGTATTAGCAGGATTTCGTGTTTCTTAAGTTTGTGTTTACTCACACAGTTAGATCTCACGTCCTGATTGGTTTTAGGAAATTATAAGTAAACGTCAATAGGTAAAGCCTCTTCATTTGGTTATGACGTATGACGTAGAATCATGCGCAGTGTTTAATGGCTAAACTAGAGTGAGGTATAGTGAAAACATGAATGTAAATTAGATAAAAAGAATTGTAAAAGACATTTGCATTAACGCGACTAGTTATTTTACCCGAAACAACTGTATCCTATTTTGTAAAATCCCTGTGTCCCGTCGTTTTGGATAATTAATCTCCATTCCCTATAATGAACTTTTACCCAGCATACCCAGGGGAGTTGACCCCAGTCGAGTGTTTTCTCCTTCTCGTCCCCCTTCATACAAAAACAACAAAGTAAATTTTCAAATACATCCTCCATCAACCGAATCTTAAACTAATGAAGATTTAACAAAAGACAACATAGGGAGGTATACTACCTCCAAATGTTTTTCGTCTTCGAACCCCCCCCCCCCCCGCCCCGGTCAAAACTTACCAGAAACAAAATTTTCAAATACACCTTAAAACAAATACTTGAAAGTCAAATCTTTGAACCTACCTTCACTTTACACAGCTCCGGATATTGCTGAACTTGTCACTTGTACAAAACCGTGCTTGTGTCTTTAGAAATAAAAACATTTTTAAAGTTATAAAAGTTTTAATGACAGAAGCTAACGAGTTTCAGATTTGTTTGCTTTTCCAGTCTCACTGAGGGCCTGACAGTTACCCGGCCGAGCGTTATTATAAAAGATAAACCTATTTCCCAGTCGATTTCCGAGATGTTTTAATCAAAATGCCAAGTTACAGTGACTCGTTGCAAAGCTGAAGACAGAAATGTAATGTAATTTGTTTGTATTCTCTTTGGTTTTATTTATTTATTTAGCCTATTTTTTTTTTTTTTTTTTTTTTTTTTTTTGTACCTTTAACGTGAGATCAGACAGCATGACTATTCTCCGCTACGAAATATACGAGAACATTGTGAAAATATAGAGGATTAAAGTATAATAGTCCCCTACGAAACCCCCTGTAACCGGGTTTAGGGAGGAAATTATTACACCACTTATATGGTGTACCTGAAGTAGTCCAACTATCAGGGTCATTAGGAGGTGTCTCCCATGTAAGAGTAAGGAAACGAAAGGGCACATAGAGCTAGGCAGGATTAAGGATAGGATCCCCTGGTACTGTTACAAGGGAAAGTATGACTAGTCTACCAACTAACAATTTGAATATAGGTTATTTAATGCGTTTTTAATATTTATTAGCGTATTACATTTTGTACAATGGTTACTTTTATCATTAGATGTATTCTGTACTACATCACAATTTGTAGGACTCTTTGTAGTTTAGGCATAGTGAAGTTCTACTCTATGTAAACAGTGTACTACTGTAGCCAGACAATCATACAGAGTCCTTTATCAGCCTGCACAGATGTTAACATTAAAGGATTACAAAAATTTTTCTTTATCTGATGTTAATTACTGTATTCTGAATACTTATCATTGCCTTAATCATATTAGGCACCATCACTTTGACTTTGAATAATTTACAATAAACGATTTATTGATTTTGTCAAAGTACTTGTCGTAAACAGTTCTAGCAAATTATTCAATATGCGTGACTCTTTCCTCCATTTGATGGCTTTTGACTATAGATGGGGAAAATTAGATTGTTTGGTGAAACCATTTACGAAATTAACTGAGTTATTTTCCTGTAATTTCTGTAATTCAACATTTCTACTAATAATCTCTTTAACAGATAGTGTTTTTTGTTCAATTGTTTTCACTTTTAGTTAAGAACATTGAAAATTTTATGTTTTCCGACACAAAGTTGTTTTCTGAAAACATGGAATATATTTTACTAAATATAAGTTGTTTTGTAATGAAACACTATTATTACCGAATGCATAAATCAAAACATATTTCAGTGTTACCAGAACATCTTCAAGGGGTTATCAAACATATATAAAGTTTCTTGATGTAATCATCTTGAATTCACTGATTAAACTATAATTAAAAATTACCTAACTAAGTGAATACTAAGTAGAAGCTTTGCTTCGTAAAAAGAACGATTGTTTAGAAAAACCCGTCAGCAAATAAGCCCTTACGTATTTACTTAGTTAAGTCATATTTAATTATAATATATAAAGTGTTCTCAAAACATCTTAGATGTTATGAAAACATTTTTAAGTGAGTATCAAAAACTTATGAGGTGGTAATAAAATTGTCTAAGTATAGTCATAGTATCTCTAAAGTGTTAGTAATGGTTGGGGTTTATCAAAACATCTCTAAGACGTTAATAAAACATCTCACAAACGCTATCAAATCATCTTAAAGTGGTTATCAAACATCTATAAGGTTTTTTAAAGCAATTGCAAAGTGTTACCAAAATAACTTTAAGTTTTTATCAAAAATAACTAAGGTGTTATCAAAACATGTCTAAATGTTATCAAAATATCTTTAAGTTATTTTTTTACACTTTACTCGTTATTTAAAAATGTCAATGGTAGTTGTAGGTGATCTGGTTCACTAGATAGTATTTTTTAGTTATTTTCTAGCCCTTAATTATCGGCACTACACTCCCGGTTGGTAAAATTTATTTGTTAATTACATAATTTTATTACTGACTATAAAATATTGGCTTTTCACTCTGTAATTATATGCTTTTTTTTAGTTTTCTTTGATATAAAAATTTTAACGTTTTCTATTTATTATTTACTTTGTGAAATTCAAATTTATAAACATTTTAATTTCTGTAGGTTACAAGAACAAACTGCCCGTTGCAGTGTGTGTGTGTGTGTGTGTGTGTGTGTGTGTGTGTGTGTGTGTGTGTTAAATTTAAATGGAAAATTTCCAATCGGGCAGACAGACAGGTAAGAGAAAATAATAGAAACGCTTTGAAACAGTAAAACTATCCTCGCTTGCGCTTACCTGTGTGGTGTGTGTGGAGTAATGAATAACCTATTATAGTGTATTTGGTTTTGTTATAAGTAATTACAAATCATTATTGTTAAATACTTAGCACCTACTATTATACTTGTGGCTAGAGAGCTTAATGTATTAAATACATTCTTAAATACGCCTGTTTCATTTAATGAAGCTAGGATAAACCTTAGTAGCTACAGATTCCAATTCACATAAACTTAACATGCTATATTTTACATGTTCTGACTCAAAATTTTTAGTCTTATACGCCGCTCTCTCTCTCTCTCTCTCTCTTTGTTTGTCACTGTCTATATCTCAGCCTATCTCTATGTCGGTCTGTGTGTCTATCTATCTGTCTATCTGTCTGCCTGACTGTCTGTGTGTCTATCAGTCTCGCTCTCTCTTCTCTCTCTCTCCCTCTCAATCTTTCTCTCTATCACTCTTTTTCCCTCTCTCTCTCTCTCTCTCTCTCTCTCTCTCTCTCTCTTTCGTTCATATGTGTGTGTGTGTGTGTGTGTGTGTGTGTGTGTGTGTGTGTGTTTGAGTGTTTGTGTCTTTCACACATTTATTGAAAATTGTAAATAAAAGATTTCATAGATTAAAAAATTACGAATGTCCTTTTTTATTACTAATTTTCACCGTTATAAATTCAAGATCTACTTTGTAGAAATATTTTGTGAAAAGGTTTGTGTATTTTCAAAGTAACCTCTTTGTGAGCTTTACTCGTGACTATATGAAGAGAAATCCGTAAAGGTTGAAGCGGCTCGTAACACTGTAACCTACTTACAAAGGCCTTTAGGTAATCAAGTGCCTGCTTTGAATGGGCCCGACTACTAATGCTCAAGTGCCGGCAATTATACGCAGTGCCAGCCTTTTTGATCGAGCGCCAAGAGTCGAGGACCGTCTCATCGCAAACGCCACTTGTACTTCACAACGTTGCCAATTTCACCGCTTCACTTTTCCCTTCGTATTTTACATTTTACGTTTAAAAATAATTTCCATTTTGATAATTCATCACTTTCGATGAAGTGGGGTGAGAAATTTTTAAAAAATAATCAAATTAGTCACTAACGAAAAATTTTTTAACTAATTAAAAAAAAGGCATTCATAAAAAAATAATTTTACTGTAAAATAAACTATTTTAAAAGTAAAACTGTACTACCAGTGCGTGGTAATACAAATACTTCACTTAAACTGAACTGCGAATCTGTTAATACTACCAGCGCGTGGTAATACAAATACTTCACTTAAACTGAACTGCGAATCTCTTAATACTACCAGCGCGTGGTAATACAAATACTTCACTTAAGCTGAACTGCGAATCTGTTAATACTACCAGTGCGTGGTAATACAAATACTTCACTTAAACTGAACTGCGAATCTGTTAATACTACCAGCGCGTGGTAATATAAAGATGTCACCAAGACGAGACACAAGACCTGTTAATACTACCAGCGCGTGGTAATATAAAGATGTCACCAAGACGAGACACAAGACCTGTTAATACTACCAGCGCGTGGTAATATAAAGATGTCACCAAGACGAGAAACACGACCTGTTAATACTACCAGCGCGTGGTAATATAAAGATGTCACCAAGACGAGACACACGACCTGTTAATACTACCAGCGCGTGGTAATATAAAGATGTCACCAAGACGAGACACACGACCTGTTAATACTACCAGCGCGTGGTAATATAAAGATGTCACCAAGACGAGACACAAGACCTGTTAATACTACCAGCGCGTGGTAATATAAAGATGTCACCAAGACGAGACACACGACCGGTTAATACTACCAGCGCGTGGTAATATATAAAGATGTCTCCAAGACGAGACACAAGATCTGTTAATACTACCAGTGCGTGGTAATATAAAGATGTCACCAAGACGAGACACACGACCTGTTAATACTACCAGCGCGTGGTAATATAAAGATGTCACCAAGACGAGACACAAGACCTGTTAATACTACCAGCGCGTGGTAATATAAAGATGTCACCAAGACGAGACACAAGACCTGTTAATACTACCAGTGCGTGGTAATATAAAGATGTCACCAAGACGAGACAAACGACCTGTTAATACTACCAGCGCGTGGTAATATAAAGATGTCACCAAGACGAGACACAACATCTGTTAATACTACCAGTGCGTGGTAATATAAAGATGTCCCAAGACGAGACAAACGATCTGTTAATACTACCAGTGCGTGGTAATATAAAGATGTCACCAAGACGAGACACACGACCTGTTAATACTACCAGCGCGTGGTAATATAAAGATGTCACCAAGACGAGACAAACGACCTGTTAATACTACCAGCGCGTGGTAATATAAAGATGTCACCAAGACGAGACACACGACCTGTTAATACTACCAGCGCGTGGTAATATAAAGATGTCACCAAGACGAGACACACGACCTGTTAATACTACCAGCGCGTGGTAATATAAAGATGTCACCAAGACGAGACACACGACCTGTTAATACTACCAGCGCGTGGTAATATAAATATGTCACCAAGACGAGACACACGACCTGTTAATACTACCAGCGCGTGGTAATATAAAGATGTCACCAAGACGAGACAAACGACCTGTTAATAATACCAGCGCGTGGTAATATAAAGATGTCACCAAGACGAGACACACGACCTGTTAATACTACCAGCGCGTGGTAATATAAAGATGTCACCAAGACGAGACACACGACCTGTTAATACTACCAGCGCGTGGTAATATAAAGATGTCACCAAGACGAGACACACGACCTGTTAATACTACCAGCGCGTGGTAATATAAAGATGTCACCAAGACGAGACACACGACCTGTTAATACTACCAGCGCGTGGTAATATAAAGATGTCACCAAGACGAGACACACGACCTGTTAATACTACCAGCGCGTGGTAATATAAAGATGTCACCAAGACGAGACAAACGACCTGTTAATACTACCAGCGCGTGGTAATATAAAGATGTCACCAAGACGAGACACACGACCTGTTAATACTACCAGCGCGTGGTAATATAAAGATGTCACCAAGACGAGACACACGACCTGTTAATACTACCAGCGCGTGGTAATATAAAGATGTCACCAAGACGAGACAAACGACCTGTTAATACTACCAGCGCGTGGTAATATAAAGATGTCACCAAGACGAGACACACGACCTGTTAATACTACCAGCGCGTGGTAATATAAAGATGTCACCAAGACGAGACAAACGACCTGTTAATACTACCATCGCGTGGTAATATAAAGATGTCACCAAGACGAGACACACGACCTGTTAATACTACCAGCGCGTGGTAATATAAAGATGTCACCAAGACGAGAAACACGACCTGTTAATACTACCAGCGCGTGGTAATATAAAGATGTCACCAAGACGAGACACACGACCTGTTAATACTACCAGCGCGTGGTAATATAAAGATGTCACCAAGACGAGACACACGACCTGTTAATACTACCAGCGCGTGGTAATATAAAGATGTCACCAAGACGAGACACAAGACCTGTTAATACTACCAGCGCGTGGTAATATAAAGATGTCACCAAGACGAGACACACGACCGGTTAATACTACCAGCGCGTGGTAATATATAAAGATGTCTCCAAGACGAGACACAAGATCTGTTAATACTACCAGTGCGTGGTAATATAAAGATGTCACCAAGACGAGACACACGACCTGTTAATACTACCAGCGCGTGGTAATATAAAGATGTCACCAAGACGAGACACAAGACCTGTTAATACTACCAGCGCGTGGTAATATAAAGATGTCACCAAGACGAGACACAAGACCTGTTAATACTACCAGTGCGTGGTAATATAAAGATGTCACCAAGACGAGACAAACGACCTGTTAATACTACCAGCGCGTGGTAATATAAAGATGTCACCAAGACGAGACACAACATCTGTTAATACTACCAGTGCGTGGTAATATAAAGATGTCCCAAGACGAGACAAACGATCTGTTAATACTACCAGTGCGTGGTAATATAAAGATGTCACCAAGACGAGACACACGACCTGTTAATACTACCAGCGCGTGGTAATATAAAGATGTCACCAAGACGAGACAAACGACCTGTTAATACTACCAGCGCGTGGTAATATAAAGATGTCACCAAGACGAGACACACGACCTGTTAATACTACCAGCGCGTGGTAATATAAAGATGTCACCAAGACGAGACACACGACCTGTTAATACTACCAGCGCGTGGTAATATAAAGATGTCACCAAGACGAGACACACGACCTGTTAATACTACCAGCGCGTGGTAATATAAATATGTCACCAAGACGAGACACACGACCTGTTAATACTACCAGCGCGTGGTAATATAAAGATGTCACCAAGACGAGACAAACGACCTGTTAATAATACCAGCGCGTGGTAATATAAAGATGTCACCAAGACGAGACACACGACCTGTTAATACTACCAGCGCGTGGTAATATAAAGATGTCACCAAGACGAGACACACGACCTGTTAATACTACCAGCGCGTGGTAATATAAAGATGTCACCAAGACGAGACACACGACCTGTTAATACTACCAGCGCGTGGTAATATAAAGATGTCACCAAGACGAGACACACGACCTGTTAATACTACCAGCGCGTGGTAATATAAAGATGTCACCAAGACGAGACACACGACCTGTTAATACTACCAGCGCGTGGTAATATAAAGATGTCACCAAGACGAGACAAACGACCTGTTAATACTACCAGCGCGTGGTAATATAAAGATGTCACCAAGACGAGACACACGACCTGTTAATACTACCAGCGCGTGGTAATATAAAGATGTCACCAAGACGAGACACACGACCTGTTAATACTACCAGCGCGTGGTAATATAAAGATGTCACCAAGACGAGACAAACGACCTGTTAATACTACCAGCGCGTGGTAATATAAAGATGTCACCAAGACGAGACACACGACCTGTTAATACTACCAGCGCGTGGTAATATAAAGATGTCACCAAGACGAGACAAACGACCTGTTAATACTACCAGCGCGTGGTAATATAAAGATGTCACCAAGACGAGACACACGACCTGTTAATACTACCAGCGCGTGGTAATATAAAGATGTCACCAAGACGAGACAAACGACCTGTTAATACTACCAGTGCGTGGTAATATAAAGATGTCACCAAGACGAGACACAAGACCTGTTAATACTACCAGCGCGTGGTAATATAAAGATGTCACCAAGACGAGACACAAGACCTGTTAATACTACCAGTTCATGGTTTAACAAATAAGTCATCAAGAAGAAAGATTGCATTTGGGGTACAATGCTGCAGAATAATATTTAACAAGGAAATAACAAAGGGTAAGGTACTGTGTAGCTCTGTTAAAACAATGAATGCAGTAATATTTCTAAATACAACAATGGAGGAATCAACAAACAATGCAAGTTATTACCTCTATTGGGAGGAGTAATTGTTACAGTTTCCCGCTATTATCAATAAAACAGCGCGGACCTTCCTTCTAACAAATTACTCCGGACGTAACTGATTTCGTTTTTTTAAAATTATTGTTGTCGTTTGTTAAGGCGCGCAAATGTGTCGCGTGAGATACATTTCCTTTGATATATCTGGACCCGCTCTACTTATTGCGGATAGGAATATCAGGTCCTCTACCCATCCTAGTCCTACTGCCACGCTTCTGAATCTGACCAAAAACCATATACAAAATCCGCCACCCTTACAGCTCCATAAATACTCAATCAGTAAAGTATAACTTTAATACTCGAGAGTATAAACTAAGTTGAAATAACGAAAGCACATATAGGCTTGTTTAACACATTGACAACAATAATTAAATTGTTAATAGTGTGGTAAACAAGTAATAAAAACAAACATTGGTACATATAACAAACTGGATAACAAGGGGAAAGAGCTATAATGTTTAATTTGTTAAATTAGAAGAAGAATTGATATAAAAAAGGAAAGTAATAAAGGAAAACTAAAGTCCCCCTAAGTTAGTTGAAACCAAAGCTAGGTACACAAATATGTCTTATATAAAGTAAAAAACCTGTTAAGCAGAGAATATTAATTCAAGAAACGTAAAGACTCTTACTGAATTCATAGAGCTTTCGAGGATGACGTAGTCAGTACCTAACCCTACAACCGCGCATCGGCTCCTTTTGCCTATTGTAGTAGCATAAGTTTGCGTCAGTGAGTATTGATGTTGGCGACACCTTGTACGAAACTACTCTGTGATTATTTTCCGGAAAATGGTCTTACTTTGGGTATATAGATTTATTATTTACCTTTGTAAATTTGGTTCACTGGATAGGTTGTATTTTACAGAATAATATTTAATTTAAAACTCCTGAATGCACAGAGTTAAAATCAGTGATATTGGAATCCACAATGATCGAGGAAAGATGTACATTTCACTTAAGTAAACAGAGACTTTACGAACTTATTAAGTTAAAGAAAAAATAACTGAAACACTAACTCGAACTTCAACTTTTTTAAAATTTCACAAGTTTATTTTATTACAAACTCAGAAAATCCTTACTTTATTTACTTCTAAAAACAACTAATTAAATTTTAGAATGAGGATCAAGTATGACCTTAGTTTGTCGTTTATCAAAGTTAAACCACGACGCCATTTTACTATTAACGTTGCTGTGTATTCCTTTGCTTCCTGTAATTATAACTTAACAGAGAATAATCATGTAGGCCTACGCCATATTATTTGCTGTAACAATTATTTTGAGTAATGCAAATACAGTTTAAACCCTACATTTAAAAAAATATATAATTGAACAATATGTCAATACGAAAAGTAATGTAATATTAAACATTTAGCACCAAGTTAAGTCTCCCTGATTACTTAGTTAAACCGTTTGTCTGGAGATGGTATACGATTAGATTTTTTATTTTCTATTTTAAGCGTCATTACATTGTTATTATAACTAACAATAAACCGCAACAATAAGAAATAATATCAATAATAACTAAATAAACCGACTTTACTTAATTACACCCTTATAGCTTCTCAAGTAGTTTTTATGTCTTTAATATGTCAATAAAAATATTGGTTTTTCTACTTCCCCCAATACCACAAAACTAGGTTACCTAAGATTTAATGAGTTTAATCTTAGGTAGCTTGTATTATTAGTTATTATTTATTATTTTTGGAGTATTGGATTTTTTTAAAATATTTTCATTATAATATGTTATAATACTTTGCACTTATACCACTTGATATTGTATCTAGCTGTTTAAATTTCTTGTTGCAGTTTTGTGTTTCATTGTTTATTACACTAACTACATATTAGACGAGGTGTACCTAGAACTGTATTCCTATAAAACAACTTATTAATTTGGTTGCGTGATGGGAAGTTCAGTTCTCAAACGAATCCAGACGAAACATGGGGCAATAAACGCCAACCCTCAACCATACCATTCATTATTCAGCGTGTATTTAAAAAAAACAATTAAAATGAAAAGGTTTCATCGGGATGCATGCGTCGGAAAACGATTGAAATTGTTTTTCCAATTTAAAGAGATAATTGAAAATAAATAAAACGGGGGAAATTAAAACCAACTTGCACGAGACTCCCTCTAGCGGTCTAAGTATAAATACACCTGTTGGAACGCTTAAAGGAAATATACACCTTTAGCAAGCACTGCATATTAGCAAAATCATTCTGAAATATTTATTCGTAAAGATTGCATTTATCATAATAATATTAAATCCTTCCATACTATCTACATAGCTTGAAGGCGACACTGTAGCTGCAATTCGGTATCCAAAGGCTATAATGTGGCCACCACGAATGTATAGCCACCAGTGAAATAAGCGACCATCACGTAATGTGCGAAATAAGCGGTCAAACTACCCCTACCACCCCCAAGGTCATTTAACCGAGGGATACCGAATCAAGGATGCATGAAATAAGCGACCATGCTACACTTCCACTACCCATTACAGGTAAACTTGGAAGGAAAACGAAGAAATCTGAAGTATAAGAAAGTGGATACAGCTGTTGAAACAACAATGAAGATATATGAAGAAAATTGTGACATAAAGGCTTGTCTCTGTACTCTCTCCTACCTACAAAACCTGGATTAAGTAAAAGCTGGTTATCATAAAAAATAGTAAAATATAGAAATAAATATAAACTTATGTAAATATTTTTTTAAATTATTAGAAAACACTATAAAACGTTACAAAAAATTATAAAGGACATCCGAAAAATCATTAACGAAGCTTCCTTAAGGCTGATTTTAAACAACGCTTTAGAAATTGATTTAGTACCATTTCGCCAGTCGAAAACCTGGTTTACGTGTGATGAAAATCAGAAAACTATATTAAAAAACATTTCAAACTTTCTTACGAAAAGTGTGGAAGCCCTAGAGCAGGTATAATTCTGTGATGGTTGCTTATTTCACTGAAGATCAGCGAATTGTGTTTTTTATCGTGTCGCTTTTTTCGCGATACCGGCCTCCACTACGCTCAACACCCTATTATTACGTTGGTGTCAAACCGAAGTACACTTTTTCAAAGACTAAAACAATCTAGGATCTCCAACCTCACGACTATTTTCATACTTGCTAGAATTAAGAAATGTTTTATGTCATCTTTATGACGTTATCTATATTTATGGAGTTAAATTATGTCAGTATTTATCTTTAGGTATTTCTATGATGAAAAATTATATTACTTGTCTGGTTTGTTTCAAAAATGTGTTAAAATAAATTATTAATTATTTGCTTATAAAACGTATAAACGTTGGGCGGTTGTTCTAAAGAGTTACTCTTTTACAGTTCACATAATTCATATCAGTTTTGTATTTCATGCGCCCTCCAATTTTTCTTTTGAACTTAAATTCATGGCTTCTAGGGTGGTATATTATCAATGATGCAAAATTATTGTATTGTAATCGA
The DNA here is from genome assembly GCA_036971475.1 of Prosapia bicincta. Taxonomy (NCBI): domain Eukaryota; kingdom Metazoa; phylum Arthropoda; class Insecta; order Hemiptera; family Cercopidae; genus Prosapia; species Prosapia bicincta. The sequence continues at coordinate 65,193,497 of JBAIZL010000006.1, read as the reverse complement.
GTCGGAACTGTGTTTAGGAATTTATCTGTTTAGTTCATAGAAACGATTTCTAAATTTGAAATGAAAATTCAACCGGACAGAGAGACATGGGAGAGAAAATAATATAAACGCTTTGAAAAAGTAAAACTTCCCTCGCTTGCGCTTACATGTGTGGTGTGTGTTCAGTAATGAATAACCTATTATAGTGTATTTGGTTTTGATATAAATATTTACAAATCAATATTGTTATATACTTATGGCTAGAGAGCTAAATGTATTAAGTACATTCTTAAATACGCCTGTTTCATTTAAGTGAATCTAGAATAAACCTGAGTAGCTACAGATTCCAATTCACATAAACTTTACATGTTATATTTTACATGTTCTGAACCAATAATTTTAGTCTTATACCCCGCTTTCTCTCTCTCTCTCTCTCTCTCACTCTCTCTCTCTCTCCCTCTACTGTAAAAACCAGTATATATATATATATATATATATCAATAAACGAGCTAATACAGTTAATCATTATGCAACTTACATTTTTCATCACAAATAACACTATTTCCAATACTGATATATATATATATATATATATATATATATATATATATATATATATATTTATATATATGTGTGTGTGTATGTGTGTGTGTGTGTGTGTGTGTTTGTGTTTGTGTGTGTATGTATGTGTGTGTGTGTGTGTGTGTGTGTGTGTGTGTGTGTGTGTGTGTGTGTGTGTGTGTGTGTGTGTGTGTGTGTGTGTGTGTGTGTGTGTTTTTGTGTGTGTGTGTTTGTGTGTGTGTGTGTGTGTGTGTGTGTGTGTGTGTGTGTGTGTGTGTGTGTGTGTGTGTGTGTGTGTGTGTTTGTGTAACCGTTTACGACCGTGTGTATGTTTATAAAAAAAAAATAATGTGCTAATGAAATAATATCAAGAACTACGTTCATATGAGAATACATTTTATGGTTACGTGACATCGCAGATGAATCATTAAAAAAAACATTTCCTTACCAAAAGAATTTCGTTTCCTGAAATTCTTTTATAATTTAAGAACTGGTTAACCTAAATATTGAATATTGCATAATGATGATACAAACATTATGTTATTCCACGTTGATCAGGTTGCATCTGTGAGTGTTACACCGACTTAGAACATTCGTAGCAGATGCAACTTTGTATGGATATGAAACCTGGATAAGCTTGTATGAAATTCATTTATATTCTTATTTCAAATTGTCAGATAACAATAATTTTACTCACAAAAATTTCTTTGTTTAATTCAAGGACTTTTGACTTTAATTTCAGCTACCTTTGTAGGTTTTGCTGAATCCCTTTGCCTTTGGGAGAAAATTGGTATATCGTTTGCCATATTCTACAATTGGGAACAAGACATTACCATAATGGTGAATTATAAAAGCAAATTAAGACATTGGTTATAACAGGTTTTGGGTGGTTGAATATTAATGAAGAGTTTAAAAATTGAATAATTCAAAAGAAGTTTCACATTAATTATTCACATTAAGTAATCAAGAACGTTAGGCTTTCATTTTCGGTCTATTTTAATAAATTACTTTAATATTACCTGCTCATATATGGTTATTACTATATATATAAATCCAATGAATATTGAATTGTTTAATATTCCTGATGATGTTGGTACTGTTTGCCAACGAAAAGCTTTGAATTGTAAATTCAATAATAATTCTTGTATTTGTATTTTGACTTATTTCTTATATATATATATATATATAAGAAATAAGTCAAAATACAAATACAAGAATTATTATTGAACTTACAATTCAAAGCTTTTCGTTGGCAAACAGTACCAACATCATCAGGAATATTAAATAATTCCAATGAATATTGAATTGTTTAATATTCCTGATGATGTTGGTACTGTTTGCCAACGAAAAGCTTTGAATTGTAAATTCAATAATAATTCTTGTATTTTCATTTTGACTTATTTCTTTATTAATACACAAGAATACATATTTATATATATAACTTTCCTACCTCTTTCTCGCCCCCTCCCCTATACATCCAGGGACTATGACCTAGTAGTTGAGAACACCTTGTCAATTATACTTGTTTTGAAATACATTTCTGTAGTTACAATTGCCGATGGTTTTGATTCTCAAAAAACTATAAATATAGCTGTAATAAAAGTTACAGCCAATAATTAAGATTGATTTATTTATTTTGTAGACGAAAAGGGTTTGGTTATTTTAGTAAAAAATAATTTTTTAACTAAGTTTTAGTTTTTAGACAGAATGTGTGTTACTAATTATTTACACGATTATGATACTGTTTTTTTTTAAATTCGTCGTGTGAGGATGGTCAGTAATGGAATTGTAAGAGATTATCTAAACGAAGCTTTAAAATAGCACGAAAAAACCGGACATGAAATAGGGAAAGACAGGACAGGAGACTGGGGTGCCAGTTAGTTTCACAACGAACAATGAATTTTGGCCAAATCTTTGTTTCTTTATACACGCACTCTAGATTCTGATCTGAGGTAAATAATGACTTGTTCTTAGGTAAAGAAAGAGACGGATGACGTAGGCGTGTCTTTCGACGTGATCGCGTTTATCTTGCAGATCTTTCTGCCTTTCTTGGCATTCTAGTCTCTAATACCGAAATGTATTCAACTCACAAGAAAGGTATATTAGGGTGAGACGTATCACACTGAAGTGTGAAGTGTATGTATATATATATATATATATATATATATATATATATATATATATATATATATATATATATATATATATACAATAGAGTCTCGAAATTCCGGAGCTTCCGATAAAATACGGGCTATTTCTAATTGAAACCGACTGAATAACATTCTATCTATTTGTAAGAAAACTATGAGTCGGGCTTTCAAGAAATGTTTATATTACTAAGCTATGCAAAGGAAATGAGTCGGGCTTTCAAGAAATGGACATTTGTATAAGATATGAATAGGAAATAAGCCGGGCTTCCAAAAAATGTTTATATCAATACTGTATGCAAAGGGAATTCCAGGAAATGTTCCAATAAAGTTTAAAAAAAAGTATGTTGTACATTCCTAATTATAGGATTAAGGTTCATTAGAACACCTGATTTTTTTTAATGGGCGTGAACCTATTTCAGTGTAATCCTAGTTTTCAGTATTTCAAGGCGATGTCAGTCCTATCTTATATATATGTGGCAAAATACAAATAACAGAAAAATTATTGAATTTACAATTCAATAATATTATGATATTGATTCGAATATTGAATAATTCGGATGATGTTGGTACTGTTTGCCAACGAAAAGCTTTGAATTGTAAATTCAATAATTATTCTTGTATTTTTTTATTTTGTCTCTTATTTATTAATACACAAGAATACATATTGCGATATATATATATATATATAAAAACAATTACGTTTTCTTGTTATATATATGGTTAAATAAAAACTCTCATAAACAAGAATATTGTATTTTATTTTACTTTATACATTTAAATTAAGCTGAAGCATTTCGCTGATTAATAGTATCAGCATGCTGAAACGCTTAGTACTGTATAGTTATATGACTGCAACAGGTCTCTGTGGTACACTCCAGGGCTCTGTAGGAGTCCTGATGTAGTTATAGAACTATACAGTACTAAAGTTTTGAGAATTCTGATACTATTAATCAGCGAAAAGCATATATATATATATATATATATATATATATATATATATATATATATATATATATATATATATATATATATACATATCACATTCGCTATATGTACTTAAACAAAAATCTTACTTGCTATTTATGCAAGGTAAATTTCGAAGATTGATGGTATGAAAAGTTATTTCGCATAAATACCAAGTAAGATTTTTCTTAAAGTACGTATATTGAAAGTGATGAGTAAATACCTGAAAATAGTGTTGCAAACTTAAAAGTTTTATATTTTACTTTTTAAAAGACGTGTTTAGAACCTAATAAACATAACCTTTTAGCAATACAAATTAACTTTCTTTTTATGTTACATCACTTCAAAAGGATTTCAAATTAACTGTACTTAGAAATGTAGAAGACCTAACCTAACTCATCCTTAGTTAACAAAACCTAACCTCCCCTATCCTAACCATTGCATAATTTAATCATAATTCTAAACATAATCCTGACTTTAAACTAATCTAACAATCCATAAAATAACAAAACATAACCTAGCAAAAACGTAATACCTAAAATCTTAGGTAATAAAAAAGGTAATTACCATATAAATTCTACCAATTAACACATTATTATAGCTCCAATGCATACCGTAGTCTACATAGCCTATATATAATACATATTTAATTACATATCTGCTTCTTGTATTGTGCAAAATCGTTTAATTTTATTTAAAACAATTTATTTATTTTTATTTAGAAAAACATCATGGAATTTTGAAAACCATGATTAATAATATGGTTTTCTCTAATACAATATATTGCTTAGAAATTAGTGAATTTACTTTTAAAATTCGGATCCACATTGGGTAGATAGGATTAAACTAACCTAACGTAACCTAACCTAAAATTATATTTTTTTTAAACCACCAGTCCTTCCAAATCTTTTGTTAAAAATAATTGATCCTCTTGACACGTAATTACTTTTCTATCCAAAACAAAATTAAAATTAAAATGACATATTAAAAAAAAAACTTCCCTGTACCTGATTTATTTATCTACCGTGAGGCCTTCCAGTTATGTACCAAGGAATATCCCTTCCCCTCCAAACATTTGCTATATTATACTATATGTTTTAACATGGGACACTAGATACCACTCAATGATACCGACACAGAGTGAATAAGGGGTATCTTCTGTGCTATCAAGCAGGGTGTTGGAGAGTGGACTGGGATTGTAAGTATCATAATCCCAACATTGATACCCGACCCTTCCAATCCGTCACAGACGCCTTCATACTTGTATGTCACTAGATATCACTCTATGATACCGATACAGAGTAAATAAGGGGTATCTTCTGTGCTACCAAGCAGGGTGTTGGAGAGTGGACTGGGATTGTAAGTATCATAATCCCAACATTGATACCCGACCCATCCAATCCGTCACAGACGCCTTCATACGTGTATGTCACTAGATATCACTCTATGATACCGATACAGAGTAACAAAGTGGTATCCTCTGTAGTACAAGGGCATAGTGTTAGAGAGTGGGCTGTGAGTGATAATATCTTAAACCCATAGATGCCCGACCCTTCAAATATGTCAGAGACGCCTTCTTACGTGTATGCCACTAGATACCACTCTATGATACCGATACAGAGTAACAAAGTGGTATCCTCTGTAGTACAAGGGCATAGTGTTAGAGAGTGGGCTGTGAGTGATAATATCTTAAACCCATAGATGCCCGACCCTTCAAATATGTCAGAGACGCCTTCTTACGTGTATGCCACTAGATACCACTCTATGATACCGATACAGAGTAACAAAGTGGTATCGTCTGTGCTACCAAGCAGGGTGTTGGAGAGTGGACTGGGATTGTAAGTATCATAATCCCAACATTGATACCCGACCCATCCAATCCGTCACAGACGCCTTCATACTTGTATGTCACTAGATACCACTCTATGATACCGATACAGAGTAACAAAGTGGTATCCTCTGTAGTACAAGGGCATAGTGTTAGAGAGGGGGCTGTGAGTGATAATATCTTAAACCCATAGATGCCCGACCCTTCAAATATGTCAGAGACGCCTTCTTACGTGTATGCCACTAGATACCACTCTATGATACCGATACAGAGTAACAAAGTGGTATCCTCTGTAGTACAAGGGCATAGTGTTAGAGAGTGGGCTGTGAGTGATAATATCTTAAACCCATAGATGCCCGACCCTTCAAATATGTCAGAGACGCCTTCTTACGTGTATGCCACTAGATACCACTCTATGATACCGATACAGAGTAACAAAGTGGTATCGTCTGTGCTACCAAGCAGGGTGTTGGAGAGTGGACTGGGATTGTAAGTATCATAATCCCAACATTGATACCCGACCCATCCAATCCGTCACAGACGCCTTCATACTTGTATGTCACTAGATACCACTCTATGATACCGATACAGAGTAACAAAGTGGTATCCTCTGTAGTACAAGGGCATAGTGTTAGAGAGGGGGCTGTGAGTGATAATATCTTAAACCCATAGATGCCCGACCCTTCCAATATGTCAGAGACGCCTTCTTACGTGTATGCCACTAGATACCACTCTATGATACCGATACAGAGTAACAAAGTGGTATCGTCTGTGCTATCAGAACAGAGTGTTAGGAAGTGGGCTGGGATTGTAAGTATCTTAATCCCAACATTGATTATGATCCTCCCAAACGGTCGCAGAAGCCTCAATGCTTGTATAGCTATGAAACACAAGTTTATTAAAGCGTTGCCTAGGAATGGGCAAGAGATTGTCACTACAGTAAGTAGGTCAATTAACGATAGGCTACACTTAGGAGATACAGGAGAGAAGTGAAAACGAAGATATAAGAATATACAACAAACTTCGGAGAGCGATCCTGGCTGGGCCACGTAGCCTAGAACCTAATGGTATACCAACGGAGGAAAACAGATCGACCTAAAACGTGATTGTTGGATTATATGCGTCGCTACATAAAATATGTATATAGATTGGCACATTGTGGAGGATGGGTATGGATCTTGCCGTGTAATATGAAGAGGCAAATAAAGGTAAAGAAAGCAAAAGAAAATACATTAAAGAAATTATGAGAAAATGTCACTCGTGCATAGACCTAAACACAAAACAGAATAGCTTACTTTGGAAGCCTGAAGTTACGTTTATCCGCTGAAGTATTAGACCATTCATTCTCGCAATGGCTGCATTTATATTTCTACCAAACTGTTTCGGTAAAAAATAGCCGTTACTATTCTCGCTCGACATTAGCCAAGTAAACGTGGGTGGGAAATATATGTTTCGGAGGTTGGTAGCAAAGCTGGTTTAACGGAACGCAATATATAGCGACACAGCAGCGGCACATTAATATTGAAGTAATTTGCAAACTGCGGATAAACAGGTGCGTTGGTTCGGAAAATACTGCGCATACTTCCTGGCGTTAATGTCTCTCTGTGTAACCGCACAGTCGTACGGTGGTGAGACCGTTATTTTACCTTTAATTTTATTACGTTAATTCAAAACAGTTTCGAGAATTAACACAATGTTTATTTTTACGCCTTGTAATTCTGTTTCTAATGTCATCAAATGCAAGGCAACAGATTTAACACACGTAAAGTATTTTGAATGATAATCCATCCTTAGTAAAATTTTGGTAAGACATGAAGTGTCTCAGCTTTAGTGGATGAAGGGAATGATTGCTTCGTCTGTTATACTATCCTATTTATAAGAAGGTTACGAATCGCTAATATCTAATTTATAGGTTCTCAAACCATTTGGTACCACGCCCCCTAAACTTCACACTATAAATAAATGGTATTGATATATGAAAAAGTAAAATATATATATATTTAAAACAATTTATTTTTTATACATACTTTCAGAAGAAACCAGATAAAATATTTCAAGTTTTATTTCGCATGGTAAATTTTAACTGATAAGAGTAAAATCTATTAGTGAGATGGATGACCTTGCATTGAATTCACTCACATGCCTATTTGAGGTTATATTTTAGTATATGCACAACACAACTTATTAGCAACATCAAGTTTGTTCTTATACTTTGTTTTCAATGCAACAAGTGCTGAAAATGCTTTTTTGCACAAGTAGGTGCTTGAAAAAGCAAGTATAAACGAAGAGCTGCCTGGGATACTCTGGGACACACGTTCAAGTGTTTTATCCAAAATAAAGATTTGTCCGTTTTCTCAAAATCATATTTTGGCAGAGAAATCATTTTTGCATAATTTTCGTTTAAATTTTCTAAACATCATTGCAAATGAGATTACCTATGTAAAAAATCTGAGGGGTAAATTTGTTTTTAAAAATTTTAATAAATTGTGTATTTAAATTATAACTAAATGAGAATTTATCTTATTATTTTTCAATTAGTCTCGCCCCCTCCCGTGATTTGCCTTCACACCCCTCAAGGGGGGCACACACCCCCAGTTTGAGAACCTATGAATCTAATTAAAGTTAGGGATAGATAATACTTGGAATATAGATAAAACAAGAAATAGGCCACATGGTACTGAATGTGAGATAGAGTCGTTACACATGCAAAAAGGTTGTTTTTACGATAGCATCCTAGATAACCGTTTTCACAGAAATCGTAAAATAGCAGAAACAATTCTTTATCGGCACCAGAACCGAACCTAAGACCTCGAATTTAGTAAGCAAATGCTCAATCCAAGAGACTACTCGGCCACCGACAATAATGATAAGTTAATAAAAATACGTTTCTTCTGCATAAATGTTAATAATTGTATATTTTCAATGTATCATTTTGAATTAAAAATAGAAAGGTATTTTTGAAATACTCGTATCTTGACGAAATGTAAAGTTTTATTTTAACTAATTAAAGATTCAAATTATTTGATAATGTTATTGTTATTTAATTACTTTTAACTGTAGTTTATTAGAAATCGCGTAACTACAATGGATCAAATTATTACTTTATTGTTCTTATCAATGTATTACACCTGATAGACGAAACTAGAAAAATGAAAGTACAGCTGATAATATAGAAGTATAGTGTCCTTTTTTAATTATTAATTAGAGCTTATAATGCTATTATTCTTATCATTTTATAATAAATCTGTTAGATTTCGAAATGTAAATACTGAAAAACCCCACTCAATCACACAAAACACTAGTTTATTGAAACAGATTAGTTTCGTATTGCCTTCTTCAGTGGTTGGAAAATAAGTCTGTTAAAATAAACTCGTATTTAAAGAGATTTTGAGTCCAATCTTTTAGTATTTACTTTTGTAGAGCCTGAGTGTGTTGTGATAAAAACAAAGAGGTAGAAACAAACAATATAGAGCAACATAGTGCGGAATAATAGTTTCCAGTCTCTCTTCAACAACCGAAAGGTATTAGAAAACATGTAAAGGTTCAGGTTTTTAATTTGACGACAGCATTTAAACAGAAGTATCGAGCAAATGTTTTAATTTAACGCGACTTATCAAAGCTTTTGATCTCTCAGACACTCAAAACTTTTATCTGCTGAGTTTGTCTGTGAGCACTTTGCGCTTTCAATTTAATTACACAAGTAAACGCCATGTTCCTAATTGCATTTTCTTGTTCACAAGTTTCGGAATAATTGTACGTAATTAATTTCTTTAGATTAAATTGTTTTTTTCCTTTTCGAATGAAATTTAAATCATTTTAATTATAATTTAGACTGCGGTGAGGAATTATAGAGCAAAAAAAGAAACATTTGTTTAATATTTTTGATGGTGCTTATAATAAAAAGCACTGTTTTAAAATTTTCAAATTAAACATGATTAGCTTTTTTAATCGAATTGCATAAAAATAAATTTAAAATGTTGATAATAAAAAAATTAAAAACACTTGAACATATATTAGAATGTTACACTTGTATGTAGTAGCACTTACGTTTTTGATTATTGAGAAGGCCGTTTCGGAAAATTGTCCCTATGTCACCTCAGACCGTAACTTATGAGTTGACAATGGGACAAATTTCCCGGAACGGCCGTCCTCAATAATCAAAAAAGTAAGTGCTACTATAGGCAAGTGTAACATACATATGTCCAAGTATTTTTAGTGAAAAACTAGTAGCTCAAGTGAAGATGGAATCAAATACTACAAAAACATGCTAAACTCAGGTTTTAAAACGCACAAATTGCAACACAAATTATGTGAAACAAACCAAAAGGCCACCTTCCACTAGATGTGAAGAACGTAAAGACGTCTTATAACATTTAAAAATACAATGTCATGTGCACACAAGTAATTGTTACCAGATAAATTTAATTTTATTACCACGAAGTAAATATTTTTTATAAATAGTCTAATCAAAACAATCATCAAAATCCTATAGAAATTACGGAAACTTTTTTTAAATAATTTATTATTTACAATTAAAATATATATATATATATATTATAACACTATTAGTTCCATCAATATAAAACCGCAGAAAATCGCAACATAAAAGATAGTTACATAAATTTAGAAAATTATACCACCGATTGGTAAGGATCGCTTATCTGACGTTATCCTGTTCTTAATCAGAGAGAAGGGGTTGTGTCTACCCGTTACCCGGTTGGTCTCTCATATTTACACTCTATAATGTATTGTTATTCTACTACTTTTGTTATTCTATCATTTTATTATTATTATTATTATTATTGTGTTTTAAAATGTTTTATATAGGCTCACGTTCCATGGGGAATAAAATAAGCAACGAATTGGAATATCCTCAAAAACTACAGGATGCTACAAAAACTACTGACTCAGAAAGAAAAGCACTTGAGATTGTCAACACTTTACTTTTACAGCAATCTAACCAACGCGTTCTTAATCTCTAAACATCTAAAATACCACATGTTCAACAGCATATTAAAACATTTGCCATCCCTAATAATGGAACATTTTCGAAACGCTTCACCTTTTACGAAAACAAATATGTATAATTGTTTCACTTATACAGTAGTTCCTAACAGTCAACAATAAATTGAACATTCAGTGAGAACGTAACGTACGTTACGTTAAATACCCGCGTGTCAATGTAATAAAGCCATTGCTAAGTGGAGTAACGCAATCCCACTTCGTCACGGACAGTTTAACGATTAAATTACCAAGCAAAGCTAAGTTTTATTATAGCCATATCTCACGTTGATTCTTTAAATGAACATAAATGTTGGTGCTATTTATAAGAGGCGATAAAAGAAAATTTATGAAGCCGTTTTTATTTCCCTCCTGCAGAATAAGTAAGCACATTTTATGCGCCTCACACGCTGTCAGGTGCATATGTGAGCCTAATGTGCACTTTACCATATTTTGTTGTTACTGTACCACTAAAAGCATTATGTTGTGCATGTAGAAAACAGAAGAATACTTAAGGACAGTGAAGGAATGTTTATAAAAATAAAATACAACGAGCACAGAGACAATATTACAATTAACCAAACAACCAATTATATTATGTACAACACAATACAACATAGAATCAGTATTTAAATTAAAAAATAATCTACATTAACCTTTATGTAGACTTCGATGACAATCTCATAACCTAACCTAATTTATTAATATTACAAATAATAAATAACACCATTTAATAATATGTTATTCGTTGACAAAAGGTGTAATTTTATTAATTTAGTTATAGATTAGGTCTTGCTTGCTGTATATGGTGTGTATGTAGTAGTAATTGTGTTTGTATAAATTTAAAGTATAGTTGTATGAATTAAGAAAACTAAACGTAAGTTTGTTTTAAAAAGTCGGTTCCAACTCGAAACTATTTTAAGTGTGCTCTGAATGTTATCAGATTACTTTACGGGAAAGATCCGGAGATTCGCAAGCACGACACGACGTAACGTCTGGTAGTGTTTACAGGGCGCTGCAAGACATGGCAATTTTAGTAAAACAATCTATAAGTGTAAGTATGTAATTAAAACCTTTATTATCCTTGGTCTCATCTCTACAAGATCAGCTTGGAAAAATTTATCGTCTAGTCCTTTTAAGATAGTATTTCGTCTAGGAAATATTCTTCTTGCTGGTGCGTGTAATTCACGTACAATCTTTTCCCTCAACTCCATCGTTACCGTTTGTGACTATATGAAACAAATAATAGCATTTAGATTTTTTTCATATATATCTGTTGTTACGTAACATTCGGATATATCTAGCAAGAAATAGTGTCCGTACGGTAACGTGTTTATGCAGTCTGAAAGTGTTTTTCTTTTGTCGTCTCTTGATGATAGTGATCTTTTGCGTTGTAACATGGTGTAAAGCTCATGTCCGAAGCTACGAATTGTGTTGAAAGTAGCCTTGTACTCTACGTTTTCGAACAGACATTTCCTGTAGTGTTCAAACATAATAGACTTCTTCAAGTAGCTCTTTTTTATTCCTTTAGCCTTTTTTATTACTCCTTCGTCCTCTTCACAGTTGTGTCCACCTACGGCGGTAGTCATAGCGTACATCTTCGACATCAACGCTATGAGTTCGATGATTGGGATGTTGTTTAGCTCTTGGTGGGATGGCAAACTTGGTGAATGTTAAGTAAGGGGCGCGGATTAGTAAAGAGGGAAACTGAACCTGCAGGGGGAAATTTAGTGTGTTTATACTTGTAGTTGAAAATAATCCCGTAAATGAACTTTTGTGACACAATGCTCAGGTATTAACCTAACTTAACCTAACCTTTAAAAGTTTTAATATCGGTAGACCAAGTGTTTTTTTAGTTGACAGAATGTCTACAACGAAAACCTGCCTAGGCTCAATATCATTACTTGTACAACACAGATACAACGGAAGTAGTATTGCTGTCCTGATAATGGCATGGCAATCTCGTTCAAGAGAAAACATATTTTGTCATATTATAACTAACAAAAAAAAAACTTATGAACAAAATCGATAATACCAAACTCATCAAGACAAAGATTAGGTGAGGTTTGAGTAAATGTAAAGTAAATGGAGAGGCCGAACTTGGAGTTACGATTAGGACTGGTACACGGCGAGAAATACTATTTTACAAAACACGTTTTATCGAAACACTCCTTACGATAAGCTTATTTAAAAACAATTTTGTTGAGCCGGGTTTTATAACTTAGGTAACATTTACAGATACAAAAATGACACAACAACGCTGAAAGCTTCTCAGGTACAAAAGATTAATCCTCCCTAGTCCCATTAGTAAGAAAACTTTAGCTGTTAAAACTTTTATTATAAAGCTTGAATGAAACTCTTAGCGTATCCTTCAACTTATATAAACTGAATTTGTAAATGACCTATTAAGAAGCTTATAATAAAAGTGAAATTAGGCAGAGGGCGGAGCAAATACCAGTAGTAGGAGAGTGGGTAGAGGGCAGGAGCACGTAGCAGAAGTAGGAGAGTGGGTAGAGGGGCGGAGCACCTAACAGTAGTAGCAAAGTGGGTAGAGGGGTGGAGCACGTAGCAGACGTAAGAGAGTTGGTAGAGTAGCGGAACAGGTGTAGGATTGTGGGTAAAGGGGTGGAGCAGGTAGCAGAAGTAGGAGAGTGGGTAGAGGGGCGGAGCACCTAACAGTAGTAGCAAAGTGGGTAGAGGGGTGGAGCACGTAGCAGACGTAAGAGAGTTGGTAGAGTAGCGGAACAGGTGTAGGATTGTGGGTAAAGGGGTGGAGCAGGTAGCAGAAGTAGGAGAGTGGGTAGAGGGGCGGAGCACGTAGCAGAAGTAGGAAAGTGGGTAAAGAAGTGAAGCAAGTAGCAGTAGTAGGAAAGTGGGTATAGAGGGGTGGAGCGCGTAGCAGGAGTATGAAAGTGGGTAAAGGGGCGGAGCAAGTAGCAGTAGTATGAAAGTGGGTAGAAGGGCGAAGCACGTAGCAGAAGTAGGGAAGTGTGTAGATGAGTGGAGCACGTAGGAGTAGTAGGAAAGTGCGTAAAGGGGCGGAGCACTTAGCAGTAGTAGGAAAGTGGGTAAAGGGGTGGAGCAAGTAGCAGTAGTAGGAAAGTGGGTAGAGGGGCGAAGCACGTAGCAGAAGTAGGGAAGTGGATAGATGGGGGGAGCACGTAGCAGTAGTAGGAGAGTGGATAGAGGGGCGGAGCACCTAGCAGTAGGCGGAAAGTGGATAGAGGGGTGGAGCACGTAGCAGTAGTAGGAAAGTGGGTAAAGTGGTGGAGAAAGTAGCAGTAGTAGGAAAGTGGGTAGAGGGGCGAAGCACGTAGCAGGAGTAGCAAAGTGGGTAAAGGGGTGGAGCAAGTAGCAGTAGTAGGAAAGTGGGTAGAGGGGCGAAGCACGTAGCAGAAGTAGGGAAGTGGATAGATGGGGGGAGCACGTAGCAGTAGTAGGAGAGTGGATAGAGGGGCGGAGCACCTAGCAGTAGTCGGAAAGTGGATAGAGGGGTGGAGCACGTAGCAGTAGTAGGAAAGTGGGTAAAGTGGTGGAGAAAGTAGCAGTAGTAGGAAAGTGGATAGAGGGGCGGAGCACGTAGCAGGAGTAGCAAAGTGGATAAAGGGTCGGAGCACGTAGCAGTAGTAGGAAAGTGCGTAGAGGGGCGGAGCACCTAGCAATAGTAGGAAAGTTGGTAAAAGGGTGGAGCACGTAGTAGTATTAGGAAAGTGGGTAGAGGAGGCACGTAGCAGTAGTAGGAAATTGGACACAAGGGAGGAGCATGTAATAGTCGTAGGAAAATAAGCAGAGGGGCGGAGAACGTCACAGCCGTATGAGTGGCCGTAGGAGCACTAATTTTAAGTAAAATGAGACCAATCCAGCGCTAATACAATTAAAATGTAATTTTACTTCGAATTTAATTATAAAAAATATCAACATACTGTGAGTGTGCGCTTAAACTGTTTAAAAGTATGTGAAATCTCACCAGCAGAACACGCCTCCTAACCTCTTGCACGCTGTGTCCATAATATACCACGTACTGCTTAGTTGTAATTGCCTCTAAAGTAAGAGACTCCTACTTCTTCGAGTTACATTCTTGCAAACAAAATGCCAGAAATCCCGCGAGAGGTGTGACTGAAAAATATACTAAAAAGTTAAAATATAAAATCTTTAATCCAAAGAGCGATTAAAATGTTAATAACAACAAGTTTATTTCGTCTTCCTTCAACACATAAAAAAATATGCTGTATAATGAATACTAATTTTGAACAGATACAACCATTTCAAGTACATATGTAATTTGCTATGATCAATAATATAATTGTTTGTCTATATTAATTATTGTAATGTTTTATTGTATAATGTTTGTCCCTTTTCTTACAGAGTATGTCTTCATATTTTGTTAATTTTATTTTTCTATTTTACAAACAATAAGACTACAAATGTAAAATTATTTCTCTAATTAAATTTCTATAATTAGTTGATGGCGAACTGATGATTTGAATGTAACGGACGAATGTACTCCCAAATAAAAGTCCCGGTATTGTACATTTCTTCTTTACCTAATAACCTAGCACTGTGATTTTAATTTAAAGCATAATGTTTCCTTTTGTTTCAATGACGTTTTGAGACACTCTGTACATAATTTAGTGTTCCACATTAACATGCCAAGGCTCCACGTTTACGATGGTGTGAAACCGTTTTATGACGTCATAACAGTGTGAAATATCTCTAGGGATTCAAATGTTGGATTTAATTAACGCTGAAAAACTACACGCAGCTGACGTCACGTTAATTTCTTTCGGCATTATTACATTGTTAGAGATTACATAAGTTTATTGATTAAAATATTTTTTTTTAGAAAAATACTAATATAAATGTATTTTTATTTAGGAAAACATATCATCGATTCAGTAATTGATTGTATTAAATCATTGAATGGGTTTTCTAAAAGAATTTACCATTCCAATTTTTTCATAGAAAGAACTAAGGTGACTATTGATGATGGTATATTTATAAACGCTAGGAGAAACATACCAACATTGTTAATCTGGTTCTCACAGAAACCCCCATTGTTTGATTGGGCTCCAAAGCCTTTTAAATCTCGGGTTTCAAACAATGCCTAACCGTACACACTGAAAGCCACCGCGTTTCTTATAATAACCGACTTCGTTTTCATCAGTTTAGCTCGTATTGTTCACAAGTTATTTAACTTCGTTTCGCTACACAGAACTGATTTGATTACAATCTCACATCAGCTTCTTTGTTTGTATGTTTTCATAGGTAACAAAGGGTCGAATATTTTAGTTGTAGTAGAATTGAAGGATATGCAAAATGTAGCAGACCTGTCTCAAGTATATGACTGTACATATGTAAGACATGGTTGAATATATTTCCTAAGTCCATAGGATGACCACTAAATATGCCCCCACGCATGAGCCCAATCATACATTTTCTCGATTCCCAAAAGCACTAGATGATTATGGTCTTCCTTCTAATTCTTTTTATCTTACTCTATCTTTTTTTCTTTACAAGGGGTGTAAGTTGTAAACATCTGTTTTGACCCCCTATGGATCCACTTCAGTTAGGCGACCAAAGCGATGCTATAATTTCCCAGTAACAGGAGATCAGTACATCCTTTCTTTACATCTACCGAGTTATATCTACTCTTCTTTATCGTTTTTCTTGCAAAGAGTGCCGCAGACAACTCTTTATGGCCCCCGATAGTGAATAGGGGCGAACCTGTACTACTCACTCGGTATCATACCTTTCTCCTATTTCAAATGTCAGGAGATCTTTATATCTACAAATGTACCTTTTTTTGCCTTTTATATCGCTAATATAGCGGTAATATAACGAGTTTGCTTTGTTGACCCGTTTCAGATTAACTCCACTCTCAAAACTTTAAACAGTTCTCTCTCTCTCTCTCTCTCTCTCTCTGAAAATAAAAATGTTCGTAACAGAAGAGAAAGATGAGTATATTAAGAGCTCCGACCTTGAATCTACCTCGTTTCTACATAATTCCACTCTTCCTTATCCATTTTTTAAAAAAAATGGCTTGTTACAAGTGGGCCACATTTATAGCCTCAACAGGAAGCAATAGGGCTTCTTCATCTCTGTTGTCATTGAATTAATACCAAGTTACCTCTTATCTCCTTAACAAGCAGGAAGGATTTAGACTCCTATCTGAATTCTATCCATATAACAATCCGTTGTCATCCTTATGGACGAGTATGCCTCATTGATGGAATTACAGCTATGAGAAGTTATTCCCTAACACCACTCAGATAGTCAATATTAAAAATGTTTTTGTTTTAGGTACAAAAAGAATACAATGTGAGAGGTGAGGGTGTGAGGGGGTGAGGGTTGAGGAAAAGTATATGACAGCCGATTTATTAAAGTACTCTGTCAATCCTGCTTACGGCGAATCTTCCAGCACTGGAAACACTCATGAAGAGTGGAAGCTACGATTACTCTCTACTACCCTACCATAACACACAACCCCCCAAACTAAAATATTTCAATGATTTCAGAAGAGAGCTTGAATAATACTGGACAAGCGCCAATTGTAAAAAGCCAATTTACCAAATCCGAATTATAGTCGCTTAGATTGGACTTTACAGGTAATTACATACAATTTTATTGTTCAAACACAATTATAACAGATTGGTCAGAATATATTGCTTTATATTTTTAATTGGGTTATCTTCTGAACAACTGCATACACAGAACAATGAATGCATGTCCTAGATTAATTAAACAATTTACAATTACGTGTGTTTGCTTAGCTGTCAATACCCGGCTGGTTGTTGCCAATACATTATCTCTTGACAATGTAGTTGGAATTTATTAGCATAAAACCAACTGTTTGTTCTGTTAGGGATTAGTTTAGTAACGTTCTTTTAATGTGTGTACACAATAAGGAAGTCACTTCCAACATCGCATCCAATTACGCGTTCCACCTAAATATTTCAATAAACTTTATCACGTCTCTTACAATACTCTTCCAAACCTAAACACAAAGCAATTGCATACAATGATCATGTTAATTCTTAAACACCCCCACTCACACTTCAAGGTTTTTGAAACACATTCTGTGATTTAAACTATGTATTTAATTTAAAACATTTTTTTTATTTTTAAAGAAAGCCTGTTTCGAAAACGTTTTTTCGCTCTGGACCATCAGTAGAGACGCATTTCCATTAAAGACGGCTTGACGTAAATTTGGTATCATAGACGCTTCTTGATCCCGAGTCGAAGTTTCATTATCCACTACAAACTTGTCGAGCCCATCTTACATCTTGCTTGTCAACTTTGCTAGAATCTAGGCCGATGCACTTACAACTTGCATCGAAACTTTAGCCGATGGGAACTCTGGTAACATTTACGGTGGGTTAGAAACGATTTGGTCTAGAAATATCCTTATCATTTCGATTTGTTGAATAGCAAAAGGATGATAGCTACAGATGGGACGATTCCTAAAATTTTCGATTTCTATTTTAAAATTTCTCTTCCAATTCCATATTCTTATTTCGATTGTCGATTTTTTTCAAGTTATATATGACTACATGATATTCTCTAATTATGAACTTTGATAACATGTTGGTCATATGGCGAAGCCGTTTAAAAATTCCCTTTTTATTGTAATAGGCTACACAAAACGTTCAACCTTGACTATTGTATAGAATTTCTGAAAGCACGACAAACATTTCGAATAAAGTTGACAAATAGACCAATATTGCTTCCTATCGTCTTTTTTGTGGCGTCATAACTTATAATAAAGTTGGCTGTTGTAAGGATTTTGAGTTGAACCCGCAACCTATGAATTGATGCGACCGCCGGCAGTAGAGTGTCAGCTTCGTATATATAACGATTATTTAGAAATGCGTCCGTATGTAAGTTCAAATTATTCACTTCGTTACTCATTATAATAATAATAATATTTTCGTTATCTCAAATCGACATTTGGTTTGATCGTTCAATTCATTGAATGCAACTAATACATAAATAAAATATAGATGACAGCTAATTGTTGGTTAAGACCTTCTCATGATGATGACATGGTCATCGAAATGTAGGCCTACATAAGGGTTTAATCTTAAGTAACTTGTTTTATTTGTTATTTTCGATTATTTTTGGGGGCTCTTTCCAATATTTTCATTGTGTGAATTGCGTTTAAAAAAATTGTGTTTATATTACTTTTTTTATTAAAACTTGCAAGTACTGAAGATGGTAAATATTGTTTTTAAATTTTTTCCAAATTTTATTCTCTTGATTATAAGAGTTCCCAGCATTCATTTTAGTGGGGTTAAGTGTATTTCAAACTTTAAAATTTCCTTGTTGGATATTCTTCGAAATTTAATCCTAAATACATCCCTGGTCGTACTGTAATAGGAACAATTTTATGCACAGCAATTATCCACAGAAGCAACAAAAACCCAAACTGAATATAATTTTTTAAACTAATAGATGTACGTAAATTATATAAAATAAAGTTATTGTTATAGGATGTTTGTGTTGTTATTTTATTTCTTGATACTCTAAAAATGTTCGTTGTCGTTAAGAATACCTGACTCTAATGTACAGACAAATATTACCAAATATGATTGTTATGACATCATTTTCATAAATTACTTCACTGTTCTGATTGTTATAAAACCATGCAGAAGGTTTTCTTATGCAAAATATTGCCTTCATTTCGAAGAAAGAGAACATTCATTTAATAACGTCAGTTGGGAAATACCGCGAAGAAAGTTTGGACATATGAATGCCTGGGGAACCAGGACACGTCTCTGAGCATATATTGTGGACCTGTGTAAGTTATTTGATAGCTTTTGTTTCGGTAAAATATACTCATGATTTGCTATTTCTTTGTTATTGTTTATTTGTAACAATTTGTCATTACTTCAAAGACTTTATGACCTCAGGGCTTTCCCCAAGTTTATTTACGTAATTAAAACCTAACGAGAGATAACTATAAGTAAACCCGATAGAACGCAACCTCTAGGAATGCAGCTGACCTAAAAAAACGTTCTAGAACTTGAATTAGTGGCAGGTCAAAGAGTATCGGCCCAAAAACATTTTAATCAAATGCTTTAAATGCTTTCTAACTTCAAAGCAATAAAAGTGTTCCAACCTGAGAGTTAAACTTTAAAATTATTAAATTAACTAATTATAAATTATCCCTTTAGGTCATATTAAAAATATCTATTTCAATTTTTCAAAATTACATAAAATTTCAAGTTTATTGTCATATTTTAGCTGTTTGTGTGTATTTTAGTTTTAAACTTTTAATGGACAGCTTTACACTACACTAAACTTTATTATTGGTTACAAAACATTAAAATTTAATTACAAGTGTCGGATTTATTAATAACTTTAGTTAATTTTCAAAATTCTGGTTTCCAAATTAAAAGGTTATTTCACACTAGTTTTAATTAATCTTTTTAAAAATGCCACAATCCAGCTTTCCCAAAAGCAAGTTTTCTTAAAAAAAACATTTTAAATTTATATTTGGTGCGTGAGCATAAACTTGATTTTAAACAATTTAAAACTATTGTGTAAATTGTGTTCAGTGCCACAGTTTTAAATAACATAGGTTAAGTTCTTTTCGGCTAGGAAGAGTTAGATTGTTCATTTACTCATGAATGACATTGAATATAAAAATATAATGAGACCTACTTTATTTCCCACTTGTGTGGATTAGGTTGTGGATGACATTTTCACTGTGTTTAATACAATATACAAAAATGTAAGGTGCGAAAATTCATAGCTCAACTAAACAATATAAATCCGACTGTTTGAATTTACTTATTTAAATCTAATTCTTCAATTAATTTACCTATGAAAATAAAGTAGATGACGGTTCAACGTTTTTGAATTATATGTGTGTAGTATTAAATAATTTATCGACATTTATTAATTATTAAATATATTTATTATAATAATGTATTTTAATATAAATTACTAAACAATTATTTACAAACTCCAGTAGTGACTGGAGTTCTACGTTTATAGAAAACGTACTGATAGTAACTGATATATATTAAGCAATTCCAATGATTCTATTCATCACAAATTAGCCACATTCAGTTCTACGGTTAACAGATTTATTCAGGCGCCTCTTAACGGATAAACGTTTTATAAATAGTTAGCAAATATAAAGGACAGTGCGAAATTTAACCATTTTGCCATACATGACCATATTGACAGATATACTATTGACGATATAGTGCGACACCTAAACAAAAAGGTTTATTACAAAATGCAACGAAATTAATGCAGGGAACAATATAACTTAGATACGTGGTTTGACCTTACTACACGGATGTTACAACAAGATTAAACACTCTCTTCACAAAAAATTAAATTTCAAAATAGCTTATAAAAGTTCAAACGACGTGAGGGGTTTATATTAGGATATCAGAAAGATATTACACCTTACATAGATACCTGGGGATATATAAGCTGCGTTGCTAAGATTATGAAAATTTTATATATGGGACAGACAAAGACAAATATCATCATATTCAAATAAATTTAAAATATTTCAAAAACAAGAATACTTTTAATGAATATTCTTGTTTTTGTAATATTTTAAATTTATTAACTATATTACAAGAAACCATATCACCATATTTAATATATATATATATATATATATATATATATATATATATATATATATAGGCTATATATATATATATATATATATATATATATATATATATATATATATATATATTACATATGAAACATCTTCGGGCACAAAAATCTAGTGTTGTCCAATATGTAGTTAAAACAAACTTTAAATTGGAAATGTTAGATAGATGAATTTTTAAAGCGTTGGAAAATATTTCTATAGATAAATACAAACTTAATAAGGCTAAATACAAAAATAAAGTCATTAAGGCTTCATACAAAGGATATGTACACGATTATTAATTGTATTCATAATATTTCATGAAAACGAATATTTATTAGGATGTATTTGGATGTTTATTTTCGAGTATATTATTATTTTATATGAAAGCAATTTTATCTTATATATTTTTACAGTTTGTATTTTTTTTCTTAAATTAGCTACCTGTAGAATATTATTATTTTAGAAACATCTGTGACTTTATTTTTATTTCGGAACCTCTGAAAATGGACAGAGTTTAAACGTTCTAATCTATAAATAATAAACATTTGTAACCCTTAGATACAAATTTGGGTGGTTCCATCTTAAGTAACCTAATCTTGAGATGTTTGAATATAATTATAATGTATTCTTAATTGCTTTTGTTTGTATTTTATAGTTTGCTCGATCTTAGATGAGCTAAATTTTACATAGATAGCTCTCTTCTATGGTAACACAGATCAATCTTGAAAGTTCTAGAATCAAAAGAGTAAAACAATTTTTAAAAAGTTAAACCGCTTTTATTTCCAAGTATCTAACACAGCAACATAATGAGCTATACTCAGAAACATTGGATTTTTCAATCACTTGTAAGATTATTTTAGGTAATGTTACATATTAAAGCAGCTTCAGAAAACAAAACGAGATATTACCATAAAAATATAAAATAAAAAAATTGTAAATTATAAAATAAAATCGTACTGGTTGAGATAAGATATTCAAAAAACCTGATATCGTAAGATGCGCAGAAGTTGAAACGCTCGAGTCGTTGCTGTAAAAATCCCTCTCTCCTTGACGAAATGTAGACGAATACAGACGTCTCAAGATGTGACGAGCAAAGAGTGTTTTTATTTTAAATGTTTTTATTTTAAAATTTCAATTATGTAAAAGTATTATCATCATTTTATTTTGTTCGAAGAAATGTTGCTACACTAAGACTCAACACCGATCGAGGTTCCAAATCTCAACCAACGCCAACCCAAAATGCTGAATGGCGAGATCTGAATCCATGTTCTACCTCACACATATTACAGTTCAGTTAAGTTATAATTTTAAACATAAAGTGATGGAAAATCCAAATTTAACTTTCAAACTTCAACTGGTCACGGCATAATAATACAAGTTTCTATTTTTTGGAATGCGGGAAGTGTTAATTAATTTGTGTGATGTAATAGCAATTTTTTTTAAATGTCGAATAGCTCAATTTAAATGTATTTTAAATTATGTAAAAGCAATCTCTTGTGGACATCATGTGCCATGCCATAGAGTTTTTAAATAATGTAAAGTTCTTATAAAATCATATATGTAAAACAATGTAATGCCAAACATAAAGTAGTGTAAACGTTTCAGATGTAATTTTGCTTTTGTATTTTATATATTTTTTGTGCAGTAAAACTTGATTCATTTAATTTAATATTTGTTGGTTTAATTATTTATTGAATGCACCATTCTTAAATTCAATTGAATTCTTGACATTGCAGGTCAAATAACTAATTGTGTAATGAATTACTGCAATATTTAACATCTAAATTCTTTAAGAATTTATATCCTAAAAAATTATACGTTACATACTTCTACTACCTCCTTATATAAAATGTTCTAATTTTCAATCATTAATTTAAAATAGTATTTTTTAACCATGCACTCAACTTCAAATACAGTTGTTTAGGCTTCTAATGTATGACATTTGATGCTAATACGGTTTTATTTTCAAATACCATTTAATTTTAGTTTTATATGAGAAAAAACTTTTCACAAAAGGTACAGGGTATGCAATACAGTTATTGCGTCCCATTTGGCGAAAAAAAATTATAACGTATGATTTCAAAAACCAGCTGATTTTATTTTATGGATTATGTGGTAGAACAGTAGTTTTAACGCGTAGGTTATGTTACTTTATTTGTAATTATTTAATATAAAGTAACTAAAATAATATTTTCCTTTTAAACTTAAGTAGGAAATTATTTTAATTTTTGTATACTACTTGTTTATAATTAAAACTAAAAGTGTAGGACACCCAAACATTTTCCCCATCTATAACAGATAGTACTTTCACAAAATAACCTTTTATAAAATTTTAAAATATTTTTTTTTAATAAAACCCCCAAACTCAGTCCAATTTTAGTTTCTGTTATAACAAATTTTCATCGTGTTCAGATAATTAAAATATGTTATAATATCGTTCATATAAAACCTTTATGTAAAGTTGTCTTTAAAATTATTGTTATTTATATATGCACATAACTGTGATTAAATCAACAGTGAGTTTTAACTTCTTTTCCATGAAGAGGGCGCACAAGTCTTTCCTAAATATCTCCGTTACGTCACAGTCGGCAATCCCGTTAATGTTGTTGACAAGTTAATGGAGCAAAAACCCAAACACGTCTGTCCAGCTAAATTGTAATCCCGATGGCATTGCTGCATTGTACACTGGTAAAGGCGGGTTTATAGTGTTTACTCAATTAATCAAGTTCGATATATAACACTCTGAACATTTAAAACAAACCTTTTTATCATGTTTTTAAAAGATGTGATTGATTTTAAAGAAACTAGAATATTTACGAAAAGTTTTCGACGTAGAAATATACAGGATGATTCAAAAAAAACCTTACAATTTTGGAAATCTATATTAATTTGTTAAAAGACGCTAAGGAGCTGGTTTTAGTGTTATTCCGTAGATAATCCCATCTATTTTTTAATTTCAATTATTTATGTCTTTCGTGACTTCCGTATATCACATCTGTAGTCAATTTCATTCCGATGAAGCGTTAGAGGTTTAATTTCTTCAACGGCGTAGTAGATACTTCTTATGAGCTCAGTTGCAGAAGCCGTTAAAGAAGGTACACATACGTTATCCTTCATGAATGTCCAATATAATAATCAAGGGATATCCACTGTCAAGCCTGAGAGAAGTGGCGCTCACGTTCAATTCATAGATCTGGAAAGAGATTACAACGATAATTCCAGACATAAGCCAGGTAGTTGGGGGGGGGGCTCCATCTTGAATTATGTAAACATTTTGTAATTACAAGTCTAATAGCATATACAGGTACACTATGGTATTGATGGTTCTCTCATGGAAAAAGGGCCTTAAACCTTTGTCTTGCATAATACAAAAAAAACGTAGATTTTCACTGCCAAATATGCTACAGTTATGTTTATTTACTTTGTCATTTAAATGAAAGTTGGTGCTGTTCAAGAAACGTTCGTCCTCGTCTACTTGATTTAACACATCCGCAAGAAAGTTCTACGGACCATCTTAATACTGCCTTTATCGTAAAGTCATTACTTTTATGTTTTCAAATGCAAAGGTTTTTTCAACACATCTCGGATGGGATCAACAGTTCGCGAGAAGACAGCCAGGAAGATTTTGTAAAGCGTTTGACAAAACTTTGTCTCATCTGCTCATCGACTTCGTCA
This sequence comes from Prosapia bicincta, assembly GCA_036971475.1. Taxonomy (NCBI): domain Eukaryota; kingdom Metazoa; phylum Arthropoda; class Insecta; order Hemiptera; family Cercopidae; genus Prosapia; species Prosapia bicincta. Next base: position 65,168,713 of record JBAIZL010000006.1, on the reverse strand, counting down.
GATGTACTTTGACAACCTGATGATTTCTTATGTCATACCAAGAATTCTGTTAATGCAAAAGTGCATGTCGCCAATGGATTGTTGGGCTACTAGGATGCTCCTTACCATACTTGATACAAAATTACGTAAAACTCCTGTTGTTGGCTTTATTCTTCAAACCAAAATACACAGCCAGAACGCTCGCGTCTCGAGAAGGAGGCAATCCTATCGTAACTACTTCTAGCGCTTTTTTTTTCCTGGCGAAAAACCATTTGTGGTTATCATCGCCAAACTAAATCTAAACGGAACAACGAATATTTTAAATAAAACCAAATAAATTTAAATACAACAAAAATTCCAAAACAAAAAACAACAACAATAAATAACAAAAAACAACAATAAATCTATAACAATATTAAATAACAAAATTACAACAAAAAACAATATAACAGTAAATAAATAATAACAATATGTAAAACAATAATAGGTAACAATTTATCAATAAATAAATCTCAATAACAATAACAAGAACACAAAATAAATTAAATTAAAATAAATAAAAGAAACAGAGAATTATATGTATAAAAAAATATATATATTTATGTATTAAATTTTAAAAAATATTTTCAAGTGGTGCAAGAAAGCGATGACTCGGTCAATGGCCGAGGCATCGTCCCTTAGCACCACCTTCAAACTCTCTTTTAAATTAAAAAGGTCACGAATATTGCTTACATTAAGACAGTCTACTAAAATATGTTTTATTGTGAAGGTATCACCGCAATATTGGCATATTGGTGGATCTTCACGCCTCATCAAATACCCAAAAGAGTGGCCAACGCGAAGGCGTGTAACCACCACTTCCTCCCTACGTTTTGAACGAATTGAAGACCTCCATGGACGGACGGTATCTTTAATTTCCCTCAGCTTATTCTGAATCACGGTATGCCACTCGTCATTCCAAGCAGCGAGCAATAAATGTTTCGCGAAACACACATAATCGGATGCCATAACTAGTTGAGTAATGGGCACCAAACTTGTAGCTTTCTTCGCCGCTTCATCCGCTTTTGTGTTTCCAAGTATTCCGCAATGTCCAGGAACCCAACAGAAAGTTACCCCCACACCCCTCAATTGAAGCCTGTGTACAGCACACAAAATGTCCCCAACTAAAGGGTTGTTAGAGAAAACATCCTGAAGAGCCTGAAGAGCACTTTTGGAATCCGAACACAAAAGATAATGCGAAGATCGAGATTGAATGACGGTCAAAGCTTTAAAAATAGCAAATAGTTCTGCCGTGAAAACACTGCAAGCTGAGGGCAATCCGTACGTGTAGGTACAACCAGATGCATAAAACGCACACCCAACGCCATTGTCCAGTTTAGATCCATCAGTGAAAATAATTTCACTGTGTTGGTGAGATTTATAAATGGATGAGAATTCCTGGTGGTAGACCACAACAGGAGTATCGTGTTTTATATAACTGGACAATGAAAAATCAAAGCGGGGCGTTTTTATTTTCCATGGAGGTAGATAGCACATTTGTCGTTCAAACATAGTTGGAAGTTGCAACTCAAGGTCATCCAATATTCTTATCGTTCGTATGCCAAATGGAGCGGTCGAACGTTGACGTGTATTGTACACTTGATTTAACGTATAATGAAAGACTATATCAAATGCCGGGTGGTTGGGTTTGCTTCGAAGAACAGAAACGTAAGATATTTGTAGCATCTGACGTCGTCTAGAAAGGGTAGGTTCCCCAGCTTCGACAAGAAGACTAGGGATTGGGCTAGTTCTAAATGCACCAGTAGCCAGTCTAAGTCCAGAGTGGTGGATGGTATCAAGAGTTTTCAGAACTGTAGGTCGTGCAGATGAGTAGACTTGACAACCATAATCTATGTGCGATCTAACGACTGCGCGATAAAACCGAAGCATACTAGTTCTGTCTGCTCCCCAATTCGTACCACTAAGGACTCTTAACATATCCAATTTCTTGCTGCATTTCACCTTCAAATCACGAACATGTGGACTCCATGAGAGTCTTTTATCAAATAAAAGACCCAAAAATCGAACACTATCCGTGGTTTGAAGCTGAGCCCCGTCAAGATAAAGGATCGGCTCCTGGTGTTGCCTACGACGACTAAATGCTACACATTGGGTCTTCGAAGCAGAGAATTTGAAACCTGTAGATTTTGACCATTCCTCTAATCTGTATATTGCTAACTGCAAAGATCTTTCCGCAGTTGCCATACTACGAGCAGGCACATATAAACAAAAGTCATCCACAAAAAGGGAACAGTGTACCGGAGATCGTATATTGCTGGTGATACTATTTATTGCAACGGCAAATAGCGTGACGCTCAGCACGCTGCCCTGCGGTACACCATTCTCCTGTGTATAGCTGTTTGAATACGTGCCTCCAAGTCGAACGCGGAAAGATCTATTAGAAAGAAAGTTAGCGATGAATGCTAGGATATTCCCTTGTATACCCCATGATTTCAGAGTGTTCAGAATTCCTCTTTTCTATGCCATATCATATGCCTTTTCAAGGTCAAAGAAAACCACAACGAGTGTTTGACGCAAGAGAAAGGCATCTTGAATAGCGGATTCTATCAAAACCAATTGGTCAACTGATGAGCGTCCTAGTCTGAAACCACATTGTTCGTTGCTAAGAAGGTTGTTGGTTTCTAGGTACCAGACAAGACGGCGGTTGACCATCTTCTCCAGTAGTTTGCACAAGACGCTTGTAAGTGATATAGGCCGGTAACTACTGGGATTGGTTTTTGTCCTTACCTGGCTTCAAAAGAGGAATTATAGTCGATTCTAACCATGCATCGGGGAAAGAGTGCTCCTCGAATAAACGATTGTATACTCGAAGGAGGACAAGTTTCGCCGATGATGGTAGATGTTTTAGCATGGAGTACACAATGGAATCAGGACCTGGTGCAGAATCCTTCGTTGACGCAAGAGCTGACTCCAATTCCCCTATAGAGAAAGGAGTGTTTAGAGGAGAGTCCCCAGACGACCCAACGGTAAACGGTATTGCTTCTTCCTTCAGTTTATAAATCTGGAATAATCTATTATAGGCTGTAGTAGCAGAAAAGTTAGAAAATGATTTACCAAGTACATTAGCAATATCATCACGGTTTGAGATTATTCTTCCATCCGGTTGCTTCAGCGCAATGGCTGGCAACGGAGTGGAAGTACCACAAACTGATCTTAGTTTCCTCCACACTGTGGAAGACGGAGTTGTTCGTCTAATTGTGCTAATGTACTGTTCCCAAGAGTTCTTTCTACTCAGCCTAAATATCCTCCGTGCTTTCGCACAGAGTATTTTATATTCCTGAAGGTTTCCATTTGTTGGGTGTCGTTTAAATTTCCTAAGAGCTCTTCGTCGTAAACGGAGGATTTCTGTGCATTCATCGTTCCACCACGGCACAGGCGGTCGGCGTGGATGCGTAGAGGTTTTCGGAATGGTCTTTTCAGCGGCATTTAAAATTGCTTTCGTAATATTTTCTATATTTTCATCAATGGGTGTCATATAATCCATGTCAAGTGATACGTCCGCACCCCCCTGCGGGCTACTTCTAGCGCTCATACTTTGTGATACGGTACTAGCAAAGTAGCGAGTCGGGTTTGTTTCGGTACAAAACAACGTGTATATATATCAAAATACACCAACATTCATACTGGAAAAAATATATAGCTAATAGAATTTGGGAGATATTTTTAAAACGAGTACTAAAACCAATTCTAGTTATAAAAAATGAGTCTACTTAGATGTTCAGAAAATTAGTCTGTTAAAAACGTGTGACTTAGCAGTCCACGAGACTAATTTTATCACGAAATCTTTCTACGAGTAACAGTATTTATTTCTATCATTCATCTGTGTTAATTAGTAGTCTACCGCTAGTGTCCATCGTCACTGAGTATTGACAAAATTTATCAAGAACAACCCCCTCCCTTAGAAAAGACTACTAAAGAAAATTAGATTGAGAAATGTTTTCAAAACTAATAGTATTGTCTGTTCTAGCTATATGGGGTCAAGATTGGGCCTATGTAAAAGATTCAGCACCCTGTTCCCATATTCTTATCCACGGCCAGTGTCGCGACAGACAAAACGTGCATTACTTCGGGGCCAACAACCCCCTCCTTCCCCTAATTGGCTAACTCAGACCGATCAAAATCTGCTGTACATCTATGCCTTTCGGGATGACTTTCTTTCATAAAAATGAAGTTAGACTAAACGACGTTTACATTCTATGGAATTCAAATTATAACTTATTTTATCTGTTCTTTAACAAGATTCTAAACTATTCTTTAAAACGTAACCGATTTTACTCTCTTGCTTAAACGGAAATTATTATCTCCATAATGTTTTTGAAACGGACAGTACATTACAGTTGACTTACATGTAACAAATATGTCCTTCTTGTAGTTAAAGTTTTTTTTAAAGTTGATGTGATGAATGATTTTCCCAATGGTAGCTTTTAAAAAGACCTAAATGCTCAAATATTTGGAATAAACTTAGGCTGTATTTGGGATTAAGTTGAATCCCCATTGTTTTTAGAACGTAAAATACCGTCTTTGAATGTCCTGAACAGCATATTTGAAATTTATAATAAACTTATTTTTAAATATTATTGTTTATGAAAATATTTATACTTATAAAAAAATATAAATAAAATTTTTATTTATGAAAAGCTTTTTAATTGTTTGTAAAGCGGAGGATACGCGAACATCTTCTTTGAAAAAAATATGTTTGTCAATTCGTTTAAAACAAAATAACAATTGCGTATCACTGGGACACTCCAGTACAAACTGACCACTGAATGATTACACTCATCGAAATGTTATCAAAACGGATAGTAACATTAGTCGAAAGAAATCTAATTGTTAATTCATAATAAATGTTTAAAGAAACTACTGAAGAAAGACTTGTATGACAATAAACACCTCAGCAAATACAGGTTGAATGGTTACATACAATGAAATGTTATCAGAACAGGTAGTAAAATAAGTTCGTTTCCCATTAACGAGAGGCGTGCCTGCCATAAAAGTTTCAGCAAAACATACACCTGTCAAAAACAGCTGTTCAGGATTACGTCGGTTTTACGAGATCTGTTTTTCTTTCTTATTTACCATTGCCAGGGTAAATATTCTCGTTCTTTAAATGAAATCTGTTTAACACGTATACGATTAACATGTTCAGAGTTTGAAATGTTCATTTTAGTGCTCCTTAATTTGTGAATAATTAAAACGATTTGTTTCAACTTCGGTTAACGAAAAATTTACAATTTGTAGGTAGATATTTAATGCAATTGATGGAATTTTTTAATAGGAAAAATCTACGAATATTTGTTTTATTTCCGCTTATTTATCAAAGGTTATACTTTTAGTTTCGTTGGAGCATTTACTTTTATTTGATGAGAAGTTTACTCTTGCGCATTAGGTAAGATAAAATATGGAACCCAGTTATATGACCAATACAGAAAATAAATGTACAGAATTTTAAAATACACAATTTAAAAAACTGAATTTCATACACGTTTCGATAACTTATGTTATGATTATCAGCGATGTTACTACAAACATATAGGTTTAACTAAACTAACTTTTAGGTTAAAGTTAAATGTTTGTAATAGCGTCAATTCTGATGATGACATAACTCAAAAATGCGTTTGAAATTAAAGTTCTATAATTGTGAGTTGTGTATATTTACTTCTTGTATAACCTTAACTCACAAGCCAGCTCAAATATTATTTATACATTATACTTGTATATGACCAAGTTCTGATCCCTGTTATTTTTAAATATTAATTGATTTAAAAGTTACTAAACTGAAACCAAACTCAAATCACTTTCAGATAGCGGAAAGGGGGTTAAGTGAAATGCAATAAGGTGCGCTAATTATGGGGAGATTAGGGCCGCTGGTTGTGTGCTTATGAAAATTTAAAGTTTTATTTACCTATTATCGGCTAGGAAATTACTGTAAATTTATCAGTTTTGTAAAATATGTTTCATGTAAGTTTTATTTTTTCATAAGGAAATTCAAACATTACATCTACGAAAAAGGTTTTCATATAAAAAGAATTGACAGTAGTTGAGAGTTGTTAACAAATTTGCATTTATAATGTTCGTAAAGAACATAATTGTGGCTTACTTTGTTTGGCGATGGCCACATATTTCAGAAATAAAATTTAGGATGAGAGTCTAAATAATATGATGTGATTATTTATCCACGAAGAAATCTCTGTAATAAATTATTTTTGTCGCGGAAACGTTTCACCTTCTAAAATATATTTTATGGACGAATCGTAACCAGACGTATCGTCCGTCCTCTGAAAAAAAAACTTTCCACCACCAGTTTACGAGAGTGGTTTTGAAAAAGGCGAACGCCGTCTGTTTACAGTTTTGTAGACACGCGTGCATCTCGGACAACCCTTGTTAGGAAATTTTCCAAACAATACCTTTGATCACCGCCAGCGCTAATGTAAAATGTTACACCGGTATTTTTAATATAATTCGATTCATAAAAAAAAATTTGTTACAAATACATACAAAAGTTACTCTTTTGGCATAAACTTGACAAAATAGCCACTAATTACTGATATTTTTCAGCAGACGCGTTTCACCTAGGTCAGTGCATTGTTCGTGTCCTAGTATATGAGTCTTGTCCGTGACCCACAGCATTGAACAATGCACTGACAGTGCGAAACGCGTTTGCTAAAAAAATATCAGTAGTTAGTATTTTTTTGCCAAGTTGATACCAAAAGTGTAATTATAAAAAAACCCTCAAGATGTACAACACAAAACTAACTGCAAGTTAGAATTAAATTTTCCATAGATAAATGAAATTTCTTTCATGCCCAGAAAATCATATTTATATTTTTATGTAAAAAAATTTTTAAGTGGAAAGATTTTATTTTAGTTTGAAACCTTTTTTATAAACGTATTCACTTTAAACAATAAATCGGATTTAGAAGAAATGTTACATTACATAAGAAATATTTTCACCTCAGCGTATTACGTGTAAACAAAGGAGGGGGGCTTTGAATAAACGAAGTCAAACATTTGCGTTTCCTTAAAAGAATAAATTTAACAAAGAGTCTTCGTTACTTAAGGCTATTGTTGGCTAAAACGTTTTTATGATTAATCCTGATGCTGAAAGCACAAGAATACCGCTAACCTTGATTAACGGCTGTGCAGAGCCAAACCCCATAAAGCTACATTGTACAATAGCGTATCTAGAAACTATGATATAAAAGCTAAATAGCCCAATAAAGCTACATTGTACAATAGAGTATCTAGAAACTATGATATAAAAGCTAAATAGCCCAATAAAGCTACATTGTACAATAGCGTATCTAGAAACTATGATATAAAGGCTAAATAGCCCAATAAAGCTACATTGTACAATAGCGTATCTAGAAACTGTGATATAAAAGCTAAATAGCCAAATAAAAGAGTTATCAATAGAGTGTTAATCAGCAAGGATGTAATATAACAAATTGAAATCAATGAACGTTTTATATATTAAACAAAGTTTATCTAAAAATATAATTAAATAAATTCGACGAAAATATATTTTATGAATTAAGTTAAACGACAGAAGGTCTATATTAACCAAAACTACTTTCAACAAATTATATAGTATGCAAACGTATTAAATATATAACCAAGTAATATTCAAGAAAGCAATATTTCTAAAATTCAATAAACGTATATAAAATTCTGATAAATCAAACAAATAAATATAAACAAATTGAATGCAAAAGTAATAATTTAGTTTAGAATAAATTTGTCATTATTATTTAAAGTAAATCTATACTCAACAAAATTA